>OZ023267.1:41865220-43112720 GCA_964006375.1 Tillus elongatus | reverse complement strand
AAACGCTGGCGGGTATCGGGACTAGATAAACCTGGAGGGGTGCGGAGATCTCTAGGATTACACCTGGAGACTAGGTCTACTCTGTGAGCTTCGAAACGGGCTGACGATCCCGCTTGGATGCAGCTCGAGGGCGGGACTTCATGATACCGCCTCGAGTCAATCAAATACTGGGAGACGTCTGTTCTAGGTGAACCTGTAGGGAGGTGGATATCTCTGGGGGTGATATGCACCCGGATTTTGACGCCTCCACTGTGAGCTTAGAAACTGACAATTGGCCTCGCTTTGTTGTTACTCGGGAGCGCGGTTCCAAATGATACCGCACTGGGTTGAGCGCTGGCGGGTGTTGTGTGTCCAGACGACCCGGAGGGGGTTTAGATCTCTGATGAGTGGTAAACATCCGGATTTTGAGGCCGCTACTGTGTGCTTCGAAATAGACGGACGGCCTCGCTTGGATGTTCCGGTTTCTAGTATATTTCCAGTTTATCAACTGTTTTGTTTGAGATTTGTATCCAAATTACTGTATAAATATTTATGTTAGAGGTCACGTTTTTGCTTGCTCTTCTTTAACTTATTTTTTAGCGTTCCTAATTAAATAAAGTAACGTTTTCAAACTTTTAATATAAGGCTAAATCACTATAATATATTATTATTATTAAAATTCACTACAATAACGCACTTGCTGCGTCCCGAACATTTTTGTGATCTGAGTAGGGCTTTTCACCGAGTGTGTGATGTCGGTACATTAGCTGCGATGTCATTCGCGCAGGCTTTTGACTGTGCCAGTCACAAAATACTGCTGGAAAGATTATGTGCATTGGAGGTGAGAGTTAAGGCCCATGACTGGATTGGGTCTTTTCTGTCGGGGCAATTTAGATATGCCGAGTTGTCTCACAGCGGTTCTGTCGTGTTTCAACGCTGTAAATCAAACTCTTGAAAACCGTTCTGGTGTTCCACAGTGATCCGTACTGGGACCACTTATTTTCGTAATTGATATAAATAGCTTGCTATCTAACCTGTCTAAGTTTAATCTCACTCTATATGCTGACGAACAACACCTTTAGTCTCTAGCAAAACGCCTGGGCATTCGCAGGCTTTGCCGTTGCATGCCATTTCAGAGCTCATTAGTTGGTTCTCCAACTCTGACCTTTTTATTAATATTAGTAAAACCAACTTTTTGGGTTCCGTACTCCTCAGGTGGGAACTTTATATAAGGATTTGTATTTGTGTTCAACAACTTGAAAAGAGGCAGCTTGACGATACACTCAGCTGACGTTAACATTGTAGTTGTGCTGACAATAGAGTGAATAACTTATGTTACCTTCTTCGGAATTTAAACCAGGCTAGACTAAAGCAACTTGAAGAGATTTTATTTTGGATCTGTTGAGTCTCCATTGACATATGAACTTATTTACTGGGGCAACTTTTCGAGTTCTAATGAAGTATGTATTGCGCAGAAGCGTATTGTGTTTAGTAAATGCTGATCTCTTGGAATCCTGCCGTCCATTATTTATAAGGCACAAAATTTTACCCTTGCATTGCACATATTTAAAAAAATTTGTATTTACATTTCTAACAGCAGGAATAATTTTTAAAGCCATTATTATTATTATTAACAATTTTTTATTTTTACATTCTCTATTATATTCCGATCTTAAGTACTTTATAGTATATTTATGCAAGCATTATTTCACAAAAATAGACATAAAAAGTAAGGACTTAATGAATTTGGCATACTAAACTACGTAAATCATTTCAACTTTGCACATAGTGTAGAAAATGCAGTTTTCAGTTTCGAATATTCTTTATATCTACAAGGTTTGTTATTGTCTCTAGAGGGATTTCAGGATTTAGAGCCACCCTCTAAATTAATGTGAAAAGCAGTGAACAGCAAATGATTGACTTGGCTACAGCTGGTTTAACTACATCAGATAATGAGAACCATTTCTTCTCCATAGAGATTTATATCTTGGAAAGTTGAGTTCTGCAAGGAGATATAGTGACTGTAGCTACTTCTGAGATTTACAACGTCGAAAATAGTGTACTTAGATGAATGCTATTTAAGTATGTCTGTGCCAAAGTAGTTAAGGTTTTTTACACGTACTAAAAACAAATACGTCTGGTTTCAAACCACAATAGTTAAAAGAAATGAAAAAATAATTTTTTAATAATTTAAAACTGAAAATAGGATTACCCCCAAAACCCAGAAAAAAATGTACAGAGAGTAATGTGCTAGATACGTATTTTCACAACGAAATCGTCTCCCTCTTTACTTGTCGCCAACGGTCTGTTTTCTGTTTTCTAGGAGAAGTACACTAAATTAGAAAATATGTCTGGTTTCAAACTACGCCAGTTAAAAAAAAAAGAAGAATAAATTCTTATAATTTTTTAATACCTTATAACAGAAAATATAATCACCGCTAAAACCCACAGAAATATGTACAGAGACTAATATGTTAGATACGTATTTTCACAACGGAATTCCTCTAAGTGAACACTGGAACCTGTGATGAGCACTGACAAGTACAATTTGAGAACACAAATCACCACAACACATCTTTTTAAAGACCAGACGATCGTTTCACTAATAAGGTTATCGTCATCAGAGGATCAAGAATTCTAAACTGCTTGCCAATAAACATCACCTTATATATTGAATTTTAGGTAGAGATCGATATCGATACCGAGAAGGCAAATTGTCTGTGTATTGTATTTTTATTGCCGCACGAGGTTTTTGTACTTCCTTTTTAACTTTACCTGGCAATTTTCGGAATATTTTATCTGTATGAGAGACAAACGGCAAACAAAGGACTATAAATCAGTGGCGGCGCTCGGTTTAAGGAACTTTTGTTTTTTATTGCCTTAGAAATATAAATACTTTCGTAGGCATCTAGATTCGCTGTCTGTCTAACATTTTTGATGAGTTTCAGATTCTCTTTATCAATGTCGTGGTTATTATCCCAAATATGTTGTGCCACGCACGACTTGTCTACACTAATACATCTCAGCTGTGCCAGATGTTCACGAAATCTAGTCTCAATGGTTCTCTTAGTCTGCCCACCGTATTTAATATTACAATCTTTACAACCTATCTCATAGATACCCGACATTTCTGTGGCTTTATCTTTCGTATTACCTAATAAGTTTCTTAAATTATTTTTTGTCGAAAAGTTAGCTGCAAATCGGCTTTCTTAAAAATGATCTCGAGACCTCTTGTGATACACGGTTCAAAAGGTAGCCAAAAAAATGTATTCTCTATTTTATCTTTTCTGAATGTCATTCCGCTAACATTTTCTTTGTTCTGTGTCTGTTGATTAATTTTTCTATTAAGCAATGCCAATACTCGTTAAATTTAGCCACGTTTTTAATATACTTTAATTCTATACTATATCTACTTTTCCTTATAATTTATGAGGAAAAAGCAGTATTTTGTTTATGACTACACATTTTCCACAAATAAGTAGAGGGTGCTGCCATCCGCGTAACTGTGAACCGGGTTGGATGTGCTAGAGAGGAGGTCATTGATGTGGAGAAGAAACAAAGTAGGGGCTAAAACTGAACCTTGTGGGATTACTGCACTAATTGGATACAGTTTAGAGGAATGGCTATCCACGACAACAGAAATGCTCCGGTTGTAGAGGAAATTTGCTGTCCAGGTACAGAGTTTTGGTGGTAGGCCATAGTCCGGAAGCTTATTCAGCAGCGCTGCGTGCCAGGCCTGGTCGAATGCTTTGGATATGTCTAGATCGAAAATCTGGGATTCACCGTGTAGTTCCATATACTTGATCCTAAAATGGGTGACAAATGAAAGGAGGTCGGCAGTCGATCTGCGCTGACGGAATCGATACTGCCTGTCGTGGATTAGGCTGTGTTTCCCAAGAAATTTAAGTAATTTGGTGTTTATATACTTTTACATCACTTTAGAGACGACTGATAGGCGAGAAATAGGCCTGCAGTTGCTAGGAAGCCCCTTGGATCCTTTCTTGGCGACGGGCTGTACTCGAGCAGTTTTCCAGTTACTAGGGAATATGCCTCTATTGTAAGATGTCTAAAAGAGACGAGTCAGGAGAGGAGCAGGTTCTGGTGCGCATTTTTTGAGAACAATTGCTGGGATCTCGTCAAGGCCAGAGGCTTTTCTGGTATTAAGAGAAGAGAGCATCTTCCGTACATTTTTAGTTTTGAAAATGATATCCGACATTTTATGCGCGACATTGGGGACTGTTGGTGGTTGAACATTTGGAGGTGGGTTGAGAGTAGAATTGCCGGAGAACAACGAGGCAAAAAGTTCAGCCTTGCCCAGGGCGATAGAAACAATATCATCCCTTGAAGCAAGAGGTGGGAACGTGCTCTAGCAGAAATTATTCCCAATAGATCTAGCAAGGGTCCAGAAGGGTTTGCTGCCGCTGGAGCTTGAGAGGACTTTGTTTTTGATGCGGTTATTGAACAACTTGTTTTGCCTCGAAAGAATTCGGACATAGCGGTTTCTTGCGTCGTTAAATGCTTGACGGTTTTCTTGACTGGGATCGTGTAGAAGCGTTTTGTGAGCTTTGACCTTTTCAAGTCTTAGGATTTAGAGAACCAGGGCTTTTGTGTGGCTGAAGAGGTTTTCTGTGTACGTGGAATAAATAATTCCATGCCGGCTTGGACGATTTCGGTGACGTTTTGTGAGATATCAGTGGGGTCAGAATGAAAGAGGCAGACAGACGCCCATGGAAATGAGGAAAAGTAATCCCGCATTTTGTCCCGTTTCGTGGAGTTGTAGTGCCAAACGATAGGTGGGTGTGATGACTCTGTCACCTCGGGTTGCATTGCGCAGAAAGCAGTGATTATGCCGTGGTCTGAGCGACCAAGGGGGACGGTGACTGACGTCTTATAGCATTCAGGTTTTGTAATAAGAAGCAGATACAAGGGATTTGAACTGTTTGTTGAGATGTGAGGAAAGTAAGTAGGTTGCTGAACCATATTGGTTAAAGAATTGCTGACTGCGAAGGCCTCCGCTGCTCTCCCTTGTGGATCGGTTTTTAGAGATCCTAGCCATTCCATATTATGGGCATTGAAGTCACCAAGAATAGTGACCTCGGAGGAAGGATATTCAGAAATCAGATGGTCGGTTTTACCAGAAAGGTAGTCGAAGAGCTGAACAATTTGTTGTCAGAAGGTGACCGGTAAATGCAACAGATGAATTTAGTTGCAGCCCTAAGAGAGAGTTTCATCCTAAGTATGTCTTTTCTTCCAGCTTCCAAATTGGGGAGTCTGGTCCGGGTAGATGGCTACGGACGTATGCGGACACACCTCCATGCAATCTAAAGGAAGTAAGGAGCTCATACCCCGGGAAATTAAGGTGATTAGTGGCTGTTTTGGCACTGATTTGGGTTTCGGCGAGAAAGAAGAATTGGGGCCTATTAGCCTGGAGGAAATGGTGGACGGAGTTCAGGTTAGAATTTAGGCCACATATATTCGAGAAGGATATGTTAAATCTTGATGCCGGCGCCACCTATACACCCCTCTCCCAGAGATCCGAATGGAGGGGTATTTTATCTCCGAAATCTTCTGTACAAGGAGGCACCATCATCAATTTGTTTATAAGGGAAACCGACTCATATACCAGAACCTGAAGCGTCCGTTGGAACTTCACCGGCCCCTTGATGTAAGAGGTGGTACCTCCTTCGGCGTGAAAAATTCCTTTACTACTTTCTCTACTGAGCCGTAGAATTATTATCTCCTTAAAGTTCTTTTACGGTATCCTGCATGATGGGAATGATGCTCTGGGCATCTTGGCTCAGATATTTATAATAACGCCACGACTTAATTCTAGATCCTCATGTTGTATTTTATTGTCGGCAGGCTAGGTCAAATCTCATGCTTAGATATCCTATTTACTTCATAACGTCTAACTTAACTTTAACAACGTTAGTGAAAATTGTAATATAGATTCGGATCAAATCACCTATGTTTTAAGCTATCTTTCATGCACAATTATTTAACATCACTGGATTACTGAAGTCGCTGTAGCTATGTGCTTGCTTATATTGATTAAAGTTTGGTTTTATTACTTTTATAATTTTATATGACTTATGTTTTGTTTGTTATTTAAAATTTCTTTTATTATTATTTATATTGCTTCTAAGTCAATTGTAATATTCTTATGTATGATTTGCTTTATCTGTTATTTTTTTTAAAGTTTTTTTAGTTTTTTTTTGTTTTTTTTTAAATTATTAATCTAGGGCTGTTGTATTTTTTAATTTTATACTAGTATGTGTACTTCTTTTATCTATAATACCCTATAATGCGAACTCTGTCCTTTTGGGTATTTAAATAACTAAATAAATAAGTAAAGTAAATAAAATTATCTTTATCGGTGCTATCCTAACTTATAAATATGGAAAGTCTGAACCTTACCGTTAATGAAAACATTTTTGATTTCAATAAGTACAGCTTTAATATATTAATAGTTTCTACCATATAAATAACAAAACAGGGGACGTTAATAACATATCCTTCCGCCCTGTCGATTTCATTGTATAAAAATGTTTTAGCGCATTTATTATTTAGTTGATCGATCCGCTGCTAACGGTTTGTTGACTTTCGTCTGTCAATATAAATATTTGAAGTAAGTAATTAAAATAAGGACTGGATAATAAAATAAAACACGCGATACCAATTCACCTATTGACGTTTCCTAATCCTAAACTCACGTAGAGATATCACGAAAAAATACTCACAAAAACTTTTGTTTAAAGTCAAAACGTCGATCTTGTTTTTGAAATAAGACATTCTACGGGGAGTTATTACAAGCTATTTAATTTAACAGTTAATTCTTGTATAACATTAATTAGCAAATCACCGAACAAATTAATAGGGCCCCATATATGCATCCGAGCGATTATTTAACAATTAATTAACCGAATTTGATCAGACTTAGCAAATATACTTCTTTTGTATATCTCTTTGACAAGATAGTTAACCAACTCAACCACAGAAGTTTTTCGTAAGTAACGGAGTTGCCGCCGCAGCGATAAATGTCAAGGGTTTTTGTTAAGTAAATTTGAAGAAGTAAGTGAGATTTCAGTGAGATAATTAGCTTTTGTTTGAAAGCGCGGTTATCGCGAAAGATCATGGTTCAACGGCCATAGGGGCTGGTAAGGCAGAGTACAGAGCTGATGTATTGCCTAGGATTTTTCTGGGTGAGTTCGTTCCAGTTGATATTTTTGTTAAATGTTCCCTAATATTTTTATTAAGAATGGGTCAGCTGTCTCGAGTACCGTTTCTTTTCTGAAAAGATGTATCCAGAAGAAACCGAAGTTATTTTTATCAAATTTTCAAGCAAAAAACTTTCAGTGTCCTTCAAAATACTCTGCACTGGCAGTAGTACACTTGTCTAATCTTTTATTACATTGTGCAAATAAAATTTGTCTTCTGTGTTGCACGACAGCGCCTCCGTCGTTTCTCTTTTCACCTCAGCCACTTCGGTAAAATGCTTTATTTTTATGGCTTCTTTCATCCAGGAAAAAAATCACGCGGGGCAGGATCGTGTCAATAGACGGAAATGGGGTAGAGAAGTAATGCCAGTTTTGGTAAAAAGTTGGCGCAAAGACGGCGTTGTGTGAACGGGGGCATTATCGTGATGGAAAAACCAGTCGCCCGACTGCCACAAAGCAGGCGTCTTTGGCCGCAAACTGTTGGGAAATCGTTTCAAAACTTCCAGGTAGGGGGCTTGGTTAATTGTCTAGCCATCTGGAGCAAACTACGAATGGACAAGAAGTCTTACAACAACAGAGCAAATCGGAATTGTCTTGAAGTTCCATTTTACTTAATGATATGAAGTTGGAGTCTTCCACTGGCTTGATTGCTGCTTCGTTTCAGGGTTGTAACCATAGCACTATGATCCGTTACCTGTGATGACCTTGCTAAAAAAGTTTTGATCATTTTAGGACTCTTATTTCAAAGCACAACATTTTTCCACTTGTTCAGCAGTCAGCAGTCAGCAGTTAAGGCACAAATTGCGCTGTCACTCTTTTTATCACCAAATATTCTGTTAAAATTCGCTGTACCGAACTCCAACTCCAACCATTGCAAAAACGACGACCCACAAAACAAGTCTCACAAAAAAATTCACACTAGCCGAAAGGACTCTTTTTTGGCGACGGCGCTTGGCTTACTGACCTGGGAATTGTACCTCTACTCTCACAGCGGCAGCACGCTGTACTAGAACAAGTCAGTCCACCATAACTTTAGTTAGGTTTTTTGGGTACCCTCTCGTATATCTCCGAAAAAAATAAAGTTATTTTGATCTAATTTGGCGCACATATGGCCTTATAGATACTTATGCTCATAACAAAATTGAAGTTTCTATATTAACAGAAAACTTAGTCATTGGAGCTTAAAATAATTTCGCTAGCATAATGCACCTACTAGGTTAATATATTTTATAAAAAAATATTTCACAAGGACAAGGCGATAGTAAATAAAATTATCTGAAATTGTCGGTGCCAGTAAATATACCTATGCTTAATGAAAGCTTATTGCATTATTTATTCATCGTATGATACACATCACATAACAACATCGTGTAAGTCAATGGTACAGCATATAGCACAATGTAAACCATAAGAATATAACACAATATAATAAAATTATTTATATAATCAATTGAGACCGGTGTCGCTGTCAGGAAATCACCCCCACACGGGGATGGGGTAGAGAAGTCATGCCAGTTTTGGTGAAAAGTTGGCGCAAAGACAGCGCTGTGTGAACGGGGACATTATCGTGATGGAAAAACCAGTCGACCGACTGCCACAAAGTAGGCGTCTTTGGCCGCAAACTGTTGGGAAGTCGTTTCAAAACTTCCAGGTAGGGGGCTTGGTTATTTGTCAGGCCCTCTAGAACAAACTATGAATGGACAAGTAGCCTTACAACAACAGAGCAAATCGGAATTTTTATAATCAATTGAGACCGGTGTCGCTGTCAGGAAATCACCCGGATGGCCCCCATATGCCCTCAGGTTGCAATGCTCCGTGATGTGGGGGATCGTCTGCCTTTCAGCCCCGCAGTCACACTGTGGGGAAGGTATTATGTTCCACTTTTAGAAGGCATCGGCACACTTGGCATGGTTGGTTATAATCCGGTTAAGTGTTGTCCATGTCTTGCGTGGTAGTTTGAAGCCGCCTGGAGTAGTTGTTATGCACGGCATGTTGTGAAGCTCCGGTTGGGCTGCCTCGGTCCAATTCCGCCTCCACTCGTTAATTGGATCAAAATCACCGGCCACCAGATCTCCAGCTGTTCTGATTGAGGGTTTTCTTGAGCGTAGCCTATTCCTTCGCATGTCATCGATATCTGTGTTTATTGGTAGTTGTGGGTTTTGAAGAATCTTTTTGTACTCCCTGACAAGCGCAGTGTATCTCCGTATCGCTGGGGGTGGATTGTGGCTCAGAACTGGTAGCGAGTAACCTGGTGTAGATCCAACTGTGCCCGAGATTAAGCGTGCGGTATGGTTCAATTGGACGTCGATCATTTTAACATGTGAGCTGTTTTGCCAGACCGGAGCACAATACTCCGCCGTAGAGTAAACGAGCCCTAAGGCGGAGCATCGAAGCGTGGCAGCGGAGGAACCCCATGAAGTGCCGCATAGTTTTTGTATGATGTTATTTCTTGTTTTGAGTTTTGAGGCGGTCTTCGTTAGGTGTTGTTTGAAGAATAAAGCTCTATCAAGAGTTACTCCTAAGTATTTAGGATATCGGTCATGGCGAAACAGCCTGTCACCGAAGTACTCGTTGAGTTCTCTATTGGCCATGCGGTTATTTAAGTGAAAACATGCCAACCGCCGTATTTCCTGCACTGGGTTGGAGTCTCCAGTTGCGGAAGTATTTCCCTAGGGTGTCCAAATCGTCAGTTAGCGTTTTCTCCGTTTCTTCCATTGATTTGCTTCTGGTTGCTATTGGCCAGTCATCAGCATAGCCACATTGTCTGGATCTTGTTGTGGGCATATCGGCGAGGTAACAGTTGAAGAGGAGTGGAGCCAGAATCGAACCCTGAGGCAGACCGTTATTAAGTTTCTTCCAATCTTTCAGTGCATTTCCCATGACGACGGGTGTAAAGCTAGTTCGCGTCCGTAGTAGAATACTACACGTGCACCCTGGTTAACGCTAAATGAAGTAACATAAACTGGCAACCAGACTATCACCTTTCGATCTTTTGGCTACTGTACATCACAATAGCTAACTTATGCATTATCCACTAGAAACTGAACGTTGACAATGTAAAAAGGAGGTAGTGCAACTTATCCGAAACTGAACGTTTGCGACGTAAAAAGAAGCTAGTTCAAGCCATCCAAGGCTAAACAGGCATTACAGTGTCTAGAGTTTCTATTAGCATACTGATCCTCTGAAAACACACTTTGTTTGCACATATAGAGAAAGCATAAAATACATACCTAAATTGATCTCTGCCGTTCAGAGTTTCTTGTTTAATAGATAAGATAACTGGTCCTAAATCTTCATCGTTGGTGAAGTAATTCCAGTGTTCCGTACCATAAAAGTACTTCTCATAGGTTTCCTGTTCAACACTGGTTAATTCGAATCCTTGATTCTTCTCCCATTGTTCTTCTATCGTAGTCTTTTTTCTAGGCGAAGATGCATCGTCGTCCTCATCATCTTCGTAAAGATCATTACAACCTGAAATGGACAACGACGGAATTTTATTTTTATTTATTACAACCATTTAGTAATTAATGAAGAATAATATACATATATCTGGACTTTTTTGTGCCATTTGGTTTTTATTTCTTCCTGAAACTCTGAAAGCAGTTTTACCTAGCTACCCTAATTTTTTTCTAATTTCCCACTTTCTCTAAGGACGTTAAATACATTTAACGTGCCCAACATCACATAATACACGGGACCAACGACTTAACGCCCCCTCTGAAGGGCGGAAGGTGAAGACATTAAACTTGCTCTAATAGAATGTCACAACCTCAGTTGATGTTAATTTACGGTTTGTATCGAAACATTGTTTGACGTTTCTACTGGGAATTAAACACGACACCCTTGGGTTCAGAGGGATACGTGCTTACCCTTGGATCACCGAGGTTCTAATAATAGACTTAAAGTTCGTGAAATAAGAGAAATAAGTAATATTTACATTTATATTAATAACACAATAAGTTTTTAAACGTATTTTGAAAAAAAAAGTCTGGACGGAGCAAGTGCGTTGTGGTAGTGAATTTTCATTAAAATGTTTTTGTAGCAAATGTGTCTTTTTTAATGAAAGCAGGCATCAAATTTGGTTACCAGTATAACCTATATAGTGGAAACAGTGGACCATATCATCAAAATAACTTTATTCATTAAAAAAGTACACAAATTTTCCGCAAATAAATTTAAAATGATCCCGAAAAAACTGGTCCGACTTTCCTGACCAACACACCTCTTAGCTATTTACTCACTTGCAAAAAAATTGCATGAAATTTGCAAACATTCTTTATACAATAACTTATTAAACAGGTATTATTAATTAGAAAAGTTTACTAAAAGAATACATAAAATTAAAATTATATATATATATATATATATATATATATATATATATATATATATATACATATATATATATATATATATATATATATATATATATATATATATATATATATATATATATATATATATATATATATATATATATATATATATATATATATATATATATATAATTTTAGCAAGAACATGTAAGAAATTCAATGAAATGTATCCTGAATTGCAACCAATAAACGAAAGAAAGTTTATGCAAATAAAAGATAATTTTATAAATTATAGTTCAAAACTTGGGGCAACTCGAAGTTTGCCAAGGCCTGTAACGTCGAATGAAAAAAATATGGTGAACGTTTTAGCCTATTTCCACGCATATCCACAAACTTCCATCCAAAGTGCAGCATATGATTTAGGCGTAACTTATTATGCGGTGCAAAATATTCTGGCCAATCACAACATGCATTCTTTCAAATTTATAACACTTCAACACCTGAAACCAGATGATTACCAACGTCGCATTCAACATTGTGAGACACTCCTAATACGCATTGAAGAGGATCTTAACTTTTTGAGAAAAATAATATGGACAGACGAAGCCAAGTTTTCGAGAGAAGGCATTACCAATAGAAGGAATCTACATTTTTGGGCCGATCAAAATCCACGCATGGTCAAACAGAGGGGCTTTCAAAAAAATTAATTTTAATGTTTTTTTTTTGCCTCTTAAAAGGCAACCAAATAAGATTTTTCATTTACAATGAGTCATTAAATAGCAATCAATACCTCCACATTTTAAGGACAGTAGTATCAAATTTTTTGGAAAATTTTACATTAGAAGATTTCCGTACTTTTTGGTTCCAGTTGGATGGAACACCCGTACATTGCACGCAAGAGGTAACACGTGAGCTGTTGTAGATATTTGATGACCACTGGTTTAGGCATTTGGGCCCATGGGATTGGCCTGCAAGGTCCCCCGACCTTACACCCCTCTATGTCTACCTTTGGGGGTACTTTAAAACAAAAGGTATACCAGACACCGGTGAACACTAAAGAGGAGCTAGGTCAACGTGTGACCAATTGCATCGGCCAACTAGATGCTAATGAAATATATAAAGCGACAACTGATTGTGTACATCGCCGGATTTTGAAGTGCTTAGAAGTCAATGGGGGATATTTTGAAAATTTGTTGTAAAATGTTTAGAATATAATTATCAATAATAATTGAAAAAATTATCTTGTATTCGCATTACCTTTCTTTCGCTCATTGGTTGCAATTCATGATACATTTCATTGAATTTCTTACATGTTCTTGCTACAATTTTGTCTCATTGTCCATGAAGAATAAATAGTGTCATCAAAACTTCTTTGAGTAATTATTTCGCTCCATCTTAATTTGTTTTCAAATAAATATTAAGTGGAAAATCGCAAATGAATCTCAAAACTTCGGCGTCTGTCAAACACAGTAAACAATTAAGCAATTGTCAAATCAGGTGGCGTTGCATGACCAACTAATACAAATTATGTAAAGATAATTTGTTTTTCATTAATTATTGCGATTCGAAAACTTGACGAGCTAGCTATACCACTATGATACATCAATTTGGAGGAAATGTAATTGGCTTTCAGAATTTTAAATAATATACAGGATGTCCTATTTGAAAAAATAAAGTTGGTCTTTTTTGTGTGTCACGTTAAAATCATCAATTTTAAACCGCCCTGTATAACATGAAAAGAATTTATTTAGGTAACTATTAAATACCAAGCTTGCCAAACTGTGAGCAAAATTTCAGTCATCTCCTAAAATTTTAGTGGGAACATTTTTCTGAGAAAAAAATTAAATAAGTATTATCTCGAAAACCGATGTAGATAGGTATAGGAAGTTATTAAGAAAAAATTATCATAAAGAAATTACAATTCTAAAAACAAAATAATATGCAGGGTGTCACCTTAAAAATAAGAAAGTTGTTACTACTTTTGAGTAGAAGCGGCAACACCGTCAAAATAAAAATATTTTAGAAAGACAGGTCGTGCTTATTTATGGCAGTGTCTAAATTTTCAGATTAATCCTATGGCCCGTTTTCCATAAACGTCCAACCTACCATCGACCATCAATGACCCTGTATATATATATATATATATATATATATATATATATATATATATATATATATATATATATATATATATATATATATATATCATGTGTAATTTAGATTTTTTAATTTTCACGGAAATTTGAAGCGGTGAAGTAAAGAAAAATATAAGCTGAAAAGACTCATATTTTCATGCCCCGAGCTGTCACTTTTAAATTTCATTTGGCATTTGTGAAAATAATTGATCAACTACTTATATATTATGTAAACGTAAACATAGATAATCCTATCAAATTAAGTATTTCTTACCATTTTCGTACCAAAGTTACTTAAACATTTTGGTATATTTTTTTAATTCGTTAAATAACCACATAACCTGATTGGTTCTTTTCGTTTCAGAATAGAGTTGAGACCGTTTTAGAAAAAAAAAAAAAAAAAATCGAAATCTCTGTCATCAATATTCCACCTCCTGACATGATACCCCTAATTTAATTTCAGCCAATTATATATATATATATATATATATATATATATATATATATATATATATATATATATATATATATATATATATATATATATATATATATAAACATATAAGCATTTAAACGAACTCCGGATATGTGTTCTAGTGGGCCTAGTTTAGGCTCGTTTAAAGAACAGTCGAGATCTCCTCATTGGTGAATTTTTTCAAGAATATTCGCTAAAACGTAATTCGCAGTTCGTATTTAAAAACATAAAAAAACAATTTTGCATATCTCCGGATTTTACCGTCGCGACGCAGCAAAAATTAACTCCCTAGTTAAATGTTACCAATTAAAATAAAACTTAAACTTATTAAAACATTCAAAACTATTTACGACTCCTCTTGATGGAAATTTGTGAAGTAAAACACTATAGGACTGCATAAAAAGTTCTTTATCATGAAACGCTGAGTTATATTTTCAGAGTCGCTTGAAATTAATGGCTGCGACATTAATTCGTTTTCGGTTTAATTATAAAGATCTCCTGGACATCTGCATAATTACCAAGTACGCAACTTCATTTATTATGTGAGTTTTTTCTGATCATATTTTAACTTCAGCTAAATTTAGAAGATTGCTTTAATATCCGCCATGTTATTTTACGCTGAGCGGTTGTTACGGCACAAATAAAAAGTATAAATATCACATGTCATATAAAACATACACTAAAGAAACTAATAAGATAAAAGCATCTCTAATCACCAAGCAGCGAAGCAACATGTCTGAGCTTAGATTTACTACAACAGAATATACCTGTTGACTGATGTACGGTGTTATAAATAGAGTACTATCTATAAACCGATGAGTTAAGCTTGACTTGGGTCCTAGGTAGCAATAAATAAAAGAAGTCTTGCATTCTAGAGCTAATTCTAGGTGTGTAAAAAGGCAGAGTGTGCAATAATGCACATATAAAAAGGACATATTATCTTACTATGTAACGAATTTAATAGAAATAAGAGCAGAATATGCTCGCCTAGTCTGCAAAGAGTTCAGTGAGAACCTCAACAGTTTTTTTCTCATAGCGGAGGTGAATGCTTTTTGCGCAGGCCGGTGGCTGGCACTTCCGTGATCTGATACCAATTTGGTGACTCCCCTTCCCCCCTGATCGGGACTACCCACTAAACACCCCCTTGATGTCTAGAGACGTGGCGAAAACCACTCTCTGGCATTGCTTCACCACGTCCGTAACTCTTGTTTTTCTCAAAACTTCTACATCCTGTGTTCATTCTTCTTTGACTTGATTATTTCTACGAGTACAGTATTTCACACCCTTTCGCCTCCCAGCATCTTCTCCACCACATTATCTGCTGTTAAATCTCTGCCAATCTCTTTATACATTTGTTCTCTTATCTTGCGTACTCCAAGACCTTGTGTTCTAGCGTATCTCTGTTACCACAATACCTACAGTCCTCTTTGTCGACTATTTTCATTTTACTCAGGTAAGACGTGAAACGCTCATGACCTCAGAGAAATGGGTAATATAATAACCCACCTCCCCTTGCTGTCTCGATATCCATATCTGTATGTGTGAAATCATACTCATTCTCGCTGCCACCCCAGCATTGTTTCGATTCATGCCTTCCTTTCTTTATATTATATTTCTGTACCTTTTATAAGTTACCTGTCTTGCCAATAAGTGTATAGGGATCGTTCCTGCAATCATCTATATTGCTTTCTTTGCCACTGTTCTATATGCACTTGATGTTTTGATGGCTACCTTCCTCTGTACCCCCTCAACCTTTTTCCTACACGTTATCTTTGACAACACGGCCTTCCATGCTGAGCCATACAGTATGATTGAGTTTACCACACTACTCAGCACTCCCCTTATCCCTGGTTTTGGTCCACCGATATTTGTCATCAGACGCCCTAGCTTTGCAACCATCATGTCTGCTTTTGCCACTGTCCTTTCTATGTGCACACCCATGTTTATGTTATGTCCTACTTGTATCCTGAGGTAGCCCAGGCTTGTTTGCGACTGAATTTCTGCATTCCCCACCTGTAAAGTTACTGTTCTCAGTGTTCTTCGTCCCACTAGCACTACACTTTCAGTTTTTTGAGGCAAGAATTGTAGACTACTTTTGCCATCCAGTTTTCCACCCTTGCCACTGACCAGTTGATATCGTCTATGTCAGCCTTATTTCCTCCGCTTAAAACCAGCACCAGATCATCTACATACCATATAATAGCCGTGTTGTTTACAGATTCTTGACTAAAAACCTTATCGTAATACAAGTTTCAGTGTTGGTCCTAGGAATGACCTCCGTGGTATGCCACATGCAACCTGCATCTGACATTTCTGTCCCATCAGTATCTGTCTCGCTTCCAGGCAACTACATACTATTTTCAGCAGATATGGCTCAACTTGCCTATTTATCAGCACTTCGTATATGCCTTTCCATGGTGCTGTATTAAACGCATTTTTTACGTCCAACTTCGTTCTTTCCTTGCCACGTCCTGTACCTTCTTTCCAGCATCTATCGTCAAGCGCCCCTCGCAGAAGCCAAATTGGTTGTCTGTTAACCGCCTCGTCTCTAGATTTCCTTTATAAGTCTGTTATTTATTACATGCCCATATAATTTTGCTATTCCGTCTTCCAGGTATATAGTTCCATATGACTTCTTTCCCCCTTCTGTGGTTTCTCCAATAACACCAATCGAGCAGTCTTCCATTCTGACGGAAAACTTCCATGACTGATTAGTTTATTTATCAGCACTTGTAATATCTCGGGTTTCTGTTCTGCTACTGCCTCGATCGGTATACCATCTGGACCTGAAGCTTTCCCAGATTTCCTCCTTCGTCCTGCTTCTCGTATTTCTTCATCTGTACAAAGTGGAACATTCTTCGACTTCACCTCCACTCTCGGTCATTCTTTGACTTCGTGTTTAGGGAACAATATTAATTTGTTCATCATAACTCATCGTCATTGGTGTTCTTGTATCAATTTTTCCCGCGACAGTCATGTATCCTAGTCCTCAAATATCACCATCTATTTCTTTACAAAAAGAGTGCCAGGATTGTTTCTTTGCCTTTGTTATTTCTGTCTTTAATTTCTTTTTGCTTTCCATGTATTGATTCTGTGCTTCCTCTCTATTACTACTTGTGATGTTTTTTTTCCATTGACTCTAGTGGCCTTTCTTCTTGCTTTCTAGATTGAGTTCTGATTTTGGCGATCTCTTCATTCCACCAGCATGTACATTTTCGTCTGCCGCATTGCTGTTTCCTCTTCAAGCATACCTCACACTCTCTTTCTAATGGTCTGTTCAGGCCTTTGAAACCACCTTCATAGTTTTTCTGCTTTGTTGGTCTCTCTATTGCTTGTAGTATTTTGCCTTGCTTTTCAGCCTCTGATTGTTTGAGTTTACTGGGCAAAAATGTTATTTTAGTGGCAGCTTAGGGTCTCCTCGTTTTCCACATGCCTGCTTCTCACGTATATTTGCAGACTTGATGAGCACATGGTTACGTCGATATATGACGATCCTCCATTCTTTTGGAACGTTGGAAGTCTACCATCATTCAATATAATATAGACCGCCTGGTACATTCATTCAATCAATGCTTTTCCATTTTTGTCTTCTCTTGCCGAGCCTCAACTATAGGCTTTCGCATTACAGTACCCTCCAATTAATATCTTCTTCTTATGTTGCCTAATGTCTCTGTTTAAGAAGGATTTAAATTTCTGGAAGTCCTCTTCTCCAATTGCAGGAAATGCATAGTAAGAGTACAGACCTATGTCAATCATTTCAATCCATACACAGCCTTTACCCCTTTCCATTCTGTATACTTGTGTTTTGCTATTCGTAACATATATCGCTGCATATACATTTTCATCTGTTATCCATTTGGCGTTTGCCCCAGCCATTTTTTTGTTCGGTTCAGCTGTTATTGCCAACATTATCAGCTCCTCCCTCAACAGTAAGCTGGCGTGCCAGTGGCGGGGCACACCTTATCGGCTCTGTATGCGGGGAACTTAACAAATCTTCCCTAGACACTCTCTAGTGCGCTTTCACGGTCCTAATACCGATGAGACTACACCACACAAGCCTATACCAAATCTGCTCGTACATAAGCACCGAATAACAGCTTCAAAGTGTCCGCCCGATTCGTGGAAGGAACTGAAGTATAAGCAATCCGAGTGTCTGAGTGGCGCTACAAGCATCACACTCATATTTTTCCGCGAAAGAATGTTGCGAGTCGAAAACGACACACCAATCCCTCATTGTAGGTCTATGAAGAGGTTGTCGATCTATGCAGTATGAGAAGTCGATCACTCGACGTTTGAGCGTATAAGACAAAACTTTATATTCTATAAAATCAAGTTATAAAAATATTGGAAACTTACTTCTATCCTTCCGCTTCATATGCCCATTTTCTTGGTCCGTACCATCAGTATGCTCCTCTTCATCTCCTTCTTGTATCTCGTGATCCGATTCGCTTTCGTCCCATATCGTGTCTGACGTTATCTTTTGCCTAGAACATTCTATCCAGTATCCGGGGTTGGGAATGAAGTTGTGAGGGAACTCTTCACAAAATTCATCTGAAACAAAAAATAAATGGCTGTTAAGAAATAAATACCTCAAATATAAGATGTCTACAACTCTAAAATAAATCCACTCAAAAGTGTATAATGTGTAAAATGGATGATGTATATATTAATAATGAAACAGGCCAATGTCACCTAAATCACACAGACATGTACATGAGGTCTACAAGTCAACAATATAAATAACAACGCATACAGTCATATTACAATTAAGAAAATGGTTCCTTAAGTAACACATAAAAGCAAAACAAAAATAATTATAAAATACACAATAACGTTCAAAAGAAAAGTTTTAGAATACAGATCTAAATCCAATATTGTTTTTTAGAAACACCAGGTGCACAAGGTTTATACCATGGTAACTATATTACTAATGAGTGCATATTACTAAAAAAGAATAAAAGATAGTTTAGTGGTAGTTTGTATGTAAAAATCGTCCATAGAGTAGCACGTCTTGTTTAGGAGAATTGTTTTCACTCTGTTTAAGATAGTCTCGGGAATAATTTGTCGAACTAGGCTAATTAGGACACTTGTAACGATGTAATAAACTTTAAGAAATAAACCAAACTTTAACAATGTTTACAACTAATTTAACCGAATGAATTTTAAAGCCGAAATCTTTACATACTGAATGTTAATTGAAAAGTCTCTGGTATTAGTAACTACATTTTCAAAGCAAAAGTCTGTACTTTTCTCTACACAATTAAAATCACTTTCCTCTTAATGTTTATCAACAACTACTTAAAACGTTGCTTTGGTCTACATAATACATAATTGCAGACCTCAGCAGTTAATAATAATCTCGTATTTCCTCCCAGTTGGCGGAGTGGTAGTGCCAAACGATACGTGGATGAGATGACTGTGTGATCTCGGGTTGCATTGCACAGGAAGCAGTGACCACGCCGTGGTCTGAGCGACGCAGGGGGGTGGTGACTGATATCTTATAGCAGTCAGGATTTGTAGTAAGAAGGAGATCCAAGGGATTTGAGCTGTGTGTTGGGATGCGAGGAAAGTAAGTAGGTTGCTGAACCATATTGGCTAAAAAATTGCTGAGAACAAAGGCTACCGCTGCTCTTCCTTGTGGATTGGTTTTTGAAGATTCTAGCCATTCATTATTATGGACATTGTAGTCACCAAGAATAGTGACCTCGGAGGAAGGATATTCAGAAATCAGTTGGTCGGTTTTTTCAGAAAGGTAGTCAAAGACCTGGACAAAGTTGTTGTCAGAAGGTGACCGGTAAATGCAACAGATGAATTTAGTTGCAGCCCGGAGAGAGAGTTTTATCTTTGGGTTAGTGTTCTTATTGCATACGAAATGTATGATATTGGCGAACAGAGTTGATCGATGTGGACATTTCACTTTAACTCACTATCGATATGAAGTCCTAGTAATTTCGTAGAGGTCTGCAGAGTTACGGTTTGGCCATCAAGCTCTACATCTTTTCCAATATCTTTTCTTGATTTAGATGACTTAAAAAGCACGCATGCTGTCTTATCCTTATTGAGTGCAAGTTCGTTTTTATCAAACCAGTTGGTAAGTCTTTTGAAGGTTTTATCACTGTCAGCCACAACGTCCTGAACATTATGTCAACCCATCAGAAAATTGGTATCATCAGCATAAGTTGACTGTCATTTTAGTGAATTTTCTTAAAAGAAATTCACTAATGAGGAGATCCCGACTTTTGAATTTTGAAAAAATTTCTTCAAATGAGCGCTAATTAGGCCCCCCAGAACACATATCCGGGGTCGGTTTAAATTTTTATATGTTTATATATATATATATATATATATATATATATATATATATATATATATATATATATATATATATATATATATTTATTTATATATATATATATATATATATATATATATATATATATATATATATATATATATATATATATATATATATATATATGTATCACACCGATAACTCAAAAAATAATGGGCCGATTTTGATTAAATTTGGTGAATAAATTCCTTTTGCAAATGGCTTGGATAAGTTCGTTAGCCAGGAAAATCGGTCCAGGTTTTCCCGAAAAATTTTGTGTTTCCTTTCGAAAAAAATTTATATCTCCGGAATTAACAAAGTAAGGGCAACCAAATTTCATATGCGGATTTATTTCATTATAGGCAAGTTACTTACCAAAATCTAGCTCCGTAGGTTAAAGGATGAAAAAGTTACAGGCATTCAAAGAAAAATAAATTTGGATTTTCCTCAAAACGTCAAAATTGCGATTTTAAACGTCAAAATTGGTGAGTACATTCCTTTCGCCAGTCGCTTGGATAATTTTGTTAGCCAGGAAAATCCGCCGAGGTTTTCCCGGAAACATTTGTGTTTTCTTTCGCAAAATATTTATATCTCCAAAATTAACAAAGTAAGGGCAACCAAATTTGGTAAGCTGGTTTATATCGTTATAGGTGTGCCACCTACCAAAATTTAGCTCTGTAGGTCAAAAGACAAAAAAGTTATGGGCATTTAAAGAAAAATAAATTGGGGGTTTCCTCAAAACGTCAAAGTGACAATTGAAAACGTCAAAATTCGCAACATTTAGGCAAATAACTTGAATCTAATACGATCTATGGAAAGAAAATGTCTCAAGAAGAATGTTTTACATACACCGAACTCTTAGTTTCAACCGTCATTGTCCTTCATTTTACTAAAATATTTCCAGAAAATTCATTTCTAATAGACCCTTTCTCTGATGCTTGGCAGTAGCCTTAGCTATAGAGTTTATTGTTTAATGGTATATAATTTTTGTCGAATTTTCGTAAAAAATCAATAAAGCTCAATATATTCGTTATTATACAAGATATGAAAAAATATTGTATACATTAATTATACGGTGTTTTGAGCTACATCTTAAAAAATTATTGCGACAATCACAGGGTGGCCCATAAGTCGTTGGTGATACAAATAATTTTTTTTTGTCGAAAACGCCTTATTTTTTTGCATTTTCCATCGAAATATAATGCATGTTTGTAAGTTAAGAAATTCTGGAGGCAGCAAGTGCGTTGTGGTTGCGAATTTTGATTAAATGCTTCATATTTGAAAAGCTCAATTTGTTATTAACCTATAAGGTTGACCAGGAAACGGATTTTTTCAGTAACACTTTTGGTTTACTTTTGGAAATTTCTGTACGTTTTCAAACAATCAAGTTATTTTGATGAAACATGGCACATTATTTTTACTATATATGTTATACTGGTAATCAAATTTGATGCCTGCTTTTTCTATATAGGTTATACTGGTAACCAAAATTGATGTCTGCTTTCTTAAAAAGAAAACACACATATTTGCAATAAAAACATTTTTATGAAAATTCACTACCATAACGCACTTGCTGCGTCCCGAGATTTTTGTTTTCTGGATTTATGTGGTTTCCAGATGATGTACTGAAGTAGGCTGTTGGCATAAATAATGCACAGCGTAGGTCAAAGAACTAGCGTTCCTTGTGTTATCCCAACCGATTTACACAAAGGCTTTGGAAAAGTCCACAAAACTCCCAAAGCTATCTCTTTTTAGTGAATTTTCTTAGAAAAAATTCACTAATGCGGAGATACGGAAATTTTTGCAATTAAGCGGTAACTAGGACCCCTAGAACCCATACCCTAGGTCAGTTTCAATTTATATATATATATATATATATATATATATATATATATATATATATATATATATATATATATATATATATATATATATATATATATATATATATATATATCACACCGATCACTCAAAAAATAATGGGTTGATTGTGATAAAATTTGGCGTGTACCTTCCTTTTGTGAGTGGTTTGGATAAGTTCGTTAGCCAGGAAAATAAAAGCTGGTTCCCCGGGAAAATTTTGGGGTTTCTTTCGGAAAATATTTTTATTTCTAAAAACAAAAAGTTATGGTAATCAAATTTGATTCACAAGTTTAAGTCCACAAAACTCCCAAAGCTACCTATTTTTAGTGAATTTTTTCTAAGAAAAAATTCACTAATGGGGAGATACGGAAATTTTTGGATTTAAGCGGTAACTAGGACCCCCAGAACCCATATCCGGGGTCAGTTTTAATATATATATATATATATATATATATATATATATATATATATATATATATATATATATATATATATATGTGTGTGTGTGTGTGTGTGTGTGTGTGTGTGTGTGTGTGTATCCGTCTGATAACTCAAAAAATAATTAACCGATTCCAATGAAACTCGGCAAGTGCCTTTTTTTATTAATTAAGTTGGAAGAATATATCGTACAAAAAAACGATAGCTCATGGGCAATTGCACAGCACTAAAGTTGCACTAATAACTGAAATAAATCAGATGAGATGGTTGTTGTCTCCAGAGACGGTCCTCGACACCATAGACGGACTCTCCAGCTCACACCCAACCAATCGGCATGACCATGGCGGCGAGCAAAGCCTGTATACTTCACAACATACACCGGCAGCGTCTCTCGACGCTCCATCGACGTTTACTTATACTTATACTGATGTGGCAGTGACCCTAAGAACGTTCAATTCTACTGGCTGTAAGTACTAGCCTGCCTCGAAAGGTGACTTCATACACAAAAGCAGTGACACACAAAAATTGCTCCCATGCTGTGGTTACATTAACCCATGACAGGTCGAACACAAGAAACAAAGAAGGCAGAAGCAGAGGCTCTCTCAACAGACGTTCTTCCTACACACCTGCGTTAAACTCAGTCATCTCAACCTATAGACATCGAATCGTACCGCCTCCCAGTTAATAACCATAAAATGTAACTACCTGTCAGCCATCAATAAAAAGAGATAGCAGTGTGAACCTCCGCGCCACTGTATATAAGCACGCTTACTGAAGGTATCACCTCCTCGAGGATTCCGGACGAACACAGACAGGGCCTGCGTCGACCTAATTAACGCACTAACGTGCTATCACGTTAAATAGAGAAAAAAACTTTTAAATAATGGACATATTAACAATAAGAACATGTTACGACATCTGGGTGGAAACAATATACGAAAATATACGGTCTGAAACTGAACTTGGATATGGGTCAAGAGGCGCTAAGTCGCGCTCATTTGCCAAAATTTTTCCAAAATTTGAAAGCCGCTACCTCTCCCAAAACGAGATTTTCTTTATGAAAATCCGCTTAAATAGGGGGTTGCCGTTTAAAGAAACTGCTTAAAACGTCAGTAATCTTCACCAAACGACGGTAAAAAATGAACCGTCATGACAAAATGGTCATTTTTATCAAATAAAATCGACACGTTCGAATATCTTTCCCAAAAAAAATTATTTCGCTTTTACATACTTTGTGTCATATTTAAGGCGCGTACCGTATAAAGGAAAACACTGTCGTTTATTATACAGGGCTTTCATTAATTCCCGAACCCCACGTGACCGCTAAAGTTAGGCTACCCGGCATACACGGTTGTACAACTTGAATTAATGAAATGCCTAAGATACCAGTGTTGTCTCATATTTCCTTGGGGTTTTATAAAAAATATAAAAATTATAATAAGTTGAAACAGTAAATGTCTTAAATGTTTTTATTATTTAGTATTTTTAACAGCAAGTCTGTTCATGTATGGTTTACTGTTATTGATTGTTAAAAAAGTAAATTAAAAACATAATAAAATATTACTTTTATTTTGTATAGATATCAAAATTTTGTAATGTACGTAAACAAATTGAGGTCCGATTATTTAAACTTCTAATTTACGGTTTGCGGAATGTGTATTATGTAACATGTAACAAATATGTACCTGTTTGGGCAGATTACCGACGAACAGATTTGGTAGGGCTTCGTTCCATACGATGTCGAATATCGTCAATAACATAACCTTAACATACCTATACTTTCAACTTACGTAAAAAACGCAATGAAAATGTTAAGTTTTCATAAAAACTGTTTATTTTTATTGTTCAACAGATAGAAAATTATTTGAAGAAGGTAAACACTGGTCGAACTTGGAAAATGCACAATATACATACAAAATAACCGTCAAAAGGGAATTGAGTGCCAATTGACTGAACTGTCAATTGTCAATTGATTTAGTAACTTTAGGGTCACTAGTCTAGTGGTTTGTTTGGTTACTTTTTGACTGCCAACGCATAAAATCATATTCCACTAAGAGAGAGACAGAATCCGGTCACGTGGGGTTCGGGAATTAATGAGAGCCCTGTACATAAGATATCAGTAATATAAAACAGGCTCATTTTAATTATATTGACTGTTACGTCGCCTATGAGCCACGGTGTATATCCGACCGATAATATAGCGGATCTCGAGCTGAGTATCAATATGTATCAATTATTGACTAGATACTTGCATTGTAATAAGCTGGGACATTCAACCTGTTGACCTAGATTGATACAGTGCATTCCCCATGCTATTTAATTAAGTCATCGCGTTTGAACTAAAATACTACACACAAAACAGTTGACAGATCATATTAATTAATTTTAGCATCAATGCCTTTCTGGTGTTGCCTAAAATAGTAAAGCTAGCAAATTAGCGATACCGGTTGAATACATTGTACCCAATTTGATTCTATGATTGTCCAAAAGCAGTAGCTTCCAATTAGTAACTTAATTAAATAAGGTATATTTAGTATATTTAATTAGTGTATGAACATTATACAGAGTGGAACAGCCAAATGGAATACAGTCAGTATCTTAATTGGGAATTTAAAATCAATTTTAAAATCATAGCATTTTTGACTATACGTGTAGAATAAAGAGATATTTCGATTCAGGTATCACACGCCTCTCCTTTCTAATTAAAAATTTGGAGGTTCAAACTGCTAGCGCCGTCTAGTTGCATTAATAATCACTAAGTGGCAAATAAAGCGTAATTCTTCAGATCACTTACCTAAGTATATCTACAGTGTGTGGCCAAATTATTAGTTACACATGCAAAAATTTAATTTTCAACAGTTTGAAGTGATATAACGTTCTAAACTAGTGGTGATATACTTTTTCGGTAAATTATTTATTCCTTGTACAATTCAGAATATTTATATTTCTTTTATATCAGTAATTATTAAAAATAAATCAAAGTACAAACTATTAAGTACAATCCCCTAGTACTTAGTAGATCCTCCTTTGGTAACAGTTATAGCATGAACAATTTTTTGCATGTTCTGAATGTATTTTTTTACATTTTCTTTTAATTATTCATCATGATGCCAAACTTTAATCAATGCCTCTATGAGATCTTGCTTGTTTTTGGTGTTTTCTTTGGATATTTTCCATTTCAGGAGCTCCCAGGAATTCTCGATGGGGTTCATGTCTGGAGAGTTTCCCGTACAAGGCAAAACTTTGATATGTTTCTTCTCTAAGAATGCTGTTACTGATTTAGCTTTGTGACAAGGAGCGGAGCCATGCATAAAAGTGCATTCAGAAGGATTAGAAAACCATTCACTGATCTGAGGAATCAGTCTTGTCTCCAATAATTTTTTGCACTGCTCCTGTTTCATCATCCCCCCACTATGTAAAGGCGTCCTGTACTTCTTCCACTGATAACTGACCACATCATAATCTTCAGAGCATGTCGACAGCCTCGACGACACAATCAGGGTGATATTTCTCATCCTGTCTTCGCCGAACAAATGAAGATTTATCCATCATCATCTCAATGTGAGATTCGTCTGAGAAGCAAACCTTGAACGAAATGAAAATATTAAATACAACTGGACCACAATGATTAAAATATTACTGAAAGAACCAAAATTAAGGATAAAAATGGAATATTCAGATTTTCCCAGTCTGCAACCGTCATGTGTCGATGTTGCTTAGCCCATGCCATACGTTTAATCTTCATGGCCGGAGTCAGTTTTGGTTTCTTTGCTGGTCTGCAGCATTTGAATCCCATGTCTACAAAGCGACCCCTAGTTGTTCTGGTAGTAATGGTAATGCAGGCTTCATTTATAAATTTCGTCAACTCCTTCGTACACTTTCTCCTGTTAGCAAGGCAAATGTTTCGTATTTTTCGGATATCTCGAGGCGTAGTGATTCGCTTACGTCCACATTTTCTAGTTCTCTGACTTCTTAGTGGTATATTTCATCAAGTTTTGCTTTTATTCGGTTCACCGTCATCACATTCACACCTGTAAGTGAAGCAATCTTTCTTTGGGAATGATTTGCATGCTTCAATCAAAAATTTCTAAAATCTTTTCTGTGGAAATATCTTTGATTTTTCCCATTTTTCACAAAAAAATCGAAATATTAATAATTGAATGCACTATATTTACACAGAACTACACTTTCAGAATGTTATTTCAAAAATACTACGCACAAAAAACACACGAAACGAATATGCACTGTTCAGAAAAATATAATCTCAAAATGCAATTTTCACATTTGACACCGAAGTGACAGATATAGATCTACAACTTCACTCTAATGTCATCAATCAGTGTTACCACGACAATAAAATGTCAAAGAATATTGTTAGGATTATAATACAAAAATAGCTCGCAGAAGAAATACATTTATAGGTGCATTAATAGTGTTTGAATGTTAATTATTAAGAAAAACTACAGTGCAACCAATAATTTGGCTTCCCACTGTAGGTACCTCGCAGCTGTTGATTGTTCATCATATAAGGCAATAATAATAATAGATTTATTTAGCTTATTTGCTACACAATAAGAAGAATATCATATATAACAAAAAAAAACAATCATAACAATCACAACAAGTGCACAACGAGTAAAAAGGAAAATGTAATGAGGCTAGGTAATAAAATACAATACAAAAAAAATAATCAAAATAAAACAAGTCTTTGTCTCTTGTAATACTCATTGATCCAAGCACTAAACTGAATAACTGTTTTGCAGTTCATTGTTTAATCAAGTAGGTTATTGTATACACCTACTGCTTTGAAAAACATGTTCAGGGTGCAGCAATTTCTGGGTGGGTGCCCTAATTTCTCTGTTTGCCCGTACAAAAATTGTAGACCATCTGTCAAGGGTGCGTCTATTTTATCGTGGGTTCAATATGCCACTGTTTTGGTGTTTGGGGTCTTCTATATTCAATTTGATTGAGAGGGTGGAGGCTGGTTTTATTAAGTATCTGTTTCGCCTGCCGCGGTTTACACCCGACGCGATGGTCAGGCTTGAGTTTGGAGCAATTCATATACCCTACACTGCTATTAGCCATGCTTTTGGCTGGATGGTCAAGCTTTGTGCGATGGATGATAGTCGTTTATCCAAAATTTGTCTCAAACGTATGTTGACTCTTAGAGATGCTCCTGCTAAATATAACTGGTGTGCAGAGACTATGGAACTGCTAAGACATCTGGACATAGACTTTACGTGGGAAAATGTATCTTTCTTATGGCTAACCTCAAATCGGTCTGTAATTTTGCAAAAGTTGCAGGATAGGCTACTTGAAAACGACCGTCAGTTAGCCTCGGGGTCTTCTTATACAATCCTGTACACTCGACTGACATTCGCGGCGTAATTTTTCCAACCTTACCTCATGTTAGGATAGCCGTCTAGCTCGGTGTGTATCCTGGCTCAGTTACGAACCTATTCGAGTTAATTTGTCAAGTTAACAGCTAACGGTATCAATCACGTAATTGATCTTTATAGTTTCTATACAGTCTGTAATATGAATAAACCAGAGTCTTTGGAGCACATCATGTTTAAGTGTCCGGTCTACGAGCCGGTCCGAAATTCAACAGTAAAAACATTGAGAGATTATGATAGCCTGGCCTGCCTCTTGTCGAGTTCGGATAGGCTGGGCGCTCTGCGCATATATTGGTAATGTTATAACAACAAAACTATTATTAGCTCTATACGTTGGGCACAGGTATAACAAAATTTTATTATGCCATAGGAATTAAGGAATTTATGATTAGTTGGGCTACTCAGTCGGGGCACAAATATAATATAAATCAACGCAGGGCGTGGGCTTTAGCACTTGCAGTCGGTGGGTTTCAAGATGAACAAATAAAAGTCAGGTGTTAGAAGTAAAATCAGTTTATTAAAAGATTATTGAAGTTATATAATGCAACTCGATTTAATTAAGCAAATTTAACTAAAGGAGAAATATAAATTAACTACCTTAAATTGGCCTATAACACTGTCAAAATGAGTTGTGGAGCATATACTACTTTTAAAAGAAAATTACAGATAAATGATTAACTCGAGATTTAGACTGCTGCCTCTGGAGTGATGATCGCATTCTTCCAGCCTAGGATTCTGGAGGTGCCTCGTTATATAGATGCGACTCCCAGGGGAAACGGCTTCATGGTTCGGCACTCAGGATTTATCTTAGACAGGGTGCAATTCAGCGTTTCCTTTTAACAGGGTGTCAGTCAGAGGGTTACTCTCTAGCGGTTCCATTAAGCAGGGTGTCATTAAGCGGGTTGCTCTCTAGCGGTTCCATTAAGCAGGGCATTTTTCAAAGGGTTGCTCTCTAGCGGTTACATTTAGCAGGGTATCATTCAGTGGTTGCATTAAGCAGGGTGTTATTCAGAGGGTTGCTCTCTAGCGGTTCCATTAAGCAGGGTGTCATTCAGCGGTTGCATTAAGCAGGGTGTTATTCAGAGGGTTGCTCTCTAGCGGTTCCATTAAGCAGGGTGTCATTCAGAGGGTTGCTCTTTAGCGGGGTGCCATTTAGGCATGCTGTTTTTCCCGATTTAAAATTTAACTGTACGATAACATTTCCAGGTTGACTTGAAACAGAAGAGAGCGTGTCCGGCATTGCAACCGTTTATAAAGATTTTCTTATCTGGACATGTCATGGAGCTGTCGCGTCTGCAGGTGTATTCTATCGAGTTGTGATGCGGTAGAGTAACCGACCGCCGAGTTTGACGTTACTAGAGGGATTCAGACTCTGACGTCACTAAAGAGACTGATTCAGAAGCTTATTGTAGAAAAATAAAAGGCGTTAACGCGTGTGACATGTCACGTTTCTGTTAAATAGATGCGATATGTTACAATGTGTGTAAGATTCGTCTCTTTTTTATGGAGGGGTGATAGCGAGGGAGAATCTACTGTTTTCTTATATATATATATATATATATATATATATATATATATATATATATATATATATATATATATATATATATATATATATATAGCTATGGTCTGGCTTTTTAAATTAATGATTTGTTCATTACTAATTAGATGCTGATATTACATTAATTACTTCTAATCATAAATCTAATTTCTAATATATCTTTATATTAATAATTTATACCGTTGGACGCCAGGCAACTCACTGTTTGCCAATATCATTATCTAATATACTTTTAATAAGCCAAAACCTGCAAATATTACCCCGTCAACTAGAAGATAATTTATTTTACTCACTTACCGTCTTAATTACTTCTAATTTCCGTTTGCTCAGCCCTCTCAGGATTTTAAGGATTCAACTTTTTTTTTTTTTTGGTAATTATTTTGTATAATTGGTCTTTGCTAATTACTTGGTCTTTTTCTATTTTAATTATGCATTACCACTTCTATTATGAAGGCCAAATAGGAGATTTAAATGAAAATCTAATTATACAAAGTTAGGCATCTTTAATGGTGATTACCCATTGAAATTAAAATTCACAAATATTAAATAACAAATTAAGGGACAAATTAGTTGCATAATATACTATAATAGGTTATAAATAACAGAAACATATTATTCAGTATCAAATCACTTACATTGTTAGAACCAGAGATTTGGCTTGTTAATTATCGGTCACCTTACACATTCCTGTACACCATGTCCACAAAGATGATATTTGGATTCTTTGATTGCCTACAACACTTAATTGCAGCATGGAACTGTTTTTTTTTCTTCTAATAAGCTACTCTTTTATGAAATTCTGTTGTTTTGGTTGATTAGCTTTAACTGTTTTATTTATTTTCAGTCATTATCTTCTTTCAGTATCAAATCCCTTACATTGTTAGAACCAGAGATTTGGCTTGTTAATTATCGGTCACCCTACACATTCCTGTACACCATGTCCACAAATATGGTATTTGGATTCTTTGATTGCCTACAACACTTAATTGCAGCATGGAACTGTTTTTTTTTCTAATAAGCTACTCTTTTATGAAATTCTGTTGTTTTGGTTGATTAGCTTTAACTGTTTTATTTATTTTCAGTCATTATCTTCTTGCTTAACTACCCCTGGCAACTATATTATTACCAGGCACCTTCTCCTGTGGACCAGGCACCTTCTACCTGTTCACTCCTCGACGATCTCCCGCTGACTTCCTATTGGTAATTCTCTGTACCGACCACGAGCCACTACATTTACTTGTTTACTCTACGACGCTCTCCAACTGCCATCCTAATTTTTACTGTCTCTCCGAGCAGCCCTCGCCTTATCGGCTGTTTTGCCTTCGACCTGGCCAACCGGTCCTTCCTCACCATAAATCTTCCCACAAGTGTCTCTTATCACTCGATAGCAAACCATACAAAAATTGTTTGTTTCACTTTATCTTGCTTTTTATTTCACGATATCTACTGCATTATCAATATATTTTACTTTAACTTAATACTAATTCTTATAAAATAACAACATCAAACCTCTTTAGATTTCCATTTAAATTATATTCTTTTAGTTCTATTCCACTACTAAAATAACTTGACCATTATTTCTTAATATTATTATTCTAATTTCTATCCTATGTCTATACATAGCAATATATATATATATATATATATATATATATATATATATATATATATATATATATATATATATATATATATATATATATAGTATTTTTAAAGTAATATTTGCATTACCATGATCATGAAATTTTTTTCTTTTGGTTGTTAATTTTTAAGTTTATATCAATGGGTTTAAAAACGAAATCTGTTGTAATTATAGAATAATGAGTTAGGCTAAGTCATCCAAACTTTTGTAATAAGTTATACCTTACTACAAATAAATTTTGATTTGATTTAATATGAAGTGCGTACTGGTAGTGAATTTTCATTGGAATAATATGTTATAGTGATTTAGCGTTAGATTAAAAGTTATAAAACATTATTTTATTTAATTAGGAACAGTAAAAATGGGATAAAGGAGTGCAAGAAAAAGCATGATCTCTAAGATAAATATTTATACAGTCATTTGGATACAAAACTCAAACAAAACGATTGATAAACAGGAAATAAGCCCAACAAAAAATAAACTTAAAAGCTGAGCATAAAAAATTCCGTGGTTCATGCATTGAAGGTGATTGCATGCATACAGAGGGAGAAGAAAAACCCGTAGGCGTAAGAGGGTTTCTGCCCCCTCACCCAAAAAACATGGAGGCTTCTCTTTTCTCTTGTGCATGCATACGACTACCTTCAAAGCATAGAGCAGAAGACAAATTTCTTAGGCGCTACCCCCAAGAAAGTTACTGGACCTGGGTGTTGTGAGACTATGAGTGTTGTGAGGGGTAAACAGGGTTTAAAGGAGATATTGCTGCAAAATGTGAAAAACGCAACTTTTCAAAGTCGGACTAATTGGTTTTTGAGCATTTTCCACTGATACTTCGTGATACAGTTTGTTTGACAAAAATCTGCATTTTTTTAAAAAAGAGATTAGCTAAGTAATCCTACATGAAAATGATACAATATTTTTAAACGAAAAGTAAGCGTGTTGTTTAACGAAGTTCAAATATCGATGATTTCAAACACGAAAAAGTATTTTTTTCAAATGGAGCACCAGTGTATTTTTGTCGTATATCCTTTGGAATGACATTACTGGCCATAATATAAATTTTAGTAATGTTTCTATTTTACACTGTGAAACCTTAAGTAATAAAAGAATGTGTTTAGAAGAATTTGAAATTACTTTTAATGACAATTTAATAAACTTAAAGAAAGATAATAATTTTAGAAATCACTACCCCTATTTATATTTCCTATAGTTAGCTTTATATGTCAGTTTGGTACTTTTCGACTTCACTCAAATTCATAAAAAGGTTTTCTTTTCATGTTTGTTATTGCATAATTAGTTTAGTAGACTTCAAGTTATATGTAAGTATTTTAAACTTTTATATTTTTTACAAGTAAATTGTCAATCTTTTTTTCTTTCCATGTTGTAGCCTTGAGAAAGGAATAAATATTTTCGAAAGCTCGGCCTATAATAAAGAGTTTAATTCTACAACTGACGGCTTTCCCACTATATATATATATATATATATATATATATATATATATATATATATATATATATATATATATATATATATATATATAGTCACACCCAATTTTTTTAAGTGTCTCTAACTTTTGTTTCTCTTAACTTAGAGATCTAGATCTTGGTACATAGTTTACCTTTTACTAATCTAAACCTGCGTACTAAATTTGATAGCAATATATTTGTTACTTACGGAGATATAATTTTATTTCCGAAGAAAACCAAAAATTTTTGAGGAAACCCTGATCAGATTTTCCTGGCTAACCAACTTATCCAAGTCACTTACCCGCCGAATTATATCAAAACCAGTCCATTATTTTTTTTAATTATTGATGTGATATACATACACACACACACCCATATATATATATATATATATATATATATATATATATATATATATATATATATATATAAATTTGAAACTGACCCCCGACATGTGTTGTAGGGGTCCTAGTTTACGCTTATTTGCAGAAACTGTTTCAAAATTCAAAAGTCAGAATCTCCCCATTAGTGAATACTTTCTATCAGAGAAAAAAATAAAGAATTAATATTACTGATGTAATGTGGGGGAAAGAATGTGCGATTGGCACAATGCCAGAGCCGTGTAACTAGAAAAAAAACTCGCAAATATCTAAATTTTGTCAAAGGTATGGATAGATTTGGGATAACCAAAAGCACTGTTCCCAGCATCATACACTCATAACTGTACTGAATGATAGGTTAGGTTAGGTTTGATTGTGAGTGGGCCATACCGGTCCCTCCACAGCGACCATAAGGTCTATTGTGGCTCACGCCTAATAGTCTATATTTCGCCCAACAGAACCAGCCTCATTCAGAGGTCGATCTCTGTGGGCGAAAGTTGATCCAGATCCTCCGGAGCAAGCTTTATCTTGCCAAAGAGCAGGTATCTAGTCCTGTCCGCTGCCGGACAGGAACACAGTACGTGCTCTGCTGTCTCGTCACTCTCCATACACAGCCAGCACTCAGTCTCCTGACCGACTCCAATACGGTGCATGTGGTGACGCAAGCGGCAGTGTCCTGTATACAGGCCGACTAGAGTATTCAGTTGTTGTCTGTTTAACTCTAGAATTTTTTTAGCCCTTGACTCAGACAGGCCATTTATGAAGGCCTTAGAGTGAGCTAATCCTGGAAGATTTTGCCAATGCTGGATTGTCATTCTTTCTGTCCAGGTCTTTAAGGTGCGTCTTGATGTGCATGGTGTTATCCCCAGCACCGGTTCTGGTCCGACAAAGTTTCTCTGGCAAGCGCGTCGGCCGCAACATTGCCATCATGGTCCGAGTGACCCGGTATCCAGACTACTGAATGGTAAGTCTAAGGAAATATTTTTGTCCTGCCTGGATGTGCCCCACGTGCGAAAAAGTCCCGCACCGAAAAATCCATTTTTTGTTTGTTTATTTTATGTTTAACGAAGTAGTCTCCAAGTCTGTATGTATTATGTTTAACGGTTGAATTTAAAGTTTTTAAATGAATACAAACTTCGTTCAAATGCTTCGAGTGGCTAAATTTCTTGAATTAACTGTTTAAGCAGCTTTGTATTTTCTTTGGAATAGAAGCAATGAATTTCCGAGGTGCTAATGAATTGATAATGTCCTAAAATTAAAAACGGTAGCAATTTTATTTGTGACAGCTTTTTTAGTATTTTTAGTATATAGTATATATAGTATATCCTTGTTGATTTTTGTTTAAGACATCGAAGATTCATAGCAAATCTTTAAGTAAACCGCCGTTAAATCTGTTGAACATTAGACATTACAAATATCCCAATTTACGTAAATCTTCCAACTAGTAATAAGACCACCAATGAATACTAATTCCACACAGTTCGATTGACTTTCGAACAATTACTATAATTAAATCTGCCACAAGGCTAATTGGAAGACCTTTCTCTGCCTGAAATATTTCTGACAAGGATGTCGCAAAAAGACGCTCTTACGCTTTCCGATCGGGCTAACACGAGGCAAAATCAATTTTAATTAATTGCCTTCGATAACGACGAAATTAATTATGATCTTAGGCATTAATATAATCACGTCATGTTGTGTTTGGTAATTAAACCTCTGCCGTAATTAGGTTTAGGGAAAAAACTTGAAAAATAGCAGATGCAAATTATCGACCTAAGAAAAAGCAATCAGCACTGGATGAGCTCTTCAAGTGTAAACAATTTTCAAGAGTACTGTTGTGAAGGATATTTATTTTTAAGCGAAGTATTTGGGCGGATCGAATAATGGCTTCTATTAGCAAAATCTCGAGTGAATCACTTTCATTCTCAAGTTTCTAAACCCACAAATATTTTGCGCTAAATATTTGCGCTTGTGGAGCTGCTCCACAAACTTCAACGGAACTTGAAGGTCGTATTATAGGGCGAAGAGGGAATGTGTATTGTTTTATTAACATTATATAATTACATCCAAAAAGTAACATACTACTCACAAACTAATAAACCTTTCTAACATATAAGTATACTTCTGTGATATTTAATTCAACATAGCCGTATATAATCGCCCAATAAGTGTTTTGTTCATAAAGTTAGCTCTGTCAAACAGTATTAGCCGAGAAGCAACAAATAAAAGTTAAATAAGTGCTTTTAAAGTAATTAAAACTTTGGTGGTAAGTAGGTCTTCTTATTTTCGTAATATAGGTTACCTAAGAATAATGGCCCTTGTAATTTAGGGTGTCCTATAATTTGCAGGTAGTCCTATGAACATTTTTTGACTATTTATTAATAAAAATTCAAGCCGACGCTACGGTGGAACAGCGAGGTATTTTCTCCTAACACATTCGGAATGCTTGTCAATTTAGTACATGATAGCACTCTTTGCAAACCCGTAGGTTTGAAACGTTAAGAGATATACAAAACAAAGAAGGAAGGTCGCGTTTTATTGAATTTTTGTAGAAAAATTCACTAATGGGGAGATCCCAACTTTTGAATTTTGAGAACATTTTTGCAAATGAGCAAACTAGGACCCCTAGAACCCATATCCGGGGTCAGTTATTTATATATATATATATATATATATATATATATATATATATATATATATATATATATATATATATATATATATATTTCGCACCGATAACTCAAAAAATAATTTGGCACGTACGTTCCTTTTGTAAGTGGCTTGGATAAGTTCGCTAACCAGGAAAATCAAATCAGGTTTTCCGGGAAAATTTTGTGTTTTCTTTCAAAAATCATAACGCACTTGCTGCATCCAGACTTTTTAGTGAATTTTTATTTTAAAAAAATCACTAATAGAGAGGTATCGATGCTGAGGTTTTGCAATTTTTTTCAAATCAGCGTGAACTAGCACCCCTAGAACCCATATCCGGGGTCAGTTTCAATATATATATATATATATATATATATATATATATATATATATATATATATATATATATATATATATATATATATATATATATATATATATATATATATATATATATTCCAAATTATTTGAAGTTGTGTTGTACAACCAAATTAGTTCATAGCTAGAGGATAACAACTTACTGTCACAATCACAATTTGGTTTTTAGGAAAAATCGATCTACATCTCTAGCAGTAAGTAGCCTGGTGGATGATGTTTGTGTCTAAGGCATTTTACTGTGTCTCTCATGATATTTTAATAAACATAACAAATGTGGCAACGGCCATGGGTGACTTTTTATGGGAAACAGTTAAGCAGTTGGTATATTCTAGACCAATAAACCCCGAAGAAGAATTGTGGGTGTCAGTGCAAAATTCAGTAAACATTTTACGGTTAGACGCAGAGATGATGGATAGGATGCAGTTCAATTTTCCCCGCAGAACTAATCTTTGTGTAAACGAAAACGGTGGTCACTTTCAACATTTACTTAGAGTGTTATACAACAATTAATAATTTAACAAAAGTTTGCTGTTTTGGTTTGTTATTGACTTTGTATCCTACTCCTCTTGTTCTTTGCCAGTAAAATTTTAGGGTTCTTGGTCGATTGGTCTTTAAACATGCTCCAATGTAAATTTTAAGTGTTGTTGGTTCTTAAAGGTGCTTGAAACTTCTTAGACGAGTCTTAAGCCTGGATAAAGTGTGTTGTCGTTCCTATGGTGCACTTTAGAACGCAATGAAACACTTAAATACGATGATCATAGAAAAGGCTCCTCAAATCACAATCTACAAGGTATTTTGGAAGAGAACGTATCAGGTATCAGGTAAATTTCGGATAAGAATGTATTTTGAAAACTATCAGCTTTTGTACTAAAGTAAATTGTGCTAGATCCTCATATTTTAGCCTCAGGAATCCGTAATAGCATTTTCTACAGACCTGTTAGAAACACCATATATATATATATATATATATATATATATATATATATATATATATATATATATATATATATATATATATATATATATAAACGTCGAATATATATATATATATATATATATATATATATATATATATATATATATATATATATATATATATATATATATATATATATAGGGTGTTTCAAAAATGATGGTCTATGTTACAGGTGCACATTCAGCACAAAAAATAAGACTATTATTTTTATATAAACATGGGTCTGCAAATGCTTAGTTTTTTAAACACAGCGTGTTAAATTTATTTGTTTTTGTCAGTTTTTCACGAATAAGTCCGAGTCAAATTAAAATTTTGGCGTAAAAATTGGCATCTGGGGGTTTTTGAGGGCAAGAAATTTAAATATGTTATTGTTAATAACACTGCTGGCAGAGGGCGCCACCCGAAAGGCTATGCTTGCATTCAATTGGCTATAATTTTTTGACACCCAGTAATATCGACCTACCATACAGCCCTTATCAATTTTAAGAAAAAAATGTAAAGTTGATTTAAATCTCTCAGACACACCATTTTCGAGATATTTCAATTTTTGTATGTCGATATCGCTCAAAAATTAATTCTGCGACAAATCATAGGAATACATTTTTCACCTTTAATTGCTATCAGTATGTATAAACTTAATTTTCTCATTTTCTAATTAAAAATGAAAATCTTACCAGAAAAAAAAAACTGACAAGAGACAATCATGAAGATAAAATAAAAAGCCATGATAACAAACTTTGAACAAACCATTTAACAAAGTGGTTTCCATAGTTACGGGACTTGACTTTTGCGTTTTCGTCGTGACATATACTACATTTCACTTTTACGTTTGAGACTACTCACTATTTTTAAGTAATTAATTGTATTGTCCATAATTTTTCTAATTAAATATGGAAGTCTTTACCAACAATGAACTAACAGACATGCATGTTATGTATTCACGGGCTTTTGGTAACTGTTAAGAGGCGAAACGACTGTATGAAGAAGCCTTCCCAAATCGGAGAATTCCAGACAGAAGGATGTTTCAACGGATTGATATCCGTCTGCGAGAAACAGGTACATAGTTACATGATCTAATACATCGATCTGTCTCTTTCGTTTTTTTTACCAGGTACCCTTAATAAAGTTACTGCTGATAGAAGCAGACCACGAAGTACACGAAATCCTGATTTTGAAGAGGCTGTTCTGGATGAAATTGAACCGAATCCAAAAATAAGTACTAGGCAAATGGCCAATCATCTGGGCCAATGCAAAGATATGGCGAGTTCTTCACGAGCAACAATTGGGTCCATATCACAACCAACGTGTGCAGGCACTATCGCCTGAAAGAGATTTTATACATCGCATACAATTTTGCCAATAGTCTCTTCAACATAATAATGTAGATAATTTGTTGAATCGTATATTGTTCACTGACGAGGCTGGATTTAGGCGCGACGGGATCGTCAATTTTCGTAACCGCCATATTTGGGCTGACGAAAATCCCCACGCAGTTTTTGAAAGGCACCATCAATAGAAATTTTCCTTAAATGTATGGGCCGGAATTGTAGGGTGTAATTTGATAGGACCAATTTTTTTACCTCACAGACTCAATGCTACAACTTATCTTGAATTCCTGCAAAACCAACTAACTGGGTTATTAAAGAACCAAGAGTACCTCTTGACATAAGACATAACCTGTGGTTTATGCATGACGGAGCCCACCCCCAAATTTCGCGCTAAATGTCAGAAATTACCTAAGCAATACTTTTGGACGCAGATGGATCGGACGCGGTGGACCTCAGCCATGGCCGGCTCGATCTCCTGATTTAAATCCTATGGACTTTTATGTATGGGGGCATCTCAAAAGTATTGTTTATGAAGCAGATGTTGAAAATGTTGATGACCTGCAGCAAAGAATTGTACTTGGATGCGAACAAATTAGAAATACACCAAAAATATTTCACAGAGTACGACGTTGTATGCTCCGCAGAATACAAAAGTGTATTGAAGTGGAGGGTGGCCATTTTGAACATTTATTGTAGCCAGGTATCATAAAATGTTAAAAACTTTTTTATCTGTTGTTTTATTTGTTGTTAAAATTTGCAGACAATACAATTAATTACTCTAGAAAAATTAATTTTTGAGCGACATCGACATACAGAAATTGAAATATCTCGAAAATGGTGTGTCTGAGAGATCTTGATCAAATATACCTTTTTGCTTACAATTGATAAGGGCTGCAATGTAGCTATACGGTAAGTCGATATTACTGGGTATCAAAAAATTATAGCCAATTGAATGCAAGAATAGTCTTACAGGTGGCGCCCTCTGCCAGCAGTGTTATAAACAATAACATATTTAAATTTCTTGCCCTCGAAAACCCCCGTCTGCCAATTTTCACGCCAAAATTTTAATTTCACTCGGACTTATTCGTGAAAAACTGAAAAAAACAAATAATTTTAACATGCTCTATTTAAAAAACTAAGCATTTGCGGACCCATGTTTATATGAAGAAATAGTCTTATTTTTTTTTGTGCTGAATGTGTATCTGTAACATAGACCATCATTTTTTAGACACCTGTATATATATATATATATATATATATATATATATATATATATATATATATATATATATATATATATATATATATATATATATATATAATTATTGTTACAAATAAATCGTTAATTATGCCATGAAAACTTGTTTTTTCTTAACAGTTAATTAGTAAAAATATTAGGTTGGACATAATAGATTATGATTAAGGAAAAACGTGCATAAATAACATAATCGATTATTTGATACAGCAATCTGAACCGCTAAATAAGCAGCTAGTAAGAATTAAGGAATGCATCACAAAATCCCGAAAAAATTGATATGACCCCCAAATGTTAATTATTTAGGAACTTAATTAACAATATGCAATTGTTATAAATTTGAATGTAACAGGTCAGCAAAAATACAGACGCAAAAAAGACAATCTGCGCATACAATTCGTTGGCCTTGTTTTAACTTTTACATAATTACAGAAAATGACATATCCCTAAGCTGGATCAGTTTTTGTTACATAATAATTACCGCATACGGATCCGATTATTTATGCATGATGTTGGTGTGGATGAGTTTTGTTTGTCAAGTTGGTTACAAAATGACCAAAATAAAAATCTAAATTCTGCAATGATTTAATCTGGACCAGCTACAGTATAACACAGGAAAAAGTAAATGCGTTACAAAGAAAATCAGCAAGAAGGGACGAAATAATCATTATATTTTGTTCGTATATAAAGGTTGCGCAACCCCTTAAGAGGTTTTCTGTGTTTTTGTAATGTGCCTACTACCACATGAACAATTCTTAGAGGCACATACCTACTTTCTCTACAATTCCTAAACGTAATTAGATAGCTGAAATACGTGACGAAACACAATATTAAGGAGAGGTGAATTATAGAAATCTCTGACGCAACGAGAGCTTTATGATGGCGATTTTCATTATGTTTCTTAAAAGACTCATTTCTTTTTCAATTGAAAAAAAGCACGAGACGCAGCAAGTGCGTTATGGTAGTGAATTTTTATTAAATGCGTCAAATTTGAATAACTCAATTTTCTATAAACTTAGAAAGTTTAATTTTGGTATGTAGTAAGGTCTTTTCTAGCGCAAGATATCCACCAAATTTCATTAAAACAACTTTGTAATTTTCGTAGACAAATTTTTTTTTCAAAAGAACATTTAAAATTTGAATAACTCAATTTTCTATTAACGTAGAAAGTTGAATTTTGGTACGTAATAAGATCTCTCCCAAGGCAAAATATATAATGAATTTCATTAAAACAGCTTTGTTATTTTCGGAGATTTCGGTTATTTTTTTGAAAGAAAACTCAAAGTTTTCCCGGAAAACCCAGTCCGATTTTCCTGGCTAACGAACTCGTCCAAACAATATTTTTTGAGTTATTAGACGGATACATATATATATATATATATATATATAAATTGTTGAAAATGACCCCGGATATGGGTTCTAGGGGTCCTTAATCGCGCTGATTTGAAAACATTTTGGCAAAGTCTCTATCAAAAACCTCTCTATTAGTGAATTGGTTTAAATAAAAATTCACTAAAAGTACCACATTTCATCAAAACAACTTTATTGTTAGAACATGTACAAAAATTTTCCGATAACCTAAAGTGTTCCAGAAAAAAAACTAGTTTCCTGGCCAACGAACCTTGGGTTAATAACAAATTGAGCTATTGAAATTAGAAGCATTTAATAAAAGTTCGCTACCATAACGCACTTGCTGCTTCCCGAATTCCTTTTCTTACAAACATGCATTTTGTTTAGATGAAAAAGACAAAGATGCAATAATATAAGGCATGTTCGATTAAAAAAAAAATAATGAAAATTTGTATCACCAACCACTTAAATAGTTATATAATAAAAGTAAAGTATTCGAATCTTTATGATAAAAACATTTAAAATACCGAACCATTGTTAAAACTACATGTTAGACATTTTAAGTTCAACTATTTTAAATAATTAATAAGAATTGATAAATATTCTGAATATTTAGGCTTAATGGTTACGCTTTTCACTGCTAGATGTCAGGACCAAAGATTCTTCTCGCATTCAAGACATTAGTTTCAAACAATTCCTAAGTGTTCATGTGATCCTGATACAAGCGATGCGAAAACTGTCTAGTGATGCTCGTTTATAACTTGATTACAAAATAAATGCTTGAAATTTAAATAACTCAATTTTCTATAAACTTAGAGAGTTTAATTTTGGTACGTAGTATGGTCTTTCCTAAGGCAAGATATCCGCCAAATTTCATTAAAATAACTTTGTAATTTTCGGAGAATAAAAAGTTTTCAAAAGAAAACTTAAAATTTGAATAACTCAATTTTCTCTAAACTTACAAAGTTGAATTTTGGTACGTAGTAAGGTCTATCTTGAGGCAAAATATATAGTAAATTTCATTGAAATAGATTTGTTACTTTCGGAGAAAAATTTTTTTTTCGAAAGAAAACTTAAAATTTTCCCGGAAAACCCCGTAAGATTTTTCTGGCCAACAAACTCGTCCAAGACATTAATAAAAGAAAGGCACTTGCCAAGTTTCATTGAAATCGGTTAATTATTTTTTGAGTTATCAGACGGATACATACATACATATATATATATATATATATATATATATATATATATATATATATATATATATATATATATATATATATATATAAACATATAAAAATTGAAACTGACCCCGGATATGGGTTCTAGGGGTCCTAGTTCGCGCTCATTTGAAAAATTTTTTGCAAAGTCTCACCATCGATTTTATTTTAAAAAATTCACTATTACTAAGTCTATTATTTGGTATTGCTTTTGCAGTGGAAACCTATGAACCAAATGACATTTATATAACATATTTTTTCAGAGGTACAATAATTTTTCCAAAGAAAAACTGCAATTTTTGTGGAAAAACTGATAGGATTTTACTAGACAGCAAACTTTTCCAAACAACTTATACAAAAATATGTTAAATAACAGTCTCTATTAAAGTGGAATCTGTCCTGATACATGAATTAATTCGCTTTTTGCTAATTCAAACAGTCTAATCAAATTATCATTCTAGCAGGGAATCGGAACGGACAAGTAGATATTTTGTGGGTAGTTGAGCACGTCGAGAAACGTTTAAATTTGAGCGTCTGTCTTCATCATACCCCCTCCGTCTCACCCACAGAAGTTTTTTCCACCATCTTGGAAATTGGGGTGAATTTGAAATTTTGCGAAGTGTTTTAGTAGAAATGTTCGAGGCGCAGCAAGTGCGTTATGATAAAAAAAAAGGTGTGCCACTGGTGATCAGACGAAAGCACAAGAACAACATATTTTGTGTGATTAACAAAACCAATTGAATATTACATTCAACGGTTAAGTTTTCTTGGCGCAAGAAGGTCAAGAAGTAACAGAAAAAGTATTTTGAAAATTTTATAATTATTCTTTTTGAAACGTCACACTCACGATTTGAAACGTCAAAATTTGCAATTTTCAGACAACGAGTTTGAAGCAAATACGGATTATGTCGAAAAAACCTCTTAATAAGTGTGTTTCACAAGGTCTTAGGTTTCAGCCTCAACCATCACTGTCCTTCATTTTACTAAAATATTTTCGGAAAATACATTTCAATAGACCCTCTTTCTGATGCTTTGACAAACTGATAAGATTTTACTGGACAGTAAACTTTTCCAAACAACTTATACAAAAATGTGTCAAATAAAAGTTTATATTAAAGTGACATCTGTCCTGATACATGATTTAATTCGTTTTCTGCTAATTCAAACAGGCTAATCAACTAAGTGAAGATCCACCACTATTTTCCTAGAGTGTCGTGTCGTTACGTGGATGATATTTTCGCGGTGTTTAACACAAATATTTGCAGAATAGAAGATTTTATTGCCAAATTAAACAATAAATTTGATTCTATAAAATTTGCCCACGAATTAGAAATTAATAATAAACTACCCTTTCTAGATGTACTAGTTATCAATAATAAAGGCACTTTAGAATTCGATGTCTATAGAAAATAAACCAATACCTTAAGCTACATCCCGAGCGACTCACATCATACGTACGCACAAAAAATGGCCAGTCTGATTTTTTTAGTAAATCGGTTAATTAATTTTCCTTTAAACAAAAGTAGATATACCAAAGAATTGAATTATATTAAGAACGTGGCCGAATATAACGGATACACTGCTTGCCTAGTGAAAAAAATTAATCAACAAACAGAAAACACAGAAAATGTTGACGGAATCAACGACGTTCAGAAGAGAAAAATCGGAAAAAAATTTTGTTTGCTTACCATTTGAACCCAGAATCACGAGGGGTCTAAACGGCATTTTAAAAAAGTCAACTTACAGCTAACATTTTCAACAACAAATACCTTAAAAAACTTGCTAGGTAACCCAAAAGACAAGGATAGCGCGGACAAAATGTCGGGAATTTATGAAATAAGTTGTAAAGATTGTAATCTTAAATACGTCGGACAAATAAAAAGATCGATTGGAATTGGATTCAAAGAACACATATCCCAATTACGTTACAATACTGTGGATAAGTTTGCCGTCGCCCGACATATTTGGGATAATAATCATCACGTTGATAAAGATAATCTGAAATTAATAAAAAATGTTAGAAAACCAGGACAGCTAAACGAGTTCGAAAGCATATATATTGCTAAATATAGTTACAACAAAAGATGTATGAACACTTCACCAGCGCCAATTACGAGTCACTTGATCGATTGCTTTGCTAAATAAAATTCCCACGTTTTCGGCACGTTTTACCGATAACATAAGTATACAGTTATTGCCGCCAAAGGAATCGTTGTTAATTTAGCTGTCGCTTAACCTTCTCAAAACTATTACAGATGGACACTTTTTAGATAAGCAGTAGGGATGGCGCATTGACCTTGTCGGGCGATAGAAATACAATACACTTTGGAATTTGCCTACGAGTAGTGTCTCATCTCGGTTCGATCTCTTTACCTGAGATCCGGTATATAAGTTGATGTTAGTTTTTAAGTATTTAGAATGTTTCATCCTCTGATGACGCTAACTTGGTTAGTGAAACGATCGTCAGGTCTTTTAAAATGTGTTGTGGTGATTTGGGTTCTCCAAGTGTACTTATCAGTCTAATCAATTTATCATTCTAGCAGGGAATCGGAACGGGCAAGTAGATATTTTGTGGGTAGTTGAGCACGTCGAGAAACGTTTAAATTTAAGCGCCTCTCTTCATCATACCCCCTCCGTCTCACCCACAGAAGTTTTTCCGCCATCTTGAAATTTGGTGTGAATTTGAAATTTTGCGAAGCGTTTTAGTGAAAATGTTCGGGGCGCAGCAAGTGCGTTATGGTAGTGAATTTTCATAAGAATAATATGTTATGGTGATTTAGCGTTATATTAAAAGTTATAAAACATTATTTTATTTAATTAGGAATATTAAAAATGGGGTAAAGAAGGGCAAGCAAAAGCATGATCTCTAACACAAATATTTATACAGTCATTTGGATCCAAACTCAAAACAACTGATAAAGAGGAAATATATTCAACAAAAAATTAACCAGAAAGCTGAACATAAAAAATCCCGTAGTTTATGCATTAAGGGTGATTGTATGCATGCAGAAGGGAAAAAAGAACCCCCGGGAGGAAGAGCGTTTCTACCCTCTCACCCAAAACGCGGAGGGTTCTCCTTCCCCTTGTGCATGCATGCAACTACCTTAAAAGCATAAAGCACAAGAAAAACTTCTTGGGAGCAACCCCCAAGAACGTTACTCGACCTGGGCGAATATGGGTTTTGTGCGGGGTAGGCAGGGTTAGAGGAGGTATTGCTGCAAAATGTGGAAAACGCATCTTTTCAAAGTCCGACTAATTGGTTTTTTATAATTTTCCGCTCATATTTCCTCCCCTGCCCTGCACCCTTATTCATTTTTGGCCTCTTAGCTTTCTTGGTGGTTGTTTTCAACAAATTTGCCTTGTGGCTTGTGCATCCAAGGAGGATTCTACGCACGTTTCTGAAAATTTTGTTCTAAAAACCCTCATTGCAGTAAACTGCTTATTGACTGAAATTAGATTCCACTTCGTCGCCTATAATCCCTTTTTCAGATAATATCGAATACAGCACTGAAATTAATAAATTCACTTGCTGTTTCATTATTTTTAGTTTTATATTACATATATATGCATAAGCTAAGTAAATGTAATAAAGGAGGCCCTTAATTAGCATTGGGGCTACAGAATCTTAAAAGTAGGGAAGACATTTTGATCCTGTCTAACTGTGTACACGCAAAAGTTAGTAAAATATACTTATAAAATCTAAAAAAAAATAATTTCTGGACGCAGCAAGTGAGTTATAGTAGCGAATTTTCATAAGAATTGTACACTAGTATTATACGGCATATTAGTAAAGTTAATACTTTAAACTTACACAGACCTTGAATATCAATTATAGAGGCCCTAGTACGCGCACATTTGTAGAATTCTTTTGATAGTGTTACCGTCGATATCTCTCTATTATTAAATAAATTTTGCGTACTAACTCCTTTTGAGAAAAATGCCCAAAACTCAATTTTCTATGAAGCTAGAGAATTAAATTTTGCTATATCTGTAGATAGTGCAAGTCTCTTTAAAAGAAACTTATGTTACACATTTCATTGAAGTTATATAAAAGATTCCCAGAAGGAAACTTAACTCATATTTAGAAAAGTAAAGTATCTGCCAAATTATAAACGTTGCAGTTATTTTTCCTTATTATTCGCCAGTATGATTTCGTTTAAGTCAACCTAATCCTACCGGTTTGTTCAATATCGACAATAACAAAATTATAATTTCAGACTCAAAGGTGACAAACTCATTCAGGCGTTTCTTGTCCAAAACTTATGAAATATGTGCAATATTGTTTCTCAAAATGTCAAAATGAAACCTAAAAAACATACATTCATCAAACTGGATACGATCGCGTAACCTTCTGCACAGGAGGCAAGCACGGTACCCCCTACAACAAAGGTTTTATTTGCGTCATACCTTAGATCGCCTTCATTCCCGGAATATTATATATATATATATATATATATATATATATATATATATATATATATATATATATATATATATATATATATATATATATATATATGCTGCTATAAAACTGTACTTGAGGCCGCTCATAAAGCTACAAATATAGTGTCTTTTAATAATTGATTGAATCCTCCAGTTAAATAACAATTACTTGGCAAATTTTTAATTTCATGTCGTCTGATATTTTCCATAACTGCGGAATACTGGGCTGATTTGACCCTAATTAGATAAAGATTGTTAAGTCCATTGGCATTAGGGGGGACACCTCAACAAAAATTATTGTTTGTGTTTGAGATTTTCTGTATGATAAATGGACATGCCATATGAAGGTTTTTATTTTTTATCGTGTAAACGATCCAAGATACGGAGATACTTTTAACATAATTTTACGTAATGATTCACGGTACAAAAATAAGAACTTTGAGCACACTAATTGGCCTATTATTACAAATGATATTTTACATTACAACATTATCCTAAAAAATTGTTATAATTTAATTAAATAGGCAACCCTAGTAAATAATTAAATTTACTTACAGAACTCAATAAAAAGCAGACTAATGATTTACGAAAATGCCTTTGAAAACTGATTTTTAAACGTAAGTCTACTGAAAAACAACAAAAGAAAGGTGGCGATGGATATAGCACTATCGCGACAATTAAGAATACTGCCATACTTAATTATCTGAACAATTTGAGCTGTATTTAACACGTTGCTTAAAATTTTGTACTAAATAGTTTGTTACCTGTTTATTTCAAATATTATTCAACAATATGTTCAGTAATGAAGAATATTCTGACATGTTGGAATGTTATATTTGTTGTAACCGAAATACTGAGACAGCTGCAAATTCATATCAAAACAACTACCCAGAAAGACGACAACCAAACACCAAAATATTTCGTAGGATAGCGACCAATCTATTGAACGACGGTAGCTTCCACAGAAAGAAACTACCAATGCCTAGAAATAAAGAAAGAAATAATGTCGTCTTACAGGTTTCAAACGAAAATCCTCCGCAATCTGTTCGGTTTTATGGTGAACAAATTGACGTTCCAAAAAGTACGGTAGACCGTGTATTAAAACAACGTCATAACTATCCGTACAAACCTACAATCGTACAAGGCTCAAATGTTGACGATTACCCTAAGCGATTTCAATTCTGCAGATGGTATCAAGGACAATGTCAGCAAGATGAAAATTTTAATTTGAAAATAATATGGACTGATGAATCCAGATTTACAAATTGAGGTGTGTATAATCGCCATAATAGGCATTATTGGGCAAATGAAAATCACCATCTAAACGAAGAAAGACAATTGCAAGACAGATTTGGTATTAATGTTTGGTGCGGCTTATTAGGCAAAAACCTGTTATTTTTATTTGTAGATTAGACAGTTGATTTTAAAAAATTTCAGGTAACTTCATTCTTGGTCCGTTCTTTTTTGAAAATAATTCAACTGGGAAAAGGTATCTTAATCTATTGAGAAATGATATCTTACCAACAATTAGAAGAGTTCATTATAATTTAGACGAGATTTGGACAGTTGTCCAGCTACAATGCTAGGATCGTCAAAGAATTTTTGTACCAAAATTTTAATAATCGTGTCATTTGTAACAATGGGCCGGATCATTGGTGTGCTTGAAGTCCTGATATAACACCCATGGAGTTTTATTTTTGGGGTACTCTGAAGAATGATGTGTATAAATTCGATCCACCACAAAATATCAATGGATTACGAAACAGAATCACGGAAGCTATAAATCATATTAACCAAAACACTCTCACCAAAGTTTGCAGGCATGTTTCAAAAAGGTGTATAAAGTGTATTGAACAAAACGGTGGCCATATTGAACAATTTTCTATTTAGTGAATTTTTAAGTTTCTATTTTATTATTTGTTGAGTTCCGTTTCTAATTGTGTTATTTTGTGAAGTTTAAGTTTCTATTTGTTATTGTTGGGTTTTGTTATTAAACTGTTTCACATAATATTACCTAGCATTATTACCTAATTAATTAAGTATTGTAAATTAAATCACAATATTTTTTATCGTGAATCATTACGGAAAATTATGTTAAAATGATGTACTGATACAAATTTACAACCTAGATAACTATTTTCCGCTCTTTGGATAAAACTGAATTACAAATAAAATGTTGATAAGCAGACTCTCACGTTAAATTGTCACTTTGGTGTCTTTTACAAACTTCACAAGTTATACATATATTGAGTTTGTAGCAAGTAAACATACAATGTTTATAGGTGATCGTATGCGCTTGCCCTCAAGAAACCCTAGTAAATATTATCGTGGTGGATGGTATAATTGACAAGAGGAAAATATATAATTTAGATCTCCAAGTGAAGCATTGTCACATTGTCAATTTTAATCGCACAATAATGCAATACAATGCTTTTGGGCAGGCATTATCTTCATAGACATAATATCCTGGTCAATGAGAATTTAGTAGAGCGTATTGGTTTTTTAAAGATGCTACAAATTCTTTGCATGCAATTTTCCAATCCACCCTTATTTGGGCGCAATATTTTGTTTCTAAGTTTTGTTAGGAAGATTCCTTTGCTAAGCTATTGACTATTTCATTTCTCTTACAAACTTTATGCCTCTTCACCCAGACAAAGCCCATTATCTTTCATTTCATAATGATGCTGTAGTAGGTCTTAATTATGTCTCACAAGATTTTATTGTCATATTGCTTTAAAGAAAAATGACCAACCGCTTGCGTATCGGTAAGTATTATTTCATTTTTTACATTCTATGATGCGCGGTTTATATCCTCGAAAATTGCTTTGGCTTCAGCAGTGTGATCTGAACAATTTCCGTTTAATCTACCCTTCTTTCTAACTTGATAGCTAGGAATATGAACCGTAAAGTCCAGTCTGATATTTGTTTCTGATTCATCGACATACATATATTCGCATACATGACCCATGATTTTCTATATGGTTTTCCAAGATTTGCCTATTCCTATCAGGAAGCTCTGAATATTTTGGTATGATGAAAATTGGTCGCTTGATATGGCAGCATAAAAGCGGTTTTCAAAAAAATGACTTTAAATATTAGAAAATCCGCTAGTATAATTTTCTATGGACCACCTGTGTATCTGTCCGGTATTATACATCTGTAACATGGTAATAAAACGTTCTTTTTAAATCATGGCATAATGGTCCTGTCAAAGTTTGCGACAATTTACCCAATACAGATATAGCAAAATTGATACAAGCACAAAAACGATGTAAAAATTATACAGCAATTTGTTTGAACGTGCTAGTTAAAAAGCATTAACTTTGTTCGTACGTAACACTGTTTGATTGAAGCTCTTAACATCACGAGAAGCTTTAGACTAGTCACGCAAGTTTAATTCTAAACGAAAATTGCTTGCAAGTTCTAGATTAAAGAAACGGCATCACAAATTGTTCTTACCTTGAACCGCTTGCTCGTGGAAAGAATTAAATTAATTTAATGTGTTATGAAATTTTCGAATGCATTATCAATAACAGTCCAAAAATATAGAGCAAGGTTAAATGCATGCTATAAATCTGAACCTCAGAGGGCTATGCAATAATTCCAAGGAGTTGGCGAATATTCGTTTATGTTTAAAATATAAATAAAAAATGAAACAAAACAATAAATGCGCTATGGCAGCGATTTTTATAAAAATCTGTCAAACCCTGAAAAATATGTTTGGTGTCTGATAAACTTATCCAAGCCATTTACTAAAGGAACAGAACTTCGGTCCATTATTCATTGAGTTATGGTGGTGACATATATATATATATATATATATATATATATATATATATATATATATATATATATATATATATATATATATATATATATATATATATATATATATATATATATTATTTATTTAAAAAATTGTGGGAAAGCCGTCAGTTGCAAAATAAAAACTCTTTATTAAATGCCGAGCTTTCGATATAGTTTATTCCATTCTAAAGGCTACAACATGGAAAGAAAATATTATATACATATATATTCAGGGTTTGGTAAAATTGTGGGAACTGTGCGACGGGATTAAAAGTTGACGGGAATAAAAGTTTCTGCATATTTTAAAGAGGTTTCTGTCATGGGATTTTAAAATATTATCTCGAACTTTTCGTTACATGTGCGAACATGGTAGATTTACAACAGTTAAGTCAAACGAGCATCATGAAAGGCATCATTTAAATATGGAACAAGTTATATTAGATATGGTTAATAATGATCTACAAATTAGCTGTAGAAGGGTTCATCATGCCCTTATTGTACCTCACACAACTCTATGGCGACGGCTAAAAAACATTGTATTTACCCATAGCATGTATAGAAAGTACGAAGGCTACAGAAAGGTGATTTTATTCTTAGAATGAAATTTAGTAAGTGCATCATCCCAAATCGACGAATTGTACGAATATGTCTCTTTACTGATACGGCCCAGTTCACAAGAGACGATGTGTTCAAATTTAAAGAACTCCCATGTGTGGTCGGAAGAAAATCGCTTTGCTACAAGAGAAGCTCATTCACAACATCGATTTTCAGTATACGTGTGGTGTGGTGTTTATGACAGTAAATTAATTTGACCACATATTTTACCTCAGACATTGGTTGGTGAAGTTTACTTAGGTTATTTTCAAAATAGTTTGGCAATTTTGTTAAACGATGTAGTTGTAGATGTAGTGGGAATTTATTTGCAGCATGATGGTACTCTCCCGCATTACGGGCTAATTATAAGACAGTTTTTGAACAAAAATTTTCCTAATAATTGGATAGGCAGAGGTGGTGCTATCTATTGTCCTTCAAGATCGCCGGACTTTAATCCTCTGGATTACCACATTTAGGGACATCCGTAGTCCAAAGTATTCTACTTCCATCAGTAGTAGGGATGAACTACTTGACAGAATCGACAATTCCTACAAAGAGATCAATAATAACCCGGATCTTATTAGAAGATCTGTGAATTACATTTCACCAAGGGCAAGAATAAGCATCCGAAAAAATGGAGGTCACTTTGAACAACTGCTGTGTTTTTTTGTAGCAACAACAGTTTTTCATTCTTTCCGTGTTATTTGTTGTTTGATAATAATACATATTTAAGAAATAAATAAATAAATAAATTCCACATGGTACCCAAAAATATTCAAAAATAACAATTTGAATTTAAAATGTGGGTAGTACGATCGTCTGTGAAAAAATAAAAAGTACATCCTTATATTCAATTGTTAATGCTCTGTTTAATTGTTGAAAAAAAACTTGTAGACATTTCAAATATTCAGGAGGAGGAAGATTTTTTTTTTAGTGAAGTCAGTTCTGGATTTTCCTTACTAATGATTCCTTAATGGATTTGAGAGGGTGAGTGAGTACGTGTACCAAATACAAAAACAATTTACGAGGTGGTTGAAAAGTTATGAGACAATAAAGAAGTGGACAAAATTGATGAAACACCCTGTATCTTGGTTACAAGAGGCTAAAGACCAATTAATTAAGGAATATTTAGAATTACCTCAGTAACCCCTATCCACTATTTTCATTTCCCAATGAAACACCCCATATATATATATATATATATATATATATATATATATATATATATATATATATATATATATATATATATATATATATATATATATATATATATATATATATATATATATATATATATATATATAGGGTGCTTCACGGTGAGTGGCCTGTTAGATGTTTTTGGAGAATTACATCTATTTAAATTCTGAAAATTAGTATCCGCACGTTTTTGATATTGATCTTTCTAACTAAAATATTTTCAATTAGCCTGCACTTTCGGTTATACCGGAAGTCGACACAAACTTTGTTTTTTAAGTGGAACACCCTATATATTATTAGCCTTTTAAATTACACGTTCAATTTAAAGGCCACTTTGTAACAACACATTCGGGCTAGGTCATACTGTTTCGTATTTATTCGCCATTTTGTAGAAAAAGTTACGATCGGAGCGATTTAGAAAAGTTCCGATATCTTTAAAGACATGCAAGACAGAAAGATGCGGTTTCCACTATCCCATAAAGCGTAAAAATTCCTACATACTGTTATAAACATAATACGATTTTAAGATAACTGTTATTTATAACATACATTAGAATTTGAAAATTTTCCATCAGAGATAACTTGATTTTTTTTAAGGGAACGGTATCCATATGTCTCCAGCATCTGATTCAGCGTTAAATTCCCTATCTTTTAAGTATACATTACCCTATACCTATCTCTTATAGTTTTCTTAGAAAATTGATTTGAAAATAGTAATTGTTAGCAGGGCAGTGTCATTTTTTTTGTACGTAACACAAAAAAAAACGGTAGAAACAAAAATATTTCATGTTCAAGTAAAAAAATATAATAAAGAAATATTGTTACTGTGTTTGAAAATTATGTATTTAATATATTTAAAAAAAATTAAAAAAAAATCTAGGGATAACAACAGTGATATTATTACCTTACACAATCTTATAAATCCTATAAGTATTATTACAACACGAGTAACAAAACAACTCACACCTCCTAAACTAGTAACTGCTCAAAATGTTGTCCATTAACACTCAAACATTTTAATATTCGTGTCGTAATGCCGCTAGTGGTTGCTGACATAATCTCATTCCTAGCTAACTCTTCAAACGCCCTTCTTACTCTGATCTCTAGTTCTTCGCGTGAATTGACGGGCGTTTTATATACTTTGGTTTTTATCTTTCCCCAAAGATGGAAATCAAGCGGGGTAAGATCTGGACTTCTTGCGGGCCATATCCAGGGAGCGCACTTTCCAATCCATCTATCTTCAAATAGATCGTCGAGCGTGTTAGATATTTCTCGTGTAGAGTGAGCAGGAGCTCCGTCATGTTGATACCAACAAGTTCTATATTCTGATAAATGTAAATTGTCTAAAAAGTCTGTAATTATTGTTCTTAATATTTCGATGTAACGATTAGAAGTTAAGGTTCCATCATAAATATGATAATAAAAGTTATTACCTTTCAATAAACAAAACACATTGAAACTAAAATTTACTTGAAATCCCCTTTCCATAATGGCGAGGGTTTTGATTTGCCCAAACATGACTGTTATGTCTATTGAAAACTCCTTCATGAGAAAATTTTGATTCATCAACCCATATATATTTTTTTTAAAAGTCATCATCTCCTTGAATATGAATTAACATCGTTTCACAAAACTGGACCCTTTTACTAGCATCTTCTGGATGCAGAGCTTGCACTAAAGTAAATTTATAGTTGTGCATTTTGTGCTTCCACAAGATTCTTTCCACAGAGGAGTGAGGAATACCTATGTCGTTCACTGCAGTGTAAATAGAGGCATGTGGATATGCTTCATAATAAGCCGGGACAGCCATTTAGTTATATTCATCTCTAGTCACTGGACTGGGATTCACTTTGGGTGTTTTAAAAGTACCAAATTCTAGGAAATTTGACTCAATCCTTCTAAACTTCTTTTCACTCATGGGTGGCAGATTAGGATTTAACGCATTAAACGTTCTACATGTTCTACTAATAATTCGGTTACATTCTCCATGGATGTAAAATAAATTCAAATAATCTGCATTGGAATAATGATTTTCCATCTTAACTGTGAACATTAGTACATTGACATTAATCGAATAATTTAGAATGACAAGTATGTAATATAAATTGTTCATCATGCCACACTTGCCTTAACGTTGACGTTCAACCATAGTATAGGGAAAAATCAATTTATCTCTGATTGAAAATTTTCAAATTCAAATGTATTTTATAAATAACAGTTATCTAAAAATCGTATTCTGTTTATAAAAGTATATAGAAATTTTTTACGCTCTATCGGATAGTGAAAACCGCATGTTTCTGTCTTGCATGTCTTTAAGGATATCGGAATTTTTCTAAAGCGCTCCAATCGTAACTTTTTCTACAAAATGGCGAATAAATCCGAAACGGTACAAACTAGCTCGAATATGTTGTCATAAAGTGGCCCTTAAATTGAACGTGTAATTCAAAAAGCTAATAATATACAGTATGTTCCATTTAAAAAAACAAAATTTGTGTCGACTTCCGGTATAACCGAAAGTGCAGGCTAATTGAAAATATTTTAGTCAGAAAGACCAATATCAAAAACGTGCGGATACAAATTTTCAGAATTTAAATAGATGTAGTTCTCCAGAAACGTCTAATAGGCCACTCACCGTGAAGCACCCTGTATATATATATATATATATATATATATATATATATATATATATATATATATATATATATATATATATATATATATATATATATATATATATATATATAAACACATAAACTGATCTCATATATGGGTTCCAGGGGACAAGGTTTGTTTTTCAAGATTCTTAAGTCGCGATTTCTACATTAGATACCTTTGCAAAACATACTTCTCGATATTTTTTTCTAGTCATAATCCGCTTTGATTGCGCATCTTTGTGATGACGCTAACGTCTAACATTGTTAGCTAAACGGTAGTCAAGTCTTATAAATGTGTTGTAGTGATTTAGGTTCTTCCAAGTGGACTTTTTTGTATCTATGAAATATGAAACTTTCAATCCAATTACTTCAAGTTTCCAGTTTCTAACTCATTACTTTTACTTTCTATGTATATAGATTTATAATTACTTCTCTGCAGAAACATTTCAGAATACAAATAATTAATTATTCATCTATTATTCTGCGTTTGTATCTAACCGAGTAACATAAAATCGATAAAATTTGACGTATAATAAATGAACGTTTAGGAGCAGAACAGGGGATAGATTAGAAGAGGACGATTGCTCTAGTTACATTTCTAAATAGGTTTCAATTTAATTAAGCGAGAAACTAGGTTGTTTAATTAATTACGTCGTACAGCGTAAAGTACAATTATACTGATATATGTATTAGAACGATATAATTCAAACGTAACATTTGTAATGCTTTAACTCAACTGTGAGTAAGTCACAGAATTCTGACGGATTTGAGGGTAACTTGGGAAGCCATTTGGTAAATCCTTGAGTTTCTCAAACTACTGTTTACGAAAGCACCGCGGTTTAAATCTATTATCAAACAAGCTGCATTTAACAACGACTCTAACTTTCTCTATTTAAGGTGTTACGCTTGCAGGGCTATATATGTATGAAGTACAGGGTGAGGCAGAATAAAGTATTAATTTTCTATGTAGTTGTATTTAATAATGGCTAAACATGGCAATTTTAATTTATGAATATTACATCAATCAAATAATCTCCACCTTGCACTCTTGAAAGCTAGCATGAAAGTTTTGCATCGCTTGCTGCATTTTAATTGGGTTTGGGTTAATTTTTGTTCCAATATAACGCTTCAGTTTTTTCAATTCGCGAACAATTTTGTCTTTATATCACCCCATAAAAAGTCGCAAGCTGACAGAGTAGGTGACCGTGCCGGCCACGTGAGATCCCCAAATTTTGAAATGAGACGACCAAGAAACATTTTTCGCAGAATTGATATAGACTCCCTAGCAGTGTGGGAAGTGGCTCCGTCCTGCTGAAACCATATTTTTCGGATATTTACACCAACATTACGCAATTATACAAACTTGTTGTTCAACATTTTGCAATATATGTTGATAACGTTGTGATGCAATAGTAACATAGAATTTATTTTCCTCAGAAAAGAACGCGCCAAAAATTTCAAAGGCGGATACTGCACACCACACAGTAACTTTCTCGCTATGAAGCGGTACTTCGTGCAGTTGCTGAAAATTTTCCGTCGACCAGTAACTATGGTTTTGTTTCTTAACGAAACCTGATAGGTAAAAATGAGCTTCGTCTGACATCAGAGAGTAATCGGCGATATAAGGGTTTTCGGCAATTATCACTTCGAAACGCTCGCAAAACAAGTATTGCAATATCTCGAGGCAAAAGTCTTTGTACGACTTGAATTTTGTAGGGACGGAAGTCTTTCAGAACGCGACTGAATTCTGTCGGCTGAAGCAGTACTGCAAAACTTGTGTACCAACCTTCCGATTATTACTCCAGTAGGAACTGGATCTCGTCAATTTAAATGAGCATTACGGCGAAATAGACGCTGGGTGGTTACAACAGAATTGTTATTCTCGAAATGAGCTTTAACAGCAAAAGAACGTTTAATATTGGACCAGCGATCCATTTTCACAATTAAACTGACGTTTTTCGCACACTGTTGGATAACGGTCACAAATTGCCATTTATTGAGAACGCATGGTGACTTGCTTTTAATTTAGATTTCATTATATTATTAAATGAATGCAGATTTAAAATGGATACGCCATTCTACCTAACACGTATCTAAATTATAGTTCGTGATGAATAAAAGTATAATTTTTAAACGTAAAAACATCTGGGGCCAATATATTTAAAGGACAAATCAAAAGTGTATACTTCAAAACAAAGCCTGAGCCATCTCTGGGGTTAATACCTAGAATACAAACGTTGGTTGTGTCAGAAACTAGGTTTCCGATAGGTCTAGCATGTAAGCATGATACAAGTTAATGAAGTATCTAACCGCTACAGAAATTAAAAAGGTCTTTAGCTATTGGTGGAGCCATTGATTTATTTGTAGATCTCTATACCAGTAGCTCCAGCAACAATGTCCTCAATGTTTCTAGTACCAGTGTTATGAACTTTGTTTCTATATACACACATAAGTACACTTGGAGAAGTTAAATTACCACAACACACCTTTCTAAAGAGCTGACGATTGTTTTACTATATAAAACAAAATATATTTTAATCAGCAATCAGTTTATTGAACAAACCCAAAGCACGGCAATGGGCAACTCTTTCTCTTCATTCATTGCGGACCTTTTCATGAGTTGATTTCAGACAGATTTAGAATGTTAAGGTGAGTATTTTCCTAGAGTATGCTCTCGTTATGTGGACGAAGTTTTTGCGGTGTGTAACACAAATATACAAAAAGTAGATTACTTTATTAACAGACTCAACTGTGAATTTGATTCAATAAAGGTCACCAACGAATTGGAAGTTAACAGTAAACTTTCTTTTATGGATGTAACAGTGATTAAAAACAATGAGTCTCTTGAATTCTATGTCCACAGGAAGGAAACTACCACTCTAAGTTACATTCCAAATGACTCGTATCGAACGTTTACACAAAAAACGGCGAGTTTAAATTTCTTAGTGAATAGATGATAAAATTTCCCTTAAGTGAAAATAGATATATTAGAAAATTAGAGTACATTAAAAACGTGGCCAAATAAAGCGGATATTCGGACTGCTTAGTGTAAAAATTAATTAATAGACCAGGAACAGAAAATATTAGCGGAATCCACGACACTCAGGAAAGATAAAATAGAAAAAAGTTTGTTTGTCTATCACTTGAACCGCGGATCATAAGTGACCTCGGGAACATCTTTAGGAAAGCTGATTTGCCACCAAAATTTTTTTAACAAAAAATAGCTTAATTTTTTTCTAGGTAATACGAAAGATAAAGCTAAAGTCACTAAAATGTCGGGTACTTATGAGAAAAGTTGTAAGGATTGTAATCTTAAATACGCTAAGCAGACTAAAAGAGCCATTGAAACCAGATTCAAGGAGCATTTGGCACAGCTGGGATACGGTAGTGTAGACAAGTTATGCGTGGCACAAATATTTGGGATAATAATCACCACATAAATAAAGATGATCTGATCAAATACTCAATGAAAGGCTTTTGAGCTGACCTGACCTGACCTAACCTTAACGATGTCTGTAATGTTTACCTTGAGATCATTGTGCTTCACCCGGCACAATTGCCTACCAGAAAACAATGTTTTCTGACAGACCTTTTTATTGTATTTTAGATTTGCCGCTGATGATGGCTACTAGGTAGCCGAAACGTGTAGGGTTTTAATAATAAATTTACTGTCTGGATCAGTTGAGTATTTGATTATGTCTGTCCCAGACTATGTGCCGTTGAGGAATAAAGATAATCTGAAAATTATCAAAAATGTTAGACAACCAGCGAAGTGAGATGCGTACGAAAGTATTTATATTTCTAACGCAATCAAAAATAGAAGTTTCTTAAACCGAGCTTCGTCATTGATTGATGGCCTTGTGTTTACACTCTCTCTTTGACATAGAATATATTCCGAAACTCGGTAGGTAAAGTTATAACGGAAGTTCAGAAACCTCGTCTGGGAATTAAAATACAATACACAGATAATTTGTCTGGGGATTTCGTCCCTCTCTTTATCGGCCTTTACCTGGGACTTAGCATAATAAGTGATGTTTAGTTGTAAGTAGTAGAATTTTTCATCCTCTGATGACGCTAACTTTGTTAGTGACACGATCGTCAGTTCTTTACAAAGATGTGTTGTGATTTAGGTTCTTCAAGTGTACTTATCAGTGCTCATCACAGGTTCCAGTCTTCACTTAGCAGTAATTACATTTTGCTAATTTTCGGAATGCATGCATACACAAATGAACACGCATACACACATGCAACACCAATCCATGCTCGCCCGCACGCAAAAACAACCCACCTCCAAATGTTCAACCATCAACAGTCGCGCATAAAATTAAGGATATCATTTTCAAAACAAAAAAGGTACGAAAGATGTTTTCTTCTCTTAATACCAGGAAAGCCTCTTGCCTTGACGAGATCCCAGCAACTATTCTCAAAAAATGTGCACCAGAACTTGCTCTTGTCCTGACTCGTCTGTCTCAGACATCGTAGCATATAAAAACAACTGATAAAGTATTGTGACTTGCTCAATGAAGATTGAAGCTGGCCATGTACCTAAGATCAGATGATTTGGTTGTTCTTTGGTTTATCTTCCTTGTCATTGGTATCGCGTCTCTTATGTGTCATTTATTACTGACTGTCACCTGTTGACCCTGTTTTTAGTCATTTTTTCACTTGTAAATTTACATTTTGAGCTGCACAAGGCTTCATTTTGGCTGTTTTAAATAGAGCGTCGTGTTACATTAGTCCTTCCACTGCTTCGAGTGTGAATATGTTATGCAATATTTTGCCTTTTGATGTTGCCTTTGTCTGGAAAACTGAAGACGATAGATGAAATTCAAACTTTGGCAGGTTACTAAACAGTGTAGTTTCTGTACATAAACAGAAGTAAGTATTACTGGCCAGATAGGCATATTCTTCTGAAATTGGTTTGTGAAAATGTTCTCTGAAACTTCTGTTCGGCTGTACGGCCTGCTTGGCTTTTGTGTTGCGTTCGTCTCTTATATGTTAACTTGTAATTTATGCTTCAGGGTCTCATTATTGTGGGACTTAATTCATTTTAATATGCTAATGCTTTGTAATTTTTGACTATTATTAGCTTAATTTTTGCATGACCTCCATGTAGCTACAGTGTTAGTATTTGAAAATGCCTTAATAGCCTTTACGCTTTCTGTAGCTGTTAGATCCTTTGTTAACTTGTATCATTATTACATGCCAGACCTATCTGATACCTTGTTTCTGACACAATCAATTTTTGTATTATAGGTATGAAGATGAAGATGGCTCAAGGAATCCGAAACGCGTGGGTTTTTATCATAAAAAGATCTGTCTGGAAGTATAAGCCTTTGATTTGTCCAACACATACGAATAAAAGTTATCATTGTTATAGCATATACGTTCTCAGCTGAGACAGCAAAAAGAAAACGCGTGGCTTGGGGTGGTGGTGTAGTTGAAAATATGCTAGCATTTCATATTGAAATAAAATTATATAATAAATAAAATTTTAGGTACAATTTGGAGAACCCAATTTATCACAACACAGTTTTTAGACTTGACGATCGTTTCGCTAACAATGTTAGCGTCGTCAGAGGAGGGAATAAACTAAACTGTTAAAACTAGTTTAGTTTATTAATTTAGCGTAACTATCATCAAGCCTAAAAAATGTGTTGTGATGCATTGGGTTCTCCAAGTTGTACTTATCAGTGCTCATAACCTGTCAAACCTTCACTCAATAAAATTTGTATTAAATAAACCTCCCAGAGAATCCACGTTGACTTGATGGATCGGTGTCAGCAAATATGTAGGAACTTAAAGAGCCTAGCCCATGTAATTGGTTGGCATCGAATTTAATGAAATTAAATTGGTCAGAATTTTCCATAGCGCATTTCACACCTCTTCTCATGCGCAGATAAAATTATTTTATATTTAATTGACTTCTACTAGACAGTATTGGTGCAATCTAATAGCGTAGAGGAGATACGTTGAGTAAGTAATATGCAAGGCTAGATTCATTCTCACCACAATTAGAACCGCAGACCGGTTTCGCTCTAATTAGAGCTCATCAGTACGGCATACTAATTGTAGCGAAAATACACCTATAAAATAATACGGCTATGATAGCCAGCCTTCCAACACTAAGTGAGATATAAGACACGATTCGAGCCATATTACTTTATAGGTGTATTTTCGCTACAATTAATATGGCGCACCGACGAGCTCTAATTAGAGAGAAACCGGTCTGCGGTTCAAATTGTGGTGAGAATTCATCTAGCCTTACATATTTTGTCCCTATATTATGGTAGAAATGAGCCAGGGCTGACAATTTATTAATTTGTTAGTTGGTTGTATACAGTCCATTATATTTAACACTTTGTGTTATTTGGAGCTGCCGTGAGAACATACTAATTGGTTTCGCAACGAGGTGGCGGCACGTGCTTCGTGTCTTATATCTCACTTAGTGTTGTGGACGACCTGCTGGCTATCCTCGGACTCTGGGAGGTTGAGGTCCAGGCGTATGCGGATGATCTCGTCATAATGGTTAGAGGCAAATCTGAGGAGGAACTGTCTAGTACTCTTCAAGAAGCACTAAATGTAGTCAATGATTGGTGCCGTAGGGAACAGATGTCTGCGAACCCTCGCAAAACGATCATTGTCCCGTTCACCAGAAGAAGAAGGTTGGACAAATTAAAACCACCTAATCTTATGGGGGAAAACATTCCATTTTCGGACCAAGCAAAATATCTGGGAGTTATCCTAGATAAGAAGCTCAACTGGGACAGACAGTTAGAAAATGTTATCCGCAGGGCTAAGATGTCCCTGTGGACCTGCCGGAGAATCTGTGGGAACAACTGGGGAACAAACCCCCAACAGATGTACTGGCTCTATGTAGTGGTTATCAGACCTATGATAACATATGGAGCCATAGTTTGGTGGCCTAAGGTACTTCGTGGTACCGCGAGGGCCAAACTGGCTCATCTACAGAGACAAGCATGTCTGATGATAACGGGAGCGATAAGCACCGCACCATCAGTCGCTCTGGAGGTCCTCCTCAATATTCCCCCACTTCACATTTGGTTGGAGAGGGTGGCGAGGTGGACAACGTACAGACTAATACAAACGGCAGATAACATGCCGAGGGAAGTCAGTCTGAGGGGGTCCGGATTCCTTGATGACAGTGATTGTCACAGGATTCTGGGAATGATCTCGGACTTGATGCCTACAAAAATCAGCAGAGATCTGTCTTTCAAGACCGTCCTCCCGGAAAGGGAGAACTGGGACCGGAACCAATCGACCCTGTTGAGAGCGGACCTCTGCTGGTACTCTGACGGCTCCAAAACCAATATGGGAGTAGGAGCCGGCGCATATGGGGGCAGCACCGATGCTAGACTATCTTAAATGGCCTATCTGAGTCAAGGGCTAAGAAACTTCTAGAGTTGAACAGACAACAACTGAGTACTCTAGTCGGCCTGTATACAGGACACTGCCGCTTGCGGCATCACATGCACCGTATTGGGATCGGTCAGGAGACCGAGTGCCGGCTGTGTATGGAGGATGACGAAACAGCAGAGCACGTGTTGTGTTCCTGTCCGGCAGCGGATAGGACTAGACACCTGCTCTTTGGCAAAGTAAAGCTTGCTCCAGAGGATCTGGATCAACTTTCGCCCGCAAAGGTTATCGACCTCTGTAGGAGGCTGGATTTGTTGGGCGAAATATAGACATTAGGCGTGAGCCACAATAGACCTTATGGTCGCGGTGGAGGGACCGATATGGACCACTCACAATCTAACCTAACCTAACCTAGTGTTAAATAATATTATGTTGAAAAATATATGGCGTTTTCTATTGTAGGCTAAGTACTTTTCAATACCCCCTGGTATTATGAATTTTGTTTCAAACTTCAACCACACGCTGTATAAATAGCGTAAGAAGAAGAGCATGGAGCAGGATTTAAATACATGGAGCACTTTATAATAAAAAGGCTTAAAACTAAGAAACTTACTTAGGTGCTAAGTAGGATTAGCAGGTACATGCTTACCAAGTCCTTACTGTGTGGTTGTTGTATCATTTGCTGGGTTTTCACTCGACGAATGAAGATAAGGTGTACAGTCGGCTCACTGTAAGGTAGAACACCAAACGAGCTAAATAAAGCTTGGTGTTCAAACTTAGAGTGACCCGGCTATACACACAGTTAGACAGTTGCTGTTGGAGACAGGCTTCTTGATCTGAGTAGTTGGCTGATTTTGTTGTGCTGGAAAGTAGGTTCTGGTGGTTTTCATTCTACTGTGATAAACAGTAACTACATAAACTAAGTTTAACACCGAATATAAGCATCTTTGTGTTCGTCCAAACAAATTTTGCATATTACCAATTTCATATAATTCTATTTACTATTTATAATGTGCGAAGTAAGCGCAAAAATTTTCCGGCCTGATTATGAAAGAAACAGCACAAACTCACAAAAATATTATTCTTCAATATAGTCAATACACTTATTAGATCGTCTTAGCAACAACTCGATAGGTACCCCTAACAATATTGTTTCGGTTTGTCCTCAAAATGTGCCCAAACTGTAGCTTTCACCTCTTCGTTGTCACTTAAATGGCGCCCACGAAGGTCCTTTCCCAAATTTTTAAATAAGTGGTGGTCACTGAGGGCCATATCTGGACTATACGGAGAGTGATCAATTTGGTCGAAACCGCAGTCACGAATTGTGGCTTGTGAAATTCCAGCAGTGTGTACGGGTACATTGTTATTGAGCAAACGCACGCCTCTGGTCTGTGTTCCATGACTTTTTGCTCAAATATTTTGTCGTCATTTATGCAGGAGTTTTGCATAAATGCCCCGCTGACTGTGGTGTTGCGTTCTTCAAAGCTTATGAGAAAAATACCGTCACAATCCCAAAAAAATTGTAGCCCATGCTGCACCTTTCCACAAATTATCCCATCCAATTTTGTCAGGTATTTGCCTACTTCCTCTAGCGTGTGCTATATTGATTTCTTCCCCGAATTTGTTTTGCATTGCCTCTAACAGCTCTTCCTCACTAATACGTTCCCCAAAATGTTCTGCTAGTGCCATTATTTCCAAATAATAACTATATCTAGACCCACTCCTATATTGATCATACCGCATTGTTGCATATGCCTTACCTTGTTCATTCGTACCCCAAAATTTTTCTAAAAATAGTTCACAAAAGTTTTCAAAGGATGTAAAACCGATTCGATTCCTTCCGGCCCATATTCTCGCTTCTTCTCTAAGTGCATCAATTGCCAATTCAATTTTGTTTATGTCCGTTAGACCTAGCGGTGTTAACTCTTTACGAATTTCTTTGATAAAGGCCACTGGGTGTACCTTCCCTTCTGGATGAAACTGTATAGACAGTTTTGATAAATCGTCACCCATACTTCTCGTATTCCCCATGGAATAACTAGCAGTAATTAGGTTACTGGGTTCGAAAATATTTTTCTGATTGTTCATAATTTTCTTTTCACGTACGTTGGCTTTGATAATTGTCTAATTATATCCCGTGACTTATTTTCCAATATGTTTTATAGTTCACTTTTTGCCATTTGAATCTCGCGCCTTATTGCCTCTGAATTTCCATTCTTATTTTGAACTACCTTATTTGCATTTTTGTCATTACTTTGTAGTATAGTCTCTCGACTATAATAAATATTTTCTGTCACTTCCCTTTTACATTCGTTTACACTGAAGAATAATTCCTCTCCACTCTTTTCATTTTGTTGTACTACTTTATCATATTTTTTTAATAATTCTTGATTTTGTTGCATTATTTTATCGTTGGCATTTGGTTTTGTTGCATTATTTTCTCGTTTGCCTTTATAATCCTATCGTTTTCTTCCCTACTTCTTTGCATCGTCTCTTTCATCATTTTTATGTACTTCTCGACATTACACATCGCATTTTGGTTTTCCGCTACCTGACCTACTTTTACGGTTTCAGTTCCTGACACCTGCACTTGACCCTGATTACTCTCCTATATCTTTATTAAATGTTCATCATCTGACGTGTTAAAACAGTTTTTCTCCGCCATTTTTATTTTATATATTTAGGTACTGTCAGTATTATTTATGTTTTTTTTCTCAAAATAGAGAAAATGTATTTATTGAGTCCAATGTTGCAAAATAAATTCACTAAAATTTCCCTTTTTACTTAAGATTAAAAAATAACTACTATGTTATGAAATGAAATTGATTTATCAACTAGTAACTATAGGTAATTTACGTAACTCAAAGTTGGCATGTGCCTTTATCAGTCAGGTTGGGATAAACATACCCAATATAAAATATTATAAAGATTTGGTGAACCTAATTTTTTGTGTGAAATAAAACTGAAATTTGCAACACCATGAGCTTTCTTGGCAGTGCTTCTCGTTTACGCCTTAATTTCATAAACTTATTTTTTCACAGAGGATCACAGTAGTGAATTGTAGCTTCATCTCATGTGACAATTGTCTTCAGCACGTCCACGGGGTTTGCTTCACAGCGGTCTAAAAAATATTGGTCACACCTAACACTACGCCGGGGCTGAACTGCTGAATATGTTTGAGGACCCACCTTGCACTAACATTATTCATACCTAAATGTTCTTGGAGGATTCGGCGAACGCTCGTATCTGACAGCCCCAAGATTTTTGACAATTCTTTCACTTTCAAGCGTCAATCGCATAATACGAAATCCTCAACAAGGGTGATCTCGTTGCCTGTCACCTGTCTTTCCTGTTCTTGCGCTAACTTGTAAGGATCACCGCCCCATTAGAAACCATTTTGACCAATCTTTTACAACATAATAAGACCGAGAATTTTCCACGTAGACCACATCAAGCCGATCTTTGTTGCTTCGAGGTGGAAGATATTCTCAAGTAAGGAATTTAATGACAGCTCAACACTCAATTTTCGTGACTACTAACATCGTGATGATTAACTGTCAGTTAATGGCTTTCGAGGAGGTAAATCAACAGTCACTGCGCTGGTAAACACAACAAATAAATTAAGTGAGGCGCTGGACTCTGGCAATATGGCACAATGCATATATTGTGATTTACATAAGGCATTTGACACAGTATCACATGAGATATTACTAACCAAATTGGAACACTATGGCATTGGGGGTTTGCCACTGAGGCTCTTTAAGTCATACCTTACCAACCGATACCAAAGAGTGAAGCTAAATGGACAGTCCTCGAGTTGGCAGACACAGACATGCGGTATACCTCAGGGTTCGCTGCTAGGGCCTCTCCTATTCATTATATACACAAATGATCTTCCAGAGAACGTTTCGTCTGATGCAGTTTCTCTCTATGCAGACGATACCTCATTTGCTAACATTGCTGAACTTAATGAGAGAAGAAATATCACAATGTCGGAAGCAGGAGAATGGTTTAGAAATAATAAACTGACACTCAATGTAAACAAAACAAAAGTCTTGAATATCAGCTCCCACCAAACGCAACCAAGACAAAAACAATCTGTAAAATTTCTTGGTGTATATATACAATCAGATTTTCGCTGGTCAATGCACATTGAAAAGCTCCAGGGCACATTGGCGTCGTGTCTGTATCTGTTGAGGCGTCTGATGAACATCAGTAATTACCAGACAGTGTTGACAGCTTATCATGCATGTTTCCAAAGTAGGGCCTTGAACTGGCCAGCGAAGATTGGTACTTTTATTTTCGGTAGCTTGGGTAACCTAGCCCTTACATAGTGGGTTGTTGGGTTCCTAATTGTTTCTGCCAGCTTGTCACTGGCATTCTGGTAGTTTCGCCTTGGCGTGAAATATGCCTCATCTTCGATTTCTGATTCTCTTAGTATATTTATCTCCAATATATTTCTTCCAGTAATTCCCATTGTTTCTCTAACTCGTTCCAATTTTTTCATAGCTTAAAAGTCGATTGTCGTCGCCCATCATTTCTGCTTCCTCTAATATTTGCTTAAATTGGTTTACCATTACTTTCCGTTTGTTCTTGAGTCTCGTGAGTTCTTTGATGTCATTATCTACTTTTTCCATTTGTTCAAAGTATCTAATTTCATAGTAAGGGTATTCTAGTGGCCCTAATGCTTCTAACTTGTTCATTGATTTACTTACTGCCTCTTGGGCTACTGCCAGATTATTGACTTCCTCCATTATGGTTCCTTAATTTTAATTGATTTAATATTTGTAGTTTTGTTACCTTGTCTGATGCTTAGTTCTTTTTTGGTTCTGATTATTGGTTGCTTGTGACATATATCTTGCCTTTAACCCTGTATTGTTGCCTTTGACTCTGTATATGTGCTATATATTGGAACTGACCTTCTTTTGGTGCTGCCCTGGACTTTTCTGTCCTGTATTTTTGCTTTATTGGTACTGACCTTCTTTTGGTGCTGCCCTGGACGCGTCTGTCCTGTATATTTGCTTTATTGGAACTGACCTTCTTTTGGTGCTGACCTGGACGCTTCTGTCCTGTATATTTGCTTTACTGGAACTGACCTTCCTTTGGTGCTGACCTGGACGCTTCTGTATATTTGCCTTATTGGAACTGACGTTCTTTTGGTGCTGGCCTGATTATTTTTACTAAAATAAAAGGGTATTTGGAGACTTGGGTTAAAGGATGTTTGATAAGGATAATTGGTTTTTGATGAGCATTGTATTTTCACTGGCACTGGTTACTTTTTCGTCGAAGGACTATGTTCTTCAATTACTCTTGGCTTCGAAGGACCTTGTTAAAGGGAGCGTAGGATATTTTTTGAGGAATAAAGTCGTCGAACTAAACATATTGGAACATCGGTAACGGTTTAATTATAAATTTAATAACTCACAGAAACTCAATAACATTATTAATTACAACTGAATGAACTTAGTGTAGACTCTTTACCTGACCTAAACAGTAGATGAACAAGATTTATACTATGGTAAAAAAGGTAAAGGTAAGATGCTTACTGGCAATTAGGCCAATGCTGACCCTTTTTGCTCATCTAGACTAACCTACCCTCCACCTTAAGCTCGATCTCAACGACAGAAGTGATTTGAACAATCATCCGCTGCCGGCGAGTCTCGAACCGTCGTACCCCGAGTCCGAATTGGGAAGTTTGACTCAATCAATCAATCAACAAAACTTTTATTTACATTAAGACACATATTTACAAAAATATATACATATACATATTCTTGCTACAATATAAGCAAGTTTGACTGAACTTTACAAGACGGCCACGGCGGCGCTATACTATGGTAAGAGAAAGCTCTACTGACTTATAAGTACACTTTGAGAAAACCCAAATCACCACAGCACTTATTTCAGAGACCTCAGGTCAGGTCAGGTCAGGTCAGGTCACCTTAGGTCTCTGAAATAGGTGTTGTGGTGATTTGGGTTTTCTCAAAGTGTACTTATTAGTGCTCATCACAGGTTCCAGTTTTTACATAGTCTACTAGCTTAAAAAAATCCGAACACCCAGCAAAAGTTGATCAATTTAAATATAATTTATGCATAATGTGTGCTTGAGCAAATGCGTTATAGTAGTGGATTTTCATAATAATTTTACACTATTAGTAATATATGGGGCAGAAGGAGCTTGTTTTGTTGCCCCAATGTTTTGCAGGTGGATTGATCCCACCCTCACTAACTAGTCGGCTTTGCTAATTAGCGTGTGAAGAAGAATATGTTGAAGATGTAGACTGTATGCGGACTGTATTTATAACTCTAGGTGCACTGGATTCCAGAAGATTTCAATAATACACTTATTAATATTTATATATGTTGTATTGTTACTATATACACTTTAAACTTAACATTTATTTACAATTTGCGGTTTTACACTAGATTTAATGGGTTATTCAGGAGATGTCACAATCTTATTAGCTACTTGCTATTGTATTTAACTGCGCGTATATTTTCTAATTTCGAAGAAAACACTGACTTTTCACTGTAATACTGTACGAACGGAATTTCTGTAGGAAGATTGGAGCTTGAGCTGAAGTGGCGTGGTCACACTAGCGATGTTTAGGTAGAAGATCGGAATCTTAGAAGTCCAAAAAGCGATGAAGATGAGATTCGTTGTAGAACGGCACTGTAGAATTGAGCTGGCTTAAACACACGAGCGATGTTTAAGTGGAAGATTTGGAACTCAGGGTTTCAAGGAGCGAAGATGAGATCTGGCGTAGATAAAGTAGCACTGAACTGGCTTAAACACGCGAGCGGTGTTTAAGCAGAAAATTAGGAACTCAGAGTCCCAAGAATTTAAGAAGAGGAGATCGAACGTAGAACTGACTTGTACCTTGCGAAAGGCTTGCTTTTATCGAGCTTTCGCGTAACGCTAGGTGACGTAGTTGACATAACATAATGTCAGTAATACAGAATGGCCAACTAGTTAAAATCATTATTTCTAGTGAAGAAAATCCACTGTGTGCATCTAAAGAATGCGTCTAAGACAGCTAAAGCTATTTAAAATGAGGAACCTAACGGTATATAAGTATTCTTTGTATGGCATTGTTCATGCGTAAACCTAATGCGATACAGACGTCTAGAGGATAAAGATTACCAGCAAATTGGAAAAGATTGTGAAATCCAGAGATAAATAATTCCAGGTAGAAACTTAAATGATAGTGCAACCGAATGAAGAGACAGGGGCGTACCAATTTGTTTCTACAACAATATATATTATTAAAACGAATTCTTTAAACTCAAATAGACCTTTTTTAGAGTCCCAGTTAGCGATTATTTGAAAAAAATGTGGTCTTAGATATAATATGTAAGCACTGCAAGTGTCTTTAAAAAACTTGTGTTACAAATTTCATTAAAATTACAAAAGTTTTTCAGAAAAAAAAATATTTACAAAGGGAATGTGCCTGTCAAATTATACATATGGCAGGTATTTTTCCTCATTAATCGCTTGGATGGTTTGTCTTTGTCAACTCATCCCGTTTTTGCAAACAATAAATAACAGAAAAGGTTTTTTAAAACAAATTTGTAGTTATCGGCGAAGCTCATTATGTTATTTTTCTTTAATTTAGTACCCACGGTGCGTTTATATAGGTGTTACTATGGTTGAAGATTGAAGATTCTAGCTTAATGGGAAAGTTATTGAGCTACAGGATTTGCTGTATCCATTATTTTTGAAAATGATAAAATATTCCAGCTTACTATGTAATACTGACAAGACAAGCAAGGCAACCACAAATTCATTTTTGGAAAGATATTTAAAAAAAAATGAAATGAGATAACAATTTAAACATAAACCGAAAATCTTGGTTCACTGATTCGTCGCGGGGATTCTTCTTCCCCTTTTGCACCCCTACAATCATCCTCAATGCATAAACAAGAACTAGATAAAAAATAAAAATTCCTTTGGAGCAACCGCTAAGAAAGTTACGGGACCTGCGGTGAATATAGAGGTTCTGCGCGCGGTAAACAGGATTTTAAGGACGTACAGCTACAAAATTTGGTAAGAGCAGCTTAGAGAGGTCAAACTAAGCTGTTCTGTCGCATTTTCCGTTCACCGTTCCTTTTTATATTCTTCTCCGCCCAGCACCCCTATTTACTCCTGATCCCGTAAGTTTCTTGTGGGCTGTTTGCCAGAAATTCTTCTTGTGGTTTGGACATCCAGAAGACGTTCTAAGCATATTTCTGAAAATATGTTTTCTAAACAACACCAGTGTGCTAATCTGCAAATTTACCGAAAATTTAATTTTTATTTGCAAACGGAATACATCTATGAAATTAGAGGTGGCAGGTAAGTATTTTTCCATATTAAACGCTTGAATGGTCGGTTTTAATCAACTCAATCAAACCAGTTTCTGCAAACAAAATAAAAAGGTTTTTTTTAAACAAATTTGTAATTATCTGTGAAGCTCATTGTGTACTTTTTTAAATTTAGTATCCACGCTAGGTATATAGGTTTTACTGTGTATCAAAACTTAAGATTCTAATTTAATGGGATATTGGGTTATCATCATTTGAAATATTTTTATGAAAATTCGCTACCATAACGCACTTAAACTCTTTTCAACACTTATTTACTATTGCTGTATCCATACTTTTTGAAAATGAAACAAATATAAACAATAAAAAATTTTGAAATAATTTTTTTATAATTTAACCTAAACATCTGTTTATATAATTTTAACTAGGGATGTATGTACTTTGTAGTACCTACCTAGATATTATAAGTACTTACTGTATTAGTTTGAGGTATGTATATTTCTTCTTAAAATAATTTTGTTTCAATAAGTTGGAAATACATACCAGTGAATTCTGTATAGCGTTCATTAGGTAATACATACAATAACTACAATCTACATGCAGTTTACCTATCACTTTCATATTTGTTTCATTGGATGTTATAATCATAATATACTACTACAGTCCTTTTCTAAAAGTTAAGTTAAAATTAAAAGTTGGGTTATTATTTATCTACTATTTGTATTAGCCTTCGAATATAGGTACCTAGTTGTTTTATATTGTAAGATCCTAATAAGGTATTAGCAATTAGTATCAGCGGAGTCGATTTCGAGGTTATGCGATGCGCAAAACGTACAGGCACACGCTTCTCTATGATAAATAGCTACGTTTGGTCAGATTAAACTAGGAAAGAGAGAGAGAGAGAGAGAGAGAGAGAGAGAGAGAGAGAGAGATAGAGAGAGAATTGGCTTTTAATTTTAAGTACTGTGAACGTGAAGAATGGGAAGCTTAATATTTATCCATAATGAAACGTCATTCTAGATTGCCTTTAAACAAATTGAATCACTTTTATTACATATTTTATTTATTAGTATACATGCGCATGCTAAAATTTAGCGCTTTTGGACGCAAACTTTGTCCCGGTATTAGGAAATAAATGGTCCAAGGCTGACAATTTACAAAACTGTTAGTTGGTTGTATCTTGTACACAGCTCCATCTATAAAATTTTGTGTAAACTAGAGCTGCCGTGACAACATACTACCTGGTCCTGCACCAAGATGACGTCCCTGTCGTATCTCTCACAATGTCATCCAGTCTCACCTTTTGCAATAACTTCCATTGTTTAGATTTTTAGCTACGATTTATTAAATAGCATAGATATAGATAACGTCATCTGTCTTTGTCCAACATTGTAGATATTGCATTACATAATCTGAAATGATGTCCAGGATTATTTTATAATTAATTTCGAATAACTTTATTTTCCTTTGACGAAACGACTTAAAATTTGGTACACAACTACGTCTGTCTACATGCTTGTAAGTTGTAGATTTTTGTTTCAATCATTTAGATAATTTGACAGATATTGCGTTTTAAAAATTATTTTTAAATTTTTTATTTAGAAAAATTGACCGTTAAGATATGATGAACGAACTCATCCAAACCATTAGCAAGATAAGGGTAATTACCAAATTTGGTCCAATTCAGTGAAGTATTTTTTGAGTTATAGGTTGGATATATACATACATACATATATATATATATATATATATATATATATATATATATATATATATATATATATATTATATATATATATATATATATATATATATTATATATATATATATATATATATATTTCAGCGTTTCTTAAAAAAAATTGTCTGGACGCATATCGCTCTGTTTCGTTTTCAATGCGCCAACTGTATATATATATATATATATATATATATATATATATATATATATATATATATATATATATATATATATATATATATATATATATATATATATATATATATATACAGTTGGCGCATTGAAAACGAAACAGAGCGATATGCGTCCAGACAATTTTTTTTAAGAAACGCTGAAATACGTCAATTTTAATATTGAGGGGGACATGCTTTGACATAAAACTCGATTTTGTCACTTTAGTCCCTTAAGGGTGGTGATAACAACCACTATATTTTAAATAGGGAACATGGGCTGAGTGTTACATCATTTGAACTCTGAAGAATGATATGTATAAATTCGATCCACCACAAAATATCAATGAATTACGAAACATAATCACGGAAGCTATAAATCATATTAACCAAGTCACCTTCACCAGAGTTTGCAGAACTGTTTCAAAAAGGTGTATAAAGTGCATTGAAACGTTGGCCATATTGAACAATTTTCTATTTATTGTATTTTTAAGTTTCTATTTTATTATTTGTTGAGTTCCGTTTATAATTGTGTTTGTGGAGTTTAAGTTTCTATTTGTTATTGCCGGGTTTCGTTATTAAACTGTTTCACATAACATTACATAGCATTATTACCTAATTAAGTTTTGTAAATTAAATCACAATATTTTTATCGTGAATCATTACGGAAAATTATGTTCAAAGTAGAAGTTTATTGTTAGACTTCATGGCCTGCTGCTTTTTGAAAACTTTTTTTGTCATTTGTTTTCATAGCCTACTATCCTCAAAACGGGTTTTCTCAAAATTGTCAGTGCAATTACAAGATTTCTCAAGCATGTTGTACATCATTGGAAAGCTCTGTTCACATGAGCAAAAATCCAATATGACTGCCATAATAAAAACAAACGTTGCTACCTGTAGCTCAAAAAGAAATCACAATTTGAAGTTGACAATAGGAAAAAAGACAACACTGTAAAAAGTGTCCTGATAATGTGCATCTTAGACATATCAGATCAACGCCTACTTAGATATTGAAGAAAGAATTAATCGACATTTTTTTATTCAAAATAACTCGAAAACGAAAAGAGGCAGGTCAAAATACGAGTCATATTTGGAACGAGCATGAAATTATAGAAAACATTGCTAATAAGTACACTTGGAGAACACCCAAATCACCACAACACATATTTCAGAGACCTTACGATCGTTTCGTTGACCAAGTCAACATCTTCAGAGGAAGAAAAATTCTAACATAAAAAACTAGATCCCGTATATTTATATCGCGTCAAAGAAAACGAACTAGTCCGAATGAAAGTTATCGTCCAAGAACGATCGTTTGTTTATTGCGCCGTGAAACAGGTCGGAGACCTGCTTTAATCTTTTGGTCGACAAATTTATGACCCTTATCTAATATAGGTTTAAAAAGGACCGGCGTTCTTTAAAGAAACAGCACGTTTCCTTTCGATCTAGAACTTTACAATGTGGATATTGGTTTATGCCGATAAAGACATCTGCTGAGATAAACAACATAAACTCAAATCATCTCTTTTAAAAATAGAAAAATAAAACCCAGATGTCTGTCTCACCGTGTTACCTTCAACAAAGGAAAAATAGTTCAACTAAAATACTACACAAAAACTAAATATTGATTTTAATTCTACGTGAAAATATTTATATTGACTACATAGATACAAAAACCGAACAGGTATTTAAATCAAGACATAGTGATTAGTATATCTATAAACCGGTCGAGTTATTGACCATAATTTATTATTCTACCAGACTAATTATGAGTATTTAAGCGGTTAAATGCAAAGAGCAAACAATGGGCTAGAAATTACAGGTGGCGCACGGTTTAATGAAGTTTTGTTCTTAATAGACCTTAATATAAAAATACTTTCTAATGAATCAAGCATAGTTTGATGTCTGACATTTTTGACAAGTTTCAAATTTTCTTTGTCAATGTGGTGGTTATTATCCCACATATGTTGTGCCACACAAGATTTTTCTACCGTACCATATCGTAACTGTGCGAGATGTTCACGAAATCTGGTGGCTATGTTTCTCCTAGTTTGGCCCACGTATTTAAGATCACAATCTTTGCAACTAATCTCATAAATTCCGGTCATTTCAGTGACTTTGTCTTTGTTTTTCGTATTACCCAACAAATTTTTTAAATTACTTTTCGTCGAAAAAGTCAAATGTAAATCGGCTTTCTTAAAAATACTTTCCAAACCCTTTGTGATTCGTGGTTCATAAGGTAAACATACAAATTTTTTCTCGATTTTATCATTCTTAAATATCGTACATTCAGATATCAACTTCTTTGTTCTGTGTTTGTTAACTAATTTGTCTATTAAACCATCCGAGTAACCGTTATATCTCGCCACATGTTTTATGTATTTTAATTCTGTATTAAATCTATTTTTACTCAACGGAAAATTTATCAATCTATTTACTAAGAAATTGAAACTAGCCGTTTTTTGTGCAAACGTATGGTGTGAGTCATTAGGAATATAATTAATAGTAGCCGTTTCCTTCCTATAGACATCAAATTCAAGCGAGCCTTTATTTTTATTTTTAATAACTAGTACATCTAGGAACGGAAGTTTATTGTTAATTTCTATTTCGTGGGTAAATTTTATTGAATCAAATTGACTATTTAGTTTTTCAGTAAATTCTTCTACCTTACATGTATTTGTGTCAAACACTGCAAAAATATCATCGACATAACGCAACCAAACTCTAGGGAAATACCCACTTTTATTTTTTAAATCCGTCTCAAATCTGCTCATAAACAAATCTGCAACAAAAGGCGATAATGGATTGCCCATAACTGTGCCTTCAGTTTGTTCAAAGAACTCATTGTTAAATTGGAAAATATTTTGTTTTATACAAATGCTAGTTAGAGTTAAATATTCTTTGCAGACGTCTTGACTTATATTGTTCAATTTTAATAATTCTTCCAAATACTCCAACGTTTGTTTTGTGGGTATACTAGGAAATAATGACGTCACGTCGAATGACATCAAAATCTCTCCTTCCAATAATTTAACATCTTTAATTTTATCAATAAAATCAAGGGAATTTAGCACCGAACAACTTTTCTGTTTAATAGGTAGTCTTTTAAACTCATTTGACAACCACTTTGCCAAGTTATATGTTGGAGAATCTATAGCCGAAATGATAGGCCTCATTAATTTTCCCGGTTTATGGATTTTCGGGAGACAATATTTTTTGGGGACTTTCGGATTAGAAACTTGTAAACGTGTTCTTAAATCCTTTGTTATGAGATTTGAACATTTTTTTAAACTGTTTTTAACTTCACTAATCATTCTTGGTAACGGATTTTTATCTAATTTTCTATACGGCCCTGACTCTATTGCATTACTCACTCGCTCTTTATAATCTCTTTTGTCCATTATCACAACTTTATTGCCTTTATCCGCCTTAATATAAAAACATTCCTTTTCTCACAATTGTTTAACTATTTTCATTTGATTATAATTTTTGTTTTTTGTAGGATTGTTTTCTTTTAGATTTTTAGATATTTTCTTTTTACAAGCTTCACGAATAAAGTTTTTTGAAGAATCCGGTAATTTTTTAATTCCCGTTTCTATACTGGCAACGACATCTAAAAGTGCTTCTTTTTGTGACTGTAATCCGAATTTTAACCCTCTGTTTAAGAGGTCCATCTCATTTTTGTTAAACGACTGCGAAGAAAGATTTTCTACAAGGTCAATTTTCCGAGGAACTGATTTTTCAATTTTAATCTGATCCTTTACAAGTTTTTTTAGTTTTTTATTCTGGATATTGATTTTCTTAATTAACTTAGCGTTTATAACTACAAACATGTTCCTCTGAAAATTGCACCATTCATCATACTCTACGTTACCTAAATTAAATGTTAACTTTTTAAACAAACTATAAGCTTGTATTTCTAATTCACTACGTTTCGAGTAAAGATATTGCCTTTCTAAATCTAACCATTTTTGCTTAGCACACTTTAAAACTTTTTGACCAACTTTTGTGTTGTTAGAAATTTTAACATTGAAATTAATGAAATTAGGAAAAACCGACTTCTGTTTACATGATTTTAAAAAAGCAATATCAGCACCTAAAAATCTAATCTTAGTACTTAGCTTTCTATATAGATTCAGTTCCGTTGACCTGGGAGCCATAATTCACTATGTGAAAACTGGAACCTGTGATGAGCACTAATAAGTACACTTGGAGAACACCCAAATCACCACAACACATATTTCAGAGACCTCTGAAATATGTGTTGTGGTGATTTGGGTGTTCTCCAAGTGTACTTATTAGTGCTCATCACAGGTTCCAGTTTTCACATAGTGAAAACATTGCTAATTTAACCGTCTTCCTATCTCTAATAAAAACAGAGATAGCAATACATTTCCATCCAGTTTGGGACACACTGTATACTACTCAAATTTTGAGTGTCGATCTTTCAACTCATAGTGTTATTTTCAAGTATGTGACACATTTTTAGAAGGGCATATTTTTTAAAAGGCTTTTATTTCGCAAAAATTGTATACCTTGATAGTCTATCGTGATGAGCCACTAATGACACATGCTGTGCCAATGTACATCTATCTCGTCTCAGTGTGCCACTTCTATGCTGACTCACTTTCCTACCTGACCTGATAGAGAGAGAACAGTTTTTACAATTTATTTTTTACCCTACATCACGTCTCTTTTGTATCCAAATGTTGGTCATAACTATTTAGATTTTGGCAAAGCGGTATTCCATGGTGTAACATAACGATCAGAGTTTAATTAGAAATATGATTTCGTTGTTTGTCTAATCGCTCACTGCTCTGATTATCTCTACCAAAAGAAGAAGCTTCAATTAGAGTTAATTAATCGCTGCTGTAATCCAAAGCTCTTTTGGTAGAGTTGAGCGGGAAGTCCGCTGTATAGAGTTCACTTCATACAGAATTTCACGCTAGAAGAAACAAGAATTTTTTATAATGCATCAGCTTTATGAAAATTAAAATTCCAGGAACGTCGCTTGTCGGCAAAGTTGTGCAATTTTCTATAGGACCTATTTCAGTAATAAAAAGCTCATAATATTAAGGAACAATGTTAAATGCTTCACATTCCATCAACATATTGTTACCGGGAACATTAAGTGAGCTGTTGCTTGAAACCTTGCCCTATTTTTCCTCCGGAACTTTTATACTTTCTCTTTACTAGCGCTCTCGGAGATTATTCTCTATACAAAGCTCGTACTCCATATTGCGCAGTCACCTAGCTCATTTCCCTCCCTCTTTTTTTCGCTCCATCGTTTTTCTGTATTTCGCTCTATCTCCGCCACTCTTGAGCTTGGTAAAGCTCCGGACCTTGATGTCACATTATATAGACGGCAGGTTTATAATCATCTACATTGTTATGAGCCAAACGCCTGATATCAATCTACTTCATATGAAATTTCTCATTGACGTTTATTGTTATAGATCGCTACAAATTTCTTTTCTCTTTTAGATTTAATGTCAAAGGAATTCCCTACTTCGGTTATTACGTTCGCTCCACACCAACTTAATTGACAAACTTTAAAATACATCGTCCATGTGTTTCCCAAAACTTCGCTGAAACTAACAGTAAAAATCAAATCAAATCAAATGGAATGGAAATACTATAACTTAGTTTGTGCGTGAACAAAGAAATAAAAGATTAAAACTTGCCTCCTCTTGGGGCATCTATAAAGTAAATAACGAAAACACCTTGACACAAGTAAATATTTAAATTCAATATATATGTTGGTGTTTTGCTAATATCGATAAGTGGTTTAAGCACACAAAAATTTTGTGTAAGGAGAGATTGCAAAGTTAGTTAATTTTTGTATATATATATATATATATATATATATATATATATATATATATATATATATATATATATATATATATATATATATATATATATATATATATATCTTTGGAATATTGCATTACACTGTAATTACTTCTAAATATACACTATGTTTGTTTGCTCTACGTTTGGGATTTCTTATTGGTTTGCGTGGACTGCAGTTTCGAACCGTCTCGGTTCATCATCAGCACGCTACTAACTGTTATCGCTCCTGGGTGGTCTACGTTTGAGATTGTACGTGGCGCATGCGCCGTCAGCTTCTATTGGTCGGTTTCCTGTTCTCTGATTGGTTGTGCCTTTGGACTGTGTCGTGTGTATCGGTATCCTGTCTTGATCACTGTGGTTTGATCATTTATCTATCTGTATAGCCTTTATTAAGTTTTGTTTAAATGTTTGTACTTGGATTTGTTCTGGCATTAATTGTTTCTTATTGTTTGTTTGTTGATCGTAGTATTGTTCCCAGATTTCATTAGTTGTAATTTGGTGATGTCTGGTTTTTGGTGTTTTGTGTTGTGAATGTGTGTAGCTACGTTTGATTTGTAGCTAGGTATGTGGATTTTATCTAATGCTGTCATATCTTCCTTGAATCTTGTTTCTATTGATTTTTTTGTAATTCCTATATATTTTTTATTCCATGTGTTACATTCTATTTGATATATTCCGTTTAATTCATCTGGGATGTGTTCTTGTGTTTTATTTATTATTTTGTTATTGGTTTTGGAGCTCATTTTTAAGTCATATTGTTTGAGTGTTTGTCTTATTTTTTGATGTGGTGGTTATAAGTGAATGTTGTGTATATTGTGTTTGTTTCTGGTGTTTTGTTTTCGGTTTTGTTGATTTGTTTGTTTTTGATTTGTTTTACTAGCTTTTCTATTGTTTTCTTGTTGTATCCATTTCTTTCTGCTATTTGTATTATGATGTTGTACTCCTTTTCTCATTCGTCGTTATGGAGTGGTACATTTAGCATTCTGTTTTATAAGTATCTGTATGCGGCCATTTTGTGTGTGTGTGTGGGTGTAGTGAGGGTTTAGGTATAGTGATGTCTGTTTGTGTAGGTTTTCTGTATATACTTTATTCAATCTGATTTTCTTTTCTGATTAGTGTTAAGTCTAGGAAGTTTATGGTGTTGTTTGATTCTTCTTCTATTGTAAATTTTATGTTTTTGTTAATTTGGTTTATTTTTTCCAGGATATTGTCTATGTTGGTTTTTTGATTGTCGTATATTATTAATATATCATCGACGTATCTTATCCATTTGATGTTTGGGTCTGTCTTTTTTATGATGGTGTTGATTTTATCTTCTGACTGTTGTATGTATATTTCTGCCATGATGTTGATAGTGGAGATCCCATTGGTAGTCCGGCTTCTTGGATGTAGTATTCTCCGTTGAACTCAAAGTAATTTTGTTTTAATATGATGTTTATTATTTCGCTGATTTGTTGTTTTTTGTTGTTATTTTTTATCTTATTTTCGATTATATTTGTAATTTCGTTAATTGGTATATTGGTGTACATATTTGTTATGTCGAATGAGGAAAGTCTTGTGTTTTTGTTTATGTTTTCTAGTTTATGACTTGTTCTATGGAGTTTTTTATGTTAATTTTTTTTCTAGTTGTATTTCTTGTTTTAGTACTTGGTCCATTTCTTTTGCTATTTTGTATGAAGGTGCATCTTTGCTGAAGTTGATGAGTTGTCTTATTGGGTATTCTGTTTTGTGTATTTTTATTATTCTTGTCATTGGTGGTGGTTTAGGGTTGTTATAATAATGTATTGTTTTTTTTTTTTTGGTTGAATATTGTCTTGTGTTTTTTTATGATGTTTAATATTTGATTTTGGAATTTTTTAGTTGGATTTTCGTCCAGTTTCTTATATTTGTTTGTTGAGATGAAAGTGTTTGTTTCTTCTATATAGTCCTGTGTTTTTATCCTGTTTATTTCTGTTGCTAGTTGGTTTTTCAGTGGTTCTAAGTTTGGGCTATTTATTGAGTTTATCGCGTCTTGTGTGTACACTATTATGTTCTCTATTGTAGATTTTTTTGTATCTGAAAAGTTGGTTTTTATGTTGTTTTCTATGAATTCTTTTTCTTATTTTGTGAATTTTGTCTGTTATATTTATGAATCTATCCTGAAATATGTGGTGTGTTGTAGTTGTTATGTTTACATTATCTAGTTTGTTCTTTTAAAGGTTGTGTAGTTTTTTTGTTTATTTTCTTTAATTTGTGTTTATAATCGGTTTTTATGTTGTTCATTATATTGTTATATGTTTGTGTCCATGTGTCATATTTCATCTGGTTTGCTAATAAGAGATGTAGTCTATATAATTTTTTTGTAAGTGTGGTTATGTTGCTGTATTGATGTTTGATTTCGTTCGTGATATATAGTTTTTCTGCTTGTGTTTGGGTGTATTTGGCCGTATTGGTATGGTTATGAACAGTGATTTTAGCGTATTTTGGTGTTAACTTGTGTCTTAAGCATTCTCTATTGAAGTATATGTTGGCTTTGTTATAATATATCTTCCTGTAAGTATTTTTGAATAATTTGATGTTTGTCTGTATGTTATCGCTGTCATGTTGGCGACTTTGTGTGTTATTATCTTGTGCTGTGTTCATGTTTCTGGAATTTTCCCTATTTTGTAGTCACTCACTGTACACGTGTTATTCGTATGTTCGTTATTGGTGTTAATTATTTGTGCGTTATTACCTTGTGTGGCTTTAATATATTTTGGAATATTGCACTGCACTGTAAACACTTTTAAATATGCACTTTATTTGTTTGCCGTACGTTTGTGATTTCTTATTGGTTTGCGTGGATTGCAGTTTCGAACCGTTCATCATCAGCACGCTACTGTATATATATATATATATATATATATATATATATATATATATATATATATATATATATATATATATATATATATATATATATACCTCATAGAAAAAAAAATTAAGGGAGTCAAGTCTGGGGAACGTGGTGGCCATTTAATTGCTCCTCGACGCCCTATCCGTCTTTCAGAAAATGTGGCATCTAGATATTGACCGACATCTACACCAAAGCAACAAGGCGCCCTGTCTTGTTGAAACCAAATATCTTAAAGGGGCACATCTGCGTCATGATTATTTGGATAATTGTTGCCACAGCTGGCACTATATCCAATCGAAAAAAAATTAGGTAATGTGCGGCTGTAAGATTTCTTTGAAAAAAGTAAGACCGTCCGATTATTCCCATCCATACATTCAGTTTGCTATGACGTTGACTGCGGGAGTCTTGCGTCCAATGAAAATTTTCTCGTGACCAATATCTTGAGCTGTTGCCATTTACTGTCGCATTCAGGCAAAAAGTTGATGAGAGAATGTTGTTAATAAAATTGGGATCTTCATCGCAGCGTAACATTAATTGTATACAACACTGTAAACGGCGGTCTGAATCATCATCGTTTAACTTGTGTATCAATTGCACATTGTAAGGATGATACTTCTCTTCTTTGAAAAATTTAACCACTTAAGATTGGTCCACGTTGTATTTAGGCCTAGTTGCCTTGTAGAATGGTAAGGATTTTCTCTAGATTCAAGCAATATATCCAACCTGAGTTCCTCACTTACTCGAGGTAGACTTTGTCGAAGCAAATCTTTTACGGATATCGTTTCTATGAATTTGGCAACCTATTTAGTTACTTAGGTCTTGCATTTGGCGGTCTATCAGGATGTTGTTGGCTAAATAACATATCCAATAATCATTAATATTTCTATTCTTTTTCTTTCGGTTAAACGTGGAATTTTTGTTAAATTAGAATTAGAATTGACTACTTTTAGCATTTTAGTGAATTTTCATTAGAGAACATTCACTATTAGGGAGGTAATGATGGTGAGACTTTCGGATTTTTTTTTTAATGAGCGCGAATTAGAGTCCCTATACCCATATCCAATGTCCGTTTGCATTTATATATATATATATATATATATATATATATATATATATATATATATATATATATATATATATATATATATATATATAAGGTGGCCCACCACATACGCCACGGGCTCTCACGTCTATATTTTTCGTTATTTCGAATTTATTTCAAACGGAGATTGTGTAGGTTGAAAATGAATGCAACCAATTATTTTCAAATATACATGATGATCCGAAAAAGTGTGACACCTCAAAGTTATGTTTTTTCTTATAGAACACCCGGTATTTGATGTGGCTTCTTGTCAACTCGAAGTATATGGGTTTTCCTCAAAATCAAGCATTACATTTTGGCATTATAATCTGGTATTATTACTCAGTGCATTAGCAGTTTCTTTTTGTATCACCTTTACATGTCGCTGTGTGCGGAATTGCTTGCCATTTTTACCAATTGTCGATTGGGATATAGACGTCCAATCGGGATTTTTTTTGAATTAGGCGCGCGAGATCCCGACCCTCCTTACAGAAAGGCAGGGGTTCGGCAAAATTTCCAGGATAGTGAGATGAAACTGCTCCCTGGCGTCGGTGATTGGCGATAGTCGCTGAAATAGGCAGACGTTAAAGTAACAAAAAAAACACACACACAACCCCTTCTGAGAGTGAGCTACGAATAAGAATTTTGGAGTAGGAAAGGCTGGATGGAAAATTTTATTCTTTATTGGTTCTTCAAATCTGAGAAATTAAATAAAAACCTTATTTTACCCAAAACATATGAATGGGTGTAACTCCGAACGGAGACGTTTTTGGTAATAATGTTATATGAAAAACTCTCTTTAGTTTTGACAAGGAATCGCTCACTGAAATTTCGCAATATTAAAGAATCACCCTGTATAACTAACATTTCGATGAAAGTTTGGAAAACCTCTCTTATTCTACGCAAAACGTTTAAAAAAAATAACTGGCCTGGCTCTGGGATTTCTCAGGTCTGTTTTCATAGCGTTAAGCAATGTTTAATACAGACCATTTTATTTTTTAGGTATCCCCACAAGAAAAATCCAAAACTGACAAATCTCAAGACATGGGCGACCACACCGTGGGTGCCTATCTGCCGATTTGGAAACAAATTATTATTTAAATATGGTGCTACTGTTTGCTAGTTGTGCGCTGGAGCATATCTTGTTGGAAAAATATGTAATTTAGATGAGTCAATGGAATATTATCACATAAATACTTCTCCAAGTATTTCTCGGTACCTACTATCTGTCAAGCTGATCTTGCAAATAACAAATGTAACTTTATTTTTTAAGATAAAACAAGAAACACTAAAACCGAATCTACCTCGCTGCTGGTCGCGGAAATGGTACGTGTTGATTCTCTTGGGATTAAAATCTGTTATTGTGTCTTATTAAGTATTCCAGCAATGTTTACATATAAAGTGATTTGGTCAGAAGAGGCATAATATGCCTGACCAGATAACTTTTTATAACAATCTCGATCCATAACATTTGCAAGCATTTCAGGAGTAATTCTCCGACATTCATCAATAAAGCACCAACGTAACTCTTCCAATGAATCGCACCCGGTAGTATAAACCTTTGATTTTAAATGCCCTCACAAAAGAGTCTAAAGGGGAGAGGTGTGGAGATCAGGCTGGCCAATCTACAGCACCTCTTCGACCTATCCATTGACCGGGAAAGCTCCTATCCAAGAACTCCCCAAACGTGACGGCCTAGTGCGGTGGAGCACCAACTTGTTGGAAAAATAAATGTTATTCCGAGTATCGTTCTCAACAATATCAATTAGCAAAGCGTATACCAAGTCTTGCAATATTTCCAAATACCGTTCTCCTGTCAAAGTGTCTGCTACGAAGATTGGTCCAACGCTGTGATCACCAGAAATACCCGCCCAAATATTGATTTTTTTTGTGGAGTTTGAGTATGGCCTTCATGGAAAATCCGAGGGTTTTCACCTGACCAGAACCGGCAAATATGAAGATTTACAGTGCCATTGAGAACATAAGAACTTTAGTTGGAAAAACAAGTGTTTACTCAACTCTCAAGTAATTTTCGTGTCCTTAATGTAAGATATACACTAACTTGACCTATCACTTCCAGGCTTGAGGCTTTATTCACCATAGGAAATTCACGTTTAGGATTTCGTTTCTTATTAGCCATTGATGCAGTTTCATGGAACCTGTGCAGCAACTCTAGCACGTACTTATGACGAACACGCCTATCAGGATGCAGGTTATTGTATACACGTATTGTTTCGTTTGCGTTTTTATGGTTAAAAAATGCCCACAATTGCAACTCTATCGGCAATTGAATACACCATAATGAGTTATTATAAAAATCAACTCAAAAATGCGAAGCAATAATCACATTTTTTTTTTCATCGACAGAGTTGCTCCAATTCTCATGTAGGCACATAAGGTCGCTATCAAGATTGCATTATCACAAGATATATTTTGCTGAGGTTTTTTTGGAGCACCTTAATCTAAATATTTTTTTTATAACCTACGCAAACCTTTAACAACATTTTCATCTTGTAGTGGACGCTGGTGGAGCCCAACTCAAGCATTAAGAATTTTTCGGAAAATACATTAGTGATATTTCAAAAATCCATATCTTCTAAACGATTAGACCGAATTTTTGCGTCAAAAGTTGTCCGCCCTCACAACGTAATCACATATTACGACCACCATAACCGATCACATTAAAACTTCGATACGTTCTTGCTCACTTAGGTGAGCCATATCACAATAAAGTAAATGAAGTAAATTAACAACATGATGTTTTAATTCACAAACCAAAACGCTTGCCACTGTGGAAGATCAGGCCGATAATTTTGACAAAACTGATTTTCTGGATGAACCTATTAAAGTGTAGCCTGTATTATCGCTTAAATGAATTCCATATCTAATAAGGCCATGTATTTTAGGCTTTCTTGAATAGATATAAGATTTATTGGATAATCTTAATTTTACTTCATTTATTTTCAAGCCGATTATTTTCGTTCTTGCCAAAGGTAACTTTAATATAATTGGTAGCATCAATAAGTACGGTGATACGCCTCCCAAAAATGTGTCGAATGATGTGGTGCTTTAAAAAATGTCAATAATGCCACAAAAAAGTAATCTGTTGTGAAATCCTATAAATTTTGAGTGCGATGCCTTTCTTGGTTTAAAAGTTATGGTCTTGTTGCGTTACATATGTGCAACCTGTATGTCCTTTCCCATTTTTTTTTAATTTCAACAACACACCACGAGGGCTTACAGCCTAAATACTATCGTACCGTGGGTGTTGACAAGGAGGAAAGAGGCAACTTGTTAATTCTGGACTTGAAGGTTTGGAGGTTCGGAGGAGAAGGAAAAACATGTGCCGGCAAGGAATTCCACAACTTGGAAGTCCTCGGGACAAAAGAGCGGGCATAACAAGATGTCCTATGTCTGGTGACCTGGACAGTAAAAGGGTGCATTCGCTCTGTTCCCCGGGTAGATCTGTTGGGGGCAGCAGGTGGAGGAACTATGGAGGAAAGCTCCTCTGAGCAGTGCCCGTGCAGATATCTATAAAAGAGAGAGAGAGGTCACCAACGGCACGTCGGTGGGCAAGGGATGGCGGCCTCTGGGTGAAGGTAGGGTCACCGATGAGACGTATAACTCTCTTTTAAATGGAGTCCAGGATAGCGAGTGTAAAAGCGGCAGCTGCACCCCAGATGTGGGAGCAGTATTCTAGGTTTGGCCTTATTTGTGAAGTATATAAGGTATAGAGATTAGCTGGTGAAAAGTATTTGCGAGCCCGGAAGAGGAAACCTAATTTCTTAGCAGCCGCTTCTGCAATTGATGTGACATGTTGGTGCCAATTAAGATTTAGATCCACAGAAATGCCAACAAGAGAAAAGGACTCATTACTTTGAATAGCATGGTTGTTCATTATGATGGGTCTAGGGCTGGTGTATCTCTTATGAGAAAGAAAGCAAGACTGAGATTTGGTGGGGTGGAATTGTACAAGATTTCTACTTCCCCAGTCTAATATTTTTTGGAGATCCACGGAGACAGAACCCTCCATGAGTCTGCGATCCTCATCTAATTGGGCCAAAGAGACAGGCTTGGAATATTGTATATTTGAGTGGAGGGTGCTGTCGTCCGCGTAATTGTGAACTGGGTTGGATGTGCTAGATAGGAGGTCATTGATGTGGAGAAGAAACAAAGTAGGGGCTAAAGCTGAACCTTGAGGAACTCCTGCATTAATTGGATACAGTTTAGAGGAATGGCCATCCACAACAACAGAAATTCTCCTGTTGGAGAGGAAATTTGCTGTCCAGGTACAAAGTTTTGGTGGTAGGCCATAGGCCGGAAGTTTATTAAGCAGCGCTGCGTGCCAGACCTGGTCGAATGCTTTGGATATGTCTAGAGCGACAATCTGGGATTCACCGTGTAGTTCCATAGACTTGTTCCAAGAATGGGTGACAAAGGAAAGGAGGTCGGCAGTCGATCTGCGCTGACGGAATCCATACTGCCTGTCGTGGATTAGACTGTGTTTTTCAAGAAATTTTAGTAATTCGGTATTTATATATTTTTCCATTACTTTAGAGACGACTGAAAGGAGACAATTGGCCTGTAGTTGCTGGGAAGCGCTTTGGATCCTTTCTTGGGGATGGGTTGTACTCGAGCAGTTTTCCAGTTACTAGGGAATATGCCTTTATTGTAAGATATCTGAAACAGACGAGTCAGGACAGGAGCAAGTTCTGGTGCGCATTTTTTGAGAACAATTGCTGGGAGCTCGTCAAGGCCAGAGGCTTTCCTGGTATTAAGAGAAGAGAGCATCTTTCGTACCTTTTTAGTTTTGAAAATGATATCCGTCATTTTATGCGCGACATTGGGGACTGTTAGTGGTTGAACATTTGGAGGTGGGTTGAGAGTAGAATTGCTGGCGAACAACGAAGCAAAAAGTTCAGCCTTGTCCAGGGCGGTAGAAACAATTTCATCCCCTGAGACAAGAGGTGGGAACGTGCTTTTGCAGAAATTATTTCCAATATATTTAGCAAGAGTCCAGAAGGGTTTGCTGCCGTTGGAGCTTAAGAGAAGTTTGTTTTTGATGTGGTTATTAAACGAGTTTTTTGCCTCAGAAAGAATGCGGACATAGCGGTTTCTTCCGTCGTTAAATGCTTGACGGTTTTCTTGACTGGGATTGTGTATAAGCGTTTTGTGAGCTTTGACCTTTTCAAGTCTGGCCTTGTCACAAGATTTAGAGAACCAGGGCTTTTGAGTGACTGAAGAGGTTTTCTGTGTACGTGGGATAACTAATTCCATGCCAGCTTTGATAATTTCGGTGACGTTTTGCGAGATATCAGAGGGGTCAGGATGAGAGAAGCAGACAGACGCCCATGGAAATGAGGAGAAGTAATCCCGCATTTCGTCCCAGTTTGCGGAGTTGTAGTGCCAAACGATACGTGGGTGTGATGACTGTGTGACCTCGGGTTGCATTGCGCAGGAAGCAGTGACCATGCCGTGGTCTGAGCGACCAAAGGGGCGGTGACTGATATCTAATAGCATTCAAGTTGTGTAGTAAGAAGGAGATCCAAAGGATTTGAGCTGTATGTTGGGATACGAGGAAAGTAAGTAGGCTGCTGAACCATATTGGGTAAAGAATTGCTGACTGCAAAGGCCTCCGCTGCTCTCCCTTGTGGATCGGTATTTGAAGATCCTAGCCATTCCTTATTATGGACATTGAAGTCACCAAGAATAGTGACCTCGGAGGAAGGATATTCAGAAATCAGATAGTCGGTTTTTTCAGAAAAGTAGTCAAAGAGCTGGACAAAGATGTTGTCAGAAGGTGACCGGTAAATGCAACAGATGAATTTAGTTGCAGCCCTGAGAGAGAGTTTTATCCATAGTATGTCTTTTCTTCTAGCTTCTAAATTGGGGAGTCTGGTGCAGAGTAGATTGCTACGGACGTATGCGCACACGCCTCCATGCAATCTAAGGAAGTAAGGAGCTCATTCAAGAGCTCATATTCGAAAAGGATATGTTAAATCTTCATGTTGGCGCCCCCTGTACACCCCTCTACCGAAGATCCGAATGGAGGGGTATTTTGCCTCCGGAATATTTTGTACAAGGAGGAGCTATCATCATTTTTGCTTATAAGGGAAACCGACTCATACACCAGAACCTGAAACGTCCGTTGGGACTTCACCGGCCCCTTGATGTATGGGGTGGTACCTCCTCGGGCGTAAGAAATTCCTTTACTATTACGTAAAGGAAAATTCCACTACCACCTGCTATGGATTGGATTGGATCAATGTCTACACCTTTAAAAATAAGATTAATAAAAGTACGGTGATACGCTTCCCAAAAAGGTGTCGAATGATGTTGCTATTTAGGGGTAATTCAAAAAATGTCGATAATGCCACAAAAAAGTAATCTGTTGTGAAATCCTATACATTTTGAGTGCGACGCCTTTCTTGGTTTAAAAGTTATGGTTGTTGCGTTACATATGTGCAACCTGTATGTCGTTACCGATATGAGGTATACAAAGAAACAAACATGTTCTGTTCCTCTATAGTGTACGGATCAAGAGAACTTCGGAGTGGACACTTGTGTGTGACAAATATACCCATATTTCATGATAACCTAGTTGTGACGTGTATTATAGTATTAAAACAGTCATATTTATGATAGCGTAACGCATTACACGGTGCCTGTCCAATAAATGTGCACGTAACAGAGCAATAAATAAAAATAAAACCATCGCTATAAATGGTGAATAACTGCAATTGAAACGTTATCGGAATAAATCGATTACTAATCACAGTAGTTCTGATATAACACAGCCATAATAAACGAAAAATGAAAAATTGTTTCGCAGAGGATAGCAGCAATTTCAATGGCACTTCTCAGTTGTAAAATTATAGGTGTTTTTATTACAGCGGTTGTTAATTAAATAGATTTATTATTTAGCACACCTACATTTCTACACCACTAATGGTGTAGCTTTTATGAAGTCTAATTGACTATATTTTCTGTAGCGCGATGTGGTCAAAGTTAGCTAAAACGTCCGTAATTAGAAACATTTATAATAATTAACAAAACATTTGTTTTCGCCGCTTACTCGTACTATGGCCTTATACAGGGAGGTTCATGAAACTCGTTCATTATAAGTTGTGGCGATATTATTCCGTTTTACCTGTTTAACGATCGTCAGGTCTAAAAACTGCATTGAGATGAATTGGGTCCCCCAAATTGTAATTATCAGTGCTCATCATAGGTTCTAATAGTTACTCATTTCATCCGTTATCAAGAAATTCCCCACTGCGATTCGCAGTCTATGTTCACTGTCAAGTTAAAACGAACGAAGAATTTTCTGCGCTCAGATAAAACAATTTCCTGCAGATAAGGCTCTTTGCATGGCACAGAAAGTCATATAAAAGATTATTTTTATTTCAACAACACACCATGAGGGCTTACAGCCTAAATACTATCGTACTGTGGGTGTCGACAAGGAGGAAAGAGGCAACTTGTTAATTCTGGGCTTGAAGTTTGGAGGTTCGGAGGAGAAGGAAAACCATGTGGCGGCAAGGAGTTTCACAACTTGGAAGTCCTCGGGACAAAAGAGCGGGCATAGCAAGATATTCTATGTCTAGTGATCTACACAGTAAAAGGGTGCATTCGCTCTGTTCCCCTGGTATATCTGTTGGGGGCAGCAGGTGGAGGAAGTATGGAAGAAAGCTTCTCTGAGCAGTGCCCGTGCAGATATCTATAAAGGAGATAGATGTCACCAACAGCACGTCAGTGGGAAAGGGATGGCAGCCTTTGGGTGAGGGTAGGTAGTGGATACAATGTAGCAGAATCGTCCAGAATAAAATTGTGATCATGGTTACCGAGGCGCCATAGTTTGTCAGAAACAGACAAATTCACTCTGATAATGCCCTCAATACATGAGTTTATGACTCAACTATTCACCACTGAGTTCTCCAAACCACTACTTATCCAAATGCCCTTGTTCGTAGCACCACCGACTACGATGAACAACCTACACTAAGGCATAAGCGCGCAAAGCGTATCCTGAGCCAATAAAGTCCCTACAGCAAACAGAATGAAAACATCAAAATCCCAACGTCATTCCAATGGAGGTATGGACTAAAGTCCGGTACTTCAGGGAGGGGGGTTTAGTGGGTGCAAGCCCTACACTACCTCAAATTTATGTTATTTGTTGCAGATTCCTCACCCCCGTTTCCAAAAAAGTAGAATCATAACTTCTCCTTTCTCTCCTTGGTTTGCTGGTCGAAATTGACATCACGAGTTCTTAACGTAACCTCTGAGGTTGACTAACAGCGGTGGTCTGTCTGCCAGCACCAGCGTAGGTAGCCGACATCATAGATGCGCTTGAAACGGTTGCAATTACCATCGTGACAAGCCTCATTAGTATTATGTAATGACTGCATGCAAAGCCACAAGGCAGGTAACAGAAATGAATTTATCGACTAAAATTACCGCGGGAGCAACTTATTTCTGTCCAAGTATGGCTCTCCTTGTTAACTGTGTGAATCGATGTTGATAACAGACCAGTAGCATCGAATGTACAATATCAGTTGTAAACAGTCATTGTCAAGGAGGACCTGGACAACGAAAATGTGCAGACTGGAGAAAATCATATTTTTTTTCGTGGATGATACCGAATATCCTGGAGTTTTTCTTGAGGAGTTCACCCACTATCACACTAGTTTGTGAATTTCAAATGATCAAGCTAAAGAGATAAATTAAAGTAAGTAAGTAAATAACGGGGAGGCAATATAGGGGGACCTAGAAGACGTAAATGTGCAGACTTGAGAAGAAACTATAACTCTTATCGAGGAAGATTCTCGAGTTTATGTGTAGTTTCTTATCAAAAGAAAATATGAAGCCATCAAAGCTACTTCGACAATAGGAAACATCCAGAAAAAAAATACTGTAGAATTATATGAAAAAAAACTAGGCTCCCTTCACAAACAGAAAGACACTTTCACGTCATCAACAACTACTAATGAGAAAGCATGACTAGTTAGTTATTGAGTTGCACGGCGCATTGCAAAAATCAGTAAATCAGATACAATTGCGGAAGACTTAATTTTACCAGCAGCTGTCGAGATGGTGAAGATATTGATTGGTGAAAAGGAAGCTACAAAAGTAAAAGCAATACGTCGTTTCATACTATTCAGAGGAGAATAAGTGACACGGCAGAAGATATTCGAGCAGTAATTTGTTAAAATATCAAGAAATGCACGCAGTTCCCTCTACAGCTGGATCTACATTCAGGATCATAAGATTTAGCTAATTTTAAAAAAGATTTTTTTCATAGAAACCTAATAATAAAAATAATGTTTATTTAGAAACAAAATACAATAATACAAAAAAGTATTTCAAAAATGTGTATAAGTTCCAAACGATATAATTTAAGTCACTGAGACAACATAAACCTTGTCTGTGCCTGACTGACTTTAGCTCCAGCTAATTTCTCCAGTTCAGTAATACAACACAAACAAACAAACACACACCAAACAAATCACTATCAGTAATGCATCATACACAATATAAACTGATCATAGTATTTGGCATACCGTAGATCATTAACCATCAACCTGCAAATGTTCTACACGGTGTTAAATAGATCATTAAATATCTTTCTGCCAGTTTTGATCATCCACCTCTTAGCTAATTTTTTAAATGATTTTAAAACATTTTTCTTCCCCAGGCAAAATATTGTACAGTTCTTGAAGCTAAATATTGCGGAGATCTCTAACTAATATTCTTGAATTTACGCGGAACCATGCAGCTGTTCTCTCTGTATGGCGTATGATGTAAGCGCCTACTAGCTTCCAATTTTATTTTTTCCCTCGAAATATTCATAAGCAAACAAAGGCTGTAAATCTGTCGGAGATCCATTACCTCTGTCTCGCAATAGAGCAGTTCTGTAGAATATCTAATGTTTTTTTCATATATAATTTTTATGATCCATTTCTGTACCACCTCTACTTTCTTTTAATAACTGTCTGCCATACCTACACATCCCAAAATACCATAAGCAAGCTGTAACTGTACAAAAGCAGAATACAATCTTTTTGTTTGCTTTGATCTAGGTATTCTTTCACAATTCGAAATCTGGATATAATTGCTCTCAGTTTATCCGTGAGAAACTTAACCTGACAGTCCCACCGTAAATGCCTATTCAATATAATTCCCAGGTAAATAGTCTCCTTCGCTTCGGGAATCACACACGTTTTACTAATTAAAAGTGAACCCATACAAGGCTGTGTATTAGAATAAGACGTAAAAGACAAGTACCTGGTTTCTTAGTAATTTACGGTTAATTTATTGAGTTTGAACTATGCATCTGCGAACACAAAGCCTAGCTCCACTTTTTTTTATGATCTCTGCCTAGGTGTGGGAAGTATAAAAAACTGTTGCGTCGTCAGCAAAATTCACAATATGTGCATCGGTATTTAGTTCCAAAGTCATTAGTATACACCGTGAACAACAGTGGACCAAGTACAGAGCCCTGAGGAACACCGCAGTTAATGGAGAGAGGCTATCTATTGCTATCTCCTACCATAACCACCTGCCAAATAATTCCTCAATAAATCATGAGCTTTTCTTCTCAAACCATAAGCTTAAAGTTTTCTCAACAAAATGTCGTGCCACAGTGTCAAAAGCCTTTGCCAGATCGCCCTGCCAAATAATTCCTCAATAAATCATGAGCTTTTCCTTTCAAACCATAAGCTTAAAGTTTCTCAACAAAATGTCGTGCCACAGTGTCAAAAGCCTTTGCCAGATCGACAAAAATGCACAAAGCAGGGCCACTGTTATCAAGTGCATCATAGATATTTGACGCTAAGTCACGAATTGCATCTTCCGTGGATTTAATTTCCCGAAAACCATATTGAAGCTGCAACAAAGCACAATGTTTACCAAGAAAGGAGACCAGTCTCGACTTAATTGACTTTTCAATTATTTCACCAATAATTAATACCAAAGTTATTGGTCGGTAATTTGAAAATTAAGTTTCAGGTCCTTTTTATGCAGAGGTTTGACAATCCCCATTTTTAGCACATTTGGAAACGTTTATTTATTATATACGCCAAGACTGGGGAGATCTCAAGTGCTATCTCCTTAAGAACTTCAACTCTACTTAAATCGAACCCAGGTCACTTTTAATCTTCAGTCCTCCAATAACTTTCTAAACCTCGGCATCATCCACAGGACGCAAATATATTGTATCCTGTACATACCTTTTTACCCCTCCATATTTAATGCGTTCAAGTTTATCAGCCAAATTTTCTCCCAATCCACAAAAGTATTCATTAAACGCATCTGCTATGTCTTCCCCACTTGTCAACTGACGGGAGTCTTCAACTATTATCCTATCCACTTTTGTTTACAACCCTCCTTTTGCTACATATGTCCGCAACTACATTCCACAGTGCCTTATTTTTACTACATCCAGTTTTTTAATAGGGTTCTGAGCAAAACGTCTCTTTGCCGGCTCTAACCATTTGACATAGCTTACTTTTATAAAGGTTGTATTCATTTTTAAGGTAAATATTATCGGGGTCAGACGACAGACGTCTATATAACAGATTATGTTTATTGATGCACCTAAGAATTGCACGAGGAATCCACTTCTTTCTAATTTTTGTTGCCTTTGCGTGTCTCAACTTGTTTGTATTCCTGTCAATGTAGAAAGTAAGTCTAGTAATAAAATTCTCTGTGGCGAAATTAATATCATCATCATTATAAACACAGTCCCAATTTTCTTCTAATACGTCATACCGTATTTTTTTTGGTTCAAAATCTTGAGGTGATATCTATGCCAGTAGTTGCACAAACAGCTTAGTAATACTGGTTTTTAAAATTACTTACTACAGGTAACCTGTGCACCAGGTTTGGTTAAAATAGTTGTAGTTGCAAAAGAGTTATTACAAAAAGACAATATTTTTTTAAATTTTCAATACTCCGTATCTCGCAAATTTCGTAACTTAGGACACATGTTTACATGAACATTTTTCTCACAATTATCTATATATATATATAATGACCCTGAAATTTCTACACGTACTTATGAAACACGCTGTATATCTCTGTGTCTAGTTTAGATCATTCGTAGTGACATCACAGGAGATACTTTATTTTTTACGCCGTTAGTGACCAAGACCACCGGAAAAAATTGTTTGGTTCGACATACATCTTACTATATACAGCACGATATTGACTGAACGAAACGTGTTGCTATATGAACCGATGGCGGCCAGGCTATGACAGGTCATCGATCTGGTTTTATTGTCAAATTACAAGAAGTAAAGCCAATTGCCAAATGGCTGTACTGTTTTTTACATCGACAAGCTCTTGCCTTAAAGTTTTCACCTTCCGAAATAGTTTGTGTTATCAAAAATGTCATCAAAGTTGTACACTTTACTAAATGAAAAGCATTACAGACCCATATTTAAAAAAAATATGTGAAGACGTGGATATTTTATATGTAGATTTTCTTTATCACACAGAAGTTAGGTGGCTGTTGAGAGGTTACGTTTTGAAAAGGTTTTTTCAGTGAAAAGCAGAACTATTGATGTCATCTCCAGATAATAATTTAGAATCGAAAGCCTTTCTTCGAATACTTTTTGGCTTGTTAGACCGGATATTCTAAGCTAATACTTTCGAACACCTAAATATCTTGAATATTGGATTGTAAGGCGGCGATTTTTATATAAATAACACATACAGACTTGGAGACTACTTCTCTGGCTTCACTGTTGGTTTTTGTAGTGAAGCCAGAGAAGTAGTCTCAAAGTCTGTATGCAGTATGGACAAGTTTCACCAAGTAAGGGCAACAACAATCAATGAATATAAATAACAGCCACGGACTAATTTAATTTTTACATTTAATTTATAAAAGAGCTGCACTTATGCAAAGCTTGAATCGAGAAAGAGAATGTTGGTTCACTTCAGTGCGTTTAATAACTTAGGGAAGCTAAGTACGATATGGTATATTATGAGCAAGTCTTCTTTTAGATAAGTTACTTTGTGAAATTTAAAACAATATCTTTGTCAATATATTTCAAACGAAATTCAAACTAATTATCGAAAGTAAAAATTGATAGTGTATCGTTTTTTGGACAAGTCCTTCCAACATGACAAAAATTTCAATATACATGAAACTTATTGAAATATCGAGTGAACATCGAAACTATAATTTATTTTCCAGAATCCAGATCATCTTTGGAGCAAAATAATAAAAGAATACCCCCAACTGGCAAACTAAGCTCTTAAATGTTTGTTTCTATTTGCAACATAACTGCTACTCAAACAAAAGTGACAGATCTCCTGAAATCTGAAAATAATATCATTGTCTGTGTGTCCAGTACAGAACCCAGATCCAAGCAGCTTGTGTTTGAGAATAAGGCTGTAAATACATTGTGTTTGTGTACTATGGAAATTCTTTCGCGATCTCTCCATAAAGCGACCATCCGTGTGGTCGCCACCCAGGCTTTGGAAACCATTGTTCTAAATTAATGAACAGAAGCTGCTGTTTTGGAAAAATCACTATCATAACGCACTTGCTGCGTCAGGACATTTATTATATGCGGAGACCAGCACGATCCATAAGCAATGATGTATAATGTTTTCGGTTCGTCACTTTTTGTTTCATTAAGTTCACATAATCTTCGTCTCGTAGTTAGTTTATTAACAGGGGCATAATATATCCAGCCCGAAAGTTGGGAGAAACTTGGATAGCACAAGTGGCAGGTGGTTGATACTGAGCTGGGATTTGTATGATATTACCAGTCGTAATCCGTAGGCTCGAAACTTTGTATTATAAAGTGCGGCAAATGCGACATTCTAGTCGCTTGTTACTGAAAGTGTTGAGTTTCTAGTAGAAGCAACAGTTAACGCTTTCTTCTCGAAAGTTTCTTTGTTTTATTACATTCACCCTGTTTCATATAACTTCAAACATGCAGCTGCTTTTCAAATAGCTTCAAGTTGTATATTCCTCTGATTTATTTTTGACTCGTTCTAAGTGTTGACTATATTGCAAAGTTGTAGCCCAGGTTTTTGGTTACTGAGACTGTTTTAAATTTAACTAAGAACACGTTTTGCCAGCTCTTGTTACCTCTTTAGAACCATAATTATTTAAATGAATGTAATTACCATGTGCAGTAACTCAGTTCTTATACAGTGCGTTTAAAAGTTTATACCGTTATAAATTAGTATTATATCCACGTACAAGCTATGCATCTGTGGATTCTATAGTTTATTTGTTGTATAACTGTTGTGAGCATCTGTACTACTTGAATTAATAATTTATATTTTTTGTTATCATTATTAGTAAGGATAGTGCTGCAAATTGAATCATAACTTCCACATAGCTGTGGTAACGTACTCTCCTTAGAAAGACATTCGCGAGATATATGGAGCCCAAACAATGGCCCGTTATGCTACAATGTCGCCTTTCCACGGTAAGAACCGCTGAGTCAGCCGTCGTCATAAAGGAGCCAACAACTATGCAGGTTCAAAATGCAAGTAGGACGGAATATCACTGTAAGAATCTACATCAGCAGATTCCTTGTTTATCCAGAGACATAGTGCAACGCCTGGAGGGAAGACTATAAAGAGGCTGCTCACAGAGGTAGAACCGTTCATTTCTTGTTCCGAGTTAGTCATCTGCACACCGAGTGCATAGACATTAGATCACATGTAGGTTGATCGTCTTATTTTTAGTATATTGTATTATTCATTTTTGTGTAACTAAGTAATTAATTTTTGATTGTTTAACCCGTAACCACTGGGGTGGATTATTTTCCTTTAACTGCTGAGGTGGAGTCTTACAGACTCCGACAAATAAATAGGGCTAATTAAAGTACGAAAATTGAAATAATTGCAATCCACATGCTGCACTAGTAAGATTGATATTTTTGGAAGTACGTATCACCAATTTTAACAAAAAAATATCGTAAAGGTGTAATAATAATATTTATTTGCAAATTACGGTACAAAAAGAACACATATTTCTTTTAAGTCATTTCTGACTTTGAAACAGAAAAATAAATTACATAACTGCGTAAGTATGGTAATAAAGGTTGAGACAAAGTAAAAACGTAAAAAACAAAAAAAATATCTACTAAGGAAAAAATTCGTGCAGGTGGTTCTTACTCCCTTAGTTCGGCACAGGTTGCACAGATTTTTCTGGAACATCCAAAACAGATTGGCTTCTGGCAGTGAATGCATACGTATTTCGTCTTCCTGTGCAACTTGGATGGACAGAGGAAGCAATATCGTCTATTTTCAAGGACAATTTCCTCATCAAGAACGGGAATAGGCATGTCCAGTATTCGACTGATGAGCATTTTTACTTCTTTGTTTATCCTTGGATTTCTGAGTCTGATTTCCATGTAGGGTTTGACGAGAGACATTGCCAGATTTTTTATAAAGTTACTTCGTGAAACGTCTTGGTTGTTTTTGTAACAACCGTTTAAAATGTAAGCATTTACCGCTGACATATCCAAGATTCTGAAGAATATGGCCATGGGCCATCTTTGCGTTCGGCGACTTGTTCCATAGATCGCACACTTTTCGTCCAAGGAATCCACTCCGCCTTTTGTGGTATTATAGTAAGCTATAATTTCCGGCTTTCCAGTTTCAGGATCATCGGACATGGAGTGGTGCATGGATGATACCAGTAACACAACCTTTCCTTTTTTCGGAACATGCGACAATAAAGTCACATCTTTGGTGAACCTTCTTCTCTTTTCTTCCCCAAGAACTGCAAAGGCACTTCCCTTTTATTTATTTTCAATGTACCGACGTATGTCAGGTCTTGCTTCTTCAATTCGTCAACTACTTGCAATGACGAAAACCAATTGTCAGCTGTTACATTGCGGTTGGACCCGTAAATTGGCTGTGTCAAACGCATTACTGCTTGAGTGGGTACATTCCAGTTCTTTTTTTGCGAATCAGTCAAAGGCATTCCATCGCTTCCTTTTCCAGAATAAATATAAGCATTGTATGCATATCCAGTTCGAGCGTCAGTCAGCATCATTATCTTGAGACCATACTTGACCGGTTTATTGGGCATATACATTTTGAAACGGCAACGTCCCCTGAAACCTACCAACATCTCGTCTATGCATGCATTTGCACCGATTGAGTACATTGATTGTGCGTTTCTTATGAAATTGTTGAAAATCTCACTCACTGCTGCAGTTGGATCAGTTTTCTTTCTTTCATTCCGATCGACTGGGTTGTCGAATCTCAAATGTATGAGTAGCATGTTGAACCTTTCTTTACTCAATACTGCCCGAAAGATATCTCTTCCACTGCCATCTGTGGCAAACACCAGCGAAGAATCTTCATGATTGGACTTAAAGACAGCCGTGTAATACAGAAGACCAATAAACGCCTTCATCTCAATTGCATCAGTGTCCCACAATTCGGTTCTCTTGTCATCTTTATATTTTGAGGCTTCTTTTCGCAGTTTTACATTTGTCCATTGAACGACCATCGCGATCATTTGACTATCAAACATTGTGTTCCAGATTTCTTGTGGAGTTGCAGACTCCACCAAGCGAGCAGCACCGCGTAATGTTGGAAGCTTCAAGATATTGTGCTGGGGTGTTCTTACATTTCTCTTTGGTGCTGTTAGTGCCCATTTCATCCTATTCTTTCCGTATGCATATATTTTCACTACCAGTTGTTCTTCTTCGCTACTTTCTTGTTCACTGCTGGTAGATGGCCTTCTCTTTCTTTGACTTCCTCCAGCTTCAGCATCCTGTCCCGAATTTTCGCCGCCAACTTCCGCATCCTCATCCGAATTTCTTCCCTCGTTCCCTGCTGATTCCTCCGAAACTGTGTTGTGATCACTGTGTGCAATTTCTTCGGCAAAATCGTCGCCAGTTTCACTTAGATCACTGTCAAGTTCATCAAGCCAACCGATCGCAATTTCTGCAAAGTCATTTTCAAGGGGATTGATTGTTTGTCGGTAAGTCCCAGGCTTGGGATCCATTTCTAGTCAGTTTTTACGCTATAAAATTTTGATTATTAGTGAAGAGTGAAAATAATAAAAAAGTTACGTACTTACTGAGGTGGAGTCTGCGAGACTCCTGCCTTATTTCAACTGCTAATAACAATTTGTGCGATTACGACATGCGGCTGCCCTTACCTGCACGGCTAGACTGACCTAAGATGGGAAGGTACCTGGGAAGGTGGAGTGATGGGTTTAAAATTGGGGGTGGGGCTGAGAGTTTAAGGTGACACGGAGTCTGAGATACTCCACCTCAGTGGTTAAGGGTTAAAGTATCAAATAAATTGTTTTAAAAATTCAAACGTCTTAACCGTAAAGTTAAGTCGCGTGAAATTAATTTAGGGTGCATGACTTATAAATTTCTGAAACGTTATATTACTAGAGTTTAAATGAAAAAATGTCAATTTTCCCCAAATCACCCCTCATTTATCTCCTACCCCCTTAGGCGATCTTACCCAAAAATAATTCGAAACGTGTCTTTGTCAGGTGCTAACTGGATACAAAATTTGTAGATATCTCAATCCGTTTGAAATTTATTGCGCCTACCAGCAGGCAGACGTACAGGCCGACATACCGACCGACTGACAGTAAACAAAAAATCGTTCCAGAATTAAGTTTGCTATATGTTTTGAGACTTTTTACAGCGTTTTACCAAAAAATTCGAAAGTTCTGTCATCGACATTCGACCACCACACATTCAACACCGAATTTAATTTCACACAGATGTTTGATGAAATTGAAAATTTTATAATAAACAAACCCTAAAACGTTATATTACTCGAGTTTTAACTTAAAAATGTCAATTTTCACCAAATCATCCCCCATCATCCCTTACCCCCTGGAGCGATTTTATCCAAAAACTATCCGAACCGTTCGGTTGTTGGGTGCTAACTGTATCATACTTAAGTTCATGAATTCTAGGGATAGCTTTTAACAAAGAATGAACCATCATAAAATGACCCATGGTATTTTACACTTGGACAGCGTCACGTTTCATTTGTAAGCCCCAAATTAATAAACTGCCTTAGGTAGAAGTTTGTATAACTGGGAAACATTATTCAAACAAATGGTTAAAAGGTTGGTTTCTTAAAAATAAAGATAAATTCACGGAGCATTGTTTTATTTGGTTGTAAACCTGGGTGGAAATTTTGATCAACTCTTAATAACAATTACTTATGTAATGCTTTCTGCGATGTTGTAAACTTTGCTTTTTGTAAAGATACTTATAGGTAATTATTTTGTGTAAATAAGGTTGTATAAAGGAGAAAAACTACTCTAAGTTCATAGTGTGTATATAACTTTTATTATCCTAATTTAATTAACTCTACTTTATTTTCTGTTCTTTATGTTATTTTCATGCTTAAGTTAATATATTTATATTACTTATGTGCACACACAAACCTAATTTGGTTTATAGTCCATGAATAATTTATCTATCCTGTAAAATGCTACTATTATATTTTTTCTGTATTTTGTGTTTTTGGATAAATAAATATTATTATTATATTATTATCAAACTTGAAGACTATATCTCAATTCATTTTAAAGTTATTGTGGCTACTAACAGACAGACATACAGATCAACAGACCTAGAGACACAGAACATTTTCATTCCCAAATCATGTTTTCTCTATGTTTTGACACTTGCTACGACGTTAAAGCGAAAAAAATAATTTGAAAATTTTGTCGCCGATGCAATACTTCCACACGCATTGACTATGCGGAAGTATATAACTTCCACATACGAAAGGCTCGAATTGTTCTTGGGAAAATCGCTCTAGGTGGTAGGGGATAAATGGGGGATGATTTGGTGAAACTTGAAATTTTTTATTAAAAACTCGAGTAATATAACGTTTTAGGGTTTGTTTATTTAAAAACTTACAGTTTCATCAAACATCTGGTACTCTGTGCTGAAATTGTGTTAGGGGTTGAATGTATGTGGGTGGAATATTACAATTTTGCTCAAACGAAGGAAAACGCCTCAAAATATATAGAAAACTTGGTTCTGGAACAAAAATTTTCTTGTGTGTCGATCGGTCTGTCTATACGTCTGTCAGCTTGTACGTCTGTCTGTTAGTAGGCAAAATAACTTTCGAACGAATTGAGTTATCATCTTCAAATTTGGTGGCCAGTTAGCACCCGACAAAGGAAAGCATCGAGTTGTTTTTGGGTAAGATTGTAATATTTGGGGGTAGGGGATAAATGCGTGGTGATTTCGTGAAAATTGACATATTTTTATTAAAATTCTAGAAGTATAACGTTTCAGAAGTTTGTGGGTACAGGAATACGAGTCTTGTTGGTACCAAATCTCGTCTAAATTATCATGAACTTTTCTAATTGTTGGTATAATATCATTTCGCAATAGATTAAAATACCTTTCCCCAGTTAAATAATTTTTAAAAAAGAGCGGACCAACAATGAAGTTACCTGATTTTTTTTAAAACTAACTGTCTAATCTAAAAATAAAAATAACAGTCTTTTCCTAATAAGCCGCACCAAACATTAATACAAAATCTGCCTTGCAGTCGTCTTTCTTCCTTTAGATGGCGATTTTCATTTGCACAATAATGCCTATTATTGCGATTATACACACCAAAATTTGTAAATCTGGATTCATCAGTCCATATTATTTTCAAATGAAAATTTTCATCTTGCTGACATTGTCTTTGATACCATCTGCAGATTTGAAGTCGCCTAGGGTAACCGTCAACATTTAAGCCTTGTACGATTGTAGGTTTGTATGGATGGTAATGACTTTGTTTTAATACACGGCGTACCGTACCTCTTGGAACGTCAATTTGTTCACTATAAAGCCGAACAGATTGCGGAGGGTTTTCGTTTGAAACCTGTAAGACACCATTATTTCTTTCTTCATTTCTAGGCATTGGTAGTTTCTTTGCGTGGAAGCTGCCGTCGTTCAATAGATTGGTCACTATCCTGCGAAATATTTTGGTGTTTGGTTGTCGTCTTTCTGGGTAGTTGTTTTGATATGAATTTGCAGCTGTCTCGGTATTTTGGTTAGAACGAATATAGCATTCCAACATGTCAAAATATTCTTCATTACTGAACATATTGCTGAATAATATTTAAAATAAACAGGAAACAAACTATCTAGTACAAAATTTTAAGCAACGTGTTAAATACACATCAAATTGTTCAGATAATTAAGAATTACAGTATTTTTAATTGTCGCGATAGTGTTATATCCATAGCAACTTTACTTCTGTTGTTTTTCAGTTGACTTACGTTTAAAAATCAAACAATTTTTAAAGGCGTCTTCGTAAATCATTAATCTGCTTTTTATTGAGTTCTGTTAGTAAATTTAGCTATTTACTAGGTTTACCTATTTAATTAAATTATAACAAGTTTTTAGGATAATGTAATGTAAAATATCATTTGTAATAATGGGCCGATTTATTGGTGTGCTCAAAGTTGCTATTTTTTTTATCATGAATCATTACTGAAAATTATGTTGAAAGTAGAAGTCTATTGTTAGACTCCATGGCCTACTGCTTTTTGAGCACTTTTTTTGTCATTTGTTTTCTGGTATTGGATTTCAAAACGGTTTTTCTCAAAATTGTCACTGCAATTGCAAGATTTCCCAAGCTTTTGTACATCATTGGAAAGATCTTTTCACAGGCTACCACATGAGCAAAAAATCCAATATGGCTGCGATAATAAAAACAAACGTTGATATCTGTAGCTCAAAAACAAATTACAATCCAAAGTTGAGAATAGCACAAAAATATTGCTCTGTAAAAAGTGTCCTGATAATGTGCAAGTCTTAGACATGTCAGTTGAACGCCTACAAAGATATTGAAGAAAAAAGAAATCGACAAATTTTGTTTTTTTCAAAATAATTCGAAAACGAAAAGAGCCAGGGTAAAATACAAGTCAAATTTGGAATGATTATAAAATTCTACAAAACATTGCTTATTTAACCGTCTCTCTATCTCTAATAATAACGGAGATAGCAATACATACCCATCCAGTTTGGGACACACTGTATACTAAAATGTGGAAAAATTTAATCCCAACTGCTTCATACATCCGTAAATGATTTAGCTTAGATTAGGTATTAAGGCACCTACTGTTTTCTCAATGTTTTGTCCAACCTATTTAGTTGTTTAGTCTTGTGTTTGTGTATTGTAAATGGCGTGATGGAAACCTCGGCGAGAGGCGAGTATCCCTAGTATTATATCTTTAGATTAAGGCCTGAAGTTTCAGGAAAATGTCACATTGGTATGTAATGTCATGTAATTGTTTACAATCGAAAAAAGTCACTTAGGAATAGTTGCGGTCTCTGAGTATATCTCAATGAATTTTACCCGATTCGGATTAGAATTGGAGCCAATCCAGTTAAGCCCCCCTTTTTTTACCAACATCATACCACGAGGGCTTACAGCCTAAATACTATCGTACCATGGGTGTCGACAAGTAGGAAAGAGGCAACTTGTTAATTCTGAACTTGAAGGTTTGGAGGTTCGGAAGAGAAGGAAAACATGTGCCGGCAAGGAATTTCACAACTTGGAAGTCCTCGGAACAAAAGAGCGGGCATAACAAGATGTTCTATATCTGGTGACGTGGACAGTAAAAGAGTGCATTCGTTCTGTTCCCCTGGGAGATATGTTGGGGGCAGCAGGTGGAGGAACTATGGAAGAATGCTCCTCTGAGCAGTCCCCGTGCAGATATCTATAAAAGAGAGAGAGGTCACCAAAGGCACGTCGGTGGGCAAGGTGTGACAGCCTTTGGGTGAGGGTAGGGCCCTTTGTCTTCTATAGGTTTCTCTCGATCTAATATACATTTATGTGGCCAAGTTTCAAGGCACCTTAACACAAACACACACACACACACAGGCTACGAAATTTATCAGACAAGTAATTATGCCTCAATAATAGACGATACATACTATGTTCTACTCCGGTCTGGTCTTCCAGTCTGTGTGTAGTTAGGCGAATGAAACGTTACAAAAATTGACGACAGGCTAGTAGAGCCTAGTACGTAATAAACATTATGAATAATAGACACTCTCCAGCGATTCGATGTAAAATGAAAATCCAAGAATATATATGCCGAAACGTTTTTCAAGCCACTACTAAATGGGTTGAAGATGGCAAATAGCATAGAAAGTATTCAAGATTCCAATCAAAGCCGGCAGTGAAATGTTATCATCAGTGTCTTCTACAACGATGCCACTGCGAGGAATTACCAGAGCAATGTCTATTTGGTTTAAGTCTTGGTACTGAAGAAGCCAACAACCACGGTTGGCAAACTTCTCGTAATCAATGGAATTCGAAGACTAAAGTCAACCAGCAAACCATTTAGGTTTTCATATATTATTTCTTTTAGCGTTTTCTTAAAAAAAAATCACTAATGAGGAGATCCCGACTTTTGAATTTTGAAAAAATTTCTTCAAATGAGCGCTATTTGGGACCCCTGGAACCCAAATCCGAGGTAGGTTTCAGACTTTATATGTTTATATATATATATATATATATATATATATATATATATATATATATATATATATATATATATATATATATATATATATATATATATATATATATATATATATATTTATGTGTCACACCGCTAACTCAAAAAATAATGCGCCGATTTTGATAAAATCGGTGAGTACCTTCCTTGCAAGTGGCTTGGACAAGTTTGTTATCCAGGAAAATCGGATTAGTTTTTCCCGGAAATTTTTGCGTTTTCTTTCGGAAAAATTTCATATCTTCGGAAATAACAAAGTTAGGGTAACCATATTTGGTGCAAGGGTTTATATTATAAAAACAAAACCACGCACCAAAATTTGAATCCTTACGTTTAAATAAACCAAAGTTATAAGCTTTTAAGTTTTTATTCTTAAAACGTCGAAAAATTCTCGATTCTAAACGTCAAAATTGACATGTTCTAGATAGAGAACTTACATGAACGGCTATGCAGCGTAAATATCGTAAAAGAAGTTAAAAAGCCTTAAGTTTCAGCTACAATCTTCGTTGTTCTTTATTTTATTAAATTATTTGCAGAAAATTAATTTTAAAAAAAAGTAGCGTTTTTTTCTTTCAATTGTGCAATGTAAAAGTTTTTTATGGAGAAACGGTGTTGGTAATTAGTTTCTCCTTTCTATGGACTTCTGCAAGGTGAGTTTTTTACAGTTTGCATTTGTAGCTCCGTTGTAGCATGTTTACCTTGCACAGAACCTCAAATTGACTTAAGGTCTCTTAACTGTATTTTGGAGTTGAGATCACAGCATTTGTCCGATGGCTAATGCATTAAGGGGTTCCTCTAAGCATGTTTCTGAATTTTTTTTCAAAAAACGAACAATACCCTAATCTGCTAATTTACCTATAAATGTTATCAATATTTAAAAACAATGGAAACAAAGCTCGTGCCTGGAATAAAGTTCTCTTCGTCATTTTAACTTTAAATGAAATTTCCTTCTCCCATTTCGCATCCGTTCAACACTTTGGGCACAGAAAATATAGAAGTTAACTTAAAATGATCATGTATAATTAAAGGAAAATACAATTTGTTCTAGGTATGCAAGAAAAAATTCACACAAAATAGAATAATTTCCAGCTTCTAAAACCTACTGTAACGCTATAATGAAACAACGTTAAATGAAACGAAAACAATTTCAGGTTAAGGGATGGAAAAATGTTTTTACAGTAAAATAAGCTTTCGTACTCCAAAAACAACAAGATTCTTATAAAGCGTAACACAATAGATGGTCCACTGAAACAGTACATGTCATATTCACCTGACAAATTATTTTGATAAATGTCAGATGGTCAGATCTACTTTCAAAGTGACATGTAAATAAGTATTTTGTTTTCTGACATTTGTATTAGAAATATAGACATGCTCTTCTTCTTACAATCATATTTATTTTTGGCCATCACAATTTTACTCATAGAGTTTGATACAATTTTAGTAACTTTTGAATTTTGAAAAGATTTCTTTAAATGAGCGCGAAGTAGGCCCTATAGAACCAATATCCGGGTTAGTTTGAGTTTGTATCTGTTTTCATATATACAGGGTGACGCATTTCTAGGGTAAAGCTCAAAATATCCATTATTATACAAGATATTATAAAAAAATTATATGTTAATTATACGATGTCTGGAGCTGCATCTTATAAAATTATTTTTACAATCACAGGTGGCCCATAAGTCGCTGCTGATGCAATTTTTTTTCCTAATCGAACACGCCTTATAGTATTACAATTTTTGCATTTTCCATCGAAAGATAATGTATGTTTGAAAGAAAATAAATCCGAGAATCAGCAACTGCGTTATGGTAGCGATTTTTCATAAAATGTTTCTTTTAATAGCTTAATTTGCTATTAACCTAAGGTTCGTTGGCCAGGAAACCAGTTTTTTAGGCACATTTTAGGTTTAGTTTCGGAAGATTTTTGTATATTGTCAAACAATAAACTAATTTTGATGAAATGTGGTACACTGTTTCTCCTATATAGGTTATACTGGTAACCAACTTTGATGCAAGCTTTCTTAAAAAAAAATATATATTTCCTATTAAAAACGTTTTTATGAAAATTCACTACCATAACGCCCTTGCTGCGTCCAGAGATTTTTTTAGAACGGGCTACAGTTTCCATCTATGTAAATATGTCTACGACTTTAGTCAAAACGTTAAAAAGAAAATCTTCTTAATGTGTTTTAGTTGTTTTATGTTGTAAAAGATTAATGCAGAATAAACTGTTCGCTCTCACATCTCAATTTACTAAATTAACTTCGAAAGAAGTGTCTTTGTCAAAGCTACTTTATATTGACTTTGTGATATTTTCGTTTTCCCAGTGGAACTGAAGAGAAAAACTTGTATACTCTTGCTACGAAGCTAAGCAACCAATGGCAGAGTAAATCAGGGGGAAAGCGACAGAGTCGTGAATTGGAAAATCAATTTGGCATTACGTTTACACTGGTGTGAAACATTAACTAACTGATTCCGAATTCTGGGAGTAACCTAAACTACTTAGATTTATATATTAATGAAATTTCGTAAATTAGGAAACAGTACCTTCTTTGATTATTTACGTCGCAATTAAAAATGTAACAGTGTTTTGTTTTATTGCTTGAACGGTGAAAATGAACCAGCCTGCAATACAAGCGCGATGGAGCGGGCGAGTTATACAATCAAGTATCGATTCAGTGGCAGATTGCAACTTTACAATGTTATTTCATAAGAAGCAATCACGATCCAATGAATAAGAATGCTGCCAGCTGCGAAACATTTTGATACTGTATGATAGAATAGTATTTTGTTATCTATTTCTCAGTCGCAATGCTTTAAACGATGTTTAAATTCGAAGACAATCTTTCTAAATTAAAACGTATAAAAAATCTTATACATAAAGTATATAAATTGTGATAAATTCAACACTACATTATATTAAATCCTAAAATCTATTTTCTAACATACACGTATTTTACAGAAAAAAACCTACAAGTTGAGTTATAATCTATACTCTAGGCAGTGTAGAATATCCAAATGGAATAAATTCAGTATCTCGATTATTTTGCATATTTATAAAAAAATCCTGAAGCACGTCAGCTTAAGATACAAATCTCTGGACGCAGAAAGTGCGTTATGGTAGCGAATTTTCTTTAAAATATTTTTCATAGCAAATGTTTTTCTTTGATGAAAGCAGGCATCAAACTTGGTTGCCTATATAGTAGAAACAATGTACCATATTTCATCGAAATAAATGTATTGTTTGAAAATATATAAACATTTTTCAAAAGTCTAGATGCAGCAAATGTGATATGGAAGTGAATTTCCATTAAAAAAATTTTAATAGTAAAAGCGAGCAGGCATCAATCGGATTACCGGTATAACCTATGTAGTAGAAACAATGTACTATATTTTATCAAAATTACTCATGATTTGAAAATATACAAAAAAATTCCGAAAATAAACTCAAATGTTGGTTTTCTAACCAACAAAGCTTACGTTAATAGCAAATTGAGTTATTGAAATTTGAAGGATTTAATGAAAATTCGGCAAATTTGCAGATTACCTCCCGAACGCTTTTCAACAAATTGTTTTCAGAAACATTACTAGGACCCCACCTTGATGCACAAACCACAAGAAAAAATTCTTGTTCACACCCCCCAAGGAAGTTATGGGACTAGGAGTGAATAGGAGTGCTGTGCGGGGTAGGCAGGGTTTAAGGGGGATATGGCTTCAAGATGTGAAAAAAAAAGACAGCTTTTAAGCCCGCTTTATTCGAATTTTCTGCTCACATTTCCTTTTTACTACCTACCCCACCCAGCACCACTACTCACTCCTGGTCCCGTAACTTCCTTGAGGGTGTGAACAAGAAATTTTTCTTGGGGTTTGTGGATCCAGGGGGGGGGGGCTAGGCAGGTTTCTGGAAACAGTTTTTAAAAAACGTTCGGGAGCTAAACTGCAAATTTACCGAAAATTCGCTACCAAAACGCACTTACTGCGTCCAGATTTTTTACTTACAAACGCATCATATTTCGATAAAAAATGCAAAAATGCATTAACGAATTTGTTCAACGAAAATTAGCTAAAAAAAATTATACACCCCTACTCACTCCTGCTCCCGTAACTTCCTTGGGGAGTGTGAACAAGAAATTTTCCTTGGGGTTTGTGAATCCAGGGGGGGCCCTAGGCTGGTTTCTGAAAACAGTTTTTTGAAAAGCGTTTGGGAGCTAAACTACAAATTTACCGAAAATTCGCAACCAAAACGCACTTACTGCGTCCTGTTTTTTTTTCTTCTTACAAACGCATTATATTTCGGTAAAAAATGCAAAAATGCATTAACCAATTTGTTCTACAAAAATTAGCTAAAAAAATTATACACCCCTACTCACACTCCTGGTCCCGTAACTTCATTGGGGAGTGTGAACAAGAAATTTTTCTTAGGGTTTGTGGATCCAGGGGGGCCCTAGGCAGGTTTCTGAAAACAGTGTTTTGAAAAGCCTTCGGGAGCTAAACTGCAAATTTACCGAAAATTCGCTACCAAAACGCACTTACTGCTTATAGATCTTTTTCTTACAAACGCATCATATTTCGATAAAAAATTCAAAAATGCATTAACAAATTTGTTCTACGAAAATTAGCTAAAAAAAATTATACACCCCTACTTACTCCTGGTCCCGTAACTTCCTTGGGGAGTGTAAATAAGAATTTTTTTGGGGGAAAAGGGGTGCTGTGCGGGGTAGGCAGGGTTTAAGGGGGATATGGCTTCAAGATGTGAAAAAGACAACTTTCAAGCCCGTTTTATTCGCATTTTCTGCTCATATTTCCTTTTTACTACCTACCCCGCCTAGCACCCCTATTCACTCCTGGTCCCGTAACTTCCTTGGGGGGTGTAAAGAAGAAATATTTCTTGGGTTGTGTGGATCGGGGGGGGTGGGGGGTGGTGGTGTTCGAGGCAGGTTTCTAAAATTAGTTTTTTGAAAAGCGTTCGGGAGCTAATCTGCAAATTTACCGAAAATTCGCTACCAACACGCACTTACTGCGTCCAGATTTTTTCTTATAAACGCATCATATTTCGATAAAAAATGCAAAAATGCATTAACAAATTTGTTCTACGGAAATTAGCTAAAGAAAATTATAGACCGTTAAACCATAAACTTCACTAAACCTACAAATAAATATCCAAAAAAGCATCAACTTAACTAAACTGACAGCCAAAGCATCAGAGAAAGGGTCTATTTGAAACGAATATTCTGTAAACATTTTAGCAAAATGAAGGACAATGACGGTTGAATCTGAAACTTAAGGGTTTGCAGAACACTCTTCTTGCAACATTTTCTTTTTATAATCGGTATTTGTTTCACATTCTTTGCCTAAACATTGCCAATTTTGACGTTTTGAGGAAAACTCCAAAATTTGTTTCTTTAAGTGCCCATAAATTCCTTGTCTTTAAAGCTAGGGATCCAAATTTTGGTACAGAGTTCACTCTTTATAATACAAACACGCGTTCCAATTTGGTTGCCCTTACTTTGTTATTTACGGAGATATGAATTTTTTTAGAAAGGAATCACAAAATTTTCCGGGAAAATCTGGTCAGATTTTCCTGGATAACGAACTTTTCCAAGCCACTTGCAAGAGGAAGGTACTCACCAAATTTGATCAAGATCGGTCCATTATTTTTTGAGTTATCAGTCGGGTGCTGTTTTTAGCGATTTTTTTTAATTCGCTAATGAGGAGATTGGTGTTTTATATATATATATATATATATATATATATATATATATATATATATATATATATATATATATATATATAACAACACAGATCTCCTCATTAGCGAATTAAAAAAAAATCGCTAAAAACAGCACCCGGCAACGTAAAAACTTTACCCCTACATTTAACCCCCTCCAGCTGACGGTAAAAACCAGCAAAAAATTTAAATAGGCAGTATATGCTTGTGATGCCTCTAACTAATCGCATTTCATTCTTGATAAGGAGAAAGAATACAAAATACATGAATTTTAATGTAACAGATGTAAAATCTAAATAAGTGCCCTAGAACGTTAGTCAACGTCTGAGGCGTGACCGATGTAATGGCAGTCGTTATTCTTCTTCCCAAGCCAGTAAAATTGCGTTTAGTTTTGTATACCATATCTTCATTAGGAGAAGTCTAATAACGTAAGATCAGGTGTGCGTGCAGGCCATTCTAGCGATTCTCGCCTTCCTATCCACCGATTTAAAATTATTAAGCCGAGGTACTGCCGGACGTTGATTTGGTAATGTGCTGCTGCTCCGTCCTGTTGGAACTTTATCACATTGGCTGGAACTTGTGGGTTTGCTCGATCAGGATATAAGTTTGCCAAAGTTGGCACAACATTACTTTGGAGCAGTGCCAAATAATTATCTTCATTCAAACTGTCATGGGTCAAAAAGAGACCATTGATATGGTTTACAACTATTCATGCTCAAACATTAATATTTTCAAGGTATTGCGTATGTTCTTGTCTCACGGAGTGTGGATTTTCTTTAGACCAGTAGCGACAATTTTGACGATTAGCATGGCCGTGAATTGTAAAAATGCACTTATCGGAAGCAAAACATAGTTGTATAACATTGTTATCTAACATTCCCATCATTTGTTCACAAAAAGATGTTTTATCAAATTCGTCTCCCATGAGCCCCGAGTTTGTATTCATTTATAGGAATGCATTTTATTATTTTTTTAATATTCTATTAATCGATGAACGGCTAACAACATCCAATCTTGTGGCTGCTGGTCGATTAGAAGTATGTGGGTTTTCCTGAATTTCAAGCTCGCGAGATTGCTTTTCAATTTTACTGATTGTCCCTTTGGATGTAGGCGGCAAATCGGAAAATTATTCTTGAAATAGGCGAGCAACTTCGATCTGCGATCGTGGTTTATTTATCTTTTTATTGAGAAAATTCACTAACAGAGAAGTAGCGATGATGAAACTTTCGGAAAATTTGTTCAAACGAGCGCGACGAGGACCACTAGAACCCATATCCAAGGTCCGTTTGGATTTATATATATATATATATATATATATATATATATATATATATATATATATATATATATATATATATATATATATATATATGTATCCATCCGAACGATAACTCTAAAATTACTCGAACGAAACTTGGCACATGTCTTCACTTTGTTACAATCGCGGACGAGTTCGTAAATCAGCTATAATATACATAACTTGTCAATGTCTAATGCCAGACTAGACAAAGTAGGCAGCTCCCAAAATCCATAATGTGCATGGAACGTACCCACCCAAACTGTGGCGATCCCAAGCGAATGACCGCGCCTTCGGGTATATTTGGATGCTCGGATTTGTAAAGTTCTTCAAATATCCTAATCTGAAAGCGAGAGGGAAAATAAGGAAGTTTTCTATCGGCTGCTAGAAGTAAAAATTAGATGTGATAGTGTTTTGTTTATTTATTGTGGTTTGATAGTTCTGTCTTGAGGTTAAGTAAATGATTGTATAGGTATTAGGCTTCTAGTAAAATTGGAAACCAAAGAATATTAACGTTAATATTCGTTGAATAATTTTTCAAGTAAGCATATCATTTGAATAACGAATAGGTACATAGACTCTTGATTTCAAGAATTCAGGAGTAACAACCTTTTATTTATTTTCACTTGCTGTTTTAAGAAGCCATTGAAGAAATCAGGGTTTGGTCCACCATAATGGATTCTTATATAAAATAATGTCAATAGAAAATAACATAAGGTAGTAAGTACACTTGGAGAACCCAAATCACCACAACACATATTTCAAAGATCTTACGATAGTTTCGCTGACAACGTCAGCGTCATCAGAGGATGAAAAATTCTAGAATTTGACGTTGTCAGCGAAACAATCGTAAGGTCTTTGAAATATGTGTTGTGGTGATTTGGGTTCTCCAAGTGTACGTATCAGTGTTCATCATAGTTTCCAATTTTCACATAACATAAGGTAGGTTAAGTAATCATTTCTGCATATATTTTTTATTGTTGATATTAGTTAACTAACTGAATTTGTTTTTTAAAAAACTTTTTTTGGAAAACTGGTTGATTAAAACGAAATCATCCAGGCGATTAAAAAAAAATACCTGCCAGGTTTATAATTTGGCTGATACATTCTTTTTCTAAATATGAATTAAGGTAAAATTGCAGGTTAGTTCACAGAGGGTTTTTAGGATTTTTTTTCATAAACATGCTTAGAACCTTCCTAGATGCACAAATCCGAAAAGAAATTTCTTGCAAATAACGCCCAGTAATGTGTCGGGTTCAGGAGTGAATAGAGGGGGTGCTGGACGTGGAAGAATAAAAAGAAAATGTGAGCAGAAAATGCGAAAAAACCTTAGTCGGACCTAAAAAAGCTGCGTTTTTAACATTATGCACCATGTCTACTCTGCACAGCACAACAATTGCCCCAGGTCCCGTAACTTCCTTGGGGGTTGTCCCCAAGAAATTATTCTTGTGGTTTATGCATTCAGGGTCGTTGTACGCATACAGGAGGGTAAGGAAACCCGCCATGACGAAGTAAGAAATACACCCTCCCCCCACCCTACCTCCTCAGTAAAAAGAAAGGATGAGTGTAATCTGAGAAATAGATAGCGTCGGTTGCATTTAGGATAGCGTATAACTCCCTTGAGTAGACTGATGTTGTGTTTAAGCGATATTGTTCCGATCCGCTCGGTGTAACGATTTCTAATCAAACACCAGAATTGCATTTTGAAGCATCGCAGTAAATAAAACCATGGTCAGGGTAGTGTGACGTTATATTTTTAAACGTTGCACGTATTATAAATTGAAGGGTGTTTCTTTTGTCGTATTGGGCTAAGTCTAAAATAATGTTGGCTTGTGTCAGTGTCCAGGGAAGGTACTCTCGCGGCAAGTTTTGTACTTCGTTGGGCCATGTAATGGTGGATTCCTTTAGAATATTTACTACTCTCCTGTAAAAAGGTAGCTTTGCATTTGCTTTTTTGTCAAACAGGGTTTTAAACCTGGTTGGAGTAACTATGATACTGTTTGGGTGTGTGGGGTCGCTCATAATCTTGGCAGCATATGTTAAGATCAGTGGCTTTCTCCTCTGGGTTAAAGATTTTTCTCCGCTCAAGACCCGTAAACTCTCAACTGGTGTAGTTCTAAAAGCTCCCCAAGCTATGGTTAAGGCAGTGGTTTGGATAACATTTACTGTTTTTAGGTTTTTCTTGTTTGCTGTAGAGTAAGCTATGCACCCGTAATCTAATTTACCGCAAATTAAGCCTTTGTAGATACGAAGCAATGATTTTGTATCGGCTCCCCACTGGTGGCTAGCTAAAGTCCTCATCCAGTTGATAATTCGCACACAAGAATGTTTTAAATTTGTGAGATGTGTTTTCCATTTTAGTTTGTGATCGAAGACTATCCCCAGAAATGTATGCTTTTTGCTATACTGCAACTCATTTCCCAGGAACTTCAAAGTTGGTATTTCTCGGATTTTTTTGTTTGTAAAGCGAACACATTTAGAAGAAACATTTTTCTTTTGCGTTAAGTAGCAAATCAGGCACGGTGTTGAAAACTTTAAGAGCTACCTTTGTATTTGTACTGGCATTTGAGGCTTTTATAATGTTTTCTAAAATGTTTCCAAAGAAAGTCCCATATATCGTTTTATAAATTTTCGCCAAAGAAACGAATTAATTTCTGATAAAAATTAATAAATTAAGAATCGGATATATTTAAGGTCAAAACAAATTTAATTGAAAAGGAATAATAATTTTGTGTGAAATATTTATTAATTATATCAAGTAGCGACATGTGCTTTGTGACACAACATTTCACGAGTAAAGTTGCGATATGCATAAATTGCTACATGATTTATCAATTCAAATTTTGCTAGTTAAATTACCCAAACTAGTCAGTGAGATAAAACATGTAAAAACTCTTACTAATAGCCTATATAAATGCTGATGTTACAAATTATGATTTTAGTAAATCGAAACAAAAAGTAAAACACGATGGCTTTTGCTACACGACTTCTTATGCTCAGTCTTCTTGTACTTGCAATTGGTACTTACGTGGAAGGTAACTACTTATTTATTATTTTTTTTTTTTCTAAAATAATTTTATTTACAAACAAAAGGCAAATAACATTACATACAAAATTTAACATTGGTTTATAGTTATCTACATATTTCTTTCTCTTAAGATGAAGGTAATTTAAAAATAAACATTTTTTTTTTGATAAGCACACTTGGAGATCCCAAATTTCCTCAACACATTAAAAAAACCAGACGATCGTTTTACTAACCAAGTAAGGGTCATCAGAGGATGAATAATTCTAGATATCTTATATGTACATATGTAAATTTTGGTGTCGTTGTACCTTCCTAAATCGTTAGTGACCCACTACCTGTAGAAGAATATAAATAATCTTGTGGATATAGGATATCTAGAATTATTCATTCTCTGATAATGCTAACTTTTAAGTTGGTCACTGACGATTTGGGGATGTTCAAGGACAGATATGTTAATTTTGGTGTCGTCAAACCTCCCTAAATCGTTAGTGACCAACTACCTGTAGAAGAATATAAATAGAGTTGTGGATCTAATATATTTAAAATTATTCATCTTCTGATGATGCTAACTTGGTTAGTGAAACGGTCATCAGGTTTTTTAAAATGTGTTGTGGTGACTTGGGTTCTGCAAATGTGCTTATCAGTGCTCATGACAGGTTCCAATCTTCACTTGGCTAATTTTTGATTTTTTTTTACTTCACATAATAGTACATTAGTATCATTTGTAATATCTGGCGCCCGAGATATGCCTCAATCTTATAGTCTACAATATTTAATATAATTTTTAAATTAAAATATGCGGCTGCTATGGCAAACCACAGGCCGCAGCTATACGGTTGCATATCTGTTCGCTTGTAAATTTGCAAAATATTTATTAATTCAAACTTCTCACATGACCCCTAATTTGTAAACTATTTATAATTTTTAGTAAAACTTAAAAAAAATATTAGATGAATTTCCGCCTGCGTATAAGATAGTTGAGAAGGTTGAGGACTCAAAAATTATTGTTCTTTGAAGCGTACTTCAACACTAAAAGGCTTCTCTTCCAGACAATACATTTTTTTAGTTCCCTACGCGTTTCGGCTATTTCCGTAGCCATCCTCAGGGGTAAATCTAGGATCACAATAAAAATGTCTGTCGAAAGACGTTAGTTTCTGCAGTGGCGGCTCGTGACTTTGGGAGTGGGTGAAGCAGAATCCGCGTGGCACCGGGGGGTGGGGGGTGTGTTGAGCAAGGAGACGAGACCCCCCTCTGCGCCGTAGACGATTTTTTTTAATTTTCAAGGTCACGCGTTCTCCTGGCACTTCAGTATTTAAATGAAAAATCCATTTGTACAAAAATATAGGCTTTCACAAGGAATAATTTTCGGAATAATGACGAGGAATATTCGATGAGAGGACACTGTACACATGCTGTACACGCACGCATACGGTAATATAATACGGCGCGTATTATGAAACTCTGTTTATAGAGGGAGGAGGTACAAGCATATTTTTTTTGAAATTCCAGGCCTCTCTCTTTTTTATAACTTGAAATTTTATATCTAATATTTAATTATTTTGAATTTATTCTTTTAGAGGTTATAATAAACAAATCAATGCAAATTATCAAAAAGAAACTTGAAAAATCTAGCTTTTCAAAGTCTAAATGTAACAGATACCAGATTATTTACGGCAACATCGCAAAAATGAAAATACGCCTCTGACGATCCGACTCGATCTAAACAATCGATGAAAACTAAGCTTTGATGCAGGTTCAGAAGGCCGCGTCACTTTTGTGGCCCTAATCAACGCCAACCCAGCAGTGCGCGTGCTGTTGCCATGGCAACCGTCTCATGCAAGCGTCCCGAAGCAGACGCAGCATTTATATACGAACGAATCTGGCTCAGTCAGTCCGCAGTTGCATGACGCTCTACAGTAGTTTGTGGTCCGCAATACGTAAGCGCCGCGCGTTGGGGCATGTATACACGGTGAACAGGGGCGGGCTAGCAAATTATATCGTACCATAAATTACTATTAAAATACATTGTCAACTGCGGCGCGATGTAACAAGATATTTTTATGTGGTTGTACCAAATGATTTTGAAAGAATGAAAAAATTATTAATTATGGTGGATTTTGAATAAAAATGTTTAGCTTAACAGAAAAATATAGGTGAAGCAGCACTTCACCTGCGTCATGGGACGAGCCGCCACTGAGTTTCTGGTAGGCAATTGTTCTGAATGAAACACAAAGATATCACAACAATCAATACAGAAAACGTCAAAGTTAACATCTAAAGCCAAGCAGTAAAATAAGTAAAAATCTACAGCAAAGGTTAAAACATGCAGTTAAAAGAGGAACAAAAGCATGCAACACAGTAAATAATAAAGTATAATATAATAGGGTGTTAAAGTGATAAATTAAATTCGGATCTTTCTTGACATCTGGAAGAGTCTGTGACTTATTGTCTCGAAAATTGTCACTTATCTCTCAACAGTTGACGCTAAAAACAATGCCCCATTTTTTTGGCAAGCAAATTCGTATTAGTAATGTGCGAATTCAGAACGTTGATGCAATAGGTTAAATTCACAATATTATTTATCTAATTTTAATGTTACCCAAAATATAGTAGATTGTTTTCTAGTGAAATTTAAAAAAAATCGATATTTCGCTGTTTTAAATTCATTCTTTTTGGTTTGAGTAACGACATTGTTTTCTATTAGTGCTAACTGTGTGACAGTTATTACAGACATTTTGAATACAAATTTGTTTTAACATGTACCTATACATTCTAAATTGTGTTTTTACAAGTGCAGCACATTGTATAATGTTAGGACAAATATCTCTCTGGATATCGTTTATGAGGCCTCGGTGTCTTCAACTCAGTTTTCTCTTGGGCCTAGGATATATAAGTAAACACACACATAAACATATATATATATATATATATATATATATATATATATATATATATATATATATATATATATATATATATATATATATATATATATATATATATATATATATATATTTGTGTGTGTGCGTGTGTATGTGTGAACGTGTGTGGGTACAGTCAAACTAATTATCAATTATTATTATCATTATCATTATCTTCTGTTTGATAATTTAAATGACTAAAGAGAGCACAAAGACCAAATAACTGTTGTAAAACTGGAATGTTATATAATATAGCAATGTGATACTTAGGGTTGTATTACCTGTAATAACCTAAACTATAAATCCGAATTTGTTTCTGTAAAAATAACTACGCGCGAGATTAAAAATTTGGCTGCAATGTTTTATGTAGTTCAGATAAAATAGAAGCAAGATTTTTTAATTGAGCTTTGAAAACGCCATGGCTCGAAGAAAGCGCGGTTTGTATGAGTCTCTCCTCATCTGTTTTCTCTAAGATCATCTAAAACGAATCATTTTGTATGGGTGAACTATGTGATATTTTTAAATTTTTATGTTTTTTTATCATCATTAAATTGATTACAGGTAAAAGTTCATCGTCGTCTTCGTCTTCATCTTCGTCCTCTTCCTCATCTTCGTCCTCATCTTCTTCTTCACCAAAATCGTCATCAGGAGGAGATGTATCACCAAAGCTTAAGGATCTTATAAAAATCATACAGGGTCTGCCGCCAGTTGTTGATGCTCTACTTATTCAACTTGCTGGAAGATTCATTGGACGCTTGTTCACACCGCTAATTGTTTTATACTTTGTACTAAGATTTTTTAATTAGTAAATTTAACTAATGTGAGTTTACTATTATGGAATATAATAAATAACCAGTATTTGTTTATTTTATTTGTCTATTTATTTGCTTATCAATGTAAACATTATATCTTACAAAGAATCTAAGCTTGTGCTTATAATATGATCTCATTTTGCTAATATTTACTTTTAAACACGTAACTGCGAAAGAGTTGTTCAATGTCCCTTTCCGCCTTTATTCAAATTTTAACTTTTACCGCAGTTGCAACTTTTATCAACATATCTCGTTTGACCCTTGAACATTTATCTTGAATTAAGACTAAAAACTGCTGCTTTTTTACAACAAAATCTCCTGAAATTACACAAATATTTTGACAGGTACTTGGCGTTTTATTTACATTTACATACACATAAATGCATATACAATAAAATTAGTGCTTTTTTAAATCACTGAACTTTCTTATAAGCGCCAGTGTCTTTTAAATTTTAATTAGTTAAATAATGGATGCAACTAAATATGCAGAAAAATAGTGGAGAAACTGAAAATTAGACGAAGAAATGAAGGTCGATAAGGATAATTTTGTATTATAAAGTTTAGGTACTGATGTGAAAAGATGTGAACCAGTTTTTCGGAAGAAAAATCAAATTTATCTTGGAAAAAATTCATATTTACGAAAATATTAAAGATATTTTATTGAAATTTAATACACATGTGGCCTTAATAGACACCTAGGCATAAACCAAAATCAATGTTTCTATCACAACAGAAAATTCAGTCACTAGACGTGGAGACAAATTCGCCACCATAACGCACTTACTAAGCTTGGACATTGCATAGATTATATTTTACAAGGTCAAATCGACAATGAGTTAAATATGCTAAATTATTATCTAGTCGGTGAATCGATAGTTCTTGACCTTATGGACATGTGCAAGTAAGTAAAAAAGTATGGACGCAGAAATTGCGTTATGGTAGTGAATTTTCATAAAAATGTTTTTTATAGCAAATATGTCTTTTGCAATGGAAGCAGGCCTCGAATTTGGTTACTAGTAGCATATTTTATCAAAATAACTATATTGTTTGAAAAAGTACAGAAGTTTCCTAAAAATAAACTGAAAATGTTCCCCGAAAAGCTTGTCTGATTTTCCTGGCCAACGAACCCCTTCAATATTTATACAATATCTATATATATATATATATATATATATATATATATATATATATATATATATATATATATATATATATATATATATATATACAGTGTGTCCCAAACTGGATGGGAATGTATTGCTATCTCCGTTGCTATTAGAGATAGGGAGACGGTTAAATTAGAATTTTCTAGAATTTCATGCTCGTTCCAAATATCTTGTATTCTGCCCTGCCTCTTTTCGTTTTCGAGTTATTTTGAAAAAAAAATTTGTCAATTTATTTTTTCTTCAATATCTAAGTAGGCGTTGATCTGACATGTCTAAGACTTGCACATTATCAGGACATTTTTGACAGAGTTATCTCTTTGTGCTATTCTGAACTTTGAATTGTGATTTGTTTTTGAGCTACAGGTATCAAGGTTTGTTTTTATTGTGGCAGCCATATTGGATTTTTTTCTCGTGTGATAGCCTGAGAAAAGAGCTTTCCAATGATGTACAACATGCTTGAGAAATCTTGTAATTGCACTGACAATTTTGAAAAAAACTGTTTTTAAGATAGTAGGCTATGAAATTCAATACCAGAAAACAATGACGACAAAAATGTGTTCAAAAAGCGGTAGGCCATGGAGTCTAACAATATACTTATACTTTTAACATAATTTTCCGTAATGATTCACGATAAAAAATATAGTGATTTAATTTCCAATACTTAATTAGGTAATAATGCTAGGTAATATTATGTGAAACTTAAACTGCACAAAATAACACAACTAGAAACGGAACTTACAAATAATAAAATAGAAATTTAAAGATACACTAAATAGAAAATTGTTCAATATGGCCACCGTTTTGTTCAATGCACTTTATACACATTTGTGAAACATGCCTGCAAACTCTGGTGAGGGTGTTTTGGTTAATATGATTTATAGCTCCCGTGATTGTGTTCCGTAATTCATTGATATTTTGTGGTGGATAGAATTCATGCACATTATTCTTCAGAGTACCCCAAAAATAAAAATCCATGGGTGTTATATCAGAGCTTCGAGCACACCAATGAACCGGCCCATTGTTACAAATGACACGATTAATACAATTTTTGTACAAAAATTCTTTGACGATTCTAGCATTGTGAGCTGGACAACCGTCTTGTTGGTACCAAATCTCGTCTAAATTATCATGAACTCTTCTAATTGTTGGTAAGATATCATTTCTCAATAGATTAAGATATCTTTCCCCAGTTAAATTATTAAAAAAAAGAATGTACCAACAATGAACTTACCTGATATTTTCAAAAATTAAATGTCTAATCTTCAAATAAAAATAACAGTTTTTTATCTGATAAGCCGCACAAAACGTTAATACCAAATTTGTCTTGGAATCGTTTTTCTTCGTTTAGATGGGGATGTTCATTTGCCCAATAATGCATATTATGGCGATTATACACACCACAATTTGTAAATCTGGATTCACCAGTCCATATTATTTTCAAATGAAAATTTTCATCTTGCTGACATTGTCCTTTATACCATCTGCAGAATTGATGTCGCTTAGGGTAATCGTCAACATTTAAGCCTTGTACGATCGTAGGTTTGTATGGATGGTAATGACTTTGTTTAAGGATGCGGTATATCGTACTTTTTGGAACGTCAATTTGTTCACCATAAAACCGAACAGATTGCGGAGGTTTTTTTTTTGAAACCTGTAAGGCGGCATTATTTCTTTCTTCATTTCTAAGTATTGGTAGTTTCTTTGCGTGGAAGCTCCCGTCGTTCAATAGATTGGTGACTATCCTGCGAAATATTTTGGTATTTGGTTGTAGTCTATCTGGGTAGTTGTTTTGATATCAATTTGCAGTTGCCTCAGTATTTCGGTTAGAACGAATATAACATTCCAACATGTTAAAATATTCTTCATTACTAAACATACTATTGAATAATATTTAAAATAAACAGGAAACAAACTATTTAGTACAAAATTTTAAGCAGCGTGCTAAATGCACCTCAAATTGTTCAGATAATTAAGAATGACAGTATTCTTAATTGTCGCTATAGTGTTATATCCATATCAACCCTTCTTCTGTTGTTTTTCAGTTGACTTACGTTTAAAAATCAAAGGCGTCTTCGTAAATCATTAATCTGCTTTTTATTGAGTTCTGTTAGTAAATTTAGTTATTTACTAGGTTTACCTATTTAATTAAATTATAAGTAACAATTTTTTAGGATACTGTTGTAATGTAGAATATCATTTGTAATAATGGGCCGATTCATTGGTGTACTCAAAGTTCCTTTTTTTAATCGTTAATCATTATGGAAAATTATGTTAAAAGTAGAAGTCTATTGTTAGACTCCATGGCCTACTGCTTTTTGAACACTTTTTTCTCATTTGTTTTTTGGTATTGGATTTCATAGCCTACTATCCTCAAAACGGTTTTTCTCAAAATTGCAATTACAAGATTTCTCAAGCATGTTGTACATCATTGGAAAGCTCTTTTCACAGGCTATCACATGAGCGAAAAATCAAATATGGCTGCCATAATAAAAACAAACGTTGATACCTGTAGCTCAAAAACATATAACAATCCAAAGTTGAGAAGAGCACAAAAAGATTACTCTGTAAAAAGTGTCCGGATAATGTACAAGTCTTAGACATGTCAGATCCACGCCTACTTAGATATTGAAGGAAAAAAAATGACAAATTTTGTTTTATTAATCTACAAGGTTGACTAACAGACCAGTTTTTTCGGGAAAACTTTAAGTTTACTTTCGGAAATTTTTGTACATTTTTAAGTTATTTTGGTTAAACATGGCACCTTGTTTCTACTATATTGGTTATACTGGTAACCAAATTTAATGCCTGCTTTCTTAAAAAAACACACACATATTTGCTATTAAAAACAGTTTAATGAAAATTCACTACCATAACGCACTTGCTGCGTCCGGACTTTTGTTGTTTATTGTTTGCAAAAACTGAATGGGTTGACTAAAACAAAACCATCCAAGCAATGAATAAGGAAAAATACCTGCCATGCTTATAATTTGACAGGTGCATTCCCTTTGTAAATAACTATGTTTTTCTGAAAAAATTTGTAACTTTAATAAAATTTGTAACACAATTTTTTTAAAGGCACTTCCAGTACTTACATATTATATCCAAGACCAAATTTTAATTTTCTAGCTCCATATAAAATACATATTTTTTCAAATAATAAAATAAACCGATCTCCAAGGTCCATTTAAATTTAAAGAATTAGTGTTAATAATATATCTTACTAATAGTGTACAATTCTTATGCAAATTCACTACTATAACGCACTTGCTGCGTCCCGAAATGTTTATTTATAGTATACATTCGCATGCTAAAATTAACGGCGTTTGAAACTTTGTCCTGGTATTAGGAAATAAATGGTCCAAGGCTGATATTACACAATTTTTAGTTTATTGTACAGCTCTATCTATTAATTTTTTTGTAAACTAGAGTTGTGACAGTATACTACCTGGTCCTGCAACGAAATCGCGTACCTGTCGTATCTCTCACAACGTTGTCCAGGCTGATAACCTGCGATAACCTCCATTGTTTAGATTTTTATCTACGATTTATTTAAATAGCACAGCAATACATATAACGTCATTTGTCTTTGTCCAAGATTGTACATATTTCACTACAGAATCTGAAGTGATGTCGAGGATTATTTTATTATTAATTTCGAATAACTTTATTTTCCTGGTACACTGCGTCACGTCTGTCTATGCTATTTTAAGTTGTAGATATTCGTTTCAATCACTCAGATAACCTGAGAGATATTGCGTTTTATAAATATTTTTAAATTCTTTACTAAGAAAAATTGGCCGCTAAAATTTCATGAACGAACTCATCCATTAGCAAAATAAGAGTAATATCCAAATTTGGTACAAATTAGTGATATATATATATATATATATATATATATATATATATATATATATATATATATATATATATATATATATATATATATAAAGCTGTTGACAGAAAATGGAGTTATTCAAGTTTTGAATTCTCTTTGGATTTTTTTTTCTTTTCTTCGAATATTACAGAGTTATTTTAATGAAATTTGGCGAATATCTTGCCTTAGGAACGACCTTACTACACACCAAGGTTAAACTTTCTAAGTTTATAGAAAATTGAGTTATTCAAGTTTGAACCATTTAATAAAAATTCACTACCATAACGTACTTGCTGCGACCCGAACTTTTTTCTTTAAATGCCTGTATTTTTTTCTCTTAACTAAGGGATCGAAGTCTAAAGAGACGTTTTTTCCAGAAATGCGAATAAAATCATATCTTGCCATTAAAAAAAGATAGTTGCCATAGCAACGAAGCTGCTTATGATAGGAAAAATCTAAAAATCGCCAGTTTTTTTACGATTTATTTAAATAGCACAGCAATACATATAACGTCATTTGTCTTTGTCCAAGATTGTACATATTTCACTACAGAATCTGAAGTGATGTCGAGGATTATTTTATTATTAATTTCGAATAACTTTATTTTCCTGGTACACTGCGTCACGTCTGTCTATGCTATTTTAAGTTGTAGATATTCGTTTCAATCACTCAGATAACCTGAGAGATATTGCGTTTTATAAATATTTTTAAATTCTTTACTAAGAAAAATTGGCCGCTAAAATTTCATGAACGAACTCATCCATTAGCAAAATAAGAGTAATATCCAAATTTGGTACAAATTAGTGATATATATATATATATATATATATATATATATATATATATATATATATATATATATATATATATATATATATATATATATATATATATATATATATATATATATATATATATATATATATATATATATATATATATATATATATATATATAAAGCTGTTGACAGAAAATGGAGTTATTCAAGTTTTGAATTCTCTTTGGATTTTTTTTCTTTTCTTCGAATATTACAGAGTTATTTTAATGAAATTTGGCGAATATCTTGCCTTAGGAACGACCTTACTACACACCAAGGTTAAACTTTCTAAGTTTATAGAAAATTGAGTTATTCAAGTTTGAACCATTTAATAAAAATTCACTACCATAACGTACTTGCTGCGACCCGAACTTTTTTCTTTAAATGCCTGTATTTTTTTCTCTTAACTAAGGGATCGAAGTCTAAAGAGACGTTTTTTCCAGAAATGCGAATAAAATCATATCTTGCCATTAAAAAAAGATAGTTGCCATAGCAACGAAGCTGCTTATGATAGGAAAAATCTAAAAATCGCCAGTTTTAGAAAAAAATGTGTCAAAAAATTTTTGCTAAAACATTTGGTTTGAATAATGAATATCGTAGGAAATACAAGTGCCTTTCCGTAATTTTTACCAACTCTGTATTGTACAATGAGAGAAGCTTGGAACCTGTGATGAACACTGATAAGTACAATTTGGAGAACCAAATTCTTCACAATACAGTTCTTAGACTTGACGATCGTTTCGCTAACAAAGTTAGCATCATCAGAGGGATGAATAAACTAAGAGAATAAAGACTAGAACCATTATTTATATGTTAGTTGCCAAGCAGTTGCAAACAGCGTCCTCTAGGAAGGTATACAGATATACCTCCACTGTTAAGCCGCAAATTAATTAAAACTTCATACCTGCCTTTGTAATACTGTGTGTCGTTATCAAATATTCCTTCTAAGAAGGACACGCTGGTTAAGATAACAGTTAGAACAATGGACTAGATAGAACCGGACCTTCTACATTCATCAAAACATTTTTGTTTAAATTTATAACGGTATAAATACTTTCGTAAGCATCTAGCTGACGCGACTTCCTGACATTTTTGGTTAACTTGAGATTTTCGTTATCTACATGATGACTATCATCCCAAATATGCTGAGCAATACATGATTTATCAATAGTGCCATATCTAAGTTGCGCTAAATGTTTTTTAAAAATCTTGTTTCAATGGTTCTTTTAGTTTGTCCAACATAATTAAGTTCACCATCCTTACAACCTATTTCATAGATTACCGACACTTCTGTGGTTTTATCTTTATCCTTTGGGTTACCTAGAAAATCTCTAATGGTATTTTTTTGCAGAAAATGTTAGCTGTCAATTTGCTTTCTTAAAAATACTATTAAAACCTCTCGTAATTCACTGTTCAAATAGTCAACAGACTAGGTTTTTGTCCGGTTTAACTTTTCTGAAAGTCGTGGATTCCGCTAACCTTTTCTTTGTTTTATGTTTATTGACTAGTTTCTCCACTAAGCAGACAGAGTCACTATTATGCCTAGCTAAATTTTAGTACATTTAAAAAAAAATCAAATGTATATATATATATATATATATATATATATATATATATATATATATATATATATATATATATATATATATATATATACAGTGTGGAACAGCCAAATGGAATAAATTCGATAACGGATAAATGAGGACGTGTTGGGAAAAACGCTTGGACACGTCGATTTGTATTTTTAACTGCGCATCTTTTTCAAGAAAAAAAAATTATTTAGGGTGCGTCATGTGACAGTGGCCAATACCAACTTTCTTATTTTAAATACAAGCCCCTGTATATTATTAATTTTTTGGATTCTTCAGAAAATTCTAGACATAATTCATGTACAATGTCCTATACCTATCTTCAACTGTTTCGGAAATATTAAGTATTTTCAGATTTATTACAAAAATTAACATTAAAAATAGAAAATTATTTTATTTCACAAATTCTAATAAGAAATACTGATTATTTCTTAATAATTTAAAAAAACAAAAAAAAATTAATGTCAATGTAGTAAATGTTCAAAATGCTCGCCACGAACATCTTGGCATCAGGCGTGACTGATCTAATCGCAAGCGTGATTCGTCTTTTTAAGTCATCTAAGTTGAGGGGCTTAGTTTTGTATACAATACTTTTGACATATCCCCACAAAAAGTAGTCTAATAGCGACAGATCAGGAGATCGTGCTGGCCATTCTATCGATCCGCGCCTCCCTATCCACCGATTTGGAAAAATTTGGTTCAGGTACTGCCGGACATTGATTTGGTAATGGGGCGGTGCTCCATCTTGCTGAAACCATATTTTATTGGCAGGAACTTGTGGGTTTGCTGGATCTGGATATAAGTTTGTCAAAATTGGCACGACATTATTTTGGAGCAGTTCTAAATATTTATCCCCATTCAAGTTGCCATCAATGAAAAAGGGACCTACGATATGATTTCCAACAATTCCTGCCCAAACATTAACTTTTTCAGGATATTGCGTATGTTCCTCTCTCATCCAATGAGGATTCTCATTAGACCAATAGCGGCAATTTTGACGATTAACATGACCGTGAAGTGTAAATGTGCTCTCATCAGAAAACAAAACATCTTCTAATTGGATCACATTGTTATCTAACATTGCCATCATTTGTTCACAAAAATACGTTCTCCTATCGAAATCGTCCTCCATGAGCTCCTGAGTTGGTATCATTTTATAGGGATGCATTTTACTTTCCTTTAATGTTCGAAAAATTGCTGTGTGGCTAACGTTGAATAGTTGGGCTGCTTGTCGACCAGAAGTATGTGGGTTTTCTTGAAACTCAAGCGTAATATCCAATTTCGTATCATCACTTACTGCATTGGCAGCTACTTTTTTTATCTGTCTCACATGACCAAGCTCGCGAAACTGCTTTTCTATTTTGCTAATTGTTCCTTGGGATATAGGCGGCAAATTTGGAAATTTTTCGTGAAATAAGCGAGACACTTCCATCTGTGTCCGTGTGTTATCTCCATAACCAATCATTTGTAGAATGGTTATTTTGTGCATTTCTGTTAAATGAACCATTTTTCTGATATTATTACGTACAGTTAACGAAATTCAAACGACAATAGCACTGACACTAATCACTACTGTCATGCAGGCAGACAACAAGTTGCTAAGGCTACGAGTTTTATACGAACAGAAAGAAAACTGTTTTTGTTTTTGTTTCATTTCATATCAGTAAAAAGAAACGCAGGAATGGTTTTTGTTTACTTTCTCATTATCAAGAGCTGAATGGGAAATAAGTATTGAATGCAATGTAGCGAATTTGTGAAATAAAATAATTTTCTATTTTTAATGTTAATTTTTGTAATAAATCTGAAAATACTTAATATTTCCGAAACAGTTGAAGATAGGTATAGAACATTGTACATGAATTATGTCTAGAATTTTCTGAAGAATCCAAAAAATTAATAATATATAGGGGCTTGTATTTAAAATAAGAAAGTTGGTATTGGCCACTGTCACATGACGCACCCTATATAATTTTTTTTTCTTGAAAAAGATGCGCAGTTAAAAATACAAATCGACGTGTCCAAGCGTTTTTCCCAACACGCCCTCATTTATCCGTTATCGAATTTATTCCATTTGGCTGTTCCACACTGTATATATATATATATATATATATATATATATATATATATATATATATATATATATATATATATCACACCGATAACTCAAAAGAGAATGGGCCGATTTTGATTAAATTTGGTAAATAAATTCCTTTTGCAAATGGATTGGATACGTTTGTTAGCCAGGAAAATCTGCCCAAGTTTTCCCGGAAAATTTTGTGTTTTCTTTCAAAAAAAAATTTATGTCTCCGGAATTAACAAAGTTAGGGCAACCAAATTTGGTGCGTACCTTATAGGTAAGTTACCTACCAAAATTTAGCTATGTAGGTCAAAAGACAAAAAAGGTAAGGGCATTTAAAGAAAAATAAATTCCTCGAAACGTCAGAGTGACAATTTAAAACGTCAAAATTGGCAACATTTAGGCAAAGAACTTGAATCTAATGCGGGCTATGGAAAGAAAATGCCTCAAGAAGAATGTTTTACAAACCCTCAAGTCTTAGTTTCAGCCATCATTGTCCTTCATTTTACTAAAATGTTTCCAGAAAATTCATTTCAAATAGACCCTTTCTCTGATGCTTGGCAGTACTCTTAGCTATAGAGCTTATCGTTTAATGGTATATAATTTTAGTCGAATTTTCGTAAAAAATCAATAAAGCTCAATATATCCGTTATTATACAAGATATAAAAAAATTGTATATATTAATTATAGGCTGTCTTTCTACAATCACAGGATGGCCTATAAGTCGTTGGTGATACAAATTTCCCTTTATTTTAAATCAAACACGCCTTATGTTATTGCATTTTTGCATTTTCCATCGAAATATAATGCATGTTTGTAATAAAATAAATTCTGGATGCAGCAACTGCGTTATGGTAGCGAATTTTGATCAAATGCTTCATATTTGAATAGCCCAATTTGCTATTAACCTATAAGGTTGACCAAGAAACGAGTTTTTCCGGGAACACTTTAAGTTTACTTTTGGAAATTTTCGTACATTTTTACACAATAAAGTTATTTTTATGAAACATGGCACATTGTTTTTACTATACAGGTTATACTGGTAACCAAAATTGATACCTGCTTTCCTAAAAAGAAAACACACATATTTGCAATAAAAACATTTTTATGAAAATTTACTACCATAACGCACTTGCTGCGTCCAGAGTTTTTAATATATTCAAGTTCTCTGTTGTATCTTTCTTTATTTAAGGGATACTGTAATAATCTATGAACCAGAAAATTCAAACACGCTGTTTTTTGTGGAATACTAGGGTGAGAGTCAATTAAAACGTAACTCACAGTAGGGGTTTTCTTTCTGTGGATGTTAGATTCTAAAGTGTCTATATTTTTAATGACTAATACATAAAGAAAAGGTATTTTGTTATTAATTTCTATCTCATGCGCGAATTTAATAGAGTCAAATTTACTGTTTAATTTGGCGATCAAATAATCTATTTTGTATATATTTCTATTAAATACTGCAAAAACATTGTCCAAATAAGGCAATCATACATATAAATAGTAGTTATAGTCTTTATTCACTTAGTTTATTAACTATAACTTTGTTAGCGAAACGATCGTCAAGTCTAAAAACTGTATTGTGTTAAATTGGGTTCTCCAAATTATACTCAACCCTGTATTGTGGTTATATTATTATTACTCAATTATCGAATTTACCTGGGTTGAGTTTTAGCTGAACTTGACCTAAGTTCACATTATGTCAGATACTGTATTTGACCTTTTCAAAAAGTTAGCCGTTATTATGATTAGTACTTTTTCATTATCATTCGTGTCTGTGAAGCAATAAGTTTTAAGACCTATTTATTCTTTTACCAATTTGGAGACCAATAATAATTGCAACTTCATGCAAATATATAAAACTTGAACCATTAAAAAAATCAAGCAATTTAGTAAACAAAATTGTTGATAAAAACGTGACTGATAGATTTTTGACCGAATATAAAAAAGGGAAAATTCTTACACTTAAGTCAGTCCCAGAGTTGGAATCATATTGTAAACATGTTGTCCTTAAAAGTAGTATTCTCCCTAGCTTTGCTAGCAGTAATGGTGTCTTCTGGTGGTACGTATATTTTGCTTTTATTTATTTTTTGTAGCCATTTTATACAAATATGTATATAATTCAATATTAATCCACCTATAAACAAAGTGCACTATATTTGTATTATGTAGACTAGAGCATTTTGGTCTCAAATAGACCATGATTTTGATTATTCAAAACAATTACCGTAGTTTTAGAACCACAGGAAAAGAAATTCAGGGTAAAATGGTGGACAAGAAAGTAAAGCCCATTGGTATCACAAAAATCAGTGTTTTATTGGCTAAAACTATTGGTTAAACTAGTATCTTACAATCGTTTCGGCAACGCGGTTAAATTATTCAGAACATAAACTATACATCAATCCATTAATTGTGTTACCCCTACTGGGTATAACTGTTCCATACTAAATAAAACAGAGAGTCTTTGTCTTTATGCCTGTATTTAGTAAACATTAATTATTTAACGTTTTTTAACATTCAGTTATTGGCAATATTAATAAACTCAAGCAACTTTTCATTAGCTTCAGAACTCACAACATTTCACGTATTACAAATTTTATAATATATTTGTTAGACGCTCAGTTATTTATGAGCAAAACTGAGATCATTGTGTCATATACTTGATGTGTAGACATTTTAAAATTTCAACGAATCCATCACATATAAGGTTCACACTACATTATTATTATTATTGTTGACTTAACCTGAAGAGCTTTCACACACTATCAGAGGAGAATCTTCACTCATCTTAAGTATTTCAGATGCAAAAGCGATTGAGCTTAGATGGGGCCATTTTCAAGTTGTCGGGCCATGAACGGCGACTCGACCCTTTCTCATATTCGAAAAATCTCCACACAAGTTGGGCACTTGCAAAGATAATCGCTTACTGCATAGCCTTATTGAGGTGTTCTCCAGGGCGCAGTCTGCTAATAGTCTCTATAAGATTCTTAGAGACCACACCAGTTGACGACTATAGGGATCACCTGGTCACTACCTGTCACTTTACTTACATTTCGGGGTCTCTCTACTTGATGACGGGTTTGTTGTACATTCTCTAAATGACTGGTATTTGAAATCACCACATCAATCGCCGACGTCGCTTGTTTGGATGACTTATTCGTTATTGTTATATGTGGCCTGTTGTGGATAATTCGCTGGTTCGAAAGCATGGTCCGATCCTAGTAAAACTTGTATCCGGAGTTGTCAAAAACAGAATTATGATTGTATGTGGTTCAAATATTCGTGGGTTTAATCAACAACACTTGTTTACTTAATATGTGTATAATGATAAAGTGTAGTACATTCTATGTTAGTGCCACCATAACACGCGTTTTCTTCAAGAAAATAAAACCTAGGAACTAATTATATATTATTAGATAACGCACATTTTCTCTAAACCAAACTAAATCCAATTTTCTGATTCACTATTATAATCAGTTACCCGTTATGCACACTAGGTACTTTCGTCTGGGGATGTTGCTCGTCACCATTTTTTAAATATCGGAAGAGTTTACATTTTCTTCGAAACATTGAGAAATATCAATATACTCATTCTTGCCATCATCTTTAGATGTAGGATTTGTTTCGTTATAACTATTGTTGGATATATCAGGGTTGTTACTATTAGGGTTGTTATTGCTTATGTGTTGACGGGGGCAAAGAACACCTGAATTTGAAACTAAGTGGTTGCAAGGTAATGGAGTGAGATTATGCTTACTGAGGAATCTCCTGTTTCTGCTGAGTTTATTAACTTATAAATCTTGGACAATCTATTACATATCGTTAACATTTCCAATTACTTTCCCTATAACCGATGGGAAATTATCTTCTCTTACCACTCTGACCCCTCTTGTTTTTGCAATATTATTTGGACCTTCAGTTCTGTCTCTTCTGCCTGTGTTACATGCTTTGGCAAAGTGTCCTGTTTTGTTGCAGATAGCGCACTTCCTGTTAAAGGCTGAACATCTATTTTCAACGTACACTTTGAACACTTTTATTCCTCCCGGATATGTATTCCTAACTGCGTCGACTCCATGATTTCCTTATAGAGTTCCCTTATTCAGAACATTCATATATTTTTGAGTTAAACTGACGCATTTGCAGTACTCAACTATCTTACCAACATCAAAATCTGCCTCTCTATTTAGTTTGGACTGAATCTGCTTGTCATAAATTCCTGCAGTTGGAGGATCAAGAATTATGCAGTTCTCGTAGTTTTTATAACATTGCTCACTTTCTTTAACGTCGGTCTGTTTCCGCAAGTTTGGCCAATCACCGACGCCAGGGAGCAGTTTCACCTCACTATCCTGGAAATTTTGCTGAACCCCTGCCTTTCTGTATGGAAGATAGGGATCTTTAACGTGCCCAACATCACATAGACACGAAACCGACGGTTCTACGCCCCCTTCGAAGGGCGGAACGTGCAGGCATTTAACTTGCTCAAATACAATGCCAGAAACTCGGTTGATGATCATGTTACAGTATGTACTGAAAAAGTGAAAGGAGAACGCTGGGGCAAACCCGGTACCCTTCGGTTCCGAGGCACACGTTCTTACCACTGAACCACCGAGGCTCTCACATTGCACACTAACACATTTGAATTAACACAGCTTTGCTTACTTTTTCAATTCTGTGACGTACTGTTCTATCGACTAATGCTCCTGTTGAAGTAAACTATATAATTTATTATTTATTATTTTATTATTAATAATTCAAATTATACAATATGCCATAGAAAAAAGCTATGCTTGTGATTTTTTTTAATTCTACATTTTTTAGCTAATACTAGTAAAAACAGGGTCTTGCATTAATGAAATATACCGTCAACATCGCCTTTTTTAAAATAAAACACTCTGTATTTTCTTGAATTTTTCGATTCCCTGGAAAATTCTAAATATATTTCATGTATAATGTCCCATACCTATCTTCAACTGTTTAATAATTATTCACAATTGAAAATTATTAATTTTCAATGAAAACAAAAATAAAAATCGAATTGTACGTGTGTTTCTGTGAAAGGTAAGCCTGTTCGCAGCTATTCCTATTATTCCAGACTCTATTTTCATTTGTATCTATAAATAGGTTAACTTTTCAAATTTTTATTGTAGCCTCTGAACGCTGCGACCCCAATGGGTCTTCTGTACATGACTATTTTTTTTAATGGCCGCCCAATGCTTTATTATTTTTTAACCTCGGTCTATTCGTTTAAAATATTTGGTGTTTTAAAATATCACTAATGGATTTTCCGAGAAACTAAAAAAAATCGTTTCACTTCAAAACTTGGCATAGAATTGAAGTTAATGTTGACAATAATTAGACCCAATTATACTATTAAACCAACAAACCAACATGCCAACGAATTAAACTTAATCAAATAAATGTTTAAATTGAGCACCACCAACTTCCATACAATTGTATAAATTTTTTTCAAATTTTTGCCTCACATTTTCAAGCATTTCAGGAGTAATCTTCCGCATTCATCAACGAATAGACCGAATTTCAAGAATAAAGCAGTCTGTAGGGAATTAAAAGCTCTTTTCAACGAGCTTTCACATGACCCCTATTCCCATTTGAGCGATGACGCCTAAGCTTAGGTGGGTAAAGTTTGGGCAATACCTTTTGCGTCCAAAGTTGCCCCCCACAAGCAAACCTGACGTATTTCAGGTGTTTTTCAATAAAATCTTTTCCAGGCAGTTATGGTGGCCAGCTCGTCTTCAATGGACCATCCTGTATATAAATACAATATTGGTTGTTGTTATAAAACGTGTGCAGTTATAGGTTTTGTCTTTTTTTTTGGTGTTGAAATTGTACCAAGTGCCAAGTTATGGATTACTTAACTAATTCATTAGCCTCGGCAAAAGAAGCAGGTCCTATGCAACAAAAATATTAAATGCTGACAATTCTTGTTGTAAAAAGTACCAAGTGACGGATTACTTGACCTTGTCTTTGACCTACGTATAGTGGGACTTACATTGCCCCACTGTCCCTGTGTATTTGGTGTTTGCTTTTGATTCTTTTCCGTGTAATCTCTCTCACAAGGTGATAAGAGCATCTAAGCGAAATGAGTCATTTTTGAGCTGTAAACGATTAATATTATATTAACTAACGAAAAATTTATTTCAGGGGCACAAAGCTTGCTTTCCTCGCTACTGCCTATTACAGGATCTCCACTGTTATCACTTCTGCTACCACTTCTGTTACTATTGGTTGTTCCCCAGCTTGGAGTCCCGCTGTTGTTCTTACTGTTCCTACCACGGCTTCTTAACTAATTACATATTTTGATCATGTAGTAATATAACCCAAATGAATAAAGTATGAATTTTATTTTGTTTTCTAAATTCCACACCTTTAGATTTTTGTATAGTAAAACTAATAGACACATGTCTTTATTAAAGTAGTAAGTAAAAAATATGAAGGGCTACCCAAAAGGAACAGAACTGATGCTATGGTGGGCGGAGTTTTTGCAATACTGCGTTCTGCTGCTTAGACGGTATACAGCTATCATTCCCGAGCGTCGTCGCTAAAGAATATTCCGGTCAGCTTGTGTGAAATTTAGTGAGAGTTGTTTTGTGTTCTTGTCATTTTTGCAATGGCTAATTCTCGTGTGGAGCGCGCGGCCATATAGATCTACTTCTTGATCTGAAAAACTGGCATAGAGACTCTTTAAATGTTAAAAACGGCCTACAAGGATGATGCTATTGGAAAAACTCTCAAGTCCTTGAAGAGTTTTCCTGTTTAAAAAAAGTGAAATGTCACCTGATGATAAACCTCGGTCTGGACGATTCGAACCGATGAAAATGTTAAAGAAATTTACGAAATCATCCTGAAAGATCGACGACGGACCATTGACAAAGTTGTGGAACTGTCTGGAGTGACTTGAAGTTTAGTTCAGTCAATTTTAACGCAAGATTTGTGGATCGAAAGGGTAGTTGTCGTGCCTCAACTGCTGACTTCTGAACAAAAGCAAGGTCGCCTGGAAGCATGCTGTGCATTGAAAGAAGGGTTCCGAGGTGATCTAAACTTTTTTCCAAGTTGATCACAGGTGACCAATCATAGTGATATGATTAAGACCCTAAAACGAAGCAACAATCAAGCCAGCCCCCAAGTTCGTCTTGCCCCAAACAAGCTCGTCAAGTGAAATCAAATTTCAAAACCATTCCGATGTATTTTGTTCGGTGTGAGACCAGTTATTCGTTCAGAGTTTGTTCCACAGAGCCAGACATTTAATCAGGCTTTTTACCTGGAAGTTTTAAAATATTGTGGTACAGTTTGCGGGGGAAGGGGTCTGATTTGTGGCAGTCGGGTGATTGCTTGTTATCCACGATTACGCTCCTGTTCACACAGCCTTGTCCATGCGTCAATTTTTTACCAAAAATGGCAGGACTCATCTGTCTCGTCCCCCATATTCACCTCACCCTGTACCCTGTAACTATTTCCTCGGAAAGGGTCATAAATGGAAAGCGTTTTGTAGACGTTGCTTAGGTGAAGAAAAATACGACACAGGCGCTATTGGGCGTCACAGAAAGAGAATTTTGAAAATGTTTTGAACAATGAGATAAAAGATTAGACAAGTGAACTGGTCCCAGTGGGGGGGTACTTTGAAAAAGACTTAAAGCTTCGTGTTTAAAAATTAAATAAAAAAATAAGTTCGGCTTTTTTGGGTAACTCCTCGAATGTATTGATATCTGGGATATTTTAATCAACAAACTGTACTGTTTAAGTAATTATGTTATAAAACCAGAAACATAGATTTAACGACTCTTTTCCTAGCTCCACCCGTGCCTGTTTTCTTCTCTACAACTGGTTTCGCATATTTTGATAAAAAAATTATTAAAAAATTAAAAATGACTCTTTGAAATGTTTATCTGATGTATATCAATAAATAACATGAAAATAAAATCAGCTTATCCCAACAATAATAGGCATAACAACCATCAAAATAGCGTAATAACTAATTAAGGATAACAGCAATAGAATCAGGATGTATATATTAAAAATATTAATTGTTCATAATTAGTATGTAAAATATATCAAGTGCCAAGTGACGGATTACTTGACCTATTCATTGACCTCCGTTGTAGTAGTGTCGTAGTGAGATTTACGCTGCCCCACTGTCTCTGTATAGTTAGTGTTTGATTCTTAATTGTTTTTGTGTAACCTCCCTTACAACAAGGTGATAAAAGACCTGGAAAATATTCGTCAGTTTTCAGGCGCAGCTACTTTTATTATCATTACTAACGAAACGTTTATTTCAGATGCACAAAGCTTGCTTACCTCGCTATTGCCTGCAACAGGATCTCCACTGTTACCCCTCCTGCTACCAGTTCTGTTATTTTTGGTTGCTCCCCAACTTGGATTATCGTTATTCTTCTTACTGCTCCTGCCAAGGCTTTTTACATAATCAATTATATTGATAATGTAGTAACACAAATGAATAAAGCATAAACTTGATTATGTTTTCTGAAGTCCACACCTGTATTTCATTAATGCAAAAAATAATATACACTGTGTCTATAAGCTAACAAACAAATTCAATAAAATTGAATGTGATTATTATTCAGAAAAATTCAAAAACAAGTCAATTTTTATTGCTAAAAACTAATTTTTTGATACAAAAATCCCCCCCTATCATCATACCACTTCAAAGGGTAGCTACTCATTCGAAATTTTGAATTTGGATGGTGGGTAGTGTAATACGCATTTCTAAAGCTAATCCAATTATCTATTCGGCAACACCATTTATTTTTAGGAATAAAATAAAGTGAGTAAAAACATCTTTATTATCAGTAATACATAACACAAGCGAAGCCTGTAAAGAATCCAGTCTTATGATACTGATATGATACTTCAATATGTCAAAGTCTGTAAACAATGTTCAAAATGTTGGGCTTCTTGTACGAAAAGAACTCTAGAGATTTTGTTGTATACTATGTCGTATCTGTAACAATCGAGTGATGATAACAATTATCTGCTGTATGACATGTGTCATAAAAATCAAGCATAAGCTTGATATTTCTTGCGATACGATCTACAGATAATAGTAGTAAATGTACGTTTTGGTTGTCGTGCAAAGTGAATATGTATAATTTTCAACTTTTGCTTTTTCAAATTAATTGTGAAATTGTTGGTAAAATTCGCTTACCAATAGCTCAAAGAATTAAAGTTCTAATGATGATTGGCTGTAGTGATGGGATAGGTCTACCAATCAAGCAACAGCGCGTCGAATAGATAAAAAATTTCGAGAAACTTCTAGCGTGAAAGATTGCCAAAAACAGGTCGCCGGAAGAAGTGAAGTTAAACGCTTTATTGACAGTGGAAGAGAATCCCTACCGTAGTGTTTGGCAAATTGACCGAGACAATAGGGAACGTAAAGTATTAAAACTGGAAAAGCTTAATTCTTATAAATACAGCTTTTGCAGGACGAACCATACCGACGGATGCAGTTTTGTGCAACATTAATGGATAAATGTGATGATAATTCTTTGCAAGTACCAAATATTTTGTTATCGGACGAATCTACTTTTACACTACATCTAAAAGTTAACCGTCAAAATTGCAGATATTGGGGAAGGGAAAAATTCATGATGGATGCGACAAAAGCACACACAATATTCACAAAAGGTAAATTTTTGGGCGCGAATTGTTGAGAGTAAGATGATTGGTTCGTACTTTTTTTAAGGAACTATAAATGGACCACAATATCTAAAATGTTTACAGCAATAACTCATTCTGACGTTATTGAACCTATTTTCTGATGGAGACAATGCTGGCAGGGAAATCATAACTTGTGGTGTAAACAAGATGGTGTCCTCGGGCATTATAACGTTAATGTGCGACAGTATCTGGATCAACAGTTTCCCAATAGATGGATTGGCATCCGTTGTGCAATCAAGTGGCCACCAAGTTCACCTCAGCTAACTACCTTGGATTTTTTCTGCAGGATTATTTGAAAAATGTGGTATCGACGAATTAAAAACAAGCATTAGAACTGAATTTACCAACGTTTCTCCAGTTATTATAAATAGAGTGCAACAAGAATTTGCTGACGGTCTGGGTTATTGTCAGGCACAAGACGGCGCGCATTTAGAATAAGACTGAACTATGTAATTCTTTATAGGATTCACTTGTGTCATATGTTACTGATAATAAAAATGTTATTACTCACTTTATTTTATTCTTAGAAAAAATTGGTAATGCTGAATAAAGAATTGGCTTAGCTTTAAAAAGATCACACTTTAAAAAGATCATCGAATTTCAAAATTTTAATAGGGTAACTACCCCTCGAAGAGGCGTTACGATAAGGGTGAGATTTTTATATAAAAAGTTAGTTTTTGTCAATAAAAATCTACCTGTTTTTGAATTTTCCTTAATAATGGCCACTTTCCATTTTATTGAAAATATGCGTTATTTATAGACACAGTCTATGTGGATTCACTAAAGATGCAGGTGAACGATATGTATAGGTACCAGAATCTATCAATAAATACCTGTGTTTGAAGACAAATGACGTTGCTGAATCAAGTTGGCATTACCGCCGTGTACTGTCATTTGTCAAACGACACCATACTAAACTTCAAACTGACTCATTGGTTAGTTTTAATTTGGCAACCACTCGTGTGTCTCGATGGATGGCGCGATAAAATGGAAAAAGTGCAATAGCGATCCGTAATTATTCGCTTTTTACTTTTGGATGGTACAACATACGAAGAAATAAAAGCAAAGTTGGATGCTATCTATGGAGACCCTTCGCCACCCATGATAGCACGTTGAGAAGGTTCACGACCTGAATCTCGCTGTTCTCTGAACTCAAGTGCGCGAAGCAGCAGAGGCTATAGGCGTATCATACGGAACGGTAATGAAGATTTTAGACAAGTTAAATATGAGAAAGATGTCAGCCCGATGGGTGCAGTGATTACTCACGGTGGGCAACAAGCGGGTACGGCTGTCAATGTCAAAGCAGTGTTTGGACCTCTTTAAGCTATATTCGTAGGAGTGTTTGCGTGGAGTCGTCACTGTTGGAACCTGGATACACTGTTAAACGCTAGAGACCATGCTACAGTCAAAACAATGGATTTTTCCAGGCGAATCTCCTCCGGAGAAAGCAAGGACGGTACCATCGGCCGGAAAGGTCATGGCCACGATTTTCTGAGATTCTAAGGGAATAATCCTCATTGACTTTATGCGAAAGAAAGAACGATTACGGGGCAGTACAACAGTGAATGATTGGAGCGATTCTGTAGAAAATTAAGTGAGACATGGTTTCATTTGGCTAATAAAAAAGTGTTGTTTGTACACGATAACGCATCAGCACATTCATTCGGAATTGGTGCTGCCAAATTGAATGAATTGCCGCTGCCCCACCGTACTGACCCAATCTGATTCCCTACGACTTCCTTCTGTTCTCCAACATGAAAACGGGGAGGTTATAGCTGTGGCAAAAGCGTATTTTAAAGATTCTGACAAGCCGTATTGTTTGGAGGGAAATGGCAAAAACTTTGTGAAAAGTGTTGGACGTAGAAGGAGATTACGCTGAAAAGTAAAAGAAAAATGTGGAAGATTTGCATCTTAATACCTAGTACGGGTGTTTATTGATTATCTTCGTTTCCAGTGGCGTATTATGCCAAAAGCCTAAGAAGCCCGGGATTCTGGCAAAATTTTAAAGGGGCGCCGCAGGTAAAAAGTAAATTCGTTGCCAACATTGTCATTGTCAGTAGGCAGGATCCAGCCATGTCGCAGTATTTCGCCCGCTGCTGCTTGTGCCACTCGACTCGTGTTGTGCTTGTGCCAGTTATAATACGTTTTTTATTCGTTAACGTTAGCATTGTACCTAATTTTTGTTTAAAATGCCTGATAGTTACGGTGCTAGTAAAAAACTCTGCGGTGCTCGATTCAAAATAAAAGTCTGGGCGCAGCAAGTGCGCTACGGTAGTGAATTTTCATAGAATTGGTTTTGATAACAACATAGTATGTCTTATTTTAAATGAAAGCACCAAATTTGGTTATCAGTATAACCTATATAGTAAAAACAATGTACCACATTTCATCAAATAACAGTATTGTTTAAAAAATTATAAAAATTAACAAATAATATGAAGAAAGGTATCTGTGAAGGTGTCATTTTCATCATCATCGCTATCTATTGGTAAAAATGCCGTATCACAATTTTTTATAGGTATGCGACCAAATGTAAAACGTTGCAAGACAATTGAAATAACTCAAAAACGATGAACACTGTCATTTGTCTCCCTTACAAACATACATAATTCAATGGAAAATGCAAAATGCAATAAAATAAGGGGTGTAAAAAAAGAAAACTTGTATAAGCAACCACTTATGGGCCATCCTGTGATTTTTAAAATAAATATTATAAAATGCGGCTCAAGACGCCCTATAATTAACGTATACACGTTCTTTTCGTATTTTGTATAAATACAAATATATTGAGCTTTACCGTAGAAATACGTCACCCTGTATATGTGGGTTCTAGGTTTTAGGGGGTCTTCGCGCTCATTTAAAGAAATCTTCTCAGAATTAAAAAGTCGCGGTCTCCCAGATAGCGAGTTTTTTCTACGAAAATTCGCTAAAAATTACAGGCTATTAAACCATGTATATCTTAGAAAAATGAATGACAATGATGGTTGAAGCTAAAACTTGGGCTTTGTAAAACACGTTTCTTGTGACATTTTTTCTACATAACACGTATTCGTTTCAGTTTCTTTGCCTAAATGTTGCCAATTTTGAAGTTTTTAACCGAGACTTCGACGTTTTAAGCGAAAAAAGAAGAAAAAAAATTTTGTAATAATAATAACACACCCACATATATATTATATATATACATACATACATATATATATATATATATATATATATATATATATATATATATATATATATATATATATATATATATATATATATATATATATATATATACATACATACATACATATACATACATATACATAAAACAATTGAAACTGACCCCGGATATCTGTTGTAGTGCGCCTAGTTCGCGCTAGGTTGAAGAAGTTTTTTCAAAATTCAAAAGTCGTTATTCAAAACTATTAGCTTTTTATTCTAAAGTAAACTTAATATTTGAATGAAGGTTGTTAATAAAATTTAAAACTTCATTTAATTCTGTATGGCTACCTTGAAAACATGCTAAAATACACTGACACAACTATATCATACGACTCGTCTCACCCGTTTTCACAAAAGCTGTCAGCCTACCGTTCTATGATACATCGTGCATTTTCAATACCTATGTCCCAAAACAATTTTGGAAATAAATTTCGATAATTAAGTAAATAGCATTTAATAATGTCTACTTTGGTAAAATAATAGATGAAATGAAAGAAAGAAAAGAATAGGAATTACCGATAAATTTAACTTATCCAAGTGTTAGAGACAAAAAAGATAACAGGTATGTTTCGATAACTTATTTTAGAACCTTTTCAGAAACCATTTCAAAAATTTTAAATACCTGTACTAATACAAACGTAGCTTTTAAATCTTACAACACGACGTGTGATTTGTTATTTGTTTCTTGACAAAAGCTGGAGTTTATAAATTAGGTTGTACACATTGTAATGCAATCTACACAGGTCAAACTTCTAGAAATTTTAACACTGGACACAAAGAAGACATTTCTGCATTTACAAATAACCACGCTGACAAATCTGCATTTGCAAAACATATTATTGATACTCAACATAGACCTAGACTAAATAACCTCATAAAACAACAACATTTTTGTAATAATAAGCATAAACTATACTTTCTTGAAGCCTTAGAAGTAAAAAAAAAACACATACAAGACAATATATACCTTATTTTAATTGAGTAAACTGATTTAATGATTCCCCCTTTTTGGATATTCTTCTTCCTACTTAAATAAATCAAACAAAATAGATACAATTTTTTTTTCAAAAAAATGCAATGAGATAATAAATTGATGTATGTCGATATTTTCATTGTATAGAGACTGTTATTGTGTAGTTATTTTATTGTCGTAATTGTATTATAGTTATTAAGTTATAACTATTATAGGTTAGTTCTATCCTTATATTAAATATAGACATATATCACGTAGACATTTTGAAGGCGTCATTTGTCATTTTGGTTTTATTTTATTTTCATTTTTAAAGAATTTTTTGATCAAAAATCATAACATAGCAACAGATCTTTATCTGTAGCTGTCATGATTTCCTGTTCATTCATTTTTATTTGTATGAGGGTGCTGTCAAGCAGCGAAACCGGTTAGAGAAACGTTGAGAAACACCGTAGAACATCTAAAATTCAAAAGGACTACTTGCTCCAGTTATCTTACGCTCTGGCTACCTCCTACACATACCGAAATGAAAACCAACGGTGAATGCAGATATGTAGTTCAAAGTATGTATGTAGTATGGACCAGTTTCACCAAGTAAGGACAATAACAATCAATGAAATGGATTTTTCTGATAAACTGGATTTTCCTGTTATATTGGATTCTCTTATATACTGGCCTTATATTGTGTCTTTTCGATTTACATCACAAATCGATTACTGATACTTAATTAACCTCCAAAAAGACGTCTGGAAAGACTAATTACAAACAGTTGAGAGGAGGCAGATAAACTTCACCGCCCCTTAAAACAATTATTAACCACTACATACAGACTTGGAGACTACTTCTCTGGCTTCACTGTTGGTTTTCGTTAGTGAAGGACGTAGCCTGCGCGTAAGCTAACTGCAGCAAGTTGCCCTTACGAATTCTGGATGTACTAGGATGTTCTTCAACGTTTCTGTGACTATAGTTTCGCTGCTTGACAGCATTCTGTTTGAGAATGCTGTCAAGAACATCCAGAATTCGTAAGCGCCACTTGGTCCAGTTAGCTTACACGCTGTCTACGTCCTTCACTAACGAAAACCAACAGTGAAGCAAGAGAAGTAGTCTCCAAGTCTGTATGTAGTATGGACAAGTTTCACCAAGTAAGGGCAACAACAATAAATGAATTATTAACCACTTTACTGTTCGAAACAACCATTATTTCGACATTTGTGGTTAGTTAACATAGTTTTATTTTGCATGTAAACCCACTGTGGTCACAGGCCGCTAAAATAGCTTGTTTCAAGAATTAAATATAAGTGCAATACTTTTAAATTGCTTTGTTGCCAGTAGATACAAAAACCATTATATTAATTTATTAACACAGCCATTGTATTTATTCCCTAATACATACATAGTATAACTATTTGCCTCTCACAGTTTTTCTGAACACTTCTTAATTTTTTAGCCGCACATATTAAAGACAAATTTTTATCTTAGACGTTGACAATCGACAGTCCAGCAGGTGTGTCAACTATATAGCCTTGAAAGCAACAGTCACGATACAGTTCAGTAGGTGTAATATTTGAATTGTTTTCGTTATAAGGGGTTATATCAAGGTTGGCTTTCCTTAAATACCCCAAGTGCAGCGTAAGTTACATTAAGGAGCTTATGCTGTCACACAAGGCTAATATGTTAATACGCCGCCACAAACTCCGCGTTAACATGCGCATGGTTTTAAATGTAGAATTTGCACTATAGTCATAACAACTTATATCCCATTGCTTATTAGCTTATAAAATCAAATTGCTCACTATTACAAGAAAGCTAAAATAACCCTGCTTAGAAATTATACTGATCTCAGCGAAGATTTGCCATGTTCATGTAGGTCTTCCAGCAGTGACTTGCCTGAGCCTAATTAGTGAATTTTTATTTAAAAAAATCACTAATAGAGAGGTATCGATGGTGAGACTTTGCAATTTTTTTTTCAAATGAGCGCGAATTAGGACCTCTAAAACCCATATCCGGGGTCAGTTTGAATTTTTATATGTTTATTTATATATATATATATATATATATATATATATATATATATATATATATATATATATATATATATATATATATATATATATATATATATATATATATATATATATATATATATATATATATATATATATATATATATATATATGTCCGTCTGATAACTCAAAAAATAATTAACCGATTTCGATGAAACTCGGCAAGTGCCTTTCTTTTATTAATGGCTTGGATGAGTTCGTTGGCCAGGAAAATCGGACGGGGTTTTGCGAGAAAATTTTGAGTTTTCTTTCAAACAAAATTTTTTTTCCGAAAATTTCGATAAAATTTGGTCTAAATATTGCTTTGGGAAAGACCTAACTATGTGCCAAAATTCAGCTTTCTAGGGTGACAGAAAATTGAGCTATTCAAATTTGAAACATTTATGTTTAAATCATAGATCAAGTGTGTGGTTGCTGTTGGTTAGTCAATGATAGCTGCTATTATTGTCATTGACCCATGAAATTCATTTTTAAGTTTCAGAGAAATGTCAATAATACTGAATTCACTGACTGTTAATCATTGGCAGCATTTACGATTATATATAACCTTATTGTAGTTTATCATCATTTATCACCTCTGTAGTATAATTATTTTTTTCCTTACAACTCGCATCGTTTTTAGTCAATTGTTGTTATTAATAGTCAATAGTTTCTTCCCAAAATTTGCTCTTACCGAACACACACGGCTTCCATTGACTTCTGCTTCTGCCGCTGTTACAGTCTTTTTAGAGGTCCAGTTGTAACCACTCATGCAGCCAGTGTTGCCAGTTTAAGTATAAATAGTGTAGTACTTTTAGTTTGTGTACACTCCATTTACTTTTTATATTTCTTCTTTGCTGCACATAACAAGACAAATTATGTTGTTAGTTTGTATACAGTGTGGTCTAGAAGTAATTGTACACAGAGCAGCAGTGGAAATTCAACCAAATTTACCTCAGTCCAAAAGTCAACATTGAAAGAGATATGAGATATATCTTTTAGTGAATTTTTATTAAAAAAATTCACTTATAGAGAGGTATCGATGGTGAGACTTTGCAAGTTTTTTTTCAAATGAGCACGAACTAAGACCGCTAGAACCGATATTCGGGGCCAGTTTCAATTTATATATATATATATATATATATATATATATATATATATATATATATATATATATATATATATATATATATCCAACCGATAACTCAAAAAATAATTAACAGGGTTTTCCGGGCAAATTTTGAGTTTTCTTTCGAAAAATAATTTTTTCTGCGAAAATTATAAAGCTGTTTTAATTGAATTTAGTAGATGTGTTGCCTTGGAAGAGACCTTACTACGTACCAAAATTCAACTTTCTAAGTTGATAGAAAATTGAGTTATTCAAATTTTTAATTTTCTTTCGAAAACATTTTTTTCTCCGAATATTACAAAGTTATTTTAATGAAGTTTGGTAGATATCTTGCCTTACAAAATACCTTACTACATACCAAAACTAAACTTTCTAAACTTATAGAAAATTGAGTTATTTAAGTTTGAAACATTTAATTAAAATTCATTACCATAACGCACTTGCTGCGTCCCGAGTTTTTTTTAAACACGCTATTAAAAATCGCACTAAAAAGCAGAAAATGATTTGGTTTAAAAAAATTACTATTAGACAATTTTCTGATTATGCATGACTAACTAGGAAATACATTTGACTTCTTTAACTAAAATAACAATTCTTTTCAGGGGCAAATTCATCGCTTCATCTCGCAATATTAAGACCACTTCTTTGGATATATCACAGGCTAGCATTTGTGTTAAGACATGTACTAGTTTTGATTAGACCTTCGCTGATGATAGCCGTGTTGTTCTTCCGGCTTATGTCACGCGCCTTACTGTAAACAAAATATTCCTAAGGAAAGCATTGAATAAACATTGAACATCCAGTTGTTTTATTATAACCTATACATACCCCATTAGATCGTGTTGCACATAGCAAAGTTCAGCTGCTAAAGAAAATCCAAAAATTAATTGTAAGAAAATTGAATAAAAATAAAATTATTGTGGCAGCCTTGGTGGTCCAGAACTTGTGCTTCTAAACCCAAGGGTTTTGGGTTAGATTCCCGTTAGTAGATTTCACTTTTTTAGTACATCCTGTAAAATCATCACCATTTTAGCAGGGTGACCATTTGTCTGGAAAACAGGGAAAGCCGAGAAAAGTCAGGTCATTTGTAGAAGGAAAAAATTTGTTAGGAAATCAGGCACGATCGAGAAAAAATATGTAAATTCAGGGGCGTGTGGTGACATTTTAAATACGGGAAGCAATTTTAAGAAACTTACCTATTTGTAGTGTAACTCGATTTTTCTGTCGTTTTTGACAAATTCGTTAATAATGTCATAAAACTGTGGATTCTGGAACATTTCCTCGACGAAGTTATTTTCAATTGACAAAATTGAAATTTGGGAACGTCTTTCCTGTCCTGTTGAAGTCCTAACAAAACTGTTGATACGTTTCAATGTAAAACAATTTCGTTCTACAGACGCACTAGTAGCAGGAATTGTTAATACTAATTCACATAATTTGAACTCTTCAGAATATGCATTTTCCAATTTTGATTCTTTTAAGAAAGTTAAAGGTTCACTCGCGTTAGTTTTTGTGTCAATAACATCGGTTTCATAAATGACTGTAAGTCCTGATCGTAATAAGGCTTTGTCAAAATAATGTCCATAGTGGTGGAATAATGATTTGAATGAATCTTCTGGGAAAGGTATCCCTACAAATCCTCCAAAATTACACAATTCAAGAAATTTCAGGTCACTGAGATGATCAAATCTGCAGTTAATTTGCTGCTGAATTTGATCTATGATTTTGTAGAAAAGGCGACGATAAGAAGTTTGAAGGTCTCCCACATTATCATTGCGCAGACGCTTTCTTCGTGGCTCCACTTTTCCTAATTCCCTAGTTTTTCCAGAACTTATCAAATTCATTCCTTTTTTGAATTATAATGGATTTAAATTCACTAATTTTCTTCAGACAAAAACCAATGTCATTTGTTTTACATTGCAATATGTTAAATACATTATCTGAAAACGGAAATATTTCCGAAAATATATTGAGTAAGAAATTAAAATTAAAGTCTCTTTTCAAACCATCCAAAAATCCTCTAGAACTATTTATTGTTTTTGCATCCCAATGTTTGCTATTTTCTATTATGTTTTCAAAAAGTTCAATTAACGATTCACGGTGTTCAAATATGGTTCACACAAGTCTGCCGTTGTAGTTCCATCGGGTTGCAGCTACTTTAGGTAAACGTTTTTTAACAATTGAGTCTAAGGCTTGTGTGCGTTTCATAGATTTGGAAAAAAAGCAACCATTCCACTTAGGGTAGCAAAAAACACCTTACATTCTTTAATATGATTTATGGGATAAAATTAAATTTAGTTTATGAGCACAACAGTGTACAAATAGAGCAATGGAAAACGTTTCCCGCACTTTAGCTTGAAGACCTTCTAAATATCCGGCTATAACAGCAGCCCCATCATAGCTTTGGGAAATTAATTTATTATCAGTCTCCTCAATATCTTTCATAATATTAAGCACAATTTTATATAGAGCGTTTGCGGTACGATCTTCTGTCACATTTTTAAAGCCTAAAAATCTTTCTTGCTCCCATCCATTTTTACATAGCGTATTACTACAGATAGTTGACTTAAATGAGTTACGTCGGTTGTTTCATCTAGAACAATAGCAATGAAACGAGTCTGTTTAATTTCAGATTTAATTCTGTTCAAAATAATAAAGGCAGCAGCCGCAATTAAGTCATTCTGAATGTGATTTGATGTCCCGCGAAAAACATTAGACTGTTCCAAGTAATTTTTTAAATAAATGTCGTATTTGGCTATTAAAGAAACTAGGTCTTGAAAGTTTCTTCTATTTGCAGATGTAGTGGTTTCGTCATGACCCCTGAACCCCAATTCATGCTGACCAAGAAAACACACAACATCAATAAGTCTTTTAAATATGTTTCTGTTTTTATCAACCAGTTGTGTTGGCGATGACTAATTTCTATCTGCTTGTCAACGGCGTGATCAATTCGCGTTTTTTCCAAAGACACTTAATTTTAAAATGGTCTGTAAATGCGCTTTAGACATAACATATCTTTTTACTACTTTATGTAGATTATTCAAGTCGGAAAAACCATTTTTATTCCACACCCCCTTTTCAGTCACAAATAGACTACCAGGCCAACAAAACAGTTTATTCCTGTTAACCATTCATATTGTTTATAAGTTTTTTCCGCTTTGAAATGTCGACTACATGTTTTAATTCTTGTATTTAAGCTTTTTAGAGTAGGTTTCGGCCTACCTTTATTAATAATAGCAAGTTTTTTAGCAAACGATAAAGCTGAAAATCCTTTGGTTATCTAAAAACGCACGACACAATCACAGTTATTATTACCACTTGTTCGTAAAGTTTGTAAATTCCCACCCCCACCGACGCCGCTGTTAAAAGCTGATCTAGTTGCAGCCATATTAATAATCATAAAATGCCAATGTATTTAACTTAGCCAACTGCTTATATCTACGAAATAATCAGCGCCATTCCATTGTACGTACATCGGTTCTTCCAACACGTTCTACATGTCATTGCATCCACTCTAGTATTAGGTTCATGCTGTTGGTTGGTGGTCGCGTTTACTGGGACGACGTACGACGTCCTTGCTAAGAGCGCAGAGCGCATATACAAGTACAGTATGATGCATAATAAATAATTATGTGTGAGCTTGCGAATTAAAAATTGTAATAGATAAATTAGTTTTAGAATTTGAAATTTAATATTTAAAATACAAAATGGATTTTAAATAATGCGGTTTAATACAAATTATTTTAAAGTAGGTATGTGGTCGTTATGATTCCCTTGCTTCCATGGACCGCACGCCACTATGTAAATTGACTAAGAGTGAGGGAATTTTTGTCTGTGTCAGGGAAAATTATTTGCTTGCGTTTTATGATTAGTAATTAATATAATAATAGGTGCATATTTGTATAAGTCGCCTTATCGTTAATTTGTAAGGAAAATTGTGTACATTTCATAAATGTAATTTTGGGGAAGTGTGTTTTCTGCCATGAGACGAAGACTTACTGTATTTTATAGTAGCGTGTTACACCTTTTGGGGGTAGATTCTGGGATATCAAAGTCAGGGGATTAGGTTTTGGCATGTCAGGGAAAGCAGGGAAAAGTCACGGAAATTGATATGCTGTTTTTAGTGGGAATCCTGCCGAGATTATGACATTTGATTGAGCAAATTGAATGTCGGCAAATTCCGCCCTCCGGCGGAGAACGTAAATATGTCGGTTCTGTGTACCATGCGTTGTTGGACACCATAAAGATCCCCACTCCCCTTACATGGAGGCAAAATTTCCAGGATAGTGAGGTAAGTTTGCTCTCTGGCGTCGGTGATTGGCCATAGTCGTAGAAACAGATCACCGTAAAAATTACTGTGAAAAATAAAATTGTATTTCTCAAGAAAAAAATGGTGAACGGTATCAGTGTATAAGTTGCGCAAAGGACACAGCGCTCGCTGAAAGGACAAATGGAAAAAGAATTGCGAGGGATGCTTAGTGTATTCAATTGCATGCTGTAAAGTAAAAATCAGAAACCAATATAATAAAACCCTGGACGCAGCAAGTGCGTTATGGAAGCAAATTTTCATAAAAATGTTTTTAATAGCAAATATGTCTCTTTAATGCAAGCAGGCATCAATTTGGTGACCAGTGTAACTTATATGGGTAGTAGAAAAAAAAAACATATTTTATCAATATAACATATTATTTGAAAAAAAAAAAAAAAACTTTAAATGTTTGCGAGAAAGTTGGTTTCCTAGCCAACAACCTTTAGGTTCATAGCAAATTGAATTATGAAATTTGAAGCATTTAATAAAAATTCGCTACCAAAACGCACTTACTACATCTCGATTTTTTCCTTACAAAAGTGCATCATATTTCGATGAAAAATGCAAAAATGTTATAATATAGGGGATGTTCGAAAAAAAAGTATGTTTCACTAACGACTTGTGGGCCAACCTGTGACTGTCAAAATAATGTTAAAAGGTTCAGCTCAAGACACCATATAATTAACGTATACATTTTTTTCTTGTATCTTGTATAATAACAATTACATTGAGCTTTACCGTAGAAACGCCTGTATATATGTAAACAGATAAAAACTTAAACAAACCCCGGATATGGATTATAGGCGGCCTGCACTTATTTGACGAAATCTTTTTAAAATTCAAAACTCGTGGTCATCTCCTTAACGAATTTTTTCTACGACAATTAGCTTAAAATATAAACCGTTATACTACAAGCTTAACTAAAACTACTGCCAAAGTATCAGAGAAAGGGTCTATTTGAAATTAATGTTCTGGAAACATTTAAGTAAAATAAACGACAGTGACGGTTGAAGCTGATACATAAGGGATTGTAGCACACTCTTCTTGCGACAATTTATCTACATAACCCGTATTCGTTTCAGGATTTTTTGCCAAAATCTTGACAATTTTGAGTTTAAAATCGCGACGTTTGATGTTTTAAGGAAAACCTATTTTTCTTTAGATGCCTATTTCTCTTTTAACTTACAGACCCAAATTACGGTACATAGTTCACTTTTTATACTAAATTTGGTTGCCATTTATTTGTTATTTCCAGAAATATAAAAATGTTCCGAAAAAAACACAAAAGTTTCGGGGAACACCTGGACACACACACATACATATATATATATATATATAATTTAAAAAAAAGTATGGATACAGCAATAGTAAATAAATGTTGAAAATGGTTTTAGGTGCAGAAAGTGCGTTATGGTAGCGAATTTTCGTAAAAATATTCCAAATGGTGATAATTCAATTTGCCATTAAACTAGAATCTTCAGTTTTGCTACATACTAAAACCTCTATAAAAGCAGCGTGGGTACTAAGTTTAGAGGATAACACAATGAGCTTCACAAGCAACGATAAATTTGTTTTAGAAAACCATTTTTGTTATTTTGTTTGCAGAAACTGTTTTGATTGAGTGGACTAAAACGGATCACCCAAGCGACTAATAAGGAAAAATACCTGCGACGTTTATAATTTGGCAGGTACATTCGTTTTGTAAATAAAAATTAAATTTTCGGTAAATTTTCAGATTAGCACACAGGTTAAAAAAAGCAGAAACATACTTAAATCTCCTTCTGAATGCACAAACCACAAGAAATATTTCTTGCAAACAGCCCCCAAGAAAAATACTGGACCAGGAGTGATAGGGTGTTGGGCGGGGAAAAAGTTAAGAAGTAAATGTGAGCGAAAAGTGCGAAAAAACACAGCTTATTTAGCCCTCTATAAGCTGCCTTTATTCCATTTTGCAGCAACTCCTTAAAATTATGTTTATCCCGCCCAGAATCCCTATATTTACCTCAGGTTCCGTAACTTTCTTGCGGGTTGTTCCCAAGAATTTTTGTTGTTTATATTGTTCTTGTTTATGCATTGCGGGTGGTTGTATGCATGCAGAAGGGAAAGGGGAACCTCTGCGACAAAGCAGCGAACCAAGATTTTCAATTTATGATTAAATTGTTACCCCATTTCATTTGTTTAATTTTTTTTTCAAAAATCAAATTTAGGTTGCCTTGTTTGTCAGTCTTACATGTCAGAGAGATACTATATTTCATCATTTTCAAAAAGTGTGGATACAGCAACATTAAATAAGAGTTGAAAATGGTCTGGGTGCAGCAAATACATGGTGGAGAGTTTTTGTAAAATATTTGAAATCCGATAACTCAATTTCCTATTAAGCTAGAATAATCTTCAATCTTGAACGATAGTAACACCTATGTAAACACAGCCTGGGTACTAAATTAAAGAAAAATAACATAATGGGCTTCACGCATAACTACAAGTTGGTTTTAAAAAACCCTTTTTGTTGTTTATTGTTTGCAAAAAACTAGTTTGATTGGGTTGACTAAAACAAAGCCATCCAAGCAATTAAAAGGTAAAATACCTGCCATATTTATGATTTTGCAGGTACATTCCCTTTGTAAAAAAATTTTTTTTTCTAGAAAGCTTTTGTGACTTTAATGAAATTTGTAACACAATTTTTTTAAAGAGACTTTACTTACATATATATCTACCAAAATATAATTTTCTAGCTCCATGGAAAATATAAACTTATTAAAATAATCGATAACTGGGACCTCGAAAACCGGTCTCCAAGGTCCATTTTAATTTAAAGTATTAGTTTTAGTAATATACCTTACTAACAGTGTACAATTCTTACGAAAATTCATTACTATAAACAATTTGCTACGTCCCGAATATTTTTTATAACTTGAGTCTGAACATTAAATGGAATCAAGAAAAATGAATGAATCCTAATGATGTTTCGACTTTTGGTTTGTAGTACCTACTCGAAATTTTCTACATATTTTTAGTGTTATCCTTCTGTCTAACCATGTGTTTTCCTTATTTATCCTATCTGTGTGACTTACATAAAGTCGTCGAGATAAACCTCCAAGACGCAGAAGATTTGTTTCCCTGTTTTTTATCTTAAGTAAGCTAGTGATATCTCGATACATAATGTGTATTTGTGTGAATGTCAGTATAAGCTCGTGCTTCTGCGGGTGGATCTTGATTTATATATTTAGGTAAATGGCTGTATAATTGAAATGTTCAGATTAGGGTAAATATTAATCTAAACTGCCTTTGCCCAGGCACATGCTGATGATGGGCTGGTCTTAGTCACCGGCACATTCCTCAGCGTCGTGCGTGCATGCGTGCAAACAGTCTGTAGTAAAATTGAAAGGTGGTGTGGTGAGCTGGGACTCTCCGTAAACCCAGCGAAGACGAAGATGATCCTGTTCACTAAGAAGAGGAATCTGGAGGGGTTCAGGGCGCCGGTGAAGTTTGGCAAACCTTCAAATATCTGGGGGTGGTCCTGGACTCCAAATTATCATGGGGGTCGCAAATAGAACGAGCAGTGAGGAAACCAGTAGCGAGCCTCTGACAGTTGCGCTGTGTGGTATGGAGGACATGGGGCCTTAGTTATCGGATCCTTCATTTGATTTACACTGCGATCGTCAGACCGACACTCCTTTATCAGGCAGTGGTCTTGTGATGTGGTGTGAACAAAACTGCTACCTGGAAGCTGGATAAACTTCAAGGATTGGCGAATCTGGGTATCATCAGCGCTATGGGGACGACACCCTCAGCCTGCTCTAGAGGTCTTGCTGATGCTGCCACCGCTTCGCATCTGTATCAGAAGGGAGGCTCCGGCATCGCATCTCAGAAGGCGAGACTCTGAAAACTGGTGCGGTGAGGGAGCAATAGCAGGACATGCAAAAGTTGCCAAGGAGATGGAAAAGGAAATTCCAACTTCCACCATCATGGTACGAAATGCAGAGGATTATATTAGACTGACTAGGACATATACCCTTAGAATCCTCCACATGGATTAATGGAGGGAAAATAAGGTTGCTTTCCAGCCTGCTAACCTGGTCTGTTTTACCGACGGATCTCGGCTGATGGAGCAGCACTCCTCCAGAGCGGGAATATACATCGATAGCCTGGGGGTACGCGAGAGTTATTCTCTGGACGCATATACCACGGCATTCGAAACGGAGGTGTACGCTATTCTGTCTGTAGCTAATCGACAGGATGTGAGGATGGGCCCTGAGAAATTTGTATACATTTGTTCAGATAGTCAGGCGGCCCACCGAGCAATCTGCGCCTCCAGAATTCAGTCAATGCTGTTTTAGAAGTACGTTGACGCTCTTACAGGACAGTCTAGGACAAAATAGATACAATTTGTGTGGGTTCCAGGACACTGTGGCGTGGCGGGGAACGATGTGCCGAATGACGTCGCAAGGCTTGGTTCCCGGCGGTCTTACTGTGGCCCGGAGCCTGCAATAGGCATAAATAGGAAGGTGGTCTCCGACGCCCTAGATAAATGGACGGAGGAGGCCCTGGAGAAACACTGGAGGTCGGTCAGTGGCTACAGGCAGGCGATGGATTTAGTGGAGGGGCCTGAGAGAAACAAAACTGTCTGGCTTTTTGGCAGGAGTCGTTCTGCGCTTTGCGGCATTATTGGGGGTACTAATAGGCCACTGTACCCTAAGAAGACACCTTATATTGGTAGGTGTCAAGAGGGTTCCCATTTGCCAGGAATGCGGCGAGGCTGAAAAAACTTCTTACCACTACCTGTGTGAATGCGAGGCTTTTGGGAGTTTTCAGAATTGTTTGGTTCGAGGATCCTACAAAGGAGCCGGCTAAGTTCCGCTCAATGGAAGACTGTCATGGCCTTTATTTAGAGGTCGAGGAGGTTTGGTGACGAAACCGCGGAGGGGTAGGGCATGGTTGCCTGGTTGCTGGGGTTGGGAAAAAGGGCCCGTTGTGGCCTACTTGCCTGACGCTAGCCTCCCCACCATTGCCACCGCTACTACTAACCTAAACTGTGATGCGTAGTGTTCCGACGAACACATTAAATTTATTCTCAGATGCTGGCAGCCACAGTGGCTAAAAATCGGGTTTAAACGTGGTTTACGACCGTGGCCAGTAGTTATATATATATATATATATATATATATATATATATATATATATATATATATATATATATATATATATATATATATAGAAGGAGAAAAACTAAAAAAATTTCATCGTAATTTTCTAGTATTTCTTGACCTTACTGCGCTAAGAAAACTTATTCTTTGTCTGTAATATTCAATAGATCTAGTTATCCACACAAAATATTTTTGCGATGTGCGCTTTTTTGATCACCAGCGACAACTAATTTTTTCCATATGTTATAATTGCTTTTAACTTGTCCTTAAACTTTTGTTTCTTTAACGTCGGCCTATTTTTGCGACTATGGCCGATCACCGACGCCAGAGAGTAGTTTCACCTCACTATCCTGGAAATTTTGCCGAATCCCTGCCTTTCTGTAAAGAGGGTAGGAATCTTTAACGTGCCAACATCGCATAGACACGGGATCGACGACTTTACGCTTCCTCCGAAGGGCGGAACGTGCAGACATTCAACTTGCTCAAATGCAATGCCAGCACCTTGGTTGATGTTAATGTTACAGTTTGTACTGAAAAAGTTAAAGAAATACCCTGAGATCTAACCCAGTACCCTTCGGTTCAGAGGCACACGTTCTTGCCACTGAACCACCGAGGCTCTAAACTTAAAAATCTAAATTTAGGTACGTAGGATGCGTTTTATTGTGGAAACTTGCGTACAAAATTTGGTTGCCATAGTATTGTTATATTTAAAGATACAAAAATTTTCCAAAGGGGAATTCAATTTTTGTTGGAAAAACTGGTTTAATTTTCGCGGCCAAAGAACTCATTCGAGCCAATTACAAAAGCCAACAATTTTTTTTACTGTAAACGGCCTATAATGGGCAATAACATACATAAGTTAAAAGTTGGGTCAAACGGAACTTGATTTCATTCTAGCGCCATTTGTCAACAAGGTCAAATATGCATTCAGGAATTTGCAAGGTTGAATGGAATGTCTTTGTCACCTTGCATAATATTAAGCCGAATAGCGCTTTAAACAACCTTTCTGATTACCAAGTCATGTTTGGTTTATCTGATAAATATTTATCTGTAATTTCAAATAGCCTTTTTCTGTGGTCCAAATATAACCTTCTCACCTGCTATTGGCATCACACGTGTTGTTTGTAAACCTTATCCGGTACTCACCCTATACAGCAATTTATTGTATATGGGTATTAAACACTTTCAACCGATTCCATTTTAGAATTTATAGTGATTTAACAGAACAGAAAAGATAAAAACGTGACTGATATTAATTTGTTTGAATATAAAGTACATAAACGTTTTGTAGCCCAAAAGCGTTCTGCAAAAGCAGTAAGAAACATCAAATATGGCTACGCTAAAATCATTTGTTTTCACTTTATTGATTGTCTTCTTCTGTGGTATGTATTATGCCAGTTGATTTTTTTTATCGTTGCACATTTCTCGTTATTTTTTAAACATTTTTTTTTCATTTTTATACACATCTAAAGCAGTACTTTAAAGTTATTAAATAGCAGTTTGTAGCTTAAGTAATTCTGTTTTGGCTATAAATACATGTTTTCCCTACAAAGTTGCCAACGGCTTTAATGTTGCTGATGCCAGCAACAGCCACATCTCAGAAACACAACATTTCTACTCTGACACCATGCCTTAAATGCTCTGTACGCTAGGTATTATAAGAATTTCGACTTTTTGGGCAGTAAGCTTTCACAGCCACCATTTGTTGCATTTTCTAGTTGAAAGTCACTCATTACCAAAGAATAATTCAAACCCAGCAAATTACGCCTCTTGTTAGCGTCGTTTGTAAATATGCTCCCAGTAACGACAGAAACAAACCAGCCTACTTGAGTTCCATTAATATCAAAATAAATTGTTTAGTATGAATATGGAAAAAAATGAATAACAGAAAATGTCAAAATATAATAAATAAATTATAAAACGTGCCGTAAATGACCCTGGGCAGACAAAATCTGATACCACACAAAGGAGTTAAGTATCTTTGACCAGTCTCAGATTCTATCCCCAACGCTTGCTTTACCAGGACGCAAAATTTTCCTTAACTGGTAAAGCTACTTCCCTCCTATACATCGTAACTAACCGCCAAATGCAAAATGGCCGATAACTTTAAATGTTGAGGGATTAAGAAAAATTACCACACAATGAATATCTAAGATTTTTAATGTCCGTGGCAGAGCATAACTTATTTATAGTCCGTCAGTAAAGATATCTTTAGTTTTTAAAAGTATAAAGAAAAACATCTTAAAGTGCTACAGGCTGGGCAATTTTCGAATTAATCGTTTTTTTTTTATAAAGATCATTCGTACAAAACGAAACGTATAGAAAACTCTTCTTCATAAATACACCCGGTATTTTCAAATGTTTTCAGAATTGCAAAGAAACATTTTAGTCATCATCTGAAGCTTTTGAAAGTACTAATGCTTAAAGACTTCTTCTTCGTAAACACGTGCCTGCTATTTTAAACAGTTTGCGTTGAGTAATAATAATTAGAAATTACAAATCCGACAGTTTTAGTGAATTTTCCTAGAAAAAATTCACTCGTGGGGAGATCCCGACATTTGAATTTTGAAATTTTTTTTGCAAATTAGCGCGAAATATATATATATATATATATATATATATATATATATATATATATATATATATATATATATATATATATATATATATATATATATATGTATGTATGTATGTATCACACCGATAACTCAAAAAATAATATATTATAATAAAATTTGGTGAGCAGCTTCCCTTTACAAGTGGCTTCGATAAGTTCGTTATCCAGGAAAATCGGCCGAGGTTTTCTCGGAAAATTTTGTGTTTTCTTTAGAAAAAAATTCATATCGCCGGAAATAACAAAGTAAGGGCAACCAGATTCGGTACGTCGTTTTATATTGCTATAGGTAAATCATTTACAAAAATTTAGCGCTGTAGATCAAAAGACAAAAAAGTTATGGGTGTTTAAAGAAAAATAAATTGGGGTTTTCTTCAAAACGTCAAAGTGACAATTTAAAACGTGAAAATTGGCAACATTTTGGCAAAGAACTTGAATCTAATACGGGCTAGGGAAAGAAAATGTCTCAAGAACAATATTTTACAAACCCTGAAGTCTTAGTTTCAACCGTCATTGTCCTTCATTTTACTAAAATGTTTCCAGAAAATTCATTCCAAATAGACGTTTTCTCTGATGCTTGGAAGTAGTCTTAGCTATAGAGTTTATCGTTTAATGGCATATAAGTTTTGTTGAATTTTCGTAAAAAATCAATAAAGCTCAATATATCCGTTATTATACAAGATATGAAAAAAATGTTTATATTAATTATAGGGTGTCTTGAGCTACATCTTAAAAAATATTATAAGTTCCTTTGACACAGGTTTTATGTTGAAATGTGATTAACTGATACCAGCATGTCGTCACTTCAAAATGCGAGCGTAAAATATAAAAGGTCTGGATGCAGAAAGTGCATTATGGTAGTGATTTTTTATAGAAACGATTTGGCAGCAAAGACTTTTTTTTATTAAATGCTTACAAATTTGTTCTTTTATGACAAGAAATTTGACTTTCCGCTTTTTTTTAACATAAACCCGCATACCAAATCTGGTTGCAATAGCTCTGTTATTTCCGGAGAAAAGGTTTTGTTATTCTTATTGCTCATATTACGACAAAGTCGATTGTCCACAATCGCTCTAATTGGAACTAGCAAGTGACGACCGTTACTTCTTTCCAGTATATATATATATATATATATATATATATATATATATATATATATATATATATATATATATATATATATATATATATATATATATACTTTTCACTTTCACTAAGATTGTTATTGTTTTGTCGGCCTGTTTGGCATTGTTTTGCCTCATTGATATGCTTCGATAGACTTTAATTAGGCGCAGTATTGTTTCTTGCTTCATGTTGTTGTTAAGAGTGTTTTTGTAAACTATTGAACAATTTCAGTAATCCTAATAACAAAACAAAGCTCACAAAACACTATCAATTCTAGGTGGAAATAGCTGCTAGCAATTGAACGCAAATAACGATCAGAGCTAACACCAAAAATATAAAAATTTAAAAATTATGAATATATATATATATATATATATATATATATATATATATATATATATATATATATATATATATATATATATATATATACATACTCCTATTATACCTACAGCAAAGGTTAAATGAGGAAAGATTTAGAGGAAGCTTACTGCATTCAATATCCGGCTTCGGGTTTACGATTGGTCAATTGGTTTTAGAATTATCGCCGAAAAAAAGGAAAATGGCGGATTTCGTTTTTCGCCAGTAAATCCGAAAGCGTTAAATTTACAGCTGTCAAAATGTGACATTGTTAGGACACTTTCTTAAGACAAATAAGGTGGCGTCTATAACATGTCTCCATAATCTTTTGTTATCCAGCCACTCGCCTCAGGTTTCATTTTTCTTATGGCCGCCATATTGGATTTTTCGATTTTTGGAAAGAGAGTAAAATTTCCTGTTTAGTGGTGTCTCACAAGTGCATAAAAGATTTTAGTATTATCAAAATATCACACTTCGTAAAGTTAGGTCTTATTTTTGTCTAAGGAGGCCATGTTTTATTTGTCAGAAAATAACGTTAATAAGTAATGTATTAAACGTATTGAATTTGCAATGGAACATGAACGCAAATAACGATTTAAAATTAATAGGTCAAATCTAATTAAGTTCTTAACTGCTTCGTAACTGGTTATTAATTTACAGATTTGGAAAATTACGTCCACATTTGCATCATCACGTTTTTGACGATTGGAAACTGTTTTTTGCACAATCATAACAAGTGTATTTATGTTAATACTATTTCTAAATGTGTCCAAAACTCTTTGTCTCAGGATTTCAATGGTCAAATTCATAGACCTCATTCTTTGTGTGACCCCAGAGGTAGAAATGAATTGGCGAAAAATAAGGGGATCTAGGTGGCCAAGATATTGGACCATATAGGGAAATAATTCTTTCATCAAACTGCTCTCTTGAGAAGTTTCTGACTTGAATGGTGTTGTGAGCCGGGCATGCGTTCTACTCAAACCAGGTTCTTCTAAACTCATCTTCGGTTAGAGTAGCTCGTAAAGCCGGTACAACCTGGTTTCCCAAAAGCTCTAGGTTCCTCTGTCCGTTTAGGTTGTAATTAAACAAAAATGGTCTTATAAGTCGATTTCCTGAAATGATTAATAATTTACAATAGGTGCCCAATTAAAAAAAAGTTAGATTAAATTATCACTGAACCCACACCAAACCTTAAATCCAAATCTGGTTTGTAGACTACTCTCTGCCACTTCGTGAGGGGTTTCCACAGCCCAATGATGAGAGTTGTGCTTATTAAAAACTGCACAGTTCATAAACCTACTCGCATCGGACCACAAGACATGATTAACAAAATCGTGATTTTCATTACACTTCCTAATATACCAATTACAGAGGCGGCGCATTCGTCTTTGAAAATCAGTTTCCTTAAGCCCTCTATTGTGGGTTTGTGTGGATGGTACCTGTTTTTTAGTGAATTTTCTTAGAAAAAATTCACTAATGAGGAGATCTCGACTTTTGAATTTTGAAAAAATTTCTTCAAATGAGCGCGATCTAGGACCCCTAGAACCCATATCCGGGGTCAGTTTCAATTTTTATATGTTTATATATATATATATATATATATATATATATATATATATATATATATATATATATATATATATATATATATATATATATATATATATATATATATATATATATATATATATATATATATATATATATATATATATATATATATATATATATATATATATATATATATATATATATATGTATCACACCGATAACTCAAAAAATAATAGGCTGATTTTGATAAAATTTGGCACGTACCTTTCTTTTGTAAATGGCTTGGATAAGTTCGTTAGCCAGGAAAATCGGACGAGGTTTTCCGGGAAAATTTTGAGTTTTCATTCGAAAAAAATTCTTATCTCAAAAAGTAATAAGCCGATTTTAATAAAATTTGGCATGTACCTTTCTTTTGTAAATGGCTTTGACAAGTTTGTTAGTCAAGAAAATCGGACGAGGTTTTCCGGGAAAATTTTGAGTTTTCATTCGAAAAAATTTTTATCTCAAAGAATAATAGGCAGATTTTGATAAAATTTGGCATGTACCTTGCTTTTGTAAATGACTTTGACAAGTTCGTTAATCAAAAAAATCCGACGAGGTTTTCCGGGAAAATTTTGAGTTTTAATTTGAAAAAAATTTTTATCTTAAAAAATAAGAAATCTATGATAACCAAATTTGGTAGGTAGGTTTACGATATCAAAAGTAAACTACACACCAAAATTTAGATTTCTATGTTACAAGAAAAAAAAGTTATAATAAAATATTTTGTGCCAGATCATTTCTATGAAAATTCACTACCATAACGCACTTGCTGCGTCCAGAATTTTTTTAACACTCGCGTACCGTTGATTTTGATACACGAATTTCCCGTTCCATCGTTCTCACCGATGCACTAGGGTTTTCGTTGACAGCTTGTCAAATGTTTCTGTCGCGATTTTCATTTTCAATATTGTATCCGCTTCTAGATTGTTGAAAGGCCTAATGGTTAATTAAATTAATTACGATTTTTGAATTGGGTTTTATGAGGCTGCTATCGTTTGGGGTATATCTCCAAATACCTTGCTGACGTAATGTGGGCGTTTCTGTGTGACTGCAAGTACACCGCTAACATGTCAAACTTTTCTTCATTTGAATAGGAAATACCGGCCATTTTTAACAGTTTTCGAGGATCTGTGCGTCAGATTTACGATTTTAATGAGAGAAAAGCGTACCTACTACCTATTAAAACACAACTTTGACACTTTGAATTATTTAACGTCAAAGTCAGAGCCTCCTTACCTGGAAAAAATGTTTAACTTATAAAAACCCAATTTTCTAATAAATAAAGCATGACCTCCTTAGAAAAAATAAGACCTAACTTTACGAAAAGTGATATTTCAATGATACACAAATCTTTTATGCATTCGTGAGACACCACTAAATTGAAAATTGTACGCTCTTTCAAAAAATCGTCAAATCCAATATGGCGGCCATAATAAACATGAAAGTTAAGACGGGTTGCTGGATAACAAAAGACGATGGAGACATGTCATATACGCCATCTTATTAGTCTTAAAAAAGTGTTCGAATAATGTCACATTTTTAACCGTTTCGGATTTACTGACGAAAAACAAAATCCGCCAATTTCGTTTTTTCGGCGATATTTCCAAAACCAATTGACCAATCGTAATCCTGAAGTCTGATATTGAATGCAGTAAGCTTCATCTAAAACTTTCCCCATTTAACGTTTGCAGTAGGTATAATATGAGCCGAGATCCCTTTATAGAGAAGACAATCTGGGACAATTGTATATATACATACACAGGGTGGTTTAAATTCCAAATTCGAGCCTCACCATTGGGATTTTGTAAGAGATACGAGGATGCTTAAATTGGGGTAAAGGTGGGCGTTTCTATGGTGATCAATTATCTGAAAGAAAATTTGAAGGGTCTTTTTTAGTTTTTCAATTATTCGTAAAAAAATCTCGGGACGCAGCAAGTGCGTTATGGTAGTGTATTTTCATAAAACTATTTTTTTAATAGCAATAATGTGTGTATTTTTAAGAAAGCAGGCATCAATTCTGGTTACCAGTATAACCTATATAGTAAAAACAATGTGCCATGTTTCATCAAAATAACTTTATTGTTTGAAAATGTACAAAAATTTCCGAAAGTAAACTTAAAGTGTTCGCGAAAAAACTCGTTTTTTGGTCAACCTTATACGTTATTAGCAAATTGAGCTTTTCAAATATTAGGCATTTGATCAAAATTCGCTACCATAACGCACTTACTGCGTCCATAATTTTTGTTCTTACAAACATGAATTATATTTTGATGGAAAATGCAAAAATGCAATAACATAAGGCGTGTTTGATTAAAAAAAAAAGAAAATTTGTATCACCAACGACTTATGGGCCACCCTGTGATTGTAGAAAAATTTTTTAAGATGTAGCTCAAGACACCCTATAATTAATATATACAATTGTTTTTCATATCTGGTATAATAACAGATATATTGAGCTTTATTGATTTTTTTTTACGAAAATTCTACAAAAATTATATACTATTAACGATAAACTCTATAGCTAAGGCTACTGCCACGCATCAGAGAATGGGTCTATTTGAAATGAATTTTCTGGAAACATTTTATTAAAATGAAGGACAATGACGGTTGAAACTAAGACTTCAGGGTTTGTAAAACATTCTTCTTGAGACATTTTATTTCCATAGCCCGTATTAGATTCAAGTTCTTTTCCTAAATGTTGCCAATTTTGACGTTTAAATCGCAACTTTGACGTTTTGTGAAAAAACCCAATTTATTTTTGTTTAAATGCCTATAACTTTTTTCTCTTTTGACCTACATAGCTAAATTTTGGTAGGTAACTTGCCTATAATGATATAAATCCGCGTATAAAATTTGGTTGCCCTTACTTTGTTAATTTTGGAGATATAAATTTTTTTAGAAAGAAAACACAAAATTTTCCGGGAAAACCTCGTCGGATTTTTCTGGATAACGAACATATCCAAGCCATTTGCAAAAGGAAGGTACTCACCAATTTTGACGTTTAAAATCGCGATTTTGACGTTTTGAGGAGAACCCAAATTTATTTTTCTTTGAATGCCTGTAACTTTTTTGTCCTTTAACCTACGGAGCTAAATTTTGGTAGCTAACTTGCCTCTAATGATATAAACCCGCGTATGAAATTTGGTTGCTCTTACTTTGTTAATTTTGGAGATATAAATTTTTTTCGAAAGAAAACACAAAATTTTCCGGGAAAATCTCGTCGGATTTTCCTGTATAACGAACTTATCCAAGCGACTTGCGAAAGGAAGGTATGTGCCAAATTTTATCAAAATCGGTGCATTATTTTTTAAGTTATAGGTGTGACACATAAATATATATATATATATATATATATATATATATATATATATATATATATATATATATATATATATATATATATATATATATATATATATATATATATATATATATATATAAACATATACAGTCTGAAACTGACCTCTGATTTGGGTTCCGGGGGTCCTAAATAGCGCTCATTTGAAGAAATTTTTTCAAAATTCGACAGTCGGGATATCCTCATTAGTGAATTTTTTTTAAGAAAATTCACTAAAAACGAAACTTTCAATTTTCTTTTCAAGTCAATACCGAAAGCACAGGTCATTTCTGCGAAAAGTGCTTCAGTGGGGATGTCAATAAGTTTGTTTAACCATCTAAATATTGACAGTTCAGGCAAACTTTGATGTTTATTTCTGTAAATTATCTCTGTGGCATTTATTTAAAAAAACATCAGAAAATTCATTTTACAAATGAAGAAAATAAAAACATGATAAAAACGTATTGTGTCGTCATGATTTTGCTGATTAAGTTCACTCCCCAATATAATAAAACAATTTCTAGAAGAGTTAAGATATTTAAGAAAATCTTAAAATAACCACATAAAGTAAGCAAAATGTCTCGTGCATGGCTATAAATTAAAATTTAAACTAACTTGTGGTCTTTAAAATAAACATTTTAATGTTAAAGAAAATGATAAACTTTTAACAAACTTAATTTTTGTTTTCAGGGGTATATGGCACATCCAGCTTACCATCATTTTCACTGCTACTGTTACCTCTGTTATTAGTTGCGCCACAACTTTCATTACCAATGTTGCTTTTAGCTATTCTTCCACGGCTCTTACCAGCATTGCTCTTATATATCCTACCAACGATCCTACCGCTCCTACTTGGTTAAAGATACACCGAATGTAAAAATACAATGGATATGAATAAAGTGTAAAGCATATATTTTGTTGATTATTATTTACAAAATATTATTATTGTTCAGCATAACTACGCAAATATGTCAGTTATCTTTTGAATTGTCAAGACTAGATGCATTCTCGCAACAATTAGAACCGTAGACCGGTTTCGCTCTCATTAGAGCTCTTCAGTACGGCATACTAATTGCAGCGAAAATACACCAAAAATAACACGGCTATCGTATAGCCAGTCTTAAAACACTAAGTGAGTGGCGAACGTGTCGCCACCTAGTTCGGAACCAAGTACTATGTTGTCACGCCCGCTCCAAATAACACAGAGTATTAAAAATAGAGACGGTATACAACTAACTAACAATTCAAAAAATTGTTAGTGTGATTTTTGATACGTTAATATTTGACAGGTGAAACAAAAAGTAATGTCAAAATAAATTTTTAACGACACTCGTTGTGATAATTTATTGATTATTTGCTGTTAACTGTATTGAGTAGCGTCTCCGTGGCCGTGCGGGAAAGTCGATAACTTTCCAATACGGACTCGGGGGTCGACGGTTCGAGACTCAACGGTGGCGGATGATTTTTCGATCACTGTCGTCGTTGAGATCGAGCTCAAGGTGGAGGGTAGGTTAGTTTAGATGAGCAAAAAGGGTCAGCAATGGCCTAATTGCCAGTAAGCATCTTACCTTTTAGTGAATTTTCTTAAAAAAATTCACTAATGAGGAGATCCCGACTTTTGAATTTTGAAAAAATTTCTTCAAATGAGCGCTAATTAGGCCCCCCAGAAAACATATCCGGGGTCAGTTTCAATTTTTATATGTTTATATATATATATATATATATATATATATATATATATATATATATATATATATATATATATATATATATATATATATATATATATATATATATATATATATATATATATATATATATATATATATATATATGTATCACACCGATAACTCAAAAAATAAAGGGCCGATTTTGATTAAATTTGGTGAAAAAATTCCTTTTGCAAATGGCTTGGATGAGTTCGTTAAGCAGGAAAATCTGCCTAGGTTTTCCCGGAAAATTTTGTGTTTTCTTTCGAAAAAAAAACTATATCTCCGGAATTAACAAGGTAAGGGCAACCAACTTTGGTACGCTGGTTTATATCCTTATAAGTAAGCTACCTACCGAAATTTAGCTATGTAAGTCAAAAGACAAAAAAGTTATAGGCATTTTAAGAAAAATAAATTGGGGTTTTCCTCAAAACGTCAAAGTGGCGATTTAAAATGTCAAAATTGGCAACATTTAGGCAAATAACTTGAATCTAATACGGGCTATAGAAATAAAATGTCTCAAGAAGAATGTTTTACAAACCCTAAAGTCTTAATTTCAACCGTCATTGTCCTTCATTTTACTAAAATATTAGCAGAAAATGCATTTCAAATAGACCCTTTCTCTAATGCTTGGCAGTAGCCTTAGCTATAGAGTTCATCGTTTAATGCTATATAATTTTTGTCTAATTTTCGTAAAAAATCGATAAAGCCCAATATATCCGTTATTATATAAGATATGAAAAAAATTTGTATATATTAATTATAGGGTATCTTGAGCTACATCTTAAAATAATATTTTTACAATCACAGGGTGGCCCATAAGTCATTGGTGATACAAATTTCCTTTTTTTTTTAATCAAACACGCCTTATGTTATTGCATTTTTGCATTTTCCATCGAGATGTAATGCATGTTTGTAAGAAAAGAAATTCTAGACGCAGCAAGTGCGTTATGGTAGCGAATTTTGATCAAATGTTTCATATTTGAACAGCTCAATTTGCTATTAACCTATAAGGTTGACCAAGAAACGTGTTTTTTCGGGAACACTTTAAGTTTACTTTTGGAAAATTTTGTACATTTTCACACAATAAAGTTATTTTGATGAAACATGACACATTGTTTCTAATATATAGATTATACTGGTAACCAAATTTGATGCCTGCTTTCTTAAAAAAAAAACACATATTTGTTATTAAAAACATTTTTATGAAAATTCACTACCATAACGCACTTGCTGCGTCCAGAATTTTTTTAACTGTATTGAGTGATCGGACTTTATCTCAGTATAAATTTTGAATTCAATGAATAAAAACAGAAATGTTAAATCTTGAATTAATTGCAATTATTACCTACCTAATTGTTATGCCAGGTACCAATTTTTTTTTCATTATCATTTAACTAGTAAGCAGGTCTATGGGAAAACAGCAAAAAATATAGTTGTCATTTAAAAAGTTCTGATGACGTCATCATTAAGCAAGAGGCGACATCTTAAACTTATTTTTTACGTCATAGTTGGCAATTGAAAAGATAACATTCACCTACCCGATCGTTTTTCTGGAAAAAATGATGTTCCAGCTTAAGCAAAAAACTCTTTTTAGTAACTTTCAAACTAAAAATTATATCTTCCTCTTTTACAGAACCCGAAAAATTGTTGTATAATTTTGGCGTCATAATTAGAGGCCCTTTATCAGTTTTGGATAGGCAGTGAGTAAGCACATAAATGTTATTAAATTGCCTTTTATTATAATTATTAACCGTACCGCAGTTGGATTTTTAAAATGTATTCTGCTTAACAAAAACGTAGCAATTAAATATATAGAGCAAACTAACTGTAAATATGTTATAATTTTTAAATAGGTCACGACGCGAATGAGTTCAAGGAGACCCCAGCCATTATCGTCATAATCTACATATTTCGATAGCAAGATCAGCTGCACTGTTTGACTGTCACTACCCCAACACAAAATATCAAAGCGTAGCCTAAATTAAATAAAGGCATAGTAGAATGATAGTAGAGTGGGTACACTCACAAAGTCACGGAGTCCATGCACAGTAAAGCGAAGGGATGTTAAGTAGAGAGATAACTTTGTAACATGGGTTGTTAAGAAGCAGTCAAAGTCAAAGTAAATACGCAAAAGTTTTGCAGATTTTTGTTGCTGTAGAGATTTTCCATAGAGCCTTACCAAAACGCTATAGTTGTAACACTGCCGATGGTGTTAAAAACTACTGTCGCTGATTTAGACTGGTTCATGGACAGTCCATGTTTGAGCACTAAGGCTCCAGAGTATGCACCGAGCTCTAAGCACCAACCCCGAGTTCATTACACTGCACACTACGAATGATAGAAGAAGTGTCATCACCAAAAAGAACCAATTTATGACCTCCAATACCTAGAGCCAAGTCGTAAACAAAAAGAAGAAATGGAAGGTGTCCCAAGATGCTAGCCTCCGCCACTCCAGAATTCACGGCCAGAGTTAAAAAAAATCTAGTACCTACTATCGATAGTACAAGTAACTGACTGGGTATAGTTTGTCAAATGTGACTTAAGCTACTGTATGTATCCCATATCGCTGACGTTTTTTTAAAGCCGCGAGTAATTGACTATATTGATTGCCTTTGCAAGATCATACATGGCTGTTTTAAATTGGCAGTGCCTTTAAGTACAAACGAATATAGGACAAGTGCATCCTGCGTGAAATGGTTCTAACGAAAACCATACTGGTCAGGGATGTAGATTGTATATTTTCAACAAACTCTCTCTCTCGCATGCTTCTCAAATAGTTTTTCGCATAGTTTACAGAAAGACAAAACCAAACAAATTGGCTTGTAGTTAGAAAATACTTCTAGATTTCTTAAGTATTCTCGTGACGACAGCTCCCAAACTCAAAAGGAAACTGACTAAATAAAGGAGAGGTAGTGAAGTTGAGTCGAAAATACGTTGAAGCAACGAACAAGGGACCCCATTATAACCAGCAAAATTTTTGACCACAAACTGCCTTATGGAACCTCTACCGTACTTACAGAATACAGAAAAAGAGAATGATCGTCCAAGGCAATATGAATCAATGATTTTCAAGGTAAAAAAGAACATAACAAGGCTATTCTCCAGAATGAATTTTTATTAAGTAAAAGCCCTACGCGTTTCGGCCCATATATCTGGCCGTCTTCAGGGGCTTCCTGAAACATTACAAAAGGTGGTTGTGTCAGAAACAAAGTCTCTGGTAGGTCTGCAAGTATCACACGCTACCAGCTGTTACAAAATTCTAAACAGTCTTACAAGCAAAGTCTAAAACACAAACTATAGTCAAAGCTAACATGCTCTACAACAATTACACTAATAAAATCAAAGGTAAAAGCTAAAGTTGAGAAATTGAAAACATCAAATGTCCAAAGCTCAGTCGAGGTACCTCCAAGCAGCAAAATCAGCAATGCAAAAGCAGTAAAAGTTGCTAAAACAGGTAGAAACCCGTATAAATTAAGATTTAAAAATGCACTGACACACTACAATCTAAGGTCTCTAAACAAATAGATAAAGAATCTGCAAAGGCGGGTTGCACAACCAGAGCCGAACTTTCAGAGAAAACACTGAGTTAAACCTATGATACCTATTAAAAGTAAAACAAAATGGCCAAAAATACTTACGTTCTGTTTTTTATATAACAAGAACTGGGCTTTACAAGAAATCTATCAAAGTGGCTATTTTCATCGACTGTCGCTTTTGTTTCCTTGCACTATATGGGTGAAGGTGGAATTAGAAGCATTTAAACCTCAAATCACAGCAATGGACAAACGGCGATATAAATAAAATTTCGCATTTGAGGACAGTTAAAAGCCGAATATCTGAATAGAACGGGAAGGGGCAAACAAATGAGCTACGACTTTTAGCTAAAAGTGACAAGTTACACCTGACATTAACTCAGCCGTGCCGAGCAGCACAGAACACGTAACATTTACGGGCTCCTTGACTCCACATAATACTTATGTTTTTCACTGTAGATGGTACTAGTTTAGTATATTTCTATAAATTGGTGGAAAGTTAATCTCACTGGTATTATAGGCATTTAGAACAGTGTTGTTGGAGTTGTATGTGTATCTGTAGATTTCCATCTCTTCAAGGACGAACTGCTCAGTACCAAATGTGGATGGGTGAAGGATTTTAACATTGTTTTCCTTATCAAAGACATGACCAGTCTCTCTGAGGTGGCAACCAAAAGCTGAAGTGACGTTATCAGCATTGATTCTGCTCCTGAGATGTTCTGAAATTCTCGTGTTTAAGGCTCTCCCAGTTCTGCCAATGTACACAGTGTTGCAATCAGGATCTCCACAGCTAAGGCAATAAACTCCTAACTTCTTCAAGAGGGGGATGTCGTATTTATTGTGAACTGACATCTTGTTCAGGGTGTTCTTAGATTTGTAAGCAAATTTTAAATTTTCTCTCTTCAATTATAGTTTATAGTGAATTTTATGTAGCTGCACTCTAAACTTATATTTTTAGTTTGATGTTCAACTCGTTACATTTTGGATTTGTGGGCACGTACCCTTGCTATAGACTGTGATACGTTTTTATCTTGCAAACTTTATGACTTTTCTGATTTACAATTATTGTAACTCATAGACCAACTAAATATTATTAATATAAATAAACAAATATCTGTATTTGCTTATAGTTATTATATGCCTTTTCGCTCTTAACCTTTCACCACCTGTTATCTTCGTGCATTAGCTAAACATATATCAAATACCCGTAAATTTTAAACACAATTACAGGTCAATTGCAAATACTGATTACTAGTTTTCCTAAATTATCACGCAACTAACCACACGCCCCATTAAGCAAAAACGGAACGTCACGTTTATTCATATTTGCCAGTAGTGTTGGACATTAATACACGTGTATTGATATCTGCGATCTTCGTAGAACTTAGCATTATGTGCATAATAACTCAACAACACGTTTTACCCTCATTGTTGATGTTTTGATTTTAGCTGTAACATATACATAATAAAACGAATACTGGTCAATCATTCGCGGTTAGCTGGTGATTTGTCCTTACCGCTCAGAATTATTCTAAGAAAATGACATACACTTTGGCATTTGACAATGGCCTTGTCACACAAATTGTTAATCCCGAAGACAGTGAGTATTACTTTATTTTATTTTTGCTGCCATTTTTCATTGATTTTTGTTTTGCAAGTTAACAAATCTGTAACAGGTGAACGAAGGGACCAATAAGGCAGACGATTTGCCCAAGGAGGGCGCGTCCTGACCCCTGGTAGGTGTCGAACCTCTTTGCTTCTAGCCAGTCCAAGCACGAGGAGCCTAATCAACATGTATATACAATTAAAAAAGAATACCGATTAGCTATGCTTGCAACGTATATCTAACTCTTTGTAATTGAAAAGAGGGTAGCGATACAATGGGACAAAGAAGTTGGCTAGAAAGAGTAGGCAATTTTTATCCGGCTGTCGGGTTAACGTGAACCTTACAGATAAAAGTATCTAACGTTGTTTATATACTCAAATGTCCAATGACGTAGCATTGTCTCTCCCTTTCGGGGAAAAATAAACGACACATTTTAGATGGTTGTTGACCTACTTGTCTAATTCTGTATGAAGTCCATCAGGGCGAGCCAAAACTATGCAATAGCTGATAGCGCTAAAGATAATGGAAAATTCTACTGTAGTACTTTTAGCACTCTACTTGCATTTGAATTAGAAAGCAATATTTTTTACCCATATACTAAAGTCGTTGTTGTACTTTCATATTGAAAGTCTGTAACGATTTTATTTGGACCCTCGTAATTTTTTTGTAGTTTCCCTTTTATACCTAAATCCAGAACGCTTCCTTGTGTTGTTCGTTCGCTTGTGATTCCCGCCAATGGAGTCCACCTTTAGGTAACACTCTGTACGCTCAATCGTATTGCGGGTTATGTACCCTCGCAGCGTCATTATCGCACAAAACACGCCTTATTGAATTTTAACTCTGTAGTTATGTTGTGCTAGTGCCGTTACGTACCTGAGCGTCTTTGTTTTGTTAATGGAAGTCCCCGTGTTTGATCCTAGTGGCCGCTACCTTTTCGTCAGCCTATGGCAGGAGTAGACATCCATCCATCCCAAGTTAAAATTTGACATCGCGAGAGTAATTTTCACTTGTTGCTATGCGAAATCTCACTTTTTGTTTACGGTCGTGGAATTTAATCACATAGGAAGAAAACGTTGGATTGTAACAAGAAAGCAGATGGTTTTTTTGGAATGTTCGATAGGGGGCAGAATTTTTGATGAAGAAGAAATAGAGATTCCTCAGGGAGCGGCCAGCAAAAAAATACTTAAACAAAGGGGAAAAAAGCTTAATTGGCCAGACTTGGTAAATACCTAAAGACTATGGGGATTTTAATAGCGAACTTTTATTGAAACAATGAAATTTGTTATACAAGTTGTGGTGTTATGGAGATTCTCGTCTGATTTGGTGATACAGCTTGATTGATTTTCAATTTGCACATATATGATGATTTCAATGGTAAACTTTCATTAAACCAAAAACTCTCCCATGAATTAAAGTTTGGTATTGGAGTTGTCATTGGTTCTCGTTATGGTATTATGATATTGTTATAATATATGGTTCATCGTAAATTGATAATAGACTTGGAGTTTGAAGATTGTAATTATGTAAGTTTCTGAGACATATGAGTGTCCCGAGAATTGATTTATGGCGACTGGTATGGCTTTAATGGTATAATGTGGTGTGCTCAGATTTACTTGGTCCCATAGGACAGTAAGAACCTGAAAGTTATGTTGTGGTTTAGTATATGGAAAGATCTAATTGCTTTGTTCAAGCGTGAATTTGCTTCCGATGGTGAAGGTGAGAATTGGATTTAACAGCTAGTCCGCTTATGTTGTAGCGTACACTGTTTTTGGAACTGTATACTCCACCATTTCATGGGATTAAAGTGTGATTATAACTAGCTGGAGTTCGCCACACTTTCGTGTCGCTTGCAATAGTAATATTTCATCATCGGTCAGATATGTAATTTATGCGAGTTCTGGCAGGAAATAACACTAGAAATGAGGTCAACGTCAGAATTAACCGGAAATGGAAATTTATAGAGGACATAGAATCGCGAAAAAGGTCACATGTAGGCTCTATCAGGAAATTATATTTGATAACGAGACGCTGACCGGAAATGAAAATTGATAACGCCAGTCTAAACTACTAAATAAAATCACTGCCAACATTAACCGGAAATGAGAATTGATAACGAGTTCACATGCAGGCTCTAACAGGCCAATAATGACATTTCCTGTCACATGCAGGCTCTAACAGAAAGTAGGATAGCCGCATGCAGCCAGCTCTACGTAAAACAAAAAATGTTAGGTTTGCTCATGCGCATATGCCATAGTTGAATTCTGGTCGCCGATCCGAGTAAAATGACACCAAACACCAGAACTCTCAACCAATTAACAAAAAGGCTAGGTTTGAGCGAGTGCATATTTCATATTTGAATTCAGCTCGTCGAGACGAGTAACATGACATCAAACACCAGCCCTCTAAATCGAAAAAAAGCTGGGTGTGCGCATACACTAACCGCCATACTTTTAAAATGTTATTTTTACAAAAAACACACTGGCGTATTCTCTTCTTTTGACGGGTTAACCTAAGTGTCATTTAAAGTGACAAATTTCCTGGGTTTTTCACTTACGGTCGGCCATCTTGGCCTCCATCTTGGATTACGTCATTTCAGGCTAGAGCTTACGCCGCCAGCTCTCGAATCGCTATCTTGTCTCGTCACTGTGATGTTACACGCATGCGCATTTGAGTTGGGGGCGGTGGGCTCAGAACGAACCATCTATACCTACTTAAGGTTTTTACCATATTAGCAAAAAAAATCATTTTTCAGATAATCGGTGCAAAAATAAATACTTAATAACTCACCGAAACACGCCATGCTACCACTGGGCTAATTAATTTGAAAACAGTTCCACTTTTTAAGTGATCTAATTGCATAAAAAACGCAAGAACTAAAATCAAGGGAAATTTGCAGATATGCCTTGTTCGTGCATCGCTGAGTTTTTGCAATTAAAGTAAGTTAAATATAGTTCATGTCATTTGTTTTTAAAATTAGCCTTTGTTTTCATATAATTATTTGTCCAATAATACCTCGTATATGAGATACGGTGTGTTAAATGTGCAACGTGACAAACACTTTTTTTATCACAATTTCCGAAAGCTTCATTATATTTCAACAAAATTTGGTACACAATTTGAGCTCACTTTTTACGATAAAATGGTGTTTGAAATAATTTTATCTAGGTACCTAGGTTGTATGGAGTCAATGATCATTCATCCATTCCGCAATGATCAGGAAGGACGATCAAAAATACATCAGAGAGGACCTAATATTTCGATACCATGGACGGCTTTCGAGAAAATAGGTTTTTAATTTCCCGTAGTGGTACGCAAATGGGAAAACAGATTTTGTCGAATCTTCAAACGAATTTTCAAATTTTGGTGACTGGCTGTAGACACTAAGAAAACAAAATAACTTTACATAAACTTGGATATCAAAATGTCTAATTATAGAGATTACGGGTGATAAGTTTAAGAATAAAAAAGTCTGGACGCAGCAAGTGCGTTATGGAAGTCAATTTTCATATAAATGTTTTTAATACCAAATATGTCCCTCTTATGCAAGCAGGCACCAAGCCGGTCACCGGTATAACCCATATAGTACAAACAATGTACCATATTTTATCAAAATAACTTATTGTTTGAAAATGTACAAACATTTTCGATAAACTTAAAAGTTTCCGAGAAAACTGGTTTCCTAGCCAACAAACCTTAAGTTAATAGCAAATTTAGTTATTGAAATTTAAAGCATTTAAGGAAAATTAGCTACCAAAACGCACTTACTACGTCTCGATTTTTTTCACATGCATCATATTTCGATAAAAAAATGCAAAAATGCAATAATATAGGGGTGTCCGAAAAAAATATTTTAGGTATCACCAACGATTTATGGGCTACCCTGTGATTGTCAAAATAATTTTATAAGATGCAGCTCAAGACTAGAGCTTAACTAAAACTGCTGCCAAAGCATCAGAGAATAGGTCTATTTGAAATGAATTTTCTGGAAACATTTTAGTAAAATAAAGGACAATGACGGTTGATGCTGAAACTTAAGGGTTCTTTACATAATACGTACTTTTTTAAGGTTCTTTACTTAAATGTTGCCAATTTTGACGTTTCAAATCGCGACTTTGACATTTTGAGGAAAACCCCAATTTCTTTTCTTTAAATGCCCATAACTTTTTTGCCTTTAAACCTACAGACCTAAATTTTGGTACATGGTTCACCGTTTATAATGCAAACATACGTGCCAAATTCGGTTACTTACTTTGTTATTTCCGGAGATATAATTTTTTTTCGAAAGAAAACACAAAAGTTTTCGGGAAAACCTGGGTCGATTTTCCTGGCAACGAACTTTTCTAAACCGCTTGCAAAGGGAAGGTACTCAGAAGATTTCATCAAAATCGGCGCATTACTTTTTGAGTTATCGGTAAGATAATTATATATATATATATATATATATATATATATATATATATATATATATATATATATATATATATATATATATATATATTGTTTGCTGTACCTACTTTCAGTGATTTGTTATTTGGTTACGTGGACTGCAGTTTCGAACCGCCTCGGTACATCATCAGTACGCTACGCTAGCGTGGCGTGCTGATGATGAACCGGCGCTACGCTATCGTAGCATGCTGATAATGAACCGGGACCGTTTGCAACTGCAGTCCACGTAACCAAATAACAAATCACTGAAAGTACAGCAAACAAATAAAGTATATATATATATATATATATATATATATATATATATATATATATATATATATATATATATATATATATATATATATATGATCGGATACCGATAACCCGTTTTTTAAACAAATTAATATCTTAAAACAGATAACTTTATTCCTTAGGTGTATTGGCCTAATTTATCTAATAATTCATTAATATTCGGCAACGATACTTGTCACCAATAGTTTTTTTGTTAAGCTTTTTATAGTCAATGACTATACGCAATTTATGCTCACCTGAAGCATCTTGTTTTTTGGAAACTACCCAGATAGGAGAGGACCACGGAGAAAAAGACGGTCTTATTATTTTTTGCTCTAACATTTTTTTATTCGATTTTGCACTTCCTATCTGTGCACTTCTGGATAACGATATGACTTTGCCTAAAAGAGGATTTCATCTTTTGTTTGAATTCTACCTTTTATTTCATTAGTAAAGGTTAGGGGTTTATTTTCATTATGAAAAATATGTTAGTATTCTCTTATTAACTTGGAAATTTCGCGTTTTTCCTCGGCATTCATGTGATTAGTGCGAATTTTTAATAAATCGAACTCATAATTATCTACATTATATGTGTTCAAATTATAACTTTGTGTCTGCTCGTATTCATCGAACATTTCTACAGATATTGGTTCATTTAATTTTAAAGTCATCGGATCATCCGATGGGTTGAGAATAGTACAAATTGCTTTACAATTACGTACCTTAGTAACGCATTGTGGTGTTTCTAAGTTTTTAACTTTTGTATATGAAATAATCACTTCGCCCTCCTTAACATTTTTGTAATCTATTTTTATTACCTGTTAGGATCTCAATTGTACCACTATACGATTTGTACAACGAGCATTGTTTGCTATTTTATGATAATAAAGATTTACTTTTCCATTTGACAATATTAGCTTATTAGTTTTAAAATCTATCGAAGCGTTCAATACTTTTAAATTATCTAAGTCTAGGAGGCAATCAAAATTATTATGAAAATCAAGTAAGTAACATTTTAGTGATGTGCCTTTTTTTTTGAACTTTTGAACAAGGCACTAATGTGCTATATTTTTCTGCAGATGTTCCATGTACCGTGGACACTTGGAAATTGTCATTTATAATTGACCTGGTGTAGAATGCATTTGCAATTTCTGTTTTTATGAATGACCTCATGCTCTCCGAGTCAACGACCACCCTTAAATTATTTTCGGGCAGGATGACATAAGGCAGTTCGCTAGCATTATCTGTTAAATTCATTATTGAGAAATCTAGTTTTTCGAGACACTGTTTCCTAAAAAATATTTTCTTCTGGAAACTCGACCGAAGGCCCTGCTGTATCAGGCTTAATTCAGAATTAAATAAATAATAATGATAATACTAATTTGGAAAATTAAAATGAAACACAATGTAATTTCAAACATGTGAATTGCTTCATCAAATTATTTAGTTCGTCCCCGTGTAAGTGAATTTCTAAACTGTGATTTATATAATAGAACTAAATGCCATCAACCCCTAATCCATTGTCTTGTGGTAATTGTCTACTCATAGAACATAACAGCTTTGTCGTATTCAATCGCTTTCACGACAAAGAAGCATCGAAAATTAAACGAAGGAAAGGAATTTTACATTTTAGATACAAATTATAAGTGAATAACCAACCTTATAATTGTCCCAAATCCAATTAGAGTTGATTGAACATTTCGTTCAAATATTATTTTACAGGAATTCTAGATTTGCTTCGACTCCTTCAACCGTCTAATTCTATTGTCCTGAATAATGGAACAAAGTAGAGGAATCCAACAATCTTTAGAAGGAAGCGAATGAAAATGGATTTAAACGTAAGTCATTTATTTGGACTGTTACATTTTTTACGAGGAAAGAAGAAATAAAGGGATCGAGGTATTAAGCTTTAGATTTGTTGTAAAGCTGAAAATAATCAGCTAACAACGTCGTCGTTGATATTATTATTAGTGAATTTTCATTAAAGGTCGTTAGGAGACTTTCGGATTTTTTTTAATTGAGGGCGAATTAGAGCCCACAGAACCCTATATTGAGAGCAGATATACATATATACGAGGGCGGGGCAATAAGTCTGTGAATTTTTGAATGAAACACAGGTTTTTTTGACAAAAAATCATTTTATTTCTCAACATAGTCTCCTTTGAGCTCTATACACATTGTCTAACGTCTCTACAATTTTTTTAACCCTTCCAAAAAATTAGATTTGTCAAGGTCCTCAAAATACGTATTTGTTTGTGAGATGATTTAATTATTGGAGTCAAATCTCTTTCCGATGAGCCATTTCTTTAAGTTTGGAAACAAGAAATAGTCACTCGGAACTAAATCCGGCGAATAAGGCCGATGAGGGAGCAATTCGTAGCCCAATTTATGAAATTTCGCCATGAAGACTACACATGTGTGCACCCTTGCATTTTCTTGGCGGAAGACAACTTTTTTCTTGGACAAATGCGGTTGTTTTTTCTTCAAATCGTCATTGAATTGGTCCAATAAATTGGTATGATATTCGCCATTGATTGTTCTTCCCTTTTGAATGTAATTAATGTGGATTATACCGCGTGAATCACAAAAAACGGTCACCATGGCTTTATTGGATGAAAAAACCCACCTTGGCCTTCTTCGGCGCCGATTCGCACGGAGAAACCCACTGTTTTGACTGCTGCTTGGTCTCTGGTGTGGTTGTGGTGAATCCATGTTTCGTCCACAGTTAAAAAACGACGCAAAAAAATAGTCCCTATTGCGGTTGAACAACGCCAAACACTCCATCGCAGTTGTCACACGATTGCGTTTGTCAAACGCAGCACCCATCTTGCGGATAGCTTTCTTATACCCAAGTGATCATGCAAAATCGAAACCACTGAGTCATGTGATATGCCTATGGCTTCCACAATCTCCCGCACTTTCAATCTCCGATCGGTCAACACCATATCGTGAATTTTTTCAATTGTTTCGGGTGTAGCGACCTCAACTGGGCGTCCAGAACGTCAGGCGTCATTTGTGCTTGTACGGCCACAACGAAAATTAGTAAACCACCTTTTTACCATGGAAATTGATGGCGCAGAGTCCCCATAGTATCTATCAAGCTTAGCCTTCGTTTGAGTGATGTTTTTTTCCGCAAAAAAATAATGCTTGATGAGCACACGAAATTCACTTTTTTTTCTATTTTCGTTATAACTCAAGAGGTTGTCTGCTTTTAATGGATATCTAACAGAAACTAAATGACGCAGTTTCTTCAAAATTTGACAGGAGTCAACTGACAGATGCTTGTTGACAGGAGCAGTGTTGCCCTTCCTGTGAAGAGGCGGGAAATTCAAAAAGTCACGGACTTATTGACCCGACCTCGTGTATATATATATATATATATATATATATATATATATATATATATATATATATATATATATATATATATATATATATCTCAGCGACAACTGAAAAAAATAGTAACCAATTTGGAGTAATCATGGCAGGTATGTTTCTTTTGCAAATTTCCTGGAAGGATTCGTTAATCAGTCCAATCGGATTCCCAAGCAACAAATTAAGGCATGTTAACCAGCACTCGAGTCCAAATAACCTAACCAAGTTGCAATTTAGTAATAATTAACCACAATGTTGCCTTAAGTGCCATAATGACTACAAATTTGGATATGCGGCTCCGAAGTAGCTTATTTTTGACTATTAAAATTACTCCAAAGTCAGTAACTTACAAGTAACTAAATTGGGAAAAAATTGGTTTAATTTTACTCATAAAATATACTTGAATATACTTTTGTGTTTCAATTCCAGAGTTGGTAATTTTTAGGTCGAGGTGTGCCCTAAATTGGACTGAAAATCGACTACTAAGTCCAGATACCTGAAATACCTACTTTAAGGTAATTTATTACCTAATATTAACCTGCAATATGTCTCTGTGGTATAGTAAATTGGAGGTCTTCTTATGAAGTCCAGCTTATATATATATATATATATATATATATATATATATATATATATATATATATATATATATATATATATATATATATATATATATATATTACCAATTTCATTGCAATACAGCACAGGAAATATTTTAGGCACTGAGCTAACCTAAAATGGCTTTCTGATCGGCTATAAAGTCATAATTACTGCAGAAATGGTCTTCCAAGTCAAATTGCCTACCTTCAAGTTGAAAATACCCATAAAATCTGACTTGAAATAAAAATTGTCCTCAAAGTTCACAAAGTGTACAGCAGTGAAATACATTTGTGAATCTTAAAGGTGTGTCAGTTGATAAACTTCGTCAATAAAAGTTTATTCTTGTTGTTAATGTGCTTGCACCATTAACAAATATAGTGTTACAATGCCCCCTTTGAAACCAATAAAAGTTTACAGACATACTACAAACTATTATAGAGTAGTAAAGAATGCTCACAGGTAAATAGTGATAGATGCTGATCATTCAAAGTGGCTTACATCAAATCAGCACGTTTCCCTCTTCAATATAATACATCCAATTTCATGCCAAATGGAGTGAAGCAGTGGCAACACGGTCAGCTGCCATGTTTATGTTTATTTACTTATTTTATTTTGTTTCTATTTTCTATTAATGTCTATATATTATGGAATCAAAGACCAAAATCGCTGTATAATCATTCCTATATGTCTCTCGGCTGTGCACGGATATACGTAATATATATTTATATACAGGAAAATGTTTCATTCTAATAAATTAAAACAAAATTCGCTTACCATATAGTTGAAATTCCCATAATAGGACAAAATGCCTTCAAAGTTTGGTTAGTTTGCCCTGTCATTAGGAATTGTGACTTATAGGTAAAAAAATAGGGCAAAATTGACTTTCAGGTCAATAATGTTAGAAGGGCAGCCATACTAAATTAATTTTGCGGTATCCATCTTGATATTATTGGAAAATGAAAAATAATTTTTTGTTAAATATAGTGTAATCAAATTTTAGTTTGATAAAAACATTGAATAATGATTGTATACCATGACGACAAGATAGTTTTGTGTTGTTTACATCACCAATCCTCCAAAATCAGAATTTCAAAAATTTTGAATAATTTTTTATTTTCACTAATTTTATCTTTTATACGGGCGCTCGAATTTTATCGAAGTATCATCATCATGTTAACAGAAAAAAACATAACCGCAGTGGGTTTTGTCTTTATACAGTGCGAATCACCTTTATCATTGTTGCAAATATTTGAAGTAAGTTCTTTGAGCATTCAAGATGTCATGTTTTGACAAAGATGGACAATATCTTTACTACTCTACTGTTTTCTTATACACACATAACCAGAGATCCTGCAGAACCGCATAATGTCACATGCGTAGTTCGTTGTTAAGAACGTCACGGCACTCGGCGCCTAGATGTCAGATTCAAGTAAAGCGTAGCACATATTTACCACTATATTACGTCCATCGGCCCAATGTTGAATGAAAATGCCCTAAATATAACTAAAACGCTTTGATCGAAACGCCTTGCTGGACCTACTATCGACTTCCATATTACTTTGACTTTATTCCCCACCTTGGTAATATACACTTAAATTTTACTTGAAAATGACCTGTGGTGATTTGGTCTCCGACCTATTGGTAGGGCGATTTTACGTCAATTTGACTTTAAATGTTGCTTGGGTTAGCTTTTCACAAAAATAAATGAAGTTTTCTTTCGGAAAACAATGTATATTTTCGAAAACATTTATGCTGCTTTGATGAAAATTTGTACACATATGGCCTTGATCAAAACTTATGCAGATTATATACTATATTTATATTACATTAAAAGCAAATAATTTTAAACAATTCTGTTACCAAAATGGTGCTATACAGGCTGATTCTTTAATATTGCGAAATATTTCAGGGAGCGATTCCTTGTCAGAAACTAAAGGAGGTTTTTTATATAAAATTGTTTCCAAAAACGTCTCCGTTCCGAGTTACACACCTTTGAATGTGTTGGATAAAATGAGGATTTTACTCAATTGCTCAGAGTTGAAGAAATATAAAAGAATAAAATTTTCCATATAACTTAACCTTATCAAAGCCTTTCCTACTCCAAAATTCTTATTCATCTCTCGCTCTCAGAAGTGGTGAAAATTGCAACCCTTACTGAGTTTTTCATTGTACATTTTTGTGGAGTTTTAAAATGGCAATTTGAAAAATGCCCTTTGACATTCTGACTCACTCCGAACCATTTTAAGCTCCCGCATTCTTTTCGTGAAAGAAAGAGCAAAAAATAAAATACGTATCATGGAACGAAGTAATAACAAATGTCAGTGTCACTATTTGTGCAGTTATACATTTTAAAGACCCTATAAGTTACACGACAATACCTGTGTCAATTGGCTTTACAGATACACAGTGAATATGCACGCAAGCATTACCAGCTAAAATTCCTGATAAGGTATTATCTTTAAAAAATAATGTTGCAAAGAAGACAGTGAAAACTAATTTCCCACTGACATTTGTTATTACTTTGTTCATTCCATGACACGTATTTTATCTTTTTGCTCCAAAACGGTACATTTAACGAAAAAAATGCAAGAGACGAAAATGCTTCACAGCGAGTCAGGCTGTAAAAATGCCTTTTTTAAATTGCCATTTTAAAAGTAAACAAAAATGTACAACGAAAAACTCATTAAAGGTTGCAATTGTCAACCCCTTTTGAAAGAACCTCGGTGGTCCAGGAGTAAGAACGTGTGCCTCTGCACCGAAGGGTACTGGGTTCGATCCCAGGGTACTCCTTTTACTCATTTAGTACAAACTGTAACATTAACATCAACCGAGGTTCTGGCATTGTATTTGGGCAAGTTGAATGTCTGCACGTTCCGCCCTTCGGAGGGGGCGTAAAGCCGTCGGTCCCGTGTTCATGCGATGTCGGGCACTTCAAAGATCCCTACCCTCCTTACAGAAAGGCAAGGGTTCGGAAAAAATTCCAGGATAGTGAGGTGGAACTACTCCCTGGCGTCGGCGATTGGCCATAGTCGCGGAAATAGGCCGACGTTAAAGAAACAAAACACACGCACACACAACCCCTTCTGAGAGTGAGCGACGAATAAGAATTTTGGAGTAGGAAATGCTTTGATAAAGTTAAGCTGTATGGAAAATTTTATTCTTCATTGTTTCTTCAAATCTGAGAAATTAAATGAAAACCTTATTTTACCCAAAACTTTTGAATGGGTGTAACTCTGAACGGAGACGTTTTTGGAAATAATTTTATATAAAAAACCCTCTTTAGTTTTTGACAAGGATTCGCTCACTTAAATCTTTCGCAATATTAAAGAATCACCCTGTATAACTAGAATTTCGATGAAAGTTTGGAAAACCTCCTTTATTCTACGTAAAGCGTTTAAGAAAATAATGAGCCTGGCCCTGGGATTTCTCAGGCCTGTTTCCACGGCGTTACGCAAATCCTTAGGATGCCTAATACAGAACATTTTATTTTTAGGTATCCCCCCAAGAAAAATCAGACACGGACAAATCTCAAGACTTGGGCGACCAGACTCGAGGACCGTGGGTGCCTATTTGCCGATTTGGAAACAAATTATTATGTAATAGGGTGCTACTTGTAACGATTGCGTTTCGTCACTGCTTCAAATATTTAAAATAAACGCGTAAGAGACTTAATTAATAGCCGACAATCCAATATCTGTAAGGCAATTCATGTTTTGTTTTCAAAATTATTTTGATGAAAAGTCGCTAAATCTTCAAGTACCGTAAACCTCTTTACTGCATTTCTAATTTGTACGTTAAAATTCATTATATGTTTGCCAAGGATTGGATAAAAAATCTGTAAACACCAACTTGTAGAGCTTAAAAAGGGGACGTGAGAAAGTGTTTTCTGTTTTTCAATATCTGCTCAAATAACGTCAGAAAAAATAGTTCGCCAATTTAGGTTTTTTCGAATATCTCCGGAACGAAAGTCGTTTAATTTAGCTCTAAAATGTGCAACTTTTTCCTAATTTGACCCACCCTGTATCTCCTACAGTTTCCGATTTCCCCATGCTATCCTTCATTATCTTGGGCACAATATATATATATATATATATATATATATATATATATATATATATATATATATATATATATATATATATATATATATACAAATACAAAGCTCTCAATCAGCTGGCTCCTATGATATAAAAATATACAGCGTCTTTTATTAAAAAAATCATATATTTGGTTTGTATCACAGAATCTGTGCCGAATAGAAAAAAAAAACAACTTGCGGCGTGGAGCTCTACATCTGCTGAAATAAGTTTTTGCAGATTTATTATCTTATCATATAAGAAAGATACAGGGGATGCCTCAAAATGAAAAATTTTCAAAACCACCGTGCAGCTGAAAACCAAAAAGTGCTATGTCCGTCTGTATTTCCGCATTTACTTTAACAAAAAATAGAACAGTATTCTAATAACTGCAACCTTTTGTCTGATAACATAGTTGCACCACAAAATCAACGAAATCTGTAGGTACATATCAAAATTCAAGGCTCTAGGCTAATAGAAATTTAAGTTGATCCACTATTTTTAGAAGACCCAACTGAGTTTACCTCAGGAACTAGTTGTTTTATAGGCTTTTAAATAATCGATCGTCTTCTTTGCCAAGATACGTAATTGAGAAATATTGCTACTGCGTAGTCTAATCTAAGAACTTTTGTTTGCCGGGCTCCAATCATTTATCCTCGAGATCAAGAACTTTCGGTTAACTTTCATATAAGCCGACGTGACGCAGTTAGTTAAAAGCATTTATTGTTTGGTTTTCAGTTACATTGATGTTGAGTAAAAAGCTGTAATGGAAAGCATTGTAATTAATTTTTATTTTAAGATAAATGAAATATACTAAGCTCTCTCTTTAAATCTGATTTTATTTAAAGACTGAGGCTGGACACTGTGGCTGGAAATTGAAACAAAAAGCAGAATGACTCCAACAATCACAAAAATTATAACACTGAGTTGTGCGCTAGATACGTTTTTCGACAACGAAGTTGTCTTCATCAGTAGCTATCGCTAGCTGTCGAGTTTAGGAACAGGTACTGATGAAGACAACTTCGTTGTCGAATTACGTATCTAGCGTAAAACTCTGCTTTATTTTTGTAGTTTTTGGGGTCATTCTGCTTTTTAGCGAATTTTGCGTAAAACGAAAAATTCACTAATGAGGAGATTGATGTTATATATATATATATATATATATATATATATATATATATATATATATATATATATATATATATATACATATATGTTTGTGTGTATCACACCGATAACACAAAAAATAATGGGCCGATTTTGATGAGGGTTTGTACGTACCTTCCCTTTGTAAGTGGCTTGGGTAAGTTCGTTAGCCGGGAAAATCTGACCAGCTTTTCCGGGAAAATTTTGGGTTTTCTTTCGGAAAATTTGTGTATCTCCGAAAATAACAGAGCTATGACAACCAAATTTGACATATGCGTTTCTACTATCAAACTTACCCTATACTCCAAAATTAAGATCTCTAGGCTAAAAGAAAAAAGTTCTAGGCAGTTAAAAGTATTGGGTGCCAGTGGTGATAAGAGGAAAGCCACAAGAACAAAATATTTTGTGTGATTAACAACACCAATTGAATATTACATACAGTGGTTATATTGGCGCAAAAAGGTCAAGAAGTAGTAGAAAAAATATTTTGAAAATTTTATAATTATTCTTCTTGAAACGCCAATTTCGCGATTTGTAACGTCAAAATTTGCAATTTTCAGACAACGAATTTGAAGCAAATACGAATTTTATCGAAAAAATATAGTAATAAATGTGTTTTACAAAGCCTTATGTTTCAACTTCAACCATCATTGTCCTTCATTTTACTAAAATATTTTCGGAATATCAATTTCAACGGACACTCTTTTTGATGCTTTGGCAGTAGTTTCCGCTATAGAGTTTGTGATTTAATAGTCTATATTTTAGCAAATTTTCGTAGAAAAAAAAATGCAAAGTAGATGATTTTATTAAAAGACTGAACTGTTAATTTGGTTCAATAAAATCTTACCTACGAATTAGAATTTAACAGTAAAATTCCTTTTTTAGATATACTAGCTATTAAAAATTATGACTGTTGAATTGGATGTCCACAGGAAGGAAACTACCACTCTAGGTTACATTCCAACTGACTCACATCATATGTTTGCACAAAAAACGACCGGTTTAAATTTGTAAATTTGTTAGTAGTAAGATTAATAAAATTTTCCTTAAGTAAAAGTATATATATATATATATATATATATATATATATATATATATATATATATATATATATATATATATATATATATATATATATATATATATATATGGAAAAATTAATTAATAGACACAGAACAAAGAAAATGTTAGCGGAATGCACGACAATTAGGAAAGATAAAATAGAGAAAACATTTGTTAGCCTACCTTTTGAACCGCGTATCACAAAGGGTCTCGCGAGCATTTAAAAAAAAGTCGATTTGCAGCTAACTTTTTCGACAAAAATAATTTAAGAAATTTTTAGGTAATACGAAATATAAAGATAAAACCACTGAAATCCCGGGTATCTATGAGGAAGGTTGTAAAGATTGTAATCTTAAATACGTTGGGCAGACTAAGAGAACCATTGAGACTAGATTTTGTGAACTCCCAAAAAGTCATGTGTGGAACAACATATTTGGGATAATAACAACCACATTGATAGAGAAAATTTAAACCTACCAAAAATGTTAGACAGCCAGCGATGCTAGATGCGTACAAAAGTATTTATATTTATAGGGTAATAATAAACAAGAGTTTCTTAAACCGCGCCTCACTACTGGTTTGTGGTCCTCTGTTTGCGCTCTGTCTTTGATGCAGATACATATTCCGAAACATGTCAGGTAAAGTGATAAAGGAAGTGCAAAAACCTCGTCAGGCAATTAAAATACAATATACAGAAAATGTTCCTGGGATTTAGTCTCCCTTTCGGTATCGTTCTTTACCTAAGATTCAGTATAAAAGGTGATGTTAGTAGTAAATAGTTAGAATGTTTCGTCCTCTTATGACGCTAATTTTGTTAGTGAAACGATCCTCGGGTCTTTAAAAAGATATGTTGTGGTGATTTGGGGTCTCCAAGTGAATTTATTATATGAAACTTTGTATTTAAGAAAGTTTATATCTTTAAATCCTTAAATTTTTAATTTAATTTAACATAAAAACTCACAAAATTATTACCTTTTGACATTTTTGTTACAAAAAGTGAAATACAGTGTACTTTTAGTTGTTTTGATGATTTTCATTTTATTTTTGCATACTATCTGAATGCAATATATTGAAATTTTAATTACTAAATATAACAGTAATATCTAAGTGACGTTTTTAAAATATCATCAACAGGATACCGTTACCATTCATCCAATTCTTGACAAATAACCAGGTCAACTATTTGTTACATTGATACTAGCTACTTCTTTAAAACCTAAAAACTAGTATACAATCTTTTTATGTTATTCTTTGTTCTTTTAGTAATTGCCATCACTCCAAGTCCGTATATCCCAGTACCTCCTGCAGTTGGTGAAAAGTTACTGCCCCTGGTACTACTTCTTCTGCCATTATGGCCAGCGTGGGTGCCACTGTTGCCACTGCTAGTAGCTGTGGCTAAGCGACTCAGTGATGCAGGCTTATTATCTAAGCTGTTGATACAGTTAGCTGCTGTAACGGACACCTACACGACACAGCTGAAGGACTTGTGGCAGATCGTACAACGGAGAGTAATTGAGATAATGAGAGCTTCTGGTGTAGAAAAGATACGAATACCTTTTACCACTTTCAATATTCGATTCTTTTGAATATTCACACTTCACGAAAAAATATTGAATATCGTGACATATAACGAACTTACCAAATTGAGTCAAAGGCAGTCAAGAAATGAATAAATATATTGAACTGGTCTAATAAAATTTTAATTTTGTTTTATTACTTTTGATTGTGTCCTTTATTATGATTATAAAAAATAACCAGGTACGCCTTAGAGGAACCTCGTTTACTACATTTACTTTTAAACACAGCGATTATATTACCAACAAGCTGACGAGTTATTGCGTTTTTAGCAAATTTTTGTAGAAAAAATTCTCCAAGCAGGAGGTTAAGATTTTTGAATTTTGAAAAAAATGTTTTCAAATGAACGAGAACTAGGCTAGCACAGGACCGTCGAGAGTCTACCGAGCCTGCATGTGTATCCCCACGCTACCCAATACGTCACAGTAGTCGCCGACACGCGCGGAGTCTCCGTGCTCCTAATCCGAAAAGCGCTTTATAAGCGGAGCCATCGAGGGTCCCAATTCCAATAAGTTGTTTGTGCGGTGCCACATAATGTAGGCAGTATATTAAGCTATTTATATTATATTTATATTATTTAAATACTTTTAGTGAATTTTCGTAGAAAAAAAAAAGATTTACTGTAGAAATGCGTCACCCTGTATATGTATAAACAGACAAAACTGAAACAGACCCCGTATATGGGTTTTGCGGGTTCTAGTTCGGGCTCATTTCAAGAAATCTTTTTAAAATTGATAAGTCGCGGTCTTCCCAATAACGAAAATTTTCTAAAATATAGACTATTAAACCATAAACTCTATAGCTGAAACAACTGCCGAAGCATCAGAAAGAGGGTCTATTAGAAATGGATTTTCCGAAAACATTTTAGTAAAATGAAAGACAATGATGATTGAGGCTGAAACTTAAGGCTTTGTAAAACACACTATTACGACATAACCATCTTCTACATTATCCGCATTTGTTTCGATTTCTTTGTCTGAAAATTGTAGATTTTGACGTTTCAGATAGCAACCTTTGCGTTTTAAGAAGACAAATTATAAAATTTTCAAAATATTTTTTCTGCTACTTTTTGACCCTTATGCGTCAAGAAAACTTAACCGTTGTATGTAATATGCAATTGGTTTTGTTAACCACACAAAATATTTCGGTATTGTGCCAAATTTGGTTGTCATAGCTCTGTTATTTTCGGAAGTACAAAATTTTTTCGAAAGAAAGCCCAAAATTTTCCTGGGAAGACTAATCCGATTGTCCTGGCTAACGAACTTATTCAAGCTACTCACAAAAGAAAGGCACCTGCCAAATTTGTGTGTGATACGTACATACATACATACATATATATATATATATATATATATATATATATATATATATATATATATATATATATATATATATATATATATATATATATATATATATATATATATATTAAGTTTTTGTAACGGTAATAGTCTTATTTATCAAAAAATTGTGGGAAAGACGTCAGTTGCAAAATAAAACTCTTTATTAAATTCCGAGCTTTCGGAAAAATTTATTCCATTCTCAAGGCTACAACATGGAAAGAAAAAAGTTTACAAATGACATAGCAAAAATATAAAAGTTTAAAATACTTACATATAACGTGAGTTTTACTAAACTAATTATTCAATAACAAACATGAAAAAAACCTTTTTATAAATTGAGTGAAGTTGAAAAGTGCCAAACTGACATATAAAGCCAACTATTGTCTAATTGAATTTGTTTTTTGTGTTTGTCTAGGAAATATAAATAGCGGTAGTGATTTCTAAAATTATTATCTTTCTTTAAGTTTATTTAATTGTAGTTAAAAGTAATTTCAAATTCTTCTAACCAAATTCAATTAAACAATAATTAGCTTTATATGTCAGTTTGGCACTTTTAGACACTCAAATTTACAAATTTATAAAAAGTTGCAGGTAGCTGCTGATTTCTTCCTTGGCGATGTTGTTAGCAGCCTCAAGGCTAATTGTTCCTCTGCCTCCTTCTTTTCTAGGGTTGTACAATCGGTCAATGTCGGCACGTGGATGGAGAGCACCATACATTGTGAGGAGCTTGCGTGTCTGGGTGTCCAATTTCTGAATCTCTGCCTGGGTCCAGTTGATTATCCCTAGACGGTATTGGATGACAGGAACAGCTAAGAAGGTTATGGCCATCATCTTGTTTTTGGCACTGAGCTCGGTTTTAAAAATCGCTCTTATTCTCCGGTAATACTCTTTCTTCAATTTGATTTTCATTTTCTTGTGTTGGATACCGTCGTGTTCATCTATGCCTAGATATTTGTACACTTCAATTTGGTCTAAAGATTGGCTGGTTGTTGAGTTATCAATTTTGATGTTCTCCTTTGCTTGTAGTCGTCCCCTCAGGAATGTTGCCTTTGCGCACTTATCTAATCCAAACTCCATGCTGATGTCATCACTGAACTCCTTGACGTCTGCGAGTTGTTCTGCAAGTTCCTCATTAGATTTTGCTACTAGTTTCAGATCATCAACATAAAGCAGGTGGCTGACTATTTCGCTTTAATTTTTACAATGACATCCTGTCCCTGATTTGTTGAGGATGGAGCTTAGGGGGAACAGAGCGACACAAAACAGCAGTGCTGATAATGAGTCCCTTTGATATATCCCACTTCTTATCTTTACATTCTCGATGGTGATGTTGTTTGAATTGCTGTTGTCGCTCTTTGCTTCTGAGGTCAGGTACAGGTCGGTATTGTCTTGCTGATAAATAATAGGAGGGTTGAGGTTCTGTAGATGTTCAGAGCTTCGATTATCCAGGTCTGCGGGACCTTATCGAACGCCTTTCTGTAGTATATTTATTATTATTATTATTATTATTATTATTATTATAATTATAATTTATCACTGTGTTTCACAAATAATGAATGGGTCAAGAAGAAGAAAGCAATAATTATGTGAACAAGTCTATTATGGGTTCAGTTGAAAAAGCTTAACGACTCGAGGAGCCTCTTATACATATTCACATTCGCAGCACTAACCACATCCTCCGGCAGAGAGTTCCAGTCACAGAATTCCCTGTTAGCGAAGAAATTCAGACGATGAAAGGTTCTAAATTGTGCTTGACTCAACTTAACGCTGTGCCCCCGGAGTCTGTAGTCAGAAGTCACAAAAAATGCTGCATCGGATGAAAACAGGTCATGCGTGATACGAAACATCTACATCAAATCAGCTCTCCCCTGTCTACATTCCAGGGGCCGAATATTCATCAGGTGAAGGCGTTATTCATAAGGCAGAGCGCTGAATCCATTAGGATATCGTGGACCATTATGTTGGACTCTGTTGAGTGATTTCACATCTCCAATCAGTATCGGTGCCCAGGCCTGAACTCCGAATTCTAGATGGCGTCTCACATGCGTCGAATAAAGTTTGGCTGCGAACTGGGGATCTGGACGCGGGAACACTTTCCTCAGGAGGTAGAGCACGACGTTGGCTTTTTGGATCTTTGTTCCGCCTGAGGAGTCCACGACAAATTGGGCAAGATGATGACAATCTCCAATTGGAAAAAAACCAGCCATTTCAGCTAAGGGACCCTGGCCACTGTTCAATTTTTGTATGTCAAATTTGACAGTCAACAAAATTTATAGTTGTTACTGTAGCAACTAAATTAAATTTTGCCTAATAAGTACAATTTGGATAACCTAATTCACCACAATACAGTTTTTAGACCTGACGATCGTTACGCTAACAAAGTTAGCGTCATCAGAGGAATGAATAAACTAAATGAATGATGACTAAAACTACTATTTATATGTCAGTGGCCAAACAGTTGCGAACAGCGTCCTCTGGGAAGGTTCACAGACATACCCCATTGTCTAGTCTTAAATCCCTGTAATTAAAACTGCATACCCGCCTTTGTTATTCTGTGGACTACATAGAACCGGACCTACTATATTCAACGAAATATTTTTGTTTAAATTTCTACCGATACACACACACACACACACACACACACACACATATATATATATATATATATATATATATATATATATATATATATATATATATATATATATATATATATATATACTTTTGTAAGCATCCAGCTGACGCGACTGCCTGACATCTTTGATTAACTTGAGATTATCTCTATCCATATGATGATTATTATCCCAAATATGCTGAGCAATACATTATTTCTCAATAGTGTCCTATCTCAGTTCTGTTAAGTGTTCTTTAAATCTAGTTTCAACTTTTCTTTTACTTTGCCCAACATATTAAAATTCACAATCGTTACAACCTATTTCATAGATTCCCGACACTTCTGTGGTTTTATCTTTATCGTTTAGGTTACCTAGCAAATTTTTTAATGTATTTTTTTGTAGAAAATGTTGTAAATTGGCTTTCTTAACAATGCTATTAAAATCTCTTGTAATTTGCGGTTCAGATGGTAAACAGACAACGGTTTTGGATGATTTATCTTTTCTGAAAGTCGTAGATCCCGCTAACGTTTTCTTTGCTTTCTGTTTATTGACTAGTTTCTCCACTAAGCAGACAGAGTAACCGTTATACTTGGCTACATTTTTAATGTATTCAATTTAATATGTTCAAGTGCTTGATGCCACCTAAAGTATAAGAGCTCATACCCATGATTTTTAGATTTGCATTAAATGTTAGCTCTCGGCTACATCATTTTCCTTTTATAATTAAAATTTCAGTGAATTCTTTGTCATTAAATTTTAAACAAAATACTTTTTTGTTTAATAGACAAGTCTTTAACTTCGATTGTTAACCATTTCGCTATGTTGTATGTCAGGGAATCTATAGCAGAGACAATAGGTCTCACCGATTTTGCAGGTTTATGGATTTTCGAGAGACAATACTTTTCAGGAACTTTAGAATTTGAAACCTGTAACTTTTTTTCTAAAATTTTTGCTATAAGGTTAAGATATCTCTTTAAATTGTTTTAACCATTCACTATCAAGGTTATAAAATCTATGAACTAGAAAATTCAAACTAGCTGTTTTTTGTGGAAAACTATGATGTGATTCATTCGAAATGTAACTCACAATAGTGGTTTCGTTTCTGTGGATGTCAAATTCTAAAGTGTCTCTATTTTTAATAACTAATATATCAAGAAAAGGTAATTTGTTGTTAATTTCTATTTTATGCGTGAGTTTAATGAAGTTAATTTTATAATGAATTTTCATCCACTTTGCATACATTTGTTAAAAATGTTGCAAAAATATCGTTCACATAACGAAACCACACTCTAAGAAAATATTCTTTTCGTTCGCTAGGTCCGTTCCAAATCTACCCGTGAAAAGGTCTGCAATGAATGGGGTGCCATGGGTTTGTTCAAAAAATGTATTATTAAATTGAAAAATATTCTGATTAATGCAAAGATTTGTTAAATTTATATGTTCTTTGTAGACCTCTTCATTCATGTTGTACATTTTTGACAAAACATGGTCTAAATACGTTAGCATTTCTTTTATGGGAACACAGCGAAACGACGAGGTCACCTCAAACGATATTAAAACCTCGCCTGTATCCAACTTAATATTCTTAACTTTACTAATAAATTCAAGTGAATTTGAAATCTAAAATCTTTTTTGTTTAATAGATAAGTCTTTAAATTCGATTGTTAACCATTTCGCTATATTGTATGTCGGGAATCTATAGCTGAAACAACAGGTCTCACCGATTTCCCGAGTTTATGGATTTTCGGGAGACAATAATTTTTAGGAACTTTAGGAATTGAAACTTGTAACTTTTTTCCTAAATTTTTGTAACAAGGTTATGATATCTCTTTAAATTGTATTTAACTTCAGAAATAATTTTTGGGAGAGGGTTTCTATTAAGTTTTTTTATACGGTTCTGATTCTATTCCGTTATATACTCTATCTTTATAATCGCTTTTGTCTAAAATCATAACCTTATCACCTTTTACTGCTTTAACACAAAAGTTTTGATTTCTTATATCTTAACAACCAGCGTGTTCTTCTTAGGAGGAATATTTGATAACGATGCACAGTATAATAAAGGCAAGTCTGCAGTTTTAATTACAGGGACTTAAGACTTAACAGTGGGGGTCTGTCTGTATATCCTCCTAGGGGACACTTATTTTATTGACCCTTCTGATGACGCTAGCTTTGTTAGCGAAACGATCGTCAAGTCTAAAAGCTGTATCGCGATGAATTGGGTCTCTAAATTGTACTCATCAGTGCTCATCACAGGTTCCAATCTTCACTCATTCAATTTTTCATACTCAGAAAATGTGTGCAGATTAATTTTAAAATCAGCGTGGGGTCTCGAAAGTCAACTTTAAAACAAATCTATTATAAGAATTCACAAACGCAACTAACGATATGCAGCATTCTGCATTTGCTGTCCTTAAAAGTTTAATTTCACAGCAAGTTCGTACTTCCTTTCTCACTGAAAATCTAGAAGTGAAAATGGTTTACGATAGTGTGTGACTGCGCTAAAAGTTTGAAGGTAATAATTTTGTTTTCTAAGAAATATCAAAGTTGACTAGCTTGGGGTGCAAACCGTACTTCACTCTAAATTATGTCTTGAGAGCAGATTGCTGCTTCAGCTATACTGCAATATCACTTGCTGCACAAACAGAAACGTTATCCAGGTTCGAAAAATGTTTCACAGCATTAAGACTATCAGATCTTGGAAAAAGGAGTGAAATCCCTGAAGCATTTTATTGGAGACATAACCATACAATAAATTATTCTCCCGGTTTCAAAGGTGTGGCAAGTAATGCCCCAGGGGTTCAGTCTCTCTCATCTTACTGATGTAATATTGAAGCGGTAAATTTGAGATATCTGTTTTTCGTAAAAGCTCCTAATATTATTTTAGATGTAACATTATATAGAAAATACGCTTCTTTTGTTCCTTTATCAAAGTACATTGACTTTAATTTACGTTTGCAAATAGAAACAAAAATGAATCTAAAATTAATAAAGTGTAACTTTCAGTAAAAGCTATGGTTGTAATTATAGAGGAGAGTCAGATGATTAAAAAGGAATTTGGAATTAAAGCCTTTTTTCTACCAGACAATATATTTAATTGTTAATCCTACGTGTTTCGGCTTCCTTGAGCCATATTCAGGGGCTAAAGACTACTACAATTTCAATATTTAAATCATTTTTACACATTACTAAACCGTCTTTATTTCCAAACAACATAATAGTAGATTTACCAGAGTTTAAATTGAGATTACGCTCCATTGACATTTTTCTTAATAGCACCAACTCACCGTTTACAAACCATCAACGTGGGAGCAATCTTTAGGATCAAACTCATAAAATATTGGCGTATCGTCGGCATATGCTTGAACCTTACCAATATTGATTGATTTTAATAAGGTGGAATTATAAATAATGAACAGGAGTGGCCTTAAAATTAAACATTTGTAACGAAGTAGATATTTTCAGAACAGCCGTAGATATTAAAAACGACTGTTCGAAAATAAATATAATATAAATCACACGGGCAAAAATTCCACGCAGTAAAAATTATTATTTTATCATTAATATTTCTTACAAGTACGCATTTTCGAATTATCGGCGGCGGAGTAAAAACATATGTATAAAAGATAAGGATAAGGTATCGACCACCGATTAAGATTTTTCAGCCGGTGGCTGGAGATACAATAACGATGGAAGGCAGAAAGAGTTCACCGTTTGCCGTAGCGTGTTTAAATCTATAACTTGAATTTCGCTTCAGTGAATAAAAAGTGTTCGTTTAAATTGTAACAAAGCGTTAGAATACAGTACCGTCCGTCCCGTTGTTGTATAAGACAATTTTGTATTCTAATAATTCTGCCGAACGTAGTCTAGGTAAGAACCCTTTAGGCTTTTCTTATTTTGTTTAGATAGAGCGAATTTTCGGATATTTTTCTCAGTTCGGCGTGTCTATCCGGTGACGCCGAGATCGCGGGTTCTAGCGTAGTTTCCTTCTGTTACCCTATCCCATTATTGTTGGCGTGTCGTAATACTTTCGGGAGGTGATGCAGTAGCTAACACAGATCTCTCGAGTGTATTGCGTATGACCGTTCTGATTCGACTCTGGTCTGGACGCTGAAAGTACACAAGCAGGTCAAGGTCGAGTTAGTATATGACAATGTCGTTCCACAGGATGTCCCCCTATAATCCTTCCCGCTCCTTATCGACGCCCTGACGTCGAGGCGTTTGATCTCGTGGTACCGACTTCGACAGATATGCGCCATTTCAGCTATTTGAAGAGCGTTTCTCCGAACGAGCCAGTTAACGGCTGTATCCACGAGTCATAAACCACAGCACTCAGAGTTTCCGTCCGCGTGTCTTCCGCATTTCTTCTCCGTGGGGAATAATTAATTTTGTTGGCTCGTCACCAGTAACATAACTTGTTTTAGGATAAATTAGCGTGATAAGTACCATTCACATTGTAAGAATACCAGTGGACTGTACTGTTTTATGAGGCAATGAATAGTGTGAAAAGTATATTCAGCCTATAGTATAATCGCAAATAAGTCTGCTACACCCATACAAACTTTCGAAAGGTCAGGGAAATACCGGGGGAGCGATTAAAGCCCGCAATCTCGGAGGTATCTACACGGCCTGTTATATCGTAGGCTACCGGACACTCTCCACAGAGCTATCCAGGCACTCTGACCACAACCGTGGCCAGAGCCTTGTGACAGGTCGCAGGGAGTAAACCCTTTCAAAATCTGGCGCCCGGGACCGTTCCCGTAAATCCGTTGATCTGTTCCACTAAATAATTCACCCCGCAAGTCAGGCCTCATTACACATTGAGGCACGCCTGACACAACATCTAAAAAATTGTGCATTTTATTATGACAACGTATAGCTTGTTTTCTCACCGACAGATACGACTTGAAAAGAGTGTAAGCCTTATCAGCAAAACCATAATATTTTAATTTAGCACAAAGTAGATCATGGTATCGAAAGCTTTCGGAAGAGTCAAGGAGCACAAGCGCACCCATAAAACCCCTATCCACAGCAGAAGCAATATCATGTAGAATACAAGCGAGGGCAGTAGTCGTGGAAAATCCCCGCCTAAATCCACACTGAATTTTCGCTAAAAAATTGTTAATACTAATAATTATACATCTGGTCACACAAGATTCTCTCAAACATTTTTGACAATACCGGAAGAACAATGACCACACCTAAGTCAGAAAATGTCAACGGATCGTTTTTCTTAGGCAGGGGAGTTCCCACTGCAACTTTCCCAGCTTTAGGAAAATATTATTTCTGAACGTTATAACGTCTGGGTTTGACCTGATTAAAGGAAATTAATAGCTTTTACTACCAGACAAACTGATTTATCCGATCTCCCTATTTGTGAATTTTTTCTACAAAAATTTACTAAAATTATTTTAATATTACACGAATCTAGAGAAAATAAAAGTATTCAAAACGAGTGCACTCTCTTCCCCCTATCACCAGAACGCGTGCGCAAAATCAAACTGGAAAAAGCATACATAATATAAAAAAACTGGCGCTTAAATTTAATTTTACATTTATTTCTGCGTCAGAAATTGTAGGTGATACTTAAAAAAATGAAGTTTTTTTTTTAATTTTTCGATGTTCAACTTTAAAAAATTGCATGAAGCATAACAAAAGTGTTGACAACTGCGCCGTTCTAAACTCACAATCTAATGTAGAATCCAAATATAAAATCAAAATGGGGTATTTCTATTAAAAAATAAAGATGGTGCCGATTTCCCGTATTCCCGGAAGTGCCGCCAGTTTGGAAGTATTTTATTTAGAGTTGCAGCGGTCGATTAAGGTTGACTACCAAATTTCATAATAATACGATTTAGGAAAATCAAGAATTTTCTAACTAACGTGCTACATGAATCACCCTGTAAAATATATCTGCATATACATATATGTTCAATAGAAATAACAGTATAATAGAAAAATCCTATGAAATGTAGGAAGCTCAATTTGAGAACACAAATCGCATAGGTTTGATGTTCAATTTAAAAACTCTGGACGCAGCAAGTGCGTTATGGTAGTGAGTTTTTATTAAATGCTTCAAATTTGAATAACTCAGTTTTCTATAAACTTAGAAAGTTTAGTTTTGGTATGTAGTAAGGCGTTTCCTAGGGAAAGATATCCACCAAATTTCATTAACATAAATTTGTAATTTTTAGAGAAAAGAATTTTTTTCGAAATAAAATTTAAAATTTGAATAACTCAATTTTATATAAACTTAGAAAGTTGAATTTTGGTACTTAGTGAAGTCTCTCCCAAGGCAACATATGTAGTAAATTTAATTAAAACAGATTTGATATTTTCAGAGAAAAGTTTATTTTTAGAAAGAAAACTCAAAATTTTCCCGGAAAATTCCATTCGATTTGCCTGGCTAACGAACTCATCCAAGCCATCAATAAAAGAAAGGCAGTTGCCGAGTTTTATTGAAATCGGTTAATTGTTTTTTGAGTTATCAGACGGATACACACACACACACACACACACACACATATATATATATATATATATATATATATATATATATATATATATATATATATATATATATATATATATATATATATATATACATATAAAAATTGAAACTGACCCCGGATATGACATTTGAAAAAATTTTTGCAAAGTCTCACCATCGATACCTCCCTATTAGTGAATTTTTTTAAATAAAAATTCACTAAAAGAAGCCAGCGGTGTTTACAAACCTCGATATTACCTTGTCTAACATTTTGCACAAGACAAGTAATTCAATAGGTACACAAGTATTGTCGTGTTATTGCTAGAACTACTTCTAAACAATTAGGAAGCCCAGGAAATATAATGAGAAATTGTAAACAATATGCTGAATTGGCTGCCACTCAGCATAATAATACAAAAGGACATGGATTCCTATTGTTAAGCGCAAATTTTGCTAAAATTTAAGCCATTTCTCAGTTACACATAGTTATAGTTACAATCAGACCGTTTTCAGTTAGCAACATAACTTAATATAACCTCGTAAAACAGCTTTTGTAAATATATCCCAGGAATGTATGCATTTAGCCTTACATACTTTGTCCCTATATAGTCCAGTCATCTTAGTAAGTTCACCTCGGAATTTGAGATACCCAGCTATAAACTCGTATAAACTTGTATTTTAACATCCTAAAAGTTGTCTCAAAACCTACATATGGTAGGGTGTACGCGACTATTAAAATCTAAGGTCAAAGGTCACAAAAATCGATTTTTTGCACATTTTTTTGCAAATATCTCCTATGGGTATTTCACTATTTGTAGTTATTATCAATATTGTATAGAATTAAATTACCTATCACTTTTGTTTCAAAAATTTTTACATACGTTGAATAGTTTTCGAGATAGAGGGCGGAGAGCGTGCGGTTAGAGCATCATTTAAGGTCAACCGGTGGTCCCGGTCAAAAACACGCCATATAAAGTTTATTAATTATTGATAAATACATAATTATTAATAATTTTCATTTCTTATTAACTATTAGATTATATTTAATAATTATTTTACTTACGAATCTATTTTTAATTAAGTATCAATTTATTTAATAACACTTACCTGCCCGTGTAGTTATAGAATTTTTAAAGAAAATACTTAAATTATATTTCAATTCTAATGTAATTTATATTAATAACTTCTTAGATAAATAAAAAAAAGAAAGAAATTCTTAATTCAAGTTTTTATTAAAAAATATAATTCCATACATTTATGGTTGTGGAAATTAAAAGAATTAAATAAAAATTACAAGAACTACAACTTATAATTTTAATTATCTTCTTTTTCTTCATCGTCGTCTTCCGACAGCTGTACTATTTCAAAGTGCTCTTCTTTATCGTCTTTAACGACATTTGTCTCCAGGTATTCCATGATTTCGGGGTCGTAGGTTCTGTCTTCATTGACATCGCTCTGATATGGTAAAGCATTAAGACAAGCTTGCCCATTACACTGGACACAAGCTAAAGAGCACTGCAACCCCGATTTCCTGCATCCACATCGCGAACCACAACCACTTTTGCAGTTGCGGAATATTGTGTTGAGCAATTCCTCTGGAGCAGGTGCTAAAATTGTCGTGATAGGTTCCAGGAATTTGTTATGCATTGCCCAACCCCATTCCTGGGGTTCCAACACATGCCCTAACCAAGGTTGAACTTGATAATAAACACGATTGAAATGTTGGTGAGCTGCTGCACTTGTTGGTGGAATATTTGATAACTGCACAGGTTTATTCAGTTTTGTAGATTTGACGTATTGTGCATAACGAAGATGATCGATACTGTCCACAGATTTTGGAGCATTATAGACTGCCAACAAGATTTGAATTCCATTCTCAAATAATCTTTGAACCAGACAGTTTTATTATTCAAATTCTGCTGCAACTTGATCCAAATTCTCAGTTTTGCAAATGCTTTTAAAAACACTTTTTCCCTGTTTAAAAAAGCGCAGAAGTCGTATCACAGCCACTTAATGCGTGCAGAAACAAAATTTGTTTTTTTGAACTAGGATACTTATCAAAACTTTTGGAAGAGTATATTTTTCTTGGAATCGGTTATAAGTGTTATTGAGTAGATAAATATTTAATTAATGTAAAAAGTTATTAAATATAATGTAATAGTTAATAAGAAATGAAAATTGTTAATAATTACGTATTTATCAATAATTAATAAACTTTATATGGCGTGTATTTGACCGGGACTACCGGTTGACCATAAATCATGCTCTAACCGCGCGCTCTCTGCCCTCTATCTCGAAAAAGATTCAACGTATAAAATTTTTTTTTAACAAAAGTTGTAGGGAATTTAATCCTCTACAATATTGATAATAAATACAACTAGTGGGAAACCCATAGGAAACGAGATATTTGCAAAAATTTTGCAAAAAATCGATTTTTGTGACCTTTGTCCTTAGTTTTTAATAGTCGCGTACATCCTACCATATGTAGGTTTTGAGACAACTTTTAGGATGTCAAAATACAAGTTTATACGAGCTTATAGCTGAAATTCCGAGATATTTACCTAATTTTGACTAAGATGACTGGACTACGTATTAGGGTAGAAATGGGCCAGGGCTGACAATTTACTAAATTGTTAGTTTGTTGTATACAGTCTCTATTTTTTAACATTTTGTGTTATTTGGAGCTGTCGTGACAACATATTACTTGGTTCCGCAATGAGGCGGCACGTGCTTCGTGTCTTCGTGCTTCGTATCTTACATCTCACTTAGTGCTGGAGGGCTGGCTACTATAGCCGTCTTACTTAATAGGTGTATTTTCGCTGCAATTAGTATGCCGTACTGACGAGCTCTTATTAGAGCGAAACCGGTCTACGGTTATAATTGTGGTGAGAATGCATCTAGCCTTACATATTGTATTATATTATTCTGTCCACAATTAAATTATAAAATCTTTGCAGTTGTTTTCAAACACCAGCTTATGTACAAGCTGTACCATTTAGGTTGCAGTTGCTGGGTATATCGGTTATTAGTAAAGCTAAAATCTTGCGGTTCTCGCGAACTTAAGCTACTTTTATGTGAAGCGAAAGATGCCGTACACAAAATTGTCATAGCCTCCTTCGTTTCAGAGCTACAGGGCGATGTTGCAAGTATTGTATTATCAGTTACCCCTTGTGTTTCAGCTGTTTGACAACTTGTTAAAAAGGTAAACACGAATCATTTTAGAAGTTTTTACGAAGAATAGTGGCGCAGTTAGTTTTTTTGTGATTATTACTATTTTTGAAATATTGACCAATGTTTTTTTTAATGGGACACCTGTATATTTGTCGAAAAATTAATTTGCATTTTCACAAGCTTCTCAAAAGTATATAACATTATGTGCTCACTTTAGTGAACAAGGAAAAAAGCCTAATTTTCATAATTCGCATTCAAAATTTTGCGGTATGCTATGCAAAAATGCTGCTGTTTATCGTTTACTTGGAAGCAAGTGACAGTTGCCAAAATTTGTTCTATGCCGTGTTACCGCCTGTCTTAGTTATATGAATTTTGTGTTTCATTTTCAAATTTGACTGGCTTTCTTTTTTTTTAAAATTTCAACAACACAACACACCACGTGGGCTTGCAGCCTAAATACTATCGTATCGTGAGTGTTGACAAGGAGGAAATAGGCAACTTGTTAATTCTGGACTTGAAGGTTTGGAGGTTCAGAGGAGAAGGAAAATCATGTGCCGGCAAGGAATTCCACAACTTGGAAGTCCTCGGGACAAAAGAGCGGGCATACCAAGATGTTCTATGTCTGGTGACCTGGACAGTAAAAGGGTGCATTCGCTCTGTTTCCCTGGTATATCTGTTGGGGGCAGCAGGTGAAGGAACTATGGAAGAAAGCTCATCTGAGCAGTGCCCGTGCAGATATCTATAAAAGAGAGAGAGAGAGAGAGAGAGAGAGAGAGAGAGAGAGAGAGAGAGAGAGAGAGAGAGAGAGAGAGAGAGAGAGAGGTCACCAACGGCACGTCGGTGGGAAAGGGATGGCAGCCTTTGGGCGAGGGTAGGATCACCGATGAGACGTATAGCTCTCTTTTGAATGGAGTCCAGCATAGCGAGTGTCGAAGCGGCAGCTGCACCCCAGATGTGGGAGCAGTGTTCGAGGTTTGGTATTATTTGTGAAGTATATAAGATATAGAGATAAGCTGGTGAAAAGTATTTGCGAGCCCGGAAGAGGAAACCTAATTTCATAGAAGCCGCTTCTGCAATTGATGTGACATGTTGGTGCCAATTGATATTTCGATCCACAGAAATGCCAATAAGAGAAAAGGACTCATTACTTTGATAACTTGGTTGTTCATTGTGATGGGTCTAGGGCTGGTGTATCTCTTATGAGAAAGAAAGCAAGACTGAGCAGTTTTCCAATTACTAGAGAATATGCCTTTATTGTAAGATATATGAAACAGACGAGTCAGGACAGGAGCAAGTTCTGGTGCGCATTTTTTAGAACAATTGCTGGGATCTCGTCAAGGCCAGAGGTTTTCCTGGTATTAAGAGAAGATACCATCTTTCGTACCTTTTCAGTTTTGAAATTGATATCCGTCATTTTATGCGCGACATTGGGGACTGTTGGTGGTTGAACATTTAGAGGTGGGTTGAGAGTAGAATTGCCGCCGAACAACGAAGCAAAAAGTTCAGCCTTGCCCAGGGCAATAGAAAAAGTTTCATCCCCTGAGACAAGAGGTGGAAAGTGCTCTTGCAGAAACTATTCCCAATAGATTTAGCAAGAGTCCAGAAGGGTTTGCCGCCGTTGGAGCTTAAGAGGACTTTGTTTATGATCTGGTTATTAAACGAGTTTTTTGCCACAGAATAATGCGGACATAGCAGTTTCTTGCGTCGTTAAATGCTTGACGGTTTTCTTAACTGGGATTGTGTAGAAGCGTTTTGTGAGTTTCGACTTTTCAAGTCTGGTCTTCACAGGATTTAGAGAACCAGGGCTTTTGAGTGGCTGAAGAGGTTTTATGTGTACGTGAAATAAATAATTCCATGCCAGCTTGGATAATTTCGGTGACGTTCAGTGAAATATCAGAGGGGCCAGGATGAGAGAAGCAGACAGACGCCCACGGAAATGAGGAAAAGTAATCCCACATGTCGTCCCAGTTTGTGGAGTTGTAGTGCCAAACGATACGTAGGTGTGATGACTGTGTGACCTCGGGTTGCATTGCGCAGAAAGCAGTGACCATGCCGTGGTCTGAGCTTCCAGGGGGGGGGGGGGGTGACTGATATTTTATAGCATTCAGGTTTTGTAGTAAGAAGGAGATCCAAGGGATTTGAGCTGTGGGTTGGGATGCGAGGAAAGTAAGTAGGTTGCTGAACCACATTGGCTGAAGAATTGCTGAATGCAAAGGCCTCCGCTGCTCTCCCTTGTGGATCGGGTTTTGAAGACCCTAGCCATTCGTTATTATGGATATTGATGTCACCAAGAATAGTGACCTCGGGGGAAGGATATTCAGAAATCAGATAGTTGGTTTTTTCAGAAAGGTAGTCAAAGAGCAGGACAAAATGATTGTCAGAAGGTGACCGGTAAATGCAACAGATGAATTTAGTTGCAGCCCTGAGAGAGAGTTTTATCCATAGTATCTCTTTTCTTCCAGCTTCTAAATTGGGGAGTCTGGTGCAGGGTAGATTGCTACGGACTATGCCCACACGCCTTCATGCAATCTACAGGAAGTAAGGGGCTCATACCCCGGGAAATTAAGGTGATTAGTGGCTGTTTTGGCACTGATTTGGGTTTCGGTGAGGAAGAGGAGTTGGGGCCCATTAGCCTGGAGGAAATGGTGGACAAAGTTCAGGTTAGAATTTAGGCCACATATATTCGAGAAGGATATGTTAAATCTTGATGCTGGCGCCCCCTGTACACCCCTCTCCCGGAGATCAGAATGGAGTGGTATTTTACCTCCGGAATCTTTTGTACAAGGAGGAGACATCATAATTTTTGCTTATAAGGGAAACCGACTCATACACCAGAACCGGAAACGTCCGTTGGGACGTCACCGGCCCCTTGATGTATGGGGTGGTACCTCCTCGGGCGTGAGAAAATACTTTACTATCACGTAAAGGAAAATTCCACTACCACTTGCTATGGATTGGATTGGATCATTGTCTACCCCTTTAAAAATACGAGTAATAAAGGGACTATCAATTGTCCAATAGTTATGCTTTTCGACATAGTAGGAGAATACAAAACATTATCATTTTGTATCCATGCCTATGTCTGTATTTATTTAGTGTATGAAGGTATATTTGTGACTGTGGCTGTAAACCAAACTTTCGAACATTTTGAGAAACAGGATATGTTAGCTTGTTTTATGTTAAGCAGTGAAATTGTTAAAGCGACATCTGGGATAATAGATGAATAGTTAATCATTTTCGACCATTTACAATATATTATAGTCCATAGATTTTTACACTAGTCGTAACCCTTTGAATTCAGTTGTTCGCTTTGTTATACATCAATTTATGTTATGATGAACATATATCATCTATTGAATAATTTTCACGGTGACACGCCAGTGAATGCTATTTTTTTAGTCGGTACAAAGCGCTTCATTTATATTCTCGATTCAATAAAACAATTCGGGAATCATATGAGATTTGATCAAAGGTGGTTCACTCTCGCATTCGGTTTGATTCATTTTCATTCGGTTATTGGCAGGCCATCAATGCCTCTGATGTATGGAGAACTGAGAGATTGAATATTCAATAGGATTGTGCCACAATGGTACCTAGATGGAAACATGTAAAGCAGGAGCGTGACGTGGAATCTTTTAATAATATTTTTTGCCGGTGACATCTTGTCAATAACTTCAATATGTAAAAGATGTATCGGTCTGCAGTATTTACACATGGGTGTAAAAATGTGCCACACATTTATCATTGCGAAATGAGACAGCTAAAGGGATTCTAGCCACAAAAGTTTCACCACGTGGGAAGATCCATGATGCTACATTTTGTTGTGAATAATTTTGAAATGAAATTTCCAGAACTGACATAACTTTTACACTACGAAATATAAAAATATTATTGTGCATGTAACAAATACTTAGAAATTATTAATTGTTGTCGCCCTTAGATGCCACCGTTACAAACTAAATACAGATGTATAGACAACACTACTCAGCACACAAATTTTTTTGGAAGTTTTATCAACTCGTCTAAAAATTATTCACAGTCGGCGTTGCAAGAACGCATTTCATTCATTGTGAAAACAAATGAACCAGTTAGTCAATTTTTCGTTAAAAAAACCTAAAAAACAAAACCAAACGTTCAAAAATGTTTATTTAGTTAAGTAAGTGTTCAAATTGTTGACCACCAGCTTCCATACAAAAGTAAAAATTTTGTTCAAAATGATCTCTGACATTCTGGAGCATTTGTGGAGTTATTAGACGGCATTCTTCAACAATGCGTCGTCGTAATTCTTCCAGAGACTCCGGTTCTGTTGCGTAAATTCTACTCTTTAAATGGCCCCATAGAAAAAAGTCTAAAGGAGTTAAATCCGGTGATCTAGGGGGGCACTCAATAGCACCTATACGCCCAATCCATTGTCCTGGAAACTCTCTGTTCAAAAACTCCCTAACACGTTGTGAAAAATGCGGAAGAGCTCCATCTTGTTGAAACACTAATTGATTTTCTTGATAGCGATCATCATTTTCAACAATGTCAATTAGTAGAGGATAAACGATATCTTCTAGTAACTACAAATATGTTTCGCCACTCAAATTGCCATCAAGAAAAATTGGTCCGATTAAACCGTCTCCAAAAATGCCATTCCAGACATTCAATTTCTGTGGAGTTTGAGTGTGGACTTCGTGAAAATTTCTGGAATTATTATCTGCCCAATAACGACAATTATGACGATTGACTCTAGAGTTTAATAAAAACGTACACTCGTCTGAAAAACAGATATTGAACAGAAAGTTCCCGTTATCAGCTATACAAAACTCCAGCCGCCGATCAAAATCATCTTCATTCAGTTGTTGTACAAGATGAATTTTATACGGGTAACATTTATGATGCTTCAATATTCGCTAAATAGTTATTCTTTTGATGTTTGAAACAGTGGCAAATTTCCACGTGCTCAAAGTTGGGTCTGCAGCAATTTGTCCTAAAACTTCAATCTCAGTAGTCTCATTTATAACCGAAAATTCACGTTCAGGATCCCGTTTCTTGTTGGCTACTAAACCACTTTGTCGAAACTTTGCAACTAACTCCAAAATGTATTTTCTGTTAAAATGTCTGTTCGGATGTCGTTCATTAAACAAATTTGCGGTACGGTTGGCACAGTCGTCGTTTTTGAAAAAAAGAGTAATTATTTCAACTCTTTCTTCAACAGAATACTATCAAGTATCAAACCGACCGATAAACTGAAATAATCAACCGCATTTTTCTCATTCCGATTAGAAATGTTCTGATAGTCATTTTTGTTTGTTTACAAACCAACAAAACATTGACTATCAGCACACTTTTTATCGGAATGAGTGAAATGCGTTTTTGAATATTCAACTGTCATTAATTTTAAACGAGTTGTTAAAACTTCTAAAAAATTAGTGTGCTGAATTCAGAAAAGAAAGAACTTTCAAATGATGTAACACTCGACCCATGTTCCCTATTTAAAATATAAGAGTTGTTATCACCACTTTTAAGGGGTTGATGTGACAAAGTTGAGTTTTATGTCAAAACATGTCGCGCTCAACATTAAAATTGACGTGTTTCAGCGTTTCTTAAAGAAAAATTCTCTGGACGCGAATCGGTTTCGTTTTCAATGCGCCACCATATATATATATATATATATATATATATATATATATATATATATATATATATATATATATATATATATATATATATATATATATATATATATATATATATATATATATATATATATATATATATATATATATATATATGAAAAATTTAGACATTAAAATTTAAAAAAAGTTTCTTAATGAAAATGCGATATCTTGATACAGTTGCAGCATACCCCAATATAATAGTACTATAACAGCGAATGTCTTGTACTATCCACCAAGTGTTGGTAAAACCTGGACCATTTAGAAATGCACTTACTGTGGGACAGCAGCGAACAACTCGAACTCCTGGAGTTTGTGGCACCCTTCTGTTCGAGTATGCTTCATCATACAAACTTTCTGCTGTAAACCATAATACTAATGCATGTTATGTAGTTCGACGTTAATGTAACTACTAGTACTAGTATGACAAATTTCAGAAAAAATGAATAAAACTCAAAAAATCCCTATAAGATTGTTGCTGAGGCAATTACGGCAGACGTTTTCTGAGAACGCTTTGTTAATATAAAAAATAAAAAAGTGGCTTTGTATTAATTTAACGCAATAGAATTTTTAAGAGCGTTTTTTCTGACATCTCGCTTTTAATCGCAATGAAAAATAGGGACTTTTTTGTAGATTGTTTTTTTTTCTTTAAATGCGTGCCGCCTCAATTGTTGAAAATTTTTGAACAAGTTATGAGCCATTGCCTACAGGACAGGTGCAGTTTTGACCCTTCGTCTTTAAGCGGTTGACGTCAAATTTGACAAAAAAATGTAAAATTACCCTATTTACAACTGCAATAAATTTTAAAATAACCAGTTTACTAACAAAAAGTCATTAAAAAACTTAACAAAAAGAAAAAATTCAACAGTCTGCAACTCTGCTTTTTTCAAGTTTTTGAAAAAATATTATTTGAACTTGTGCTATTAGTTCGAGTAAAATCACTACACGAGCTTTTTTCGCATCATTTCCGGACAGCCTGTATATATAAATATAAAAATTTTAACTGTTTTAGGGGTTCAAGTTTATGTTCATCTGTGGAAAGAATTGCTCGATATTTTAAAGTTCTCATAAGCGATTTGTTATTGCAAGAATTCGGTAATAAAAAATAGCACGCGAAATATGTTAGATTTATAAAGTAACAGAATAATAAACAAAATGTGCACAGCCACCTGCACATGCACACAGCCATTCATCTTATATACACTATAAAACAACAACCATACATTAAAAAAGTCTGGATGCAGCAAGTCCGTTCTGGTAGCAACTTTTCATAATATTCTTTGAAACCCTAGCAGAATGTTCAATTTTGATGCATACTAAAGGCCCTATCATGGAGGGGGACCAAATTCCCAATTTATTATTTTATGGATACTATAAATCAATAATTAGTTTTGTTGTTGTGGGCCTTGAAAACAAGTGAGCTAAACATAAGTTATTTATTTCTTAATAATATACAGGTTAAAAATGAGGAATGTATTCTCTAAAAAACATAAAACATGAATAATACGTTCCATGAGCCACGGTTGCGTAATAGCTGTCCTTTAGCTACTGGCGAGGAACGGCTCAATACGGAATTATGCCAGAAGTGTATGTTTAAATTTACGGCATTTACCGTTTGCTTCTTCTGCGCTATTCTGTGGTTTTAAGTTAAAGCGCTTTACGAAACGATCACCTTTAAATGAACTTCGCTAAGAAGATGGACGTGTGTATGTGTATTTTTGTTCCTTTATCATCGGTATAGTTCCGAGACTATGGCCAATCACCGACATCAGGGAGCAGTTTCACCTCACTATCCCAGAAATTTTTGCTGAACGCCTGCCTTTCTGTAAGGAGGGTAGGAATACTTAACGTGCCCAACATGGACAAGGAACCGATGACCCTACGCCCTCTCCGAAGGGTGGAACGTGCATAAATTTAACTGGCTCAAATACAAAGCCACAACCTTTATCGATGTTAATTTTACAGTATGTACTGAAAAAGTAAAAAAAGAGAAGCCTGGTAATCGACCGCAGTACCCTTCGGTTCAAAGGAACACCCTCCTACCACTGAAGCACCGAGGCTCTGGAAATAATATTTAGATATATTTTATTTAAAAACTGACAAACATAACACAAAATAAAACTTTATTCTTAGGCAAATATAGAGTTAGGTATTTAAAAATTATTTATTTGACCAAGTACTTGATGATGATGGCATTTAGAATCGCAGATGGACGTGGAAAAGTGCTTCTACTTCAAAGCAAAAGCTCGAATTTAAGTTAACAATTATCTGTAAATATGTTTCATCTGTGGCGCAAATTGCTAGTATTGCAACTACAGCTTGTTAAAGTTGAGGTAAATAATGTTTTACTTAGAAATAATGATTTTTTCAACAGTCACTCACGCCTTAAATAGAAATAAAGTTTCATGTTGCGTTCTGTACTTCTCCTTTATCTGATTTTTCCAACACGTGCCAGTAATCCGATGTTTGCGTGATGCCTATACCAGCAAATTAGAGGTAAGCATCCTCGGTATTTAACAAAACAAGAGGCAAATCAACAAAAATAGTGACTTGTTATATGGAGAGATTTATTTTTTATGAAAGACGAAATAATACCTTGTTTACACGAACAGATGACTGTTAACAAGAAATGAAAGTTTTCACTCTGGCATTATTTTAGTGAATGTTCGTTATCCAGGAAAATCGGACCAGGTTTTTCGAGAAAACTTTTGGTTTACTTTCGAAAACAAATTTCATCTCCGAAAATAACAAAGCTCTAGGAACAAAATTTGATACGTAGGTTAACGTTATACAAAGTAAACTACATACCAAAATGTATATCTCTATGTTATAACAGAAAAAAGTTATAAGCAATTAATAAAAAAATGTTCCTATGAGAATTCACTACCATAACGCACTTTCTGCGTCCAGATTTTTTAGTAAATTTTCATTAAAAGAATTCACGAAAAGAGAGGTGTCGATGGTGAAACTTTTGGCAAATTTCTTCAAATGAGCTCTAATTAGTACCCCTGGAACCTAAATCCAAGGTCAGTTAAAAAGTATATATATATATATATATATATATATATATATATATATATATATATATATATATATATATATATATATATATATATATATATATATATATATATATATATATATATATATATATATATATATATATATATATATATATATATATATATATATATATATATATATATATACAGTGTGCCTCAAACTTGATGGGAATGTATTGCTATCCCCGTTATTATTAGACCTGCCTCTTTTCGTTTTCGAGTTATTTTGAAAAAACAAAATTTGTTGATTTTTTTTCTTCAATATCTAAGTAGGCGTTGATCTGACATGTCCACGACTTGCACACTATCAGGACACTTTTTACAGAGTAATCTTTCTGTGCTATTCTCAACTTTGCTGAGTTTAAGTTTCTATTTGTTATCGCCGGGTTTCGTTATTAAACTGTTTCACATAATATTATCTAGCATTATTACCTAATTAAGTATTTTAGATTAAATTACAATATCTTTTATCGTTAATAATTACGAAAAATTATGTTAAAAGTAGAAGTCTATTGTTAGACTCCATGGTTTACAGCTTTTTGAACACTTTTTTTGTCATTTGCTTTCTGGTATTGGATCTCATAGCCTACTATCCTCAAAGCGGTTTTTATCAAAATTGTCAGTGCAATTACAAGATTTCTCAAGCATGTTGCATATAATTGGAAAGCTCTTTTCACAGGCTATCACATGAGTAAAAAATCCAATATGGATGCCATGATAAAAACAAACGTTGCTCAAAAACAAATGGCAATCCAAAGTTGAGAATATTAAAAAAGATTAGTCTGTAAAAAGTGTCCTGATAATGTGCAAGTCTTAGATATGTCAGATCAATGCCCACTTAGATATTGAAGAAAAAATAAATTGACAAATTTTGTTTTTTTCAAAATAACTCGAACACGAAAAAAGGCAGGGCAAAAAGAAGTCATATTTGGAACGAGCATGAAATTATACAAAACATTGCTAATTTAACCATCTCTCTATCTCTAATAATAACGGAGATAGCAATACATTCCAATCCAGTTTGGGACACACTGATATATATATATATATATATATATATATATATATATATATATATATATATATATATATATATATATATATATATTATATATATATATATATAAATTTAGACTGACCCCGGGTATGTGTTCTAGAGGGCCTAATTAGCACTCATTTAAAGAAATTTTTTTAAAATTCAAAAGTCGGGATCTCCTCATTAGTGAATTATTTTTTTAATGAAATTCACTAAGAAGTTATAAGCATTTAATGAAAAAATGATTGGTGTCAGATCATTTCTATGGAAATTCACTACCATAACACAATTGGTGCGTCCAGACTTTTTGTTTTTTCGTAAACAAAAATATTGGCGAATAGTCGTGTCAATATGTTTTGTTTATCAAAATAGAAAATTAACCAAACCATGTATTGTTCAAAATTTTGTAACATGTTTTACTTCTTTCTTATTTATAAGACGCGAACCTCAGAAATAATTTTATTACTTTCAGCATCAAAGTTGGTCAAGAACTATTTACTTTTCATTACAAAACTTACTTAGATAAATAACAAGGGATCTAAAAGTTATTACAAAGTTAATTAAAAGTTTCCCTGTGTGTACTCTTCTAAGGGGTAAATGGATTTTTCTGTATCTTGCGAATCCAGAAATACGTATATAGGTTATATAAAATAATCAACTTTGCTATATGAGCTTTGGACTAACTCATTTTGATGAAACATGCTACAGCAAATGATTTTTCCAGGCACTCTACGAAAACTCACTTAATTCTAAAGAAGTATGTTAGAAGTAAGATTGCAAGTATTTTGACAGATGGATATTACGCAAAGAATGACTATATTTGCTTTAAATTAAATAGTGACGCAAATTGAATCATAACTTCCACATAGCTGTTATAATGTACTCTCCTCAGAAAGACATTCTCATGAAATGAATTCACGGTCCGTGACTTGATCACAAAGAAAATAGTCGTAGTGCTGTACCCGTAGACTTCTGAAACGTTAGATTCCTCGTGGTTTAACGGAAAAATGTCAATTTTCACCAAATCACCCCCATTTATCCCCTACATCGTAAAGCGATCTCACCCAAAACAACTCGAAGTATTCCTTTATTGGGTGCTAACTGGATAGCAAATTTGAAGATGATATCCCAATTCGTTCGAAAGTTATTGCGTCTACTAACAGACAGGCGTACAGGCTGACAGACCGACCGATCGACAGACAAAAAAAATTTTTCGTTCCATAATCAAGTTTTCTCTATGTTTTGAGACTTTTTACGCTGTTTTAGCAACAAAAAAATGTATCTAAGAAGTCAATATAAATACATGTTTTTACATAGAATAAGAAATCAATATAAATAATTGTTTTTATGTAGAATTTTAGTTGAATTATTTATCCTTTGTTAAAGTTAACATTGTGAGCCAAATACTTGGTTTGTTTTTTGAAAAAAGATGAGCGGCTGTTATTGGTCTGTTCGCCAGATGTGCTTGTCGGCGTTCTTTAGGTGCTCCTAAATTCACATAGTAAAATTTCTAGATAAAACAAGAACCTGTAGCCTCCTTAAATATTTTGGTACTTTTCATTATCCTTAAATTAGATCAAATATTATAAATTTGTCAACCAGAAGATTAAAGCGGTCCCTCGACCTCGTCCGTTTAATATTGACACAATAGATAAACGATGGGTCGCCGACTACAATTTTTACTTCGGATTAGTTCGTTACCTAGGTGCTATATAAATACACGGTAGCTGTTAATTTTAATTTTAGAATTTTTCATCCTCTGATGACGTTAACGTTGTCAGCGAAACGATCGTAAGGTCTTTGAAATATGTGTTGTTGTGATTTGGGTTCTCCAAGGTAACTTATCTTAAATTGGTAAATTGGCTTATAAATTTTGAGGGCCCTGTTTGTTCCTCAGACATTATGCAATCATTTTCAGATGTGGTGCTGCCTAAACCATTGTTGCAAATATTGCAATTAAAAGTCTGCCACTGTTTCCAAGATTCAACATTTTTAATAAGGTGTTGTAACTGTCTTTTTTTTTCTTAAAAAATGGAGATATCTCGAAAATAACTTATTCAAGGTATAGACAAATTTACACAGAGTTGACGTAAAGTTGAATGTGGAATCCAAACCAGAAAAATATACAGGCTATTTCCTTTAAAAATAAAGCAAGGTGGTGTCTACTTCCGGTATAACCGAAAACACCAGAAACGTGAAAATATTTTAAAAAGTTAGGTTCCACCGACTTTTGTAAATAAGCTAATTTTCGAAATCACCCTGTACATTCTTTTCCATATATCCACCTCGGCTCTTCTCGGTAGAACACACTGTATAAATGAATAAATAAATGTTTTGCAGCAGCGTGTTATGCTAAAATGGACTAATAAAAGATTCAGTGACATCCGAATAAAAAAGTTTCGTGTAACGGTGCAACATTACACCACGCTTTCAAAGCATTTAATTATTTGTAATTAAAACAACAACACGTTGCAAAATTTTAGAGTTTTGTGGGGAATTATTAACACTTTGAGTGGTTCTATCTCGCAAGGGATGGAAGTTTGGATACAAGTGCGTTTGATTAAATTGTCATATTTTTGCTTTAGGCGGAAGCGCCTTGTTGTAAACTTTAAGAACAACCCCGTATATCTTTCCTGTCAAAGTGATATATTAAAAATTCCACATATCCTAATAAGCTTTTTGTTTTCGTTTCTCCATCTGGCTTTTTCCATTTTCCTTTGAATAGAAAACCAAATAAAAGCACGCAGGAGCTGCAACAAAATAGCGTGTGTATTCAAGCTACCTTCTGCAAGCCTGGGAATTCTCCGTGGAAATAGCGGAAACATATTTTTGTACTTTATTTTGTGTATAAATATTTCACATAATGTCAGCGAGTCATCATTATTAAATATTTTATACACTGTTAGGTCTTCTGTTGAAAATAAACATTTGTTGCAGTCAACGTCGAAAATTCACGATTCAAATTTATGCAGTAATAATTTTTATTATAAACAACATAAATCACTGTGTTAGTTGATATAATATAATGTTGTGTACATTGATCAGAGCTTGTAAATTTTAAATAGGCCAAATATAAATCCATAAAAATAATCTACGGTTTTTTGAAGTACTACTTTAACTGCTATTGTTATTACATTTGTTTTTATAATAAAACGTAGTAAAAGTAGTAAAAGTGCTTAACATAAACAGTTATATTGGTGCCCTCACTTCGTATGTCTGCTTTACAGTTTGTTTTAATTTTTTTTCCTGAGCCGTTTTCTCTTGAGATTTCGCAGCTCTACAACTCTTTTTGTAATGGGTTACCCAGTATATCCCATGTTGGTTTCTGACCCAGGACTTTATGGCTCTCTGGCGGTGATCTTCGGCGCGCCGAAAACCGGTTTTGGTCCCATAAATGGCTCTGATGATCCTGTCTTTGCCTATTTAGTGCCTTTGACCCTCGAGTGCCCCGGCACCCAGATACTGGTAATCTCATTGTGTTCTGCCAAGTCACTCATCTCATCTCGGCATTAACTAACCAGTCTGGAGTTTACCCGTGGGCTACTAAGAGCCTTATGGGCTGCTTAGCTGTCCGTGATAATGAAGATTCACTTGTTTGTGTAGCCCCTCCTCTTATTCTCTCGCACGCGTACATCTCGGCCTGAAAGTCCGTTGTGTGAACCGCGAGAAAAATATTGTGGTCCTTTAGAGTAGACACCGGCTCCCGCCCCACACTCCCCGCCAGATCCATCCGTGAACCAGGCGGCGCCCACCTCGAATAGGCCTGGCGTCTCCCTTTGCCATGCCTCGCGGTCCGTGATTATCACTGCAAATCCGCCATCCCTGTGGATTCCCGAACTCGCGCACTCTGGCCATATTTCAAACATGGATTCCTTCACAATTTCCATAATTCTGCAGTGGTCCGTCCAGCCTGGTTGGATCTTCAGTCTATCATTGCAGACCAGTCTATGTAACCCTAGCCTGGTCTGTCCCATGATAACTATATGTAAGGGGGTAGATTCAGCAACACCTTCATGGTGGCTGTTGAGGTTGAGATGATGACCCCTGTGATGCCTAGGCAAGCCATCCTTTGAATCTTGCCCAGTTTTTCTTTGGTACTGGAGTGCGTCACCTTGCGCCACCATACCAGTGCTGCTCTCCAGACACTTGTCTGTAGACTTTTGTTATTCACCTTCAATTCATAGTGTGTTTTAAAAGATTAAAGTACAAGGATCAGCATTTTATTCGCCTTCAGCCTTTCTCTTTCTTCGTCTAAAACGTGCATACATACAGCCCCAGTAACTCACCCCCTTCCAGTGCTCCGAGACCTGCGCACTTTTATGCCGGAAGCAGAGAAATGGCCCTCCAAAGCCATTTGACAGGTCATGTTACAGTATACCCGCGACGACGTATCCTCCCCCATGTGTAGTACATCCAGAAAGTGACGCTTGACGTTCTCTGGAGAAATTTTATTAAGTGCTTTTGTTTTTGCCAAACCGATTTATTTTAAAACGGCGGCTATGTTTAATTTTTAAAAATTGCTGTCATTTTTTGATCAATTCTAAAGACGAAAAGTACTTAAAAAGGGCTTTAGGGTTCAGTTTCCTAACTAATAAGTGTAAAGGAACTTTATTTTTTAATGGAGGCGAATGTGTGTGTGTGTGTGTGTGTGTGTTTAGGTATATTTTGTAAACAAAATATATTTAAAAAGCCTTGATCTGATGACACCAGTTTTGCTACAATCATTGTAAGCTTAATAAATTGTGGTTGAAAAACGAATCATGCAGGATTCCTTTAAATGCTTTTTTGTTTTCTTCTTCCATTTTAAAAAAAGTGATATTTTTGTTGATACATGGGAAAAACGATATTTTGTGATGAAATTAAAAAAGTCAGCTTTACCGTTTCGTATGATTTTTGGCCTAAGACACTAGTTTCAAAATAACAGAAACGTTTTCGCGCATGCGCATATCTCATATTTGAATTATGCTTACTGAGACGAGTGACATGACACCAAACACGTAGGGGTTAACTTAAAAACTAAAAAAGTGTGTTTGCGCATGCGTCAACCGCCATATTTATATACGTTATGACATCTGAAATCAAAATGGTACATCTTCTTCTTTTAACAGGTCCGGTAAGATACCTTTTAATATTTTAAAATTTTTGCGGCAATGGTTGCCATCTTGGCCACCATCTTGGATTACGTCATCTCAGGTTAGAGCTGGTCTAGATATGTGATGTAGTTTTTGAATGTGGTGGTTAGTTTTCGAATTTTTCACACTCTTCGATTACGTCATCTCCGCCACCCGGGTTAGCTCGGTATCAGGTGGCGTATCCGGTCAGGTCAGGGCGTAGTCGGGTGGCGGAGGTAGGTGGTGGAGATGTTCAGGTCAGTTCGGAGCTGGGTGGTGGAGGTGGTGGGTGGTGGGTGGTGGGTGATGGGCTCAGAATGTTCTTTGAATATAATTCTAATAGATGTTTTTGTTTGTGTGACGTATTTGAGATCATAATCCTTACAATATATTTCGTAAATTCCTGACATTTTGCCAATACTATCCTTGTCTTTTGGGTTACCTAGCAAGTTTTATAAAGTATTTTTTGTCAAAAATGTTAGATGTAAATTGGCATTTTTAAAACATGCTATCTAGACCACTCGTAATTCGTGGTTCAAACAAGGTTTTTTTCGGTTTTCTCTCTTCTATAAGTCGTTGATTCCGCAAAAATTTTCTTTGTTTTCTGATTGTTAATAAATTTCTTCACTAGGCATGCAGTGTGTTCGTTATATTCGGCCACGTTCTTAATATAGGAATATAACGGATACACTGCTTGCCTAGTGGAGAAATTAATTAACAAATAGAAAACAAAGAAAATGTTAGCGGAATCAACGACGTTTATAAGGGAGAATTGCGAAAAAATTTTGCTTGCTTATCTGCTAAAAAATCCAACTTTCAACTAACATTTTCGACAAAAAATGCTTTTAAAAACGTGCTAGGTAACCCAAAATATAAGGATAGTACGGCCAAAATAAGTTGTGAAGATTGTGATCTTAGATACGCTGGACAAACAAAAAGATCTTTTGGAATTAGATTCAAAGAGCATTCAGCACTAATAAGATACGGTACTATAGATATATCTCCCGTCGCCCAATTTATTTGGGATAATAATCTCCACGTTAATGAGGATAATCTAAAACTAATAAAAAATCTTAGACAACCGGGACAGCTAAACGTCTTCTAGAGTTTATAATATTGCTAAATGTAGTAATAATAAAAAATGTGTGAACCTCGCTCCACCGCCTATGGGCAGTCACCTGATAGATTGATTCATAAAATAAATACCGGTAAAAGCACGTCCGAGAGATACTAAAAGAATACAGATACTTCGGTCAAACGGAAATATGTTAATTTAGGTGTAGTTGAACCTTCCCAAATCAATAATGACCGACTACCTGCAAAATTGCATAGAATATGGATATATTTGCAAACATAAGAGATGTAGAATTATTCACCCTCTGATGAGGTTGGTTAGTGAAACGATCGTCAGGTCTTTTAAAGTATGTTGTGGTAATTTAGGTTCTCCAAGTGTGCTTACCAGTGCTCAACACAGGTTCCAATCTTCAGTTAGTGATTCTTTTCATGCAACCGATTCGCCATTTAGTCCTTTAACCATTGAGCCTACAGGGTAATTAGATTTAGCAACCCCTAAATGTTCTTTTACAGATTAAAGCCTTGACTAATGTCTATCTACTACTACTGCTTTTTTATACAATCTATATTAGAATAATAAACAAACGTCGAATAAAAAGCTGAAATCGGAATCCAAATTCAAGCCCATGATGATATACATCACAAAACAACATTAAGTTTCACTGCTAAGAGTTGTTTTATAGAAACTGAGCCAAATTGATTTATTTTCACATCTAAATTTATGAAAAAAGATATTGTGTATTACTGTGTAGTAGTTGCGGTTTGTCAACTCTCAGATGCCATAAGGGTGATTTTAAAACCTTAAGAGCTGCAATCTCAAAGAGGTGTATAGATATAAACCAACAAAACATTTGACACTAAACTGTGATGGGATATAGTATAGCAAAACAGACTCACCGGAACAGGCTTGCGGTGGTAGAGGGAAGATCAATGTTGTGGAGGATTTCCTTCTAGCGACAGCACAACCTAAGGACTGGGGCTTGAAGGCGCGCAACTGTTGCATGAAATCTGAGCACTCCATCAGGGCGACATCAGCGAAATGAAGGTCGCAGAGGATCTGGTTCTTGAAGCGCCGGGCACGCTTCTGGTTGGGCCCCGTCAAATTGAGGCCACATGAGTTGCAACGCAGACATTCCTCGTGGTAATGGTTATTGTCATATAAAGGGGAAGGCTCTGGAACAAATAAATAATAAATTATTACATTTATAGTAACATATGTTGTCGTTAATATCTGGATCGGGTGTTCATGTTAAATTCTATCTCCTATAAGCTGTTTATTTATACGATATTCCATATAAATTATGAAAATTCTGTGGCCAATAGACATTAGTTTCTGAGGTCATCCCTGAATTCACACACACACACACACACACACACACACACACACACACACACACACACACACACACACACACACACACACACACACACACACACACACACACACACACACACACACACACACACACACACACACACACACACACACACACACACACACACACACACACACACACACACACACACACACACACACACACACACACACACACACACACACACACACACACACACACACACACACACACACACACACACACACACACACACACACACACACACACACACACACACACACACACACACACACACACACACACACACACACACACACACACACACACACACACACACACACACACACACACACACACACACACACACACACACACACACACACACACACACACACACACACACACACACACACACACACACACACACACACACACACACACACACACACACACACACACACACACACACACACACACACACACACACACACACACACACACACACACACACACACACACACACACACACACACACACACACACACACACACACACACACACACACACACACACACACACACACACACACACACACACACACACACACACACACACACACACACACACACACACACACACACACACACACACACACACACACACACACACACACACACACACACACACACACACACACACACACACACACACACACACACACACACACACACACACACACACACACACACACACACACACACACACACACACACACACACACACACACACACACACACACACACACACACACACACACACACACACACACACACACACACACACACACACACACACACACACACACACACACACACACACACACACACACACACACACACACACACACACACACACACACACACACACACACACACACACACACACACACACACACACACACACACACACACACACACACACACACACACACACACACACACACACACACACACACACACACACACACACACACACACACACACACACACACACACACACACACACACACACACACACACACACACACACACACACACACACACACACACACACACACACACACACACACACACACACACACACACACACACACACACACACACACACACACACACACACACACACACACACACACACACACACACACACACACACACACACACACACACACACACACACACACACACACACACACACACACACACACACACACACACACACACACACACACACACACACACACACACACACACACACACACACACACACACACACACACACACACACACACACACACACACACACACACACACACACACACACACACACACACACACACACACACACACACACACACACACACACACACACACACACACACACACACACACACACACACACACACACACACACACACACACACACACACACACACACACACACACACACACACACACACACACACACACACACACACACACACACACACACACACACACACACACACACACACACACACACACACACACACACACACACACACACACACACACACACACACACACACACACACACACACACACACACACACACACACACACACACACACACACACACACACACACACACACACACACACACACACACACACACACACACACACACACACACACACACACACACACACACACACACACACACACACACACACACACACACACACACACACACACACACACACACACACACACACACACACACACACACACACACACACACACACACACACACACACACACACACACACACACACACACACACACACACACACACACACACACACACACACACACACACACACACACACACACACACACACACACACACACACACACACACACACACACACACACACACACATATATATATATATATATATATATATATATATATATATATATATATATATATATATATATATATATATATATATATATATATATATATATAATGGAGTATTAAAAGTATATAGAGAACTAATCAACCGATTGCTTTGAAATTTTGTTTGCGGATGTAACGGAGTATGATCTCTCGACCTAGAATATTTTTGAAAATGCAGTGTTGCCACATATACGTAAAACTGGCAACATCTTCGTAATTTTAAATGGAACACCCTATATATTTTTGCTTTTTTTGAATTGTCGTCTCTTTTTTAGTTACTTTTGTTGATATTTTTCTATACCTATCTCAAGTCGTTTTCGAGATAATAATTATTTTCTGAATTTATTACCAAAAATTTGACTTTCATTAAATCGTGTTTTCTCCTACCGACGAAGCGATTTAAAGATAATTTTTTAGCTACTGTTAGGCAAGGTCTAGGGGCATCTCCTGCAATAATCAAATGTTTAGAATATCATACAGGGTAAGTTAGAGAACGTTTTCTATAAGTGACTCGGAGAAATGCACGAAAGTCATTTTTTTTAAATAGAACGCCCTGTATATTTTCAAATTTTTTGGATCGTCTTCTCTTTTTGAGTAACTTTTGTTAATATTTCCCTATACCTATCTCAAGGCGTTTTCGATTTATGGTCACTTTCCTCTAACCTATCCAAGATTATTGGTCTTTTTGTATATCATAATGGGTGGGCCATGAAATTTCTATTTTGTCAATTTGACATGACAACAGACATGCTGTTTATCTAAATAAATTTGACTTTAGTTATATTTACATTCAATTTGAATAGCTATAGCACAAATATGGCAGAAAATAATTATACAAACACAGTTTTAATGGATTTGTTTATTATTCATGGACAGTGCAATAAGATTATCAGCAGAACTTGTAGAAGATTTAATGATAAATATCCGAATTTGCCGCAGATGAATAACAGAAAGTTTCTACGAATTCATAGGAATTTTATAAAATCTGGTGCGTCGTTAAGAGATGCAAGAAATCTACCCAAACCTGTGACATCTGACGAGGTAAATGAAATCAATGTGCTAGCGTATTTTCATGCGAATCCCCAGTATTCCATACGTTGTGCTGAACAGGATTTAGGATTGCCATATTCATCCATTCGAAGAATACTAGTAAATCATAAAATGCATAATTATAAATTTACAAGAGTTCAATTTCTCACGCCTCAGGATTATCTACAGAGAATAGAGTTGTGTGAAATGTTAGTTGTGCGTATGCAAGAGGACCCCAATTTTTTAAAGAAAATGATATGGACTGATGAATCCAAATTTTCTAGGGAGGGGATTTGTAACACACGAAATCGTCACTATTGGGCCACAGACAACCCCCACGTTACTAGAGAGGCTGGTTTTCAAGTCAAATTTAGTTTAAATGTTTTTTGTATGTTATTGGATGACAAAATAAAATATTACATATATGACGAAAAATTGAATTCCAGAAAATATTTAGATATAATTAGAACAATTGTGGAAGGCTTCTTTGATAATCTGTCAATTGAAACATATAGAACTTGTTGGTATCAACTCGACGGGGCTCCTGCACATTGTACATCCGAAATTAGTATGGAGTTGGACCGGCTTTTCGATGACCGTTGGATCAGACGTTTGGGACCATGTAACTGGCCTGCGAGGTCCCCTGACCTTACCCCGTTAGATTTTTATCTTTGGGGTATTCCTAAAGATCGAGTTTATAAAACTCCAGTCCACAACAGGGCAGAATTAGAACGTCGAGTGATTCAAGAGATTGAAAACTTGGACCCCGCTGAAATAAGAGCTGCTACAACAAACGCCGTGCATCATCGTACACAAAAGTGTCTGGAAGTTAGCGGTCAACATTTCGAACACTTATTATAGTTTTAAGATTTTTATACATATTTATTACTGTTATTGGTATTATTTGTTATTGCTACTTGGCCTTTTTTACTATTATCGCTGATTAGGTATTAGTTTTTCCAAATACTGATAGTGTTATTGTTCTCATAACGACGAACCAAAATTTATAAAATTCCTATGAATTCGTAGAAACATTCTGTTATTCATCTGCGGCAAATTCGGATATTTCTCATTAAATCTTCTACAAGTTCTGCTGATAATCTTATTGCACTGTTCATGAATAAAAAACAAATCCATTAAAACTGTGTTTGTATAATTATTTTATGTCATGTTTGTGCTATAGCTATTCAAATTGAATGTAAATATCACTAACGTCAAATTTATTTAGATAAACAGCATGTCTGTTGTCATGACAAAGTGACAAAATAGAAATTTCATGGCCCACCCATTATGATATACAAAAAGACCAATAATCTTGGATAGGTTAGAGAAAAGTGACCATAAATCGAAAACGCCTTGAGATAGGTATAGGGAAATATTAACAAAAGTTACTCAAAAAGAGAAGACGATCCAAAAAATTTGAAAATATACAGGGCGTTCTATTTAAAAAAAATGACTTTCGTGCATTTCTCCGAGTCACTTATAGAAAGCGTTCTCTAATTCACCCTGTATGATATTCTAAAGATTTGATTAATGTAATAGATGCCCCTAGACCTTGCCTAGCCGTAGCTAAAAAATTATCTTTAAATCGCTTCGTCGGTAGGAGAAAACACGATTTAATGAAAGTCAAATTTTTGGTAATAAATTCAGAAAATAATTATTATCTCGAAAACGACTTGAGATAGGTATAGAAAAATATCAACAAAAGTTACTCAAAAAGAGACGACAATTCAAAAAATGCAAAAATATATAGGGTGTTCCATTTAAAATTACGAAGATGTTGCCAGTTTTACGTATATGTGGCAACACTGCATTTTCAAAAATATTTTAGGTCGAGAGATCATACTCCGTTACATCCGTAAACAAAATTTCAAAGCAATCGGTTGATTCGTTCTCTATATACTTTTAATACTCCATCCACCGTGGCTCACCCTGTATATATATATATATATATATATATATATATATATATATATATATATATATATATATATATATATATATATATATATATATATATATATATATATATATATATATAAATTATGTGCCGAATAAGGTACCATGACTGAAACTATTACTTATTATAACTGTGCTCCCAAATTCATTACATTGGTTGTCCTATGGTAAGAGCACAAGGGTCGTGTGCTCGATTACCAGCCGAAGCAGCATTAAATTTTTTAATTTTTTTTTTTGGTACATACTATAAAATTAACATCATTCGAGGCAGTGGCATTATAATTCAGCAAGTTAAATGTCTGCGTAGTCTTTTCTTTAGAAAAGGCGTAAAGCTGTCGGTTTCATGTAACATGTTATTGCGGGCACGCTGAAAATCCCTACCCTTCTTATAGAAAAAATCGCGTTTGGCCAACATTTCCAAGCTGGTAAGGTAAAATTTCTCCCTGGATTCAGTGATTGGCCACAGTCTCGGAAATAGACCGACGTTAATGACATAAATACTCGTATATACATACAAAAATCGCTAAATCCGTGGTATTGTGTTTACGCAAGCTGGATGTTTATGGACCCCGCGTTAGGAAGGAACGGTGACGTAAAGCCATAGGCTCATGTACATTGTGATATTGTGCGCTTAAACGGTCGTTATTCTACCAAAAAAGCCAGGGGTTATAAAAGGTTTTTAAATTGTTAAGTGAAATTGTTCTCTGATTTTCGGAATTGAGTGTTATGAGAAACAAATAAGTATATCTCAGTTTTAATTATATAAATACTTGAAGTTATTTTTATTACGTACTTTTTATTTCAATTACCTAATGAATTGTTTTCATTTATATAAGAAGATGCAGCTAAATACTTAAAACGGCGAATTTGAGGCGCTGAATCTTGCAGAATATATTGTGTTTTCTAAAGTGTAATGAAAGCAATTGTTCAGAAAAAAAATATTATATAATTAATTGTAGAATATAGTTTCATGTCATCTCAATGGTTCAAATTTCCTATTCGAACAATAATTTAATAGCGGAACATTTTTGTATTTCCCCATGTGGTTAATATTTTAATAATATAATCGAGAGGGCTTTCGCTTGGTCATGTTATCCTTATTGACTCCTTCTTCATTAATAAAACTCCCTGTGCCATATTCTAACACGCAACAAAGATATTGTGTCCCATATAAGCTGGTAAGTACTAACTTATCGATTTTAAAAGAAATGTATGCAAGTTTTTCTAAAAGCCGTGTTTAATTTCCATTTTTAATGAATTTTCTTAAACTAATTCACTTATGGGATATATATATATATATATATATATATATATATATATATATATATATATATATATATATATATATATATATATATATATATATATATATGTTACTGACAACTCAAACAATAACAGGCCGATTCTGATAAAATTTGGTAGGTACCTTTCTTTTGCAGTTGGCTTGGATAAGTTTGTTAGTCAGGAAAATTGGACCAGTTCTTCCTGCAAAATGTTGGGTTTTCTTTCGGAAAATTTTTGTTTCTCAGTAAATAACAAAGCTATGGCAACCAAATTTGGCACTCAGGTTTACAGTATTAAACTTACTACGTACGAAAATACATTTAAAAAAATGAGTGCCACTGATGACCAGAGAAAGGCACAAAACCAAAATATTTGGCGTGGAGAACAAAATCTATTGTATATTACAGACAAAAATGACGTTTTATTGACGAAAAAAGGTCAAGAAATAACAGAAAAATTACTTTGAAAATTTTATAGTTTCTTAAGATACCATAGTCGCGATTTGAAACGTAAAAATTTGCAATTTTTAGACGGAGAACCTGAAACAAATACTGATTGTGTAGAAGAAATGTCATAATAAATGTGTTTTACAAAGCCTTGAGTTACAGCTTCAACCACCATTGTCCTTCCTTTTACTAAAATATTTGCAATAAATTAATTTCAAATAGACCCATTTCCTGATGATTTAACAGTAGTTTCGGTTATAGAGTTTGTGGTTCAATAGCCTATACTTTTTCCCGAATTTTCGTAGAAAAATTCGTTATTGAGCAGACCGCGACTTTAGAATTATTAAGATATTTATTCAAAGGAGTCCGAACTGGGGTCAATTTCAGTTTTTCCATGTCAACATATATATATATATATATATATATATATATATATATATATATATATATATATATATATATATATATATATATATATATATATATATATATATATGGTGGTGCGTTTTTACTGTAAAGCTCAATATATCTGTATTATACCAGATACGGAAAAATGTTATAAAAGTTATTTATGGGGTGTTTGGAGCTGCATTTTATAAAATTATGTTGAAAATCACAGGGTGGCCCATAAGTCGTTGGTGATACAAGTTTTCTCTTTTTGCCCCTTTCATTGTAGCATTATTGCATCTTCCATCCAATTTTAATACATGCTTGTAAGGAGAAAAATTGATATCGCCCATGGTTTTCGAGTTATTTCAATTGTTTTTCAACTTTTTACATGTTGGAACATATCAAAAATTGTGACACATCGTTTTTACCAATGGAAATTGAACTCACATGAAAAGACGCATTAAGGGAGGTTTTCAATTATATAATTCGTCAAAAAAATCGAGATGGCATATACAGGACACTCTCAAATTACTTAGCCAATCTTTGTAAAAAAAAACGGAGAATTATCATGAAACAACAGATTACAAACTTGCATCTAAACGTTTTTTAAATTTCTGTGAAAAAGCAGGAAAGGTGGGAAGAAAACTGGGTGCACTAACACGAGTTGACGGTATTTAACTCGCTACACTGCTTTGCAGATCTATAAGAGTGTGGTTCTTTCACACTTTATGTACTGTACGACTGTTCTCTTTATGCTCTGCAAAGAGGATATTAATAGACTGCAGAAGTTACAAAATAAGGAAATGCGTACATTGTTTCGATGCAGTAAGTACACAAGTATAAAAGATGTGCTGAGAACATTAGAATTGATGAATGTGGAAGATCCAGTATTGTTTCAGACTCTGACATTTAACAAGACTGTTAATGGACTCACCCCCCGAGTACTTGTCAGGAGAACTGGTACATACATCCAGTATACATGAATATCATTCTAGGCAAAGTAGAGACATCTATCTGGAGGGAACCCAATTGAGATGTACACAGAACTCAAAGTTTTATAATGGAGTGAGAGCATACAATGGTTCACCTCAATGTATTAAAGATTCTCACAGTGTTCGCTTATTTAAAATTTGGCTAAGTGCAGTAAGCAATAAGTGACGGTAGTGTTAGGGGTAGTAATAATAAGGTTGGCAATCAAGTACCTATATGTACAAGTGAATCATGTAGGATTAATGCTAGTTAAGTGTATTTTACAAGTTTGTGATTCTGTGTGATATTATACAGGCTGGCCGACGGAAATCTGATGTTTTTGGGACGGCCATCATTCTGCCGGTGAGAGGCGTAGGGAGCCGAATTACCGAGCATTAATCTCGCCATTCAATGCCATTTTAGTTGCTATGGAGCAGTGGAAGTTTGAACATCGTTTGATTGTGTATGACTCATTTGTGCAGAATGGCAGGTCTGTTATTACCATGCAGTGACTTTTCGTGTGCGTTTCAACCGTGGGCGTCGTGGTAACGTTCCCAGCCCCAACACGATTCTCAGTTGAATTAATAATCTACGGACAACAGGATCTATTGTGAAAAAGAAACCACCAGGTCTGACTAGGACAGAAAGAACACCAGACAACATCGAGCGTGTGACAGCCGCGCTGACTCGTAGCCCTGGGCGTTCTGCACGTACACACGCGCGCGAACTAAGAATGAGCTGTGAATCTGTACGACCAGTTTTTCCGAAAGACCTAAAATTTCACCCTCACAAGATGTGTGTTGCCCAGAAACTTGAGGAAAGAGATTATGCAGAGCTGCAGCAGTTTTCTTTTCGAATGCAAGTGCTTTTGGAAGACAATGAGAATCCAGTCTTTATCGTAAGTGATGAGGCGCATTTCCATTTGGATGGGGATGTTAGTAGACATAATTTAAGCTACTGGTCCTCTAAAAATCCGGGGATCATTCAGGAGAAAGCTCTACACTCAGAGCATGTAACGGTTTGGTGCGCAACTACTGACTATTCGGCATCATTGGTCACTATTTTCTTGAGGACGCGAATGGTGCAACTGTTACAGTGAATGCCCAACGTTACTGCCAGATGTTGATCACTTTCTTGCGTCCGGAACTGCGCAGACTCTAACTGGATTTGGAAAATGTTTTTTTCCAACAGGATGGTACCACCGCACATACAGCCCGAGTGTCCATGCAAGTGCTTCGAGGCATGTTCCCCGAAAGATTAATTTCAGCGTTTTGGCGACACCTCATGGCCCCCGAGATCACCTGACTTCAGCACTTGTGGCTTTTTTTGTGGGGGGCAGAACTGAAGGAGGCAATCAGGGAAGAAGTGACTATAATCGATGGTGAACGGATGACTCGTGTGATGGCAGATTTTCTACGAATGTTGAAAAACTGCATTCAGGATGATGGACACCACTTATCCGACGTAATTTTTCTCATGTGATATTCATCTTCAAATGGCATGTAATGACGAGTTTATGTATTAAAATCAAAATTTCCGTAAAAAATAACTGTGTACTGTTCATTTCAAAAACATCAGATTTCCGTCGGTCACCCTGTAGTTAAGTAAACTAGGTATATTGAAAAATTTTTGTATAGCAAATTTGCTAAAGTTCCTATTATTATTATATTATACATACACACATACCTATATATATATATATATATATATATATATATATATATATATATATATATATATATATATATATATATATATATATATATATTTGTGTGTGTATGGGTGCGTGTGTATATAAATATATTACCACGGTAACTTCATAATGGACGGATTTTTAATGAAACTTGGCACACGTGTTCTGGTAAATGGCTTGGACAAGTTCGTTATCTAGGAATATCCGACTGGTTCTTCTGGAAACATCTTGAGTTTCTTTCAGATTTTTTTCCAGGATATAAAAGATATTATAACCGATTTTGGTACGAGGGTTGCACATACATAAGGTTTATTATGTACCAAAACATAACTCTCTAGCTTTAAAGAAAAAAAGTTATAGGCATCTAAAAAAATGGTTGTACTGGAGGTTTAGATTCCAAAATAATATATGTGATCAACAAAATGTATATACAGACGTAGATTAGATTTTTTGGTGTACAAAGGTCAAGGTGTGCATGAAAAGCTATTTTTTGTTGGGTGTTTTCATATTTCAAAAATTAAGATTATAGCCAACCCTCTTTATAAAACTGGAAACATTGCCTCATGTACCCTTATCCACAGGCTATTACGGACAAGTCCGTGCGTCGCCAACAACATATCTAACAAGCGGGGGTGCTTTAGGCGCGAAGAGGCCGCCGTGAAGTAATAAACCACGAGTCGTGTTAGGGTAGTTTTTAGTTGAAGTGATAGAGAAGTGCCGACGTCACCGCGTCCCTTTTGTGATAGGGAAGTGCAGAACGACCCGCTTTGTATTTGCACCTTGTACCTAGTCCATTGTTTTATTTGTGTAATTAGTCATAAGCACATTGTTACCTAATACCATAGAACTCAATACCCATGAGAGTTGTAGATAACGTGTAACCGTGTTGTAGAGGTGGTATGTTGATGAGAGTGATGTATATTGTGTAAAATTGTAATACAGTTGTACATATACTTTGGTTACGTTTTCTATCATTCCTCCACCAATTACCTAATTAACATAACCCAATCCCGCGGCTATAAGATCATAATAATTATATTAATAATAATAATATTTTCAAACAATTTAACGAAACAAAATTATTTGCTCTGGTTTATCTGCGAACAGCTAATTACACACTGAAGGTGTTATGTCTGAAGCCGAAAACACATTTCCTTGGCAAGAACATCCACATAAAACTAGTTACAGCCCTATGCGGGTCTTAACCTTTGAAATTGTTCTTGCTTCTTCCAGAGTTTGATGACTGTGTACCTAATTAAATGTTATTGTTTCTCGCATCTTAAAGTTTTAGTAGATACCGCCAACCATTGTTTCTTTTAATATCACTGCCTTAAAAGGTTAAATTGTTGGATATGCTAATTTGAAAATTACAATATATCCACTATTCTTGCAGATATAAAATTAAATTTGGATCTTGCTAAAAATAACTGTCTATTTTTTCAAAACCTCAATTTATCTGTACCACGAACTGTACTGTTTTTGAAACTTCGTGTGGATCCGTTGTGTAGCTGAGAGCTCACGAATTTTAATAACTTAATCTGATTTAATATATATATATATATATATATATATATATATATATATATATATATATATATATATATATATATATATATATATATATATATATATATATATATATATCTTTATGACGGGTCGTTAATACAATCAGAGAGTATTTATTTAACATCATATAGTTGAATTTATACATACATATTTATATAGTTGCTCTGTCATTCAGCATATAGAAATAGTTAATTCATAGATTTCTTGTAATATTATGCAGAGAGTTACCATCATTTGAGAGAGCTAATTAATTTAATTGCTGTCATTTTCTTAAAATATGTAAACTAAACGTGCACGTCTGGTATATGCCACTGTTCAGTAACTTATTAAGATTTTATGCTACGTACCGAGAGCAATGTTGATTTGGAATTAATGACCATATCATTTTATGGCAACTATCTTGTTTTAGAGAACTTAATTGTTGATTATAGGTTACCTAATTCACATTTTTGTGCCAGTGCCTAATTGTGTGTGCTTCTATTTGACCATTGATTTGTTGTGTCATCTTTGTAGGCAACGTACAGTGTCTGAATGAACCAGAATGTTATCTTGCTATATTTTGGGGTTGTATATTTATTCTGCACATATTGTCACTTCATACTTAGCAGTATTAAGCTCTCTTAACAGGTTCTGCTGCTCTCACATGTGCCTTAGACCTGTTCATTGTTGGTGCACACACACACACACACACACACACACACACACACACACACACACACACACACACACACACACACACACACACACACACACACACACACACACACACACACACACACACACACACACACACACACACACACACACACACACACACACACACACACACACACACACACACACACACACACACACACACACACACACACACACACACACACACACACACACACACACACACACACACACACACACACACACACACACACACACACACACACACACACACACACACACACACACACACACACACACACACACACACACACACACACACACACACACACACACACACACACACACACACACACACACACACACACACACACACACACACACACACACACACACACACACACACACACACACACACACACACACACACACACACACACACACACACACACACACACACACACACACACACACACACACACACACACACACACACACACACACACACACACACACACACACACACACACACACACACACACACACACACACACACACACACACACACACACACACACACACACACACACACACACACACACACACACACACACACACACACACACACACACACACACACACACACACACACACACACACACACACACACACACACACACACACACACACACACACACACACACACACACACACACACACACACACACACACACACACACACACACACACACACACACACACACACACACACACACACACACACACACACACACACACACACACACACACACACACACACACACACACACACACACACACACACACACACACACACACACACACACACACACACACACACACACACACACACACACACACACACACACACACACACACACACACACACACACACACACACACACACACACACACACACACACACACACACACACACACACACACACACACACACACACACACACACACACACACACACACACACACACACACACACACACACACACACACACACACACACACACACACACACACACACACACACACACACACACACACACACACACACACACACACACACACACACACACACACACACACACACACACACACACACACACACACACACACACACACACACACACACACACACACACACACACACACACACACACACACACACACACACACACACACACACACACACACACACACACACACACACACACACACACACACACACACACACACACACACACACACACACACACACACACACACACACACACACACACACACACACACACACACACACACACACACACACACACACACACACACACACACACACACACACACACACACACACACACACACACACACACACACACACACACACACACACACACACACACACACACACACACACACACACACACACACACACACACACACACACACACACACACACACACACACACACACACACACACACACACACACACACACACACACACACACACACACACACACACACACACACACACACACACACACACACACACACACACACACACACACACACACACACACACACACACACACACACACACACACACACACACACACACACACACACACACACACACACACACACACACACACACACACACACACACACACACACACACACACACACACACACACACACACACACACACACACACACACACACACACACACACACACACACACACACACACACACACACACACACACACACACACACACACACACACACACACACACACACACACACACACACACACACACACACACACACACACACACACACACACACACACACACACACACACACACACACACACACACACACACACACACACACACACACACACACACACACACACACACACACACACACACACACACACACACACACACACACACACACACACACACACACACACACACACACACACACACACACACACACACACACACACACACACACACACACACACACACACACACACACACACACACACACACACACACACACACACACACACACACACACACACACACACACACACACACACACACACACACACACACACACACACACACACACACACACACACACACACACACACACACACACACACACACACACACACACACACACACACACAGACAGATATATATATATATATATATATATATATATATATATATATATATATATATATATATATATATATATATATATATATATATATATATATATATATATATATATATATACAGGGTGGGGCACTTCGCGGAAAAAGCCCAGTTTTTCATATTAAACTCAGCTTTATCAAAAAAGTTTTAACTGAAAGTTGTTCCTATCAATCAGCTGCGTAATTCGAAAATATTTTAATTTACACAGGATGTCCATTTTCTCCCTGGCAGACCAAACTTGCCTTTTTTTAAATAGAACACCCTGTAGTTTATACCATTTTTAAAAAGACGGTATTGCGACCAGCAAACTGAAACCCCACATGATGGGTCTAAGCCCAACCGTTTCAGAGTTATTCATTTGTTTATTAAAAATATTGGTCTAGTTTGGTGCGTAAATACTTCGATTCTGCACAATGTTTTGGCTTCATATTCACTGGAGTTAATGTTATACACTCCTCACTATAACAAAATGCAACATGGTAATTCCTAATGTAACCTCCCTATACACAGTGTTGAATTTCGCAAAACTTGAATTTTTTCAAAAATTTCAAATATAACGCCCTGTATATTAGAACGTTATTAGATGTGCATTTCGTGGCCTTTTCGCAAAATCACATTTGATGACATTATTTTTAACGGTTTCAAAGATATAAAGCATTAATTACAAAATTTATTATTTTCCAATATTTATGAAAATTTAAGGGCGGCTTTGACAACGCCACTTGACATTTGAAAAATTAACTAAATTATTGACAGGTAGTTTTCTTAGTTACCGGCTTTTTTCTTGATATCAGCATGTTTTTACTGTAGAACTTATGTCAATGCTGTACGTAATTACTGAAAGTGATGGAAATTATGCCTTAGCAAAGATAATCTATAGACAGAAATACCCTAATCAACAACAGCCTCACTTTAAAGCATTTAGATTGGTGAAAGCTCGTTTTGATGCATACGACAGTGTACAGTATCGGGCTACCGTAAGAAACAAAACTGTTCTAACTGAAGGTATGTCTGTAATCATAATAGCCTCAGTCATTAAAAATCCACATATCAGCCAGCCACAATTTAAATATCAGTAAAACTTCTGTCCAAAGATGTTTTAAAGAAAACAAATATGACCCATACCATTTTAGTAACGTTCAAGAGCTGTCTGCAAGCGATAAGCAGCAAATATTGAATTTTTGTATTTTGGCTGTACAGAAGGACAACCATGAACCAGGATTTCTTGCAAAAGTGCTATTTACAGATGAAGCAAAAATTTCAAATTGTGGAGGAATTAATATACACAATTTGCATTATTATGCTGATATAAATCGACATTTTTTGTGGCCAGTGGATCGTCAGCATAGGTAGTCCATAAATGTGTGGGCTGGACTTTTGGGTCTATATTTAATCGAACCGCATTTTTTCGATGGGACTCTCACTGGTGAGCGTTATCTCAATTTAATTCATAGATTTCTTGTACCAGAGCTGTTAAGAAATTCCTCTACTCCGAGGTGAAATGTGTTATCAACATGAGGGAGCGCCTCCACATTCAACAGAAGCTGTTATAGCATTTTTAAACCATAATTTTAAAGAACTATCGATACGTCGAGGTGGACCAAGCCCTTGGCCAGCAAGATCTCCTGATCTTGCCAAAATATATTTCTTTTTGTGGGGTGACATTAAAGGTAAAGTGTATGCGACTCCACCAACAACCAAGGAGGATATGCGCGCAAGGATTTCAGAGGCTTTCAGTTCTGTACGCTAAGCAACATTGTTGAAGGTGCAAAACAATTTAAGACAGAGATTACAAATTTGTATCGATAATGATGGCTCCCAACTTCAACATTTGCTGCGTTGAATTTTTGTTGTTTATTTTTTGAATTTCGATTTAGTGTTGTCGATTTAAACCTTGTTAATATATGAATGAAATGTTTTGCTCTTTTACATCACACACACTTTAGTTTTTTTATGCAGTATTAATTAAGGATATCACGTAACCTATTTGAAAATGATATAAAATACAGGCTGTTGCATATTGCCGTGAATATTTAATTTAATATTTACTTGAATTTATATAAAAATGGATAATTTCGTAATTGAACCTTAAAAGCTTTGAAACCGTTGAAAATAATGTCATCAAACGTGGTATTGCTGAAAAGGCCATGAAAATTTGCATCTAATAACGTTCTAATATACAGAGCGTTCCATTTGAAATTTTCTAGAAAATTTAAGTTTTGCGAAATTTAACACCCTGTATAGGCAGGTTATATTACGAATTACCATGTTGCATTTTGTTATAGTGAGGAGCGTATAAAATTAACTCCAGTGAATATGCAGCCAAAACATTGTGCAGAATCGAAGATTTTACGCACGAAACTAGACCAATATTTATAATAAACAAATGAATAACTCTGAAACAGTTGGGCCTAGACCCATCATGTGTGGTATCAGTTTACTTGTCGCGATACCGTCTTTTTAGCAATGGTATAAACTACAGGGTGTTCTATTAAAAAAAAAGGTAAGTTTGCTCTGCCAGGGAGAAAATGAACACCTGTGTAAATTAGAATATTTTCGAATTACGCAGCTGATTGATGGGGACAACTTTCAGTTGAAACTTTTTTGATAAAACTGAGTTAAATATGGAAAACCTGGGCTTTTTCTGCGAAGTGGACCACCCTATATATATATATATATATATATATATATATATATATATATATATATATATATATATATATATATATATGTATATATATATATATATATATATATATATATATATATATATATATATATATATATATATATATATATATATATATAAGCATATATGCGTGTTTGTTTTTATTTTAGTAGGCACGAGTTACAGCTGCCGAGAGGGTTCAACGGTTCATGATTGGAGTTGGATCAGCAGTTGGTTTGGAGGTAATTAAGTAGTAACATCTTTTTGAATAACCGGGAATAGGTGTAAAACTAATCAAGTGGCGTCCTTTTATGAATATCTTGTGAAGAAACCATGCCCGTCTCCCCTGTTTAAAAGCTGGTGACCACCTATTTACCGACAATCTTACCGATTATAGTCCCTGTGTGATATTGTCTGCAGAGTATTGATAGACCGTTGTATAGTTTGCATTCGAAACTGTTTGGTCACTATACTCGAAGTGAGGCATACAACAACTGTTGCTCATTAAATACATTAAAGAAGGTTGGGGTGTTTCAAATTGCAGGTAAAAAGCAAGGTAATTATACTGTTTTTTTTTAGTTTCAATTCCTATAATAAATGCAGGTATTGATATAAACCCCATCTTCAGAAGGAATATCATTTCCAGAGACCGGAGAATTCAAACGCAGGGGCGTAAGTTCTTAAAAAAAATCAGATTATGGGTCCTATTTTCATTGAAGATAAGCTGACTGAATAAATTTACCATGTTTAATGCATAATATAATACATCATATACTCGCCAAGGTATTAGAGGAAGGTGACAATTTTCTTGGGCCACCAATTGTTGTTCAGCAAGATTTGGCTCCTTCGCATCATCATATGCGAGTGAGCGGGTACCTAAATTAGAAATTTCCTGGAATATCAGTCACCTCAGTCTCCTTGTCTAATCTTAGGGTACCTCAAAATCAAAATTTATGCAACAACGCCTAACGATTTCGAAGATTTAAGATAGATAATTATCCATGAATTTTCCGCAGCAGGTGTCATTTTAAAGAGAACGCAATACACTTGGAAAAATTATTACTTGACCTTATGTTTTATCTAAAACTTTGGGAATGAGTCCAACCTTGTCTAGGAAGGTTTAAGTTACAGTGGTGAAACTGGTCACAAACTGTCCCCCTTCACATGTTAAATGACATCTTCATTTAATTAAAAAAATTAAGATATTCAGGAAGTTTCGTTTCAAACGGAACACTGTAATGTACAGAAATGTCACTATTCAGTTTGAAAAATGACATTTCTGTTTAATACAAGTATCCTGCTGTATTACAATGAGATTAAAATGCGTGTTTCATTACAGGTGCATATACACACGGGCATTTTGCATCTAATGATTAGAATTGCGTGACGTGCTAACGTTAAACCAACCCTTGAAGTGAACGAACCCTATGTATAAAATTAGCTATGGCATCTATTTAGATATACCGATATGATGCGTAAACAAGAATAACAAAAAGCTGTAGTACCCTACATACTAGCTACTTATTTCTTATTCACTTTGAATCAATTTTGAGCGATCAACTGGATCTAATAGTTTCATTTGGAGCATAAATGTGATAACAAGGCAAAATATTTCAAGGTATATTTTTTACCAATATTCGTACTGGTGAAATTTTTAGTTAGAGTCTTCTGAATGCGGAATATATGGGAATAACGAAGTAAAAAATGTAGCAAATGTTGTGCTCTATACGCGAGCATCGTTATTTTCTATTTTTGCGAATCTACGTAAGAAAATCGCTAACGAGGAGATCGCGGCTGTGAGACTAAAAAATGGTTCAAATAAATGCAAGTTATCTTCAAAAACCTTTTCTATAATTATATATATATATATATATATATATATATATATATATATATATATATATATATATATATATATATATATATATATATATATATATATATATATATATATATCTATATATATAAAAGAAAGTCGTGTTAGTTACTTCACTTATAACTCAAGAACGGCTGAACCGATTTAGCTGAAAATTGGCAGGGAGGTAGTTTAGAGCCAGGAGAAGGACATAGGATACTTTTTATCCCGTTCGACATCATTCCCGTGTGACTTGACATGTAACGTCAGTCACTATAAAACGTGGTATAACAAAAAAGAATCAGACTTGGAATAACAAAATTGACGTATAATGACAGCTATGTAATGACGTATGGATGACAATTTGATATTTGTAAGAAATCAATAATAAAACTATTTCTATTAAATAAATAATTAATATTATTGCCCAATTGCCCATTCGTATAAACAGTGAAGTGAACTATAAAACTCGGTATGGTTGAAAATTTAAGTTTTTAGGTGAAGTGAAGTTTAATTAATAATGCCGCGACCAAGACGATCGAATCTTTCCCGACAAAGCCGTGATGCAAGAAGAATACGAAATACTGCAAATGAAAGGACTGAAGAAGAACAAGAAATTGCACGTGAACAGCGCCGCGATAGTATGGCTCGACTTCGTGCTTCTCAATCACGAGAGCAAAGTGAAGCAGCCCGTGAAACAGCTCGGTTGGCAATGCAGAATCGTCGAGCGAACAACAGAGGTCAACAAATAGATAATTTTCGACGCAGAACAAGATATTTATCAAGTGCTGATTTGAATCGAGCAGCGTTTCAATACGATTGCAGCAATGATTACAGCTTGCATCCTAGCGTTTGCATTGGGCAAATGGACGTAGTTTGCGAGTATTGTGGTGCATTAAAGTTTTCCGGAGAAACGCCTGGATTATGCTGCCTTAATGGTAAAGTGAAATTGCCATTGTTGACTCCGCCACCTGAGCCATTGTATTCATTGCTTTGTGGAGAAACACAAGAATCACGCCACTTTCTTGCAAATACTCAAAAATACAATGGTTGTTTCCAGATGACGTCATTTGGGGCAGATATTATCGAAGAACGGGGATTTAATCCGACATTTAAGGTATTTATTTTTGTATTTATATAGAATGTAGTTAAAGAATAACTTACTTTATCTATTGGTACCTATGTAGTATATTTGCTAATTCTGAACTCTACTCTCCCACCGAAAAAAGTGTTTATAACCCAGTTAATACTGTCTGGTTTTTATTTTGTAGATACAAGGACAGATTCATCATCGAATTGGATCATTACTACCTTTCGAAGATACACAGAATAAATTTTTACAAATATATTTCATGGGCAACATGGAAGAACAACTTGATCGACGCCTAGAGATCAATGCAGGAATGAAGCGAGCAATTCTTCAAGACTTGCAGTGTCTGCTTCATGAACATCATGCGTTGGTCAGGTTGTTTAAGAGTGCTTTAGAGCGCATGCCAAGGTATATAATTTTTGTCGAATTTTCGTAAAAAATAAATAAAGCTCAATATATCCGTTATTATACAAGATATGAAAAATTTTTTTATATATTAATTATAGTGTGTCTTGAGCTAGATCTTAAAAAAATATTTCTACACTCATAGGGTGGCCCATAAGTCGTTGGTGATACAAATTTTCTTATTTTTTTTAATCAAACACGCCTTATGTTATTGCATTTTTGCATTTTCCATCAAGATATAATGCATGTTTGTAAGAAAAGAAATTCTGGATGCAGCAAGTGCGTTATGGTAGCGAATTTTGATCAAATGCTTCATATTTGAATAGCCCAATTTGCTATTAACCTATAAGGTTGACCAAGAAACGAGTTTTTGTGGGAACACTTTAAGTTTACTTTTGGAAATTTTTGTACATTTTCACACAATAAAGTTATTTTTATGAAACATGGCACATTGTTTTTACTATATAGGTTATATTGGTAACCAAAATTGCTGCCTGCTTTCTTAAATAAAAAGAAAACAGACATATTTGCAATAAAAACATATTTAAGAAAATTCACTACCATAACGCACTTGCTGCGTCCAGAGTTTTTACTTATTTGTGCTTCATTGATCAAAACTTTATAATTTAATTTAAATATATGTAAGTATTATCACATAATTATAAAATTTAATTAAAATGTCAATGCAAAAATGAAACACAATTTGCTACACTTTTTCAATAGTTGTAGTTAGCCACAGCAACGCGTGGCCGGGTCAGCTAGTATATATATATATATATATATATATATATATATATATATATATATATATATATATATATATATATATATATATATATATATATATATATATATATATATATATATATATATATATATATATATATATATATATATGTGTGTGTGTGTGTGTGTGTGTGTGTGTGTGTGTGTGTGTGTGTGTGTGTGTGTGTGTATGTATGTTTATACATACATACATATTTCAGGGCGATTGCTTGTCAAAAACTAAAGGGGGTTTTTCATACAAAATTATTTCCAAAAACGTCTCCATCTGGAGGCCCTCCAATTGTGTAAATGTTCTTATTTCATTTCTCAGATTTGAAGAAACATGAAAGGATAAAATTTTTTATATAACTTTATCTTATCAAAGCCTTTTCTAGTTCTATAATTAAACGTTGAATGTAACAGCTTCTCGTCCAGATACCAAAATTTACTTCAGATTTCTCTTACTCCCGACGCGTTTCGACACTTCAAGAGGTCATCTTCAGGGGATAAATCTACAAACATAAACAAGATAGGTCTGTCAGAAAAACATTAGTTTTTCCTGTAGGCAATTGTGCCTAAAGATCTTCCAGTTCTTCCTATATAGACAGTTTTACAACCGGGGGTACCAGAGTCACGGAACACCTTAGGAGTAGAAACCAGCTCAACAATGACACATCAGTATTTGGTTGCCATTTGAGGGAGAGTAGCCACTGCTTCAACAAAAATACAGATGCTAGAATCTTGCACTCTTCAAGCTTTGGCGTAGAACAATTCGTCTTAGAGGAAATTGAGATTTTCAAACACTCCAAGTGTCAAGCCAGTGATGTTTTGAACTTGTCCAACGCGGATTTAACTAACTTTCCTCCATTCTATAGCTAATTGGTGTAATAGTGCTGCTGAACTCTATGGTTTTCTACATGACCATGAACATTATGTTTTGAAGATGGCTGCTTTATGGCTCCCCTACCATTCCTTGCTCTTTTGTCATTGACATTTCGCTTATGACACTTCTTTTGCACCTACTCCGGTGCACCCTGCCCGTTTTAAGTTCACATAATGGCCGCCCTTCACCATGGCTGTTAAAAATCGCTGACCTCTTACATTGATTTTTGTTCTTGAAGACAATTTTCTGGCATTATGCAGATATAGTGTTGCATGGCCTCTGGCACAATGGATGAAGTTCTGACCTGTTAAAACCTTCCTGTATAGTTTCGATTTCAATTTTTTGAGAATTGTTCAAGTGAGTATGGCTCATTTCTTTTTCACTTAATTTTTTCACAGTTTTCTTTGCCCTAATGGTTCTCATTGGGTTTCTTGCTTGACTCTGCCTGCCTGCTGTGTTGTTTAACCTGTAAGTTTCACTCATTGGCTTTGCTTTTTGCCTCAACAATAGACTTGTTTATTTAGTGTTCAAAAATATCAATTATTATACATTGACAGTTTTGTGACTTTAAGCGATTTTCAGTTGCTTGATGCTTTTAGCTTTGTTAACGTAGTTTGCATGTTTAACTTAACATTTTTAACTGTTGTTACTGTATCTGTAGTTTTTAAGATTTTGACTTGACTGTTGGTTGGTGTTTTACTGTGTGGCTTGTGACTTTGACCTTTGACTTTTCTGTGAATATCACCTTGTCATCATTGTGCTCGAACATGCACAATTGCCTACCGGAAAAACAAATATTTTTCTGACAGACCTATCTTGTTTATGTTTGTAGATTTATCCCCTGAAGATGACCTCTTGGAGTGTCGAAACGCGTCGGGAGTAAGAGAAATCTGAAGTAAATTTTGGTGTCTGGAGGAGAAGCTGTTACATTCAACGTTTAATTATGGTAATCCCAGACGGGGTGATGTTCAGAAATGAATTCAAGTTCTATATTCTTATTCGTCTCTCACCTGCAGAAGGCGTTGAAAATTACAACCCCCAATGAGTTTTTCATTGTACGTTTTTGTGGAGTTTCAAAATTGCGATCTGAATAATTCCCTGACTCACTACGAACCATTTTAGTCTGTTGTATATTATTCGTGGAATGTACTGTTGTTGAGCAAAAAATTATGTACATGTCATGGAATGAACAAAATAATAGCAGATGATAGTGCCAAATAAGTCTTCATTGTCTTCTTTTCAACATTAAATTTTTAAAAGATAATACCTTATCAATAATTTTAGCTGATAATCATTGCATGCATATTCACTATGTATCGGTAGAGTCAATTGACACGGGTATTGTCGTGTACAACTTATACCGTCTTTAAAATGTATAACTACACAAATAGTGGAATGTGCAATATGCACTTCGTTTATGGCCTTGCAAACGCCTTAAAACCCTCATCGCTTCAGAAAGATAATAATACTAATAATACATTAAATATTAGACAGTCAACAGTATGGAGATTTCTAAGCAAGCAGCTTCTATACCCCTATCACATTCAGCGCGTGCAGGCACTCTACCCGATCATTTTCAGAGAAGAGTGGCTTTTTTTTCAACAACACACCGCGAGTGCGTACAGCCTAAATACTATCGTACCGTGGGTGTCAACAAGGAGGAAAGAGGTAACTTCTTAATTCTGGAATTGAAGGTTTGGAGGTTAGGAGGAGAAGGAAAAACATGCGCCGGCAAGGAATTCCACAACTTGGAAGTCCTCGGGACAAAAGAGCGGGCATAACAAGATGTTCTATGTTTGGTGACCTGCACAGTAAAAGGGTGCATTCGCTCTGTTCCCCTTGTAGATCTGTTGGGGGCAGCAGGTGGAGGAACTATGGAAGAAAGCTCCTCTAAGCACTGCCCGTGAAGATATCTATAAAAAAAAGAGAGGTCACCAACGGCACGTCGGTGGGCAAGGGATGGCAGCCTTTGGGTGAGGCTAGGGTCACCAATGAGACGTATAGCTCTCTTCCGAATGGAGCCCGGGATAGCGAGTGTAAAAGCAGCAGCAGCACCCCAGATGTGTGAGCAGTATTCGAGGTTTGGGCTTAAATGTGAAGTATATAAGGTATAGAGATTAGCTGGTGAAAAGTATTTGCGAGCCCAGAAGACGAAACCTAATTTCTTAGCAGGCGCTTCTGCAATTGAAGTTACATGTTGGTGCCAATTGAGATTTCGATCCACAGAAATGTCAACAAGTGAAAACGACTCATTACTTTGAATAACTTGGTTGTTCATTGTGATGGTTCTAGGGCTGGTGTATCTTTTATGAGAAAGAAAGCAAGACTGAGATTTGGTGGGGTTGAATTGTACAAGATTTCTACTTCCCCAGTCTAATATTTTTTGGAGATCCACGGAGACAGAACCCTCCATGTGTCTGCGATCCTCATCTAATTGGGTCAAAGAGACAGGCTTAGAATATTGTATATTTAAGTGGAGAGTGCTGTCGTTCGCGTAACTGTGAACTGGGTTGGATGTGTTAGAGAGGAGGTCACTGATGTGGAGAAGAAACAAAGTAGGGGCTAAAGCTGAACTTTGAGCAACTCCTGCATTATTTTGATATAGTTTAGAGGAATGGCCATCTACAACAACAGAAATGCTCCGGTTCGAGATGAAGTTTGCTGTTGATGGATGCAAGAAAGTATATAGCAAAGTCATAAATGCTCAAAGAAAATTCTCTTTACCGACGAGGCTAACTTTTCTAAGGATGCATTAATCAATTTGCATAACAACCACATATTATGGCCTGATGAGAATCCATATGCGTTGGCAGAAAGTCGTCATCAACATTCGTTTTCTGTTAATGTATGGGTAGGAACTGTTGAAAACTTTCTAACTGGTTTATTCTTTTTATCTAGCAGACTCACTGGAATAATTTATAGCAGATTTATTGAAGAAGAACCAACAATGCTTGAAGAAGTTCTTATTCAGGTAACGCAACAAATGTGGTTTATGCACGATAGTGCTCCAGCACAATTCAGTTTGGTTGCTTGGAGGTTTTTGAATGTTTCATATCAAAACCAATAGATAGGTCGAGGAGGAGTACAGCCTTGGCTTCCAAGGTCCCCAAACCTAAATTCCCTAGATGTCTTTCTTTGGGGGCATCTTAAATAATTGGTTTATACGACTGCCATTGGAAATCTGGACAAATTGCGATATCTCATTATCGAGTCTTGTGAGACAATTCAACAGACTCCGTGTTTTGAGCGTGTTTGCTAATCATTGCGTCGCAGGATAGAAGCCTGTATCGAAGTTGAAGGTGGTCATTTTTAACAGATTTTGTAGATGTGTTTTCTATTGTTTTACACCAAATAATTCTGCATAATATAAAAATCAAATGTTACACCTACTATTTTTGTTTTTTCATTGCACGACTCGTATTTTATTTTTTTCTCAAAAACGGTATTTTTTACGAAAAAAATGTAGGAAACTAGAAATGGTTCGGGGTGAGTTAGGCTGTAAAAGGATATTTTTCACATTGCGATTTTGAAACCATAAAATTTACAATAAAAAACTAATTAAACGTTGAAATTTTCAACCCCTTAGTGAAGGAGAGAGATCGCGTATCTTCAACTCTGAGAAATTAAATAAAAACCACATTTTCTCCTTTACATTTGAAGGAGTGTAAATCCGAATAGACGTCTCAACCCTGTTTGAAATTCAAATTTTTGGGCTCAATTATTCCAATTTTTCATAAATTTTTCTTGCGATACTAATAAACTTTCGAAATATGCAAAAAAATTGTGTTACGACCCGCATTATAATAACACCACAGTGCACAAACTCCGTACCCAAAAGTCTTAAACTTGTGCGGGGGGAGCACTACCCATAACTCTTCAGAAGCCAGCCTTTCCACATTCGAATGAAAAAGACAGACTGTCCGAATAGCGACTCGAACCCGCGATCTTATAGTCAGATTCTAGAGGTTACGCACCTCGCGAACTGAGCTATTCGGCCTGTCATACTTCTTAAAAAATTGATATCTGATCGTTGTATCTTCATTTTTAGACGATGCAGAACTTTTTTTGCATAAAACTAAGACTAAAACAGTTTTTCATATGGTACCGAGTTAATTGGACACGTTGTATATATATATATATATATATATATATATATATATATATATATATATATATATATATATATATATATATATATATATATATATATATATATTGAGCTATACAGAGTATAGCACCAAAGACGACTCGGACCATAGCTCCCCTACCCTACAAGATACTGAAAAAATTTCTGGTCATCAGTTACTTATGTTTTTTTTTAATGGAACACCTTACGTTTATTGCAGATTTGGAAAGTTTTTTTATATTTCAACAACACAACACGAGAGCTTGCAGCCTAAATACTATCGTACCGTGGGTGACCACAATAAGGAAAGAGGCAACTTATTAATTCTGGACTTGAAGGTTTGGAGGTGCGGAGGAGAAGGAGTGCTCGAAGAGTACTTATTTTTTTATGTAACATGTTATACCGTAACCTTTTTCTTTAAAAATTTGTTATTGAATGTATAGTTTTTTGGTACCAGCTGAAAATTTGGAGTTTCCGCTATCCAACGCTGTATTTTTTAGGGGGGCTGCCATTTGAAATTTTCTAAAACACTGACAATTTGCGTAGGCAATAAATTTTCTTCTCTCCATATATTCACCGAAAAACAATTACGTGAAGGTACAAGTTAGTCTACCAAAATTCAAATCCGAGGCGCCGGTGCAATTTAGTTTATTATTATTAAGTTTTTGACAAGGAATCGCCCCTTGAAATTGTTCGCAATATTAAAGAATCAGCCTATATATATATATATATATATATATATATATATATATATATATATATATATATATATATATATATATATATATACATAAATATACATCAGCGTGTTCCACTGACCCACTTAAGATCGCAAGACACTATTCCTACTTTTAATTGACTTTTGAGAGACTTTAAATTTTAATGGTATAAAAACTTAGCCACGGTTACTATTTATACGTATTAACATCTGAAATATATCAGTAGCGTACATGTTTAGGAAGCTTTAAAAGTCGATTATTCAAAAAAAAATGTTAGCAAATTTTTTATTGGATTTTGGGTTGCGACATTGTAAAGAGAATCCCTTGAAACCTCTAAGTATACATCTTAAGTCATATCACTTTTCCAGTGTCTGAGATGCAAGTCTTCAAAAATTGTTTTTTTTTAAATTTTTCAGCATCCCTGTATTACGTGTTAATTGACGTTTTATCAAAATGAATTTTTGTGGTCAATAATAATCGATAGGCTGAAATACGTGAAATGTCAGGTTTGAGTGATGCAGAAAAGATACAAATTCTAATTATGGTTGAATACAGTGACCATCAAAGAACGCAGACAAAGGTACGTGATTTATTCAATCAGCTTTACAGTTATAGGTCTAACGAAAAGAATTTGACGCCACAAACTATACAATAGGTTTAAGGAAACGAGTAGAGTGTTAAAGGCCGATCCAGACCTGGACGACCAAAACACCATGTGATGGTGATACAGCCTTGTATGTATTACTTAAAGTGCAAGAAAATCCTACTAGATCGCCTGGACAATTTGGGGTCGATCAGAAAGTTTGTCACCAGCATTAAGTTTAGTAAAAAGCAACAAAAAAATCTTTACAAACTTCATTTGGTTCAAGAAGTTTATCAGGACAACCGATGGTCGGAATTTTGCGTCGTTCACCTGGAAAAATGTAATTATGATCTGAGTTTTGTCAATAACCTATTATTTTCCGACAAATCCACGCTTACGCTGAATCGTTTTGCTCCTACTAGATCGCCTGGACTGTTTGGGGTCGACCAGGAAGTTTGTCACATTCAGTTTAGTTAAAAGCAAAAAAAAACATCTTTACAAACTTCATTTGGTTCAAGAAGTTTATCAGGACGACCGGTGGTCGGAATTTTGCGTCGTTCACATGGAAAAATGTAATTATGATCTGAGTTTTGCCAATAATATATTATTTTCCCACAAAGCTACGCTTACGCTGAATCGTTTTGCTAACCGGCGTAACTGTAGATATGAGTCTGCAGTTTATCATCGGTGGCTGGAGGAAAGTCACACACAGCGGCAAGTTAATGGCTGGGCAGGTGTTAATGGTCATAATGTGACTGGTCCTTTTTTATTGATAATAATCTTACTTCGGATAAGTATTTAGAAATGCTCCAGCAACAAGTAACGCCGAGTTTTTACACGTTATTTTCCCTAACAGAACGAACGTCTGGTTCCAACAAGATATGTACTCTAGCACACTTTAGGTTCCGTGTTATTGAATATTTGATCCAGACATGTTCCAATACGTGGATAGGTTGACGAGGTGAAATTGAGTGGCCTGTGAGATCACCTGGCTTAACTCCATTAGATTTTCTTCTTTGGGGTGCAATAAAATGTAAAGTATGCAAAAGCAAACCAATGGATATTGAGGAGCCGAGGCTCGCATCACTTGAACGTGAGAAGTTTTTTTCAATTAACTTGCGAGATGTTATAACGGAATTCCAATACAGACTTGCTCATTGTGCAGACAATGGCAGACATTTTAAGTGCCTCTTATGTTAAACTGTCTTGTTGTTTTTACGTTATTTTCTTGCTCTGCTTGTGTTTTGCTTCCAAAGTAATACGTTACTAAGGAACACATTCTTTGATTCGCCATAGATCTTTCCTATAGTTAGATACAGTCAACTCTATATATTTAATTTTCCTGTCTTTTAGAGTACTATCGAAATTCCTGAAAATATACAGGTGTTTAATTTGAAACAGGAAAGTTTGTCATCATCCTGGAACACCTTGTATATGCACATAGAAATTCCCCTCTCATCTAAAAATTTTCCTATTTTATAAACACAAGATATTCGTTGTAATTGGCACAACCGTTTGGTAAATATATGCAATCCTCCAGGCTTCTTAGCCACCCTGTATATCTTTGCTCGATCTTTATTTTCTAGGTGATTTGTTTGCAAACTAGTCACCAATGAGCGAAGGCTAAGGAAAAAAATAAATAAATAACAAGTCAGTAGATAAAATATTTGCAGAAAGGTTTCTATAAGGAAATGACAACAAACGATACCTCTGAACTTTCATGTAAATATTTACTCTACGATTCTATTAATATCTGGGAATATCTTACATCGTCCGATAGCTATTATATCGATTGCTATTAAAAGACGACGATGCATGTCCGGTTTATTGAAACCACGTAACGATTCACTACTGAAATTTTTACCTAGCAGATATTATGTTCCACTTTCTCAACTTACTGCTCAGAGGTGCTCTCAACCTGTTTGGATCCTTATGGGTCATACCGTGTGCAAGAATTGCAGAACTAATGCTTACGCTTTGTTTGCTCTATAAGAAATTTCCAACATATCTTTCATAAGCTGAACCAAAAAAAAAAAGTGTTGGCTATGTTATGTCATTCGGTTATCATAAATAAGACTCCAGCTTATCTCTGCAACACAATTAATTTCAGGACAGATATACCCTACTTAAACATTTTCAGAATGGACATGGCGGAATACCCCGGGCATATCCTATCAATTATTGAGAGTGTACAAAGTATTTAATGCATTTAGTTGTGACATTAGAGTGTATAACAGACAAAAATTTAGAAATTATTTGTTTACTACGTTTTTTGAGTCCGAGCATGTCGGGCAGTGGTTTTTGATTGTGCATTTTTATATAATAATAATAATAATAATAATAATAATAATAATAATAATAATAATAATATTTATTTGGTCCTTTAATTACAATTATTGTAAATCGGACAAGTCAAAACCCTTACAAAATAAAAAAGATAAAAAACGTATCACAACTTATCACAAGGGTGCGTGCCCAAAAATCTAAAATCTAACGAGCTTCGCATTACAACAACAAACATACGTTCACAGTACGGCTTCACAAAATTCACTGAAACTATAAAAACTATGAGTAATTAAAGCAACCTTCAGTTGCTTTCTAAATTTTTTGTACAATTTGTGTCCTTCAGAGAACAAGGCAGCTGGTTGTACAAAAAGCAACCCCAATAACATGGCGACTTCTTAAAAAAGAATGTTGACATTTATTCAGGTGAAAAGTATATTTTTCACGAGCGTTGTACCCATGAAAATCCGAGTTGATAACAAATTTTCTCTTGTTTCTATGAATTTAAGTCAACAGATGGACCAAATAAACTGACGTTAACGTAATAATGTTATTTTACTTAAAAATGTCACGACAAGAGTGCCCATAAGGTAGATTGTATATTAATCTCAGGATTCGTTTCTGTAGCACAAATATTATATGGCAGTCCGAAGATTGGCCCCAGATAACGATACCGTAACTCAGATTTGAATAGACAGCCGCGTAATAGACTTTCAGCAGATGTTTCGAGCATCAAAATTGCATAAAACTACTGTCAATTCTAACACCCAAAAATTTTGTCACCTTTTTGAATCGCACCGCATTTCCGTATACCAAAATAGTGCTGTCGCACATCCTCTCTCTTCGGTGGCAGTTATGCATTTCAAGAGAAAAAGTCTTGTCATATTTTAAAATTAGTTGATTTCTATAACACCATTCATCAAAAGATTGTACCACTGATTTTAATTTTAATTCAGTTTCCTCCACCGTCTTGCCGTAGACAACAATAGAAGTGTCATCGGCGTATATGAAGACTTTTCCGTCTTGTATAAATTGCGGCAAATCGTTTACATAGAGTGTAAACAAAGGTGGGCCAATGACACTTCCCTGGTGTGTGCCCATACTTACACTATATCTTTGGGAATTAATATTATTTGCTTTTACAAGTAACTGTCTGTTGGTGAGATACGAAAGTAGAAGGTCGTTGCAAGAGCCTCTTATCCCCAACGCCCACATCTTCTCCTTAACAAAAAAAGGATTTACTGTGTCAAAGGCAAGAGACAGGTCAAAAAAATAAGGTCACCACAATGTAATTGAGGTCCATTCTTTCGTTTACACATTGAATGTATTCGATAAGGGCAGTTTCTGTAGAATGATCAGTTCTGAATCCATGCTGTGATGGTGATATTATATTATTAGCGTTTAAAAACTTGACCATCCTTCTATGTACTGCCTTTTCTATGATCTTTTAAAAAATGCTTAATATAGAGATGGGACGATAGTTCTCCAAATTGGTACTGTCTCCCGCCTTCAACACAGCAACAACCACAGCCAGTTTCAATATGTCAGTGGATTTTCCCAGACATATACAGGAATTTATAATCTTCGTAAGTGGCGCGGAAAGCTCAGCAGCACATTGCTTAATAATTTTTATTGAAACATCATCAAAGCCACGTGATTTTTTATTAGGAAGTTCGTTGATGATCTCAATAACTTCACATTCAATTACAGGTGTTATAAAAAGTGTTTTGGGCTTATATTGTTCGGCCGTGCAGCTATCAGACATCTGGCCCCCGAAATGCAACATGAGCTTCCTCTCAGCGACACATGAAAAATATCCGGCAAGTACCTCAGCAATTTCTGCCCTACTAGTTATATTTTTGTTTTCGTATAGTAAATTCAAAATGCAGTTCTCTTCACTAGGTTTGTTTTTCTTAAGATTAACAAGCTGCCATAGTGCTTTAGTTTTATTTGGGGCGTTACAAATATAATATACTGTGTAGTTATATATATATATATATATATATATATATATATATATATATATATATATATATATATATATATATATATATATATATATATATATATATATATTGGGTATATTCCACATATACCTGGGAAGGGGAGGGAGGTATAAAAAGGTGAAATAGCATTATCATGTCATCGTATATTTAGTATCTATTATTGTCATCATCATTACTTTTTCCGTCGTTAGTTATATAAGAGCTGTGTCTACTGTTTAGCGTAATTTCGGAGTGGGTTGAGTGGAAGAACAAAGGGAGGTGCCACTTGATGGCACCTTTCATCTAAAGTCCGCCCTTTGGCATACTGATGTTAATTAAATGTTTATTTTACGCTTTACTTTATGCTTGTAAAATGGGTCTGTGAATAAAGGAGATTATTATTATTACCATTATGGTTAGAAGTTTTCAAACAGATTTTTCTGTTCGTTGAATCTAATAATCAAACTAGTAATTGTCCACCCGCTCAGAATGTATCAAAGTGTTTGACACGTTGTCATCAACAGATAATACAATTGAAACAATGCACGTCATGGGGGTCAAGCACGATTGTATTGTTTTCGTCATACTGGATTGAAAAGAAGGAATTATGACAATTCCCTCAAGTGCTAAGTCTACATATCTATGCTCTAAGGTCTGATCTAAAATCCTGGCAGAATTTATACTTTTGGCCGACTGTAAAAACGCATGACCTTCGCGATAGTTGAAGATGTAGGTTAACGCAGTTAATTTAAAAACAAAACTGTACGCAGCAAGTGCGTCATGGTAGCGAATTTTCATAAAAAATTTCTAATAACATATATATATATATATATATATATATATATATATATATATATATATATATATATATAGTATAAAATTTTTGTGACGGTAATAGTGTTATTTATCAAAAAATTGTGGGAAAGGCGTCAGTTGTAGAATAAGACTCTTTATTATAGGCCGAGCTTTCGGAAAAATTTATTTCTTTCTCAAGGATATAACATGAGTTCTACTAAACTAATTATGTAATAACAAACATGAAAAGAAAACCTCAAATTCATAAAAAGGTTTTCTTTTCATGTTTGTTAATACATAATTAGTTTAGTAGAACTCATATTATATCCTTTAGAAAGAAAGAAATTCTTCCGAAAGCCCATAACAAAGAGTTGTATTCTACAACTGACAGCTTTCCCACAATTTTTTGTTAAATATATATATATATATATATATATATATATATATATATATATATATATATATATATATATATATATATATATATATATATATATATATATATATATATCACACCGATAACTCAAAAACTAATTTTGACAAAATTTAGCAGGTACCTTCCTTATGTAAGTGACTTGAATAAGTTCGTTACGCAAGAAAATTGGACTAGCTTTTCCGGGAAAATGTTGGGTTTTCTTCGGAAAATTTTTGTATCTCAAAAAAACAACGCCATGACAACCATATTTCGCATATACGTTTATACTATCAGACTTACACTACACGCCGAAAGTCAGATCCCTGCGTCAAAAGGAAACAAAGTTATAGGCATTTAGTATGAAAAAAAAAATGGGTGTAACAGGTGATCAAAGGAGAGCACAAGAACAAAATATTTTTTGTGGTTAACGAAATTAATTGAATATTACATGAAACGGTTAAGCACTATTGACACAAAAAGGTCAAGAAGTCGCAGAAAAAATAGTTTAAGAATTTTATAATTTTTCCTCTTGAAACGTCAAAGTCGAAATTTGAAACGTCAAAGTCGAAATTTGAAACCTCAAAACTGGCAATTTTCAGACAAATAATCTGAAACGAAAACGAACTGTGTAGAAGAAATGTCGTAATAAGTATGTTTTACAAAGCCTTATGTCTCAGCTTCAACCATCATTGTCCTTTATTTTACTAAAATATTATCGGAAAATCCATTTCAAATATAACTTTTTTCTGATGCTTTGGCTGTAGTTTCAGCTATAGAGTTTATGGTTTAGTAGCCTATATTTTAGCAAATTTTCACAGATTTACGAATTTTAAAAACATTTCTTCAGATTAGCGCGAACTAGAGCTCCCAAAACCCATATACGGGGTAAGTTTCAGTTTTTGTCTGTTTACACATATACAGGCTGAGGCATTTCTACGGTAAAACTGAATATTTGTGTTTATATACTAGGAATTTTATACGCTAATTACAAGGTGTTTTGAACTGCATCTTATAAAATTATTTTGATAATCACAGGGTGGCCGATAAGTCGTTGGTGATACATAATTTCTTTTTTTAATAGGCACCCCTTATGTTATTGCATTTTTGAATTTTTCATTTTTTGTAAGGAAAAAAAATGAAATAGTTAATCGTTTTTGAGTTATTTGAATTGTTTTGCAACTTTTCACGTTTTTGGCACATTGTTCAAACACGTATTACAAATTGTAAATAGGCGTTTGTACCAATAGAGAGCTGAGCCCCATGGAAATGACGCATTCAGAGAACTCTGTGTTTGTAATACTCGTGATAAAAATCGAGCTGCCGTATACAGACACTCTAAAATAGTGGCTGAATTTGAAAAGTTTTCACAGAAATGTTTTTAAGCGTTTCAGTAGCAAACATTTTTGTAACATTTTTGTGAAACCTTGGTAATTAATAATCAATGTTTAGTATGTTATTGTGAATAAAAGTTGTCAAATTTTTGTGAAAAATATAATATAGTGTAACATTACTGAAGTCAATTTCGGCCAAAAAAATGGTGAATTTTCTTTTTGCAAAATTTCACTTTTTTTTCCTACTTGGGTCATAAAGAGGTTTGTCAATAATTATATCTTGGAAAGTGTGTAAATAGCTTGAAGAGGTTTATTGGCCAAGAAAATCCAACCAGTTTTTCTGGAAGTTTTCAGTTTATTTTCGGAAGATATTTGTACTTTTTTAAACAACGAAGCTATTTTGATGAAATGTGGTACATTGTTACTACTATATAGGTTCTACTGCCAACTAAATGTCTCTTTAAAAAACAATACATATTTGACACTAAAAACATTTTTACGAAAATTCGCTACCATAACGCACTTGCTGCGTCCAGACTTGTGTAGAATTTGATGTCCACATGAAGAAAACTACCACTAAGTTACATTTCAAATGACTCACATCATACGTTTGGAAAAAAACGGCCGATTTGAATTTCTTAGTAAATAATTATATTTATTAACTAATTATATTTTCCTTAAGTAAAATGAGATACAGTATTAAAGTACACTAAAATGTGGCTAAATGTAACGGATATTCGGATAGCTTAGTAGAAAAATTAATAAATAGACACAGAAAAAGGAAAAAGTTACGGAATGCACGACAATCAGGAAGTAGTTCGAATTTTTCATCCTCTGCTGACGCTAACTTTGTTAGTGAAACGATCGTGAGGTCTTTAAAAATATGCGTCGTAGTGATTTAGGTTCTCCAAGTGTACTCATCAGTGCTTATCATAGGATCCAATCTTCACTTAGAACCTCTTCAAACTATTGACATACATGCCGAGATATATTTAGTCACAACAAGCTTTTTAACAAAAATTTGAACAACAATATTTGCATAAAAATTGTCAAACAATATATTGAAGTAGTATTACAAGAAAAGTATATTTTTTATGAAAATTTGCTAAACATTTTCTTTTGCGACAATTCAAAAACATTTTTTACAATTACATTTATTTACTAATTACCAACATGTAATTAAAAATCTTACAATCTTACAGAAAATGTAAAATACCCGGTAATTTTTTTAACTTTTCAGCGATATTTGAAGCAGAAAAAAAATATAAGCGGAAAAATCATAATATTTGTCTGTCAAGAGCTGTTAGAAGTAAGAACGTTATTTAGGTATGTCACGTTTTTTTTCTTTTTTAACGTCGGTTTATTTTAACGGCTACGGCCAATCACCGACGGAAGGGGCCGGTTTTACCTCACTATCCTGGAAATGTTGCCGAACGTCTGATTTTTTGTAAGGAGGCTATCTAACGTACCCAATATTGAATGGTATTCGGGGCCGACGTCTTTAAGCCTCCTCCAAACGGCGAAACGTGCAGACATTCAACTTGATTAAACAAAATGCCACAACCTGATGTTAATTTTACAGTATATACTGAAAAATGAAAAGAGAATCATGGGAATAGAGGCTCGAAATTTGGAGTTTCACTTAACATTTGTGAAAACATTGAATAATCATTTATATATGTATTCTAAAAACGTAAACATAGATAATCCTGTCAAATTTATTATTTTTTTACGTTTTCTTGTAAAAGATAACGTCAGTATTTTAATATTTTTCTTCAAAAATTTGCTAAATAATCACATAATCTGATCGGTTGTTAGAATGAAATAAAAATTGTTTTTTTTAAGTAGTCAACACATAATTCTCATAGTATGCGATTAGAAGTGTAAATATTTCCAAAACTAGAGTCTTTATGTATAGGAAGTGTTATACAAACGTTAAAGCCGAGGACATGCCATTCACTTTCGAAACCCAAAATACATGCTGCTCCATTTGAAAAAATTGAGTTACCGTAGTTTCAATTTTTCAAATTCAGCCACTATTTAAGAGCGTCCTGTATATGGCATCTACATTTTATTCGAGGAATAACATAAACGAAAATCTTTTTTAATTCGTCGTTTCTATAGGATTATCGATTGGCAAAAACGCCAAATCACAATTTTTAATATGCGCCAAAAACGTGAAGTTGCAAGCAATTGAAATAACTCGAAAACCATAAAAAAAATTTCTTTTCTTGCAAAGATGCATTATAATTCGACGGACAATGCAAAGAGGCAGCAATATATGCGCTGTTTTATTAAATCAAAAAATTATATCATCAACGACATATCTGTGACTGTTGAAATAATGATATCAGATGCAGCTCAAGATTCCCTTAAATGAACGTATATAATGTTTTCTGGTATCTTGTATAATAACGGATATATTGAGTTTTACCGTAGAAATACCACACCCTATATGTACCCAAACAGATAAAACTGAAACTGACCCCGTTTATGGGTTCTAGGAGGCCTAGTTCTCTTTCGTTTCAATAGATCTTTTCAAAATTCGCGGTCTCTTCAATCGCGAATTTTTTCTACGAATATTCGCAGCAAATCATAGACCATAAACCATAAGCCTGATAACTCAAACAACTGCCAAAATATCATATAAATATTTGTAAGTTGTAAGTTTTCTGCAATTATTTTAGTAAAATGAAGCCCACTGGTGGTTGAAGCTGAAACTTGAGGCTTTGTAAAACATACCTCTTACAACATTTCTTCTAGATAACTCGTATTGGTTTCAGGTTCTTTGTCTAAAACATGCACATTTTCAGGTTTCAAATCTCAAACTTTTAACAAGAAAACCTAGAAATTTTTTAAAGTAGTTTTTCTGGTGCTTTTGAGGTTTTGGCGCCAAGAAAACTTAATCTTCGTCTGTAATATACAATACATTTTATTGTCCATACAAAATATTTTGGTCTTGTGCGCTTCTCTGATAACCAGTGACACCATAATTTTTTCTCTTTAAATACTTAAAACTTTTTTCGTTCAACGTAGAAATCTTACTTTTAATACGTAGTTTAATTTTTACGACGTAGAACCTGGTACCAAATTAGGTTGCGATAACTTTGTTATTTCGGGAGACACAAAACTGTAAAATTTATTTTTTTTCTCACCTAATGACGATGATATTTAAAAGATCGGGTCAGATTCTGCAGCCAAAATACAACTATTTTCCTTGCATATTATCCCTCAATGTATTCTGACTGCAGAATAGTCAAACTAACAATATTTCCTTACATATTATGCCTCATTACAAGTGATAAAAATGAATAGCAGTATATGTGATTTATAGTATTTATTGACTTTTCAGACACAATTTTTATAAAACTGCCAACCCAGCTAAAAAAAAACACTGTCGTAAGGGTAAATAAATAAAATCCAAAATAGAGTTCTCCCCCTCTGTATTAATATTTTAGCGGTTAATGCCCAATTTCACAAAGCTCGATTAAGTATTTAACGGGCGGTACAACCAATGACAGGTTCAAAATATTAGGTTGTCATGGCAAAAACCGGAATCATAGTCCCTGATTGGTCGTCAGAAGCAATGAAAAGCTAACCGTCCGTTAAATATTTAACCGAGCTTTGTAAAACTAGAAAAGTATTGACGCAGCAAGTGCGTTATGGTAGTGGATTTTCATAAAAATGTTTTTAATAGCAAATATGTGTGTTTTTTTTTAAGAAACCAGGCATCAAATTTGGTTACCAATATAACCTATATAGTAAAAACAATGTGCCATATTTCATCAAAATAACTTTATTGTTTGAAAACGTACAAAAATTTCCGAGAGTAAACTTAAAGGGTTCCAGAAAAAACTGGTTTCTTGGTCAACCTTATAGGTTAATAGCAATTGAGCCATTTAAATTGTAAGCACTTAATGACAATTCGCTACCATAACGTAATTACTGCGTCTCGAATTTCTTTTCTTACAAACATGCATTATATTACGATGGAAAATCCAAAATGCAATAACATAAGGCGTGTTTGACTAAAAAGAATAATTGTATCACCAACGACTTATGGGCCACCCTATGATTGTAGAAATATTTTTTTAAGATGTAGCCCAAGACAGCCTATAATTAATGTATAAATTTTTGTCATATCTTGTATAATAACAGATATGTTGAGCTTTATTGATTTTTTTACGAAAATTGGATAAAAATTATATACCATTAAACGATAAACTCTATAGCTAAAACTACTGCCAAGCATCGGAGAAAGGGTCTATTTGAAATGAATTTTCTGGAACATTTTAGTAAAATGAAGGACAATGACGGTTGAAACTAAGACTTCAGAGTTTGCAAAACATTCTCATTAGGCCATTTTCTTTCCATCGCCCGTATCAGATTCAAGTTCTTTGCCTAAATGTTGCCAATTTTGACGTTTTAAATCGCGACTTTGAGGTTTTGAGGAAAACCCCAATTTATTTTTCTTTAAATGCCTATAACTTTTTTGTCTTTTGACCTGTATAGCTAAATTTTGGTAAGAGGTTTACCTATAGCGATATAAAACTGTATACCAAACTTGGCAGCCCTTACGTTGTTATTTCCAGATATAAAATTTTTTTTCGAAAGAAAACAAGTCTATTAAACTGCCCACTTGGATAATAAAATAGATCTGCCTTACTCAATTTTAATGTTCCATACGACGGCAGATATGTTAAGGGTAGAAAGTTTTAAAATTTGCCCATGCATAGTAAAGCCCAATCTAAGTAAGACATGTCACATAATTTTTAGTTGAGATGGGTGGGATCTGATAGATCCGCAAACATTGCGATGAAGCAATAGGGAAATAGGTCCTGTAGCTAACCAAATGAAATTTGTAACTGTGACGCCTTGACTCAGATTTTGTGTAACGTTATGTTTTACAGAACGCTCAGGGACCAGGAGAAAATTAAATCTACGCCTTCGCCGTTTGTGCAGAGGACGGAAAGCAACTTAGAAATCTGCTTACCTAGCAAACGGTTTGTTTTCCTTTAATTATCTTGAAGATGATACCGTAATCATTTATGCAATTCGGCTTTATGTTCTACTTGGACCAAGAAAATGTAGTCTACGTGTTTAGGATTATATTATATATTAACATCGCAGTCGGCATATAGTTTGCGATCAAACCCCAAGCCCTCTTGAACGTTATTGGACTATACAGGGTGCCCTTTTTTCGGGCTCAAGCATGGCGATCTTGTATACGGGAAAATATGAGGGGTCGGTTAAATTCAAACAAAGTTGCGCAATATGATGCTGAAAAGAGAGAGTTCAAGAAAACCCCACGCCATCCTTTTAGTCCCTGACATATCCTGAAGAAACTGGATTTTCAGGTTATTTGATTTTCGCACAACTTTTTTACTAGTGCTCGCATCGGGGTATGATTTTTTACCTTCATTAGACACTTTTCAATTTAGAACATGCCTTTTGATTCCACATTCGTGAAAAACATTCTGATTCTTTGGAAACATCTTTAATTGCATTTTTTACAATGGGAGTCATATTTACATACAGACCTGGAGAAAACTTATCTGGCTTCACTGTTGGGTTTCTGTAGGTGAAGGGCGTAGCCAGCGCATAAGATCACTGGAGCAAGATGCCCTTATGAATTCTAGATGTTTTCTGCTGTTGTTTAACCTTTCTGTGATTAGTTTTGTTGTCACGCAGCGAAACTAGTCACAGAAACGTTTAACAATATCAGAGAACATCTAGAATGCATAAGGGCCTCTTGCCCTAGTTAGCTTATGCGCTGGCTACGTCCTTCACCTACACAAACCCAACAGTGAAGGCAGAGAAATTTTCTCCAAGTCTGTATGTAGTACGGACCAGTTTCACCAAGTAGGGGCAACAACAATGAAACAATGAATGGATTGAAGAGTCATGTTTAATTTTCGCATTTTTTAACAGAGTCCTTTTTTGTAAATTTTCTTTAAAAAAAAATTGACCAATGAGAAGATCCCAACTTTTGAATTTTGAAAATATTCGCGCAAACTAGACCCCTTAGAACCGTTATCTAGGGTCAATTTCGATTATATATATATATATATATATATATATATATATATATATATATATATATATATATATATATATATATATATATATATCCCTACTGATGCTCCTCGAGTTAACTGTAGCTCAGTTATCGGTAAGAGAATAGTTTGTCTTGTACCTGAATGTTATTTAGTTGTTGTTCTCTTTGTAGGCTTCTGTGGAAGTGTCAATTTGACACGAAAGATTATGAGTTTTTGAAACTAACAAGTGACGACCGTTACTTATTTCTATCGCTCTTTCACACACACACACAGATATATATATATATATATATATATATATATATATATATATATATATATATATATATATATATATTTGATCAAATTTGGTAAGTACCTTCCCTTCGCAAGTGGCTTCGACAAGTTTGTTATCCAGGAAAAATCGGCGTTGGTTTTCCCTGAAAATTTTGTATTTTCTTTCAGAGGATGAAAATTCTTTCTACCGCCCTGGGCAAGGCTGAACTTTTTATCTCTTTGTTCGCCGGCGATTCTACTCTCGACCGACCTCCAAATACTTAATCACCAACAGTCCCCAATGTCGCGGATAAAATGACGGATATCATTTTCAAAACTAAGAAGGTACGAAAGATGATCTCTTCTCTCAATACCAGGAAAGCCTCTGGGCTTGACGAGATCGCAGCAATTGTTCTGAAAAAATGCGCACCAGAACTTGCTCCTATACTGACTCGTCTCTCTCAGATATCCTACAATAAAGGGGTGTTCCCTAGTAACTGGAAAACTACTCGAGTACAACCCGTCCCCAAGAAAGGATACAAAGCGCTTGCTAGCAACTACATGCCTATTCTTTCCTTTCAGTCGTCTCTAAAGTGATGGAAGAGTATATAAACACCGAATTACTAAAATTTCTTGAAAAACACAGAGTCATCCACGACAGGCAGTATGGATTCCGTCAGCGCAGATCAACTGCCGACCTCCTTTCCTTTGTCACCCATTTTTGGAACAAGTCTACGGAACTACACGGTGAATTTCAGATGGTCGCTCTAGACATATCCAAAGCATTCGACCCGGTCTGGCACGCAGCACTGCTTAATAAACTTCTGGCCTATAGCCTACCACCAAAACTCTGTAAGTGGACAGCAAATTTCCTCTCCAACCGGAGCATTTCTGTTTTCGTGGATGGCCATTCCTCTAAAGTGTATCCAATTAATGCAGGAGTTCTTCAAGGTATAGCTTTAGCCCCTACTTTGTTTCTTCTCCACATCAATGGCCTCCTCTCTAGGACATCCAACCCAGTGCACAGTTACGCGGACGACAGCACTCTCCACTCAAATATACAATATTCTAAGCCTGTCTCTTTAGCCCAATTAGATGAGGATCGCAGATTCATGGAGGGTTCTGTCTCTATGGATCTCCAAAAACTATTAGACTCGGGAAGTAGAAATATTGTACAATTCAACTCCACCAAATCTCAGTCTTGCTTTCTATCTCATAAGAGATACACCAGCCCTAGACCCATCACAATGAACAACCAAGTTATTCAAAGTAATGAGTCCTTTTCACTTGTTGGCATTTCTGTGGATCTAAATCTCAATTGGCACCAACATGCATGTCACATCAATTGCAGAAGCGGCTGCTAAGAAATTAGGTTTCCTCTTCCGGGCTGGCAAACACTTTTCACCAGCTAATATCTATACCTTATATACGTCACAAATAAGGCCAAACCTCAAATACTGCTCCCACATCTGGGGTGCCGCTGCCGCTTCTACACTCGCTATCCTAGTATCCATTCAGAAGAGAGCTATACGTCTCATTGGCGACCCTACCCTCACCCAAAGGCTGCCACGCCTTGCCCATAGACGTGCCGTTGGTGACCTCTCTATCCCTCTCTCTTTTATAGATATCTGCACGGGCACTGCTCAGAGGAGCTTCCATAGTTCCTCCACCTGCTGCCCCCAACAGATCTACCTGGGGAACAGGGCGAATGCACCCTTTAACTGTCCAGGTTACCAGACAGAGAACATCTTGTTATGCCCTTTATCTGATGCTTTGGCAGTAGTTTTAGTGAACTTTATGGTTTAACGGTCTATAACTTTAGCTAGCTTTGCAGAAAAAAAATCATACATGCGAATACCGCGACTTGTGAATTTTAAAATGATTTCTTCAAGTGGGTACAAACTAGGCCCCCTAGAATACATATTTGGGTTAAGTTACAGTTTTTATACAGGGTGACGCATTTCTACGATAAGGCTCAATATAATAAATATTATACATGCTACGAAACAAAAATTGTATACGCTAATTATAGGGTGTCTTAAGCTGCATTTTACAAAATTATTTTTACAATCACAGGATAGCCCACAAGTCATTGGTGATACCTACAATTAGTTTTTAGAACCACCCTTGAACCTAATTTGCGTTTTTTATCTAAATATGATGCATGTTTGTAAGAAAAAACTCGAGAAACCGTAAGTGCCTTTTGGTAGCGATTTTCATTAAATGCTTCAAATTATAATTTGCTATTAACCAAAAGTTCGTTGGCTAGGAAACAAGTTTTCTCCGAAATATTTTATATTTCTTTTCTAATTTTTTTTTTCCAAATTTTCCAACAATAAGTTATTTTGATAAAATATCGTACGTTGTTTCTATTATAAAGGTTGTACGGTATCCAAATTGATGCCTGCTGGCAGTAAAAAGACATATATGCTATTAAAAACATTTTAATGAAAATTCACTTTCATGACGCACTTTCTGCGTCCAAACTTTTTATGATTGCAGCCGTTTAGCAGGCGATATGTCCAATTGATTTAACTTAAAAAAAACTTAAAAAAAAAACTGTTTCTGCATGAAGTTCTTTGCAAATAATAACTACACTTGTGTATTGCAGTCTAGGGCCAAATAGATCTTAGACAGTTCCATTTAGTTGCCATTGTCTGACGCATAAAATTAAGGAATTATTCGTTTTTATCGACACAATGCATTTTTCAAGTGTAGAGAAGCGACATATGCTGCAAATCTATTACATTTCGCATCGATATGTGACAGTTACTTCTTAAACATATATGCAGCGGTATCTAGAAAAGAGGCAACCATCTGCAAATTATTATTTGTCACTCCATAGAAATTTAAGCGAATACGGTTCGTTCTGTGAGCCACGAATAAGATATAGCTGCAGAGCAAATGGAAAGGAAGAGGTAATTTTAGAAGCAGTAAATCGCCAGCAATTATAATCTATAATATGTAAAGGATTTTTCTTTAGGATCAAGTCGTTCTGTTTTCACCAAGCAAATTGAATCGAAACCTAATATATGGTATCAGGTAAAATACTAAAAAAATATAAATTTCAATCTTTTAAAATTCACATTAGCCAAGTTCTCCATCCTTTTTTTATTTGTTTTAATTTCAACAACACACCACGAGGGCTTACAGCCTAAATACTATCATACCGTGGGTGTCGACAAGGAGGAAAGAGGCAACTTGTTAATTCTGGACTTGAAGATTTGGAGGTTCGGGGGAGAAGGAAAAAAATGTGCGGGCAAGCAATTCTACATCTTGCAAGTCCTCGGGACAAAAGAGCGGGCATAACAAGATTTTCTATGTCTAGTGATCTGGACAGTAAAAGGGTGCATTCGCTCTGTTTCCCTGGTAGACCTGTTGGGGGCAGCAGGTGGAGGAACTATGGAAGAAAGCTCCTCTGAGCAGTGTCCGCGCAGATATATATCAAAGAGAGAGAGAGGTCACCAACGGCACATCGGTGCGCAAGGGTTGGCAGCCTTTGGGTGAGGCTGGGTCACCGAGGCGACGTATAGCTCTCTTCTGAATAGAGTCCAGGATAACGAGTGTAGAAGCGGCAGCAGCAACCCAGATGTGGGAGCAGTATTCGAGGTTTGGTCTTATTTGTGAAGTATATAAGGTATAGAGATTAGCTGATGAAAAGTATTTGCAAGCCCGGAAGAGGAAACCTAATTTCTTAGCAGCCGCTTCTGCAATTGATGTGAAATGTTAATACCAATTAAGATTTCGATGCATAGAAATGCCAACAAGTGAAAAGGACTCATTGCTTTAAATAACTTGGTTGTTCATTGTGATGGATCTAGGGCTGGTGTATCTTTTATGAGAAAGAAAGCAAGACTGTGATTTGGTGGGGTTGAATTGTATTTCTACTTACCCAGTCTAATATTTTTTGGAGATCCACGGAGACAGAACCCTCCATGAGTCTACGATCCTCATCTAATTGGGCTAAAGAGACAAGCTTAGAATATTGTATATTTGAGTGGAGGGTGCTGTCGTCCGCGTAACTGTGCACTGGGTTGGATGTCCTAGAGAGGAGGCCATTGATGTGGAGAAGAAACAAAGTAGGGGCTAAAGCTAAACCTTGAAGAACTCCTGCATTAATTGGATACACTTTAGAGGAATGGCCATCCACGAAAACAGAAATGCTCCGGTTGGAGAGGAAATTTGCTGTCCACTTACAGAGTTTTGGTGGTAGGCCATAGGCCGGAAGTTTATTAAGCAGCGCTGCGTGCCAGACCTGGTCGAATGCTTTGGATATGTCTAGAGCGACAATCTGGGATTCACCGTGTAGTTTCATAGACTTGTTCCAAGAATGGGTGACAAAGGAAAGGAGGTCGGCAGTCGATCTGCGCTGACGGAATCCATACTGCCTGCCGTCCATTAGACTGTTTTTTTTTAAAGAAATTTTAGTAATTCGGTGTTTATGTACTTTTCCATCACTTCATAGACGACTGAAAGAAGAGAAATAGGCCTGTGGTTGCTAGGAAGCGCTTTGGGTCCTTTCTTGGGGACGGGTTGTACTCGAGCAGTTTTCCAGTTACTACGGAATATGCCTCTATTGTAAGATGTCTGAAACAGACGAGTCAGGACAGGAGCAAGTTCTGGTGCGCATTTTTTGAGAACAATTGCTGGGATCTCGTCAAGGCCAGAGGCTTTCCTGGTATTAACCTTTTTAGTTTTGAAAATGATATCCGTCATTTTATGCGCGACATTGGGGGCTGTTGGTGGTTGAACATTTTGTGGTGGATTGAGAGTAGAATTTTCAGCGAATCGCGAGGCAAAAAGTTTAGCCTTGCCCAGGGCGGTAGAAACAATTTCATTCCCTGAGACAAGAGGTGGGTACGTGCTCTTGCAGAAATTATTCCTAATAGATTTAGCAAGAGTCCAGAAGGGTTTCCTGCCGTTGAAGCTTGAGAGGACTTTGTTTTTGTAGTGGTTATTAAACGAGTTTTTTGCCTCAGAAAGAATGTGGACATCCTGGAGATAAGATAGATGAGTAGCTTTTTGTGGATTTCTGGTAGATCAGAATGTGATAGTCACAGATATGTGCAATTTTACAAAGTCGGGTATCTTTAACCGACATGATGAACATATCCGCTCAATTAAAAATCCCGAGAACATCAAGAACGCCGATCAAATGTACGCCACGGATCAAACGTATGGGTCGTGTGTCTGTGTGACTCAATCATTGGCCCATACATTTTCAGAGATAACTTGACTGCATATTTGCATTTTATGAGAGACTTTTTCACCGATTACTTCGGTAACAGTATTTGTATTTGATTTTGGATAACATCTGATTCCATATGGGCTTATTAGCGAATTGTCATTAAGAAGTTAGCGAATTTTTATTTAAAAAAATCGCTTATAGAGAGGTCACGATGAAAAGCGTTTGAAAAAATTTCTTCCGATGAGCGCGAATTTGGGTCGCTAGAACCCAAAACCAAGGTCCGTTAAATATTTGATATGTTTATATATATATATATATATATATATATATATATATATATATATATATATATATATATATATATATATATATATATATATATATATATATGTATGTATCCGAGCGATAACTCAAAAAATGCTAAACTGATTTCAATCTTACTTGGCGACAACATTGCTTGGGCAAAAACCGAGGCCGAGCTTGTTAATCAGCCTTTATGCTCAAGTTTTTCCGGTGGAAAATCGGGGTCATTTTTTTGAAAACGCTATATTTTTGTAAGTAGCAGAGTAACTGGAATGAGACTTTAGATGTGGCTATAAATAGTGCAAACAAACCTATGTTGTGAATTTTAAGTAACTTGGTACACAAAATTAGGAGTTTTTTCCAAATTAAAAATAAAATCCCAAAGAGATGCGTTGAGACAACTTAGTGGTCAAAGTCCAATGCATGACAGACAGAGTAGTTAACTGCCGCTCGTAGATTGATTCATACAACAGGTATAAACCATACATCAACGGTAACCAAACTTAATATATACCAGACATAGAACATACTACCCGAACCAACAATCGTGAAATCTCGGCCACAATTATGGAAAATGACAGACGACACGAAATTAAAAATTTGCCAACTGATTATTATTTAACTGGAGGACTCAATCAATTATTGAAAGATACTATATGTGTAGCTTTATGAACAGCCTCAAATACAGTCTTAGCACAGCATGGATATATTATGCTGTCGCATAATACAGTACAAATGTAAACAAAAGTCTCTATAAAAATGATTCTAAAATAGTTTCTTTTATCTTTAAACTTAAACATAAGACGTCATATAAGACCGAAACAGTCGTAAGATGTGTTTCAATGATTATATCAATTATATTATATCAATTCTGTATTAATTGTTACGTATGCTTTAAATATAATAACCCGAGCATGAAGCCGATCTAATGTATTATGCAAACGTAACGTTACTTAATGTCTAGATGGCTCAGAGCCGTCGCGCTTGCCTCATAAGCAGCAGGTTACGCGATCGAATACAGCTCGATGAATGTATGTTTTATTCTGACATTTGGAGAAGCAATATCGGACAGATTTCATACGTTTTGAACAAGATCTGATTTTTGTTTAAAACGCCTAAAATAAGTTAGTCACCTTTGAGTCTGAAATTATAATTTTGTTGTTGTTGATATTGAAAAAACCGGTTTGATTAAGTTAGTTAAAACGAAATGACACTGACGATTATTAAGGAAAAATAACTGCTACGATTATGGTCAGATACTTTATTTTTCTAAATATGAATTAAGTTTCGTTCTGGAAATCTTTTGTATAACTTTAATGAATTTTGTAATACAAGAGACTTACACTATCTACAGATATAGTAAAATTTAATTCTTTAACTTTATAGAAAATTCAATTTTGGGCATTTTTCTCAAAAAGAGTTAGGGCACAAGATTTTTTTTAGCGAATTTTCATTAAGAAAAATTCACTAATAGAAGGGTCACGATGAAAAGCTTTTTTGATAATAGATATATATCGAGGGTAACACTTTCGAAATAATTCTTCCAATGTGTGCGTACCAGGACCCCTAAAATCGGTCTTCAAAGTCTGTGTAAGTTTAAAGTATTAACTTTACTAATATGCTGTATAATCGCAGTGTACAATTTTTATGAAAATTCGCTACTACAACGCACTTGGTGCGTCCAGCTACTTTTCATCCTACTGATCCTAACTTAGAACTTAATTTTACTGGTACAGGCAAGAAAATCCCTATGTTCAAAGCAATAATTTAATTATTAGGCTGTAAAATGGTGTAACACATAAGTAAAGATATTAGTTCCAAAGAACTCTTCCCAGAAACTATATGTTTACAAGTTTCAACTTTTAAATCTTACTATTTAAAGCGAAAGAAAAATAATGTTCTTGACAAAAACTGAAATTTGTAATTTAGCTTCTACACATTGTAACGCAGTCCACATTATTAAGTTTTTAAAAGTTTCAATAACTGGTATAAAGACCATATTTCTGCACTTAGAAATAACCACGCTAACAAGGCTATATTTGCAAAACATATTATTGATACGTAACATAACCACACAGCGCCACTACATTTTTGTGACGACTATCGCAAATTTGACTTTTTTGATGCCCTCAAAATAGAAAAGCAGATTAACGACTACCTTGTTTTAAATCAGAAAACTAACTTGATAGATTCTCTTTCGTTGGAAACTTTTCTTTCTAATTAAATCTATTAAACATAATCCATCCAAGTGTATTATAAATAGTTGTAATAATGCAATAATTTTGTCTATGTGTATATTTTCGTTATATAAACTAACCGATGCTGTTATTGTTATGCTGTTAATTATATTATTATTACGATTTTATTGTTATTACTGTTAATGCTGTTTACGGTTATTATTGCTATAAATTAATGCTATTTTCATGATGAATATTGACATATATCACATATATATTTAAACACGCCATCTGTCATTTTTAGTTCATTTACTTTGTAAAGATTTTTAGATCAAAACGCTATAACGTAGCAACGGATTTTTATTTACAGTTGTTATGAATGCGGGTAAATAAATTCAAGTTTCTTCTGCCTGAGACAAAACCATAATAAGAGTCTGGACACAGCAAGTGCGTTATGGTAGCGAATTTTCATAGAAATGATCTGGCACAAAACGTTTTTCTTTCATATATGCCTATAACCTCCCTTGTTGTTGTAACATATAGATCTGAATTTAAGTATATAGTTTACCTTTTATAACCTAAACCCACGTTCCAAATTTGGTTGCCATAACTTTTTTATTTTCGAAGATAAAAATGTTTTTCGAAAGAAACCCCAAAATGTTCCTGGAAAACCTGGTTGGATTTTCCTGGCTAAATGACTTATCCAAACCACTTACAAAAGGAAGTTACCTGCCAAATTTTATCAAAATCAGCCTTATTTGGAGTTATCGGTGTCACATACACACACACGGCTATATATATATATATATATATATATATATATATATATATATATATATATATATATATATATATATATATATATATATATATATATATATATATACTTAGCCGCAAAAATAACGCACAACCAAAAATTATGCTCAATTTCAAAGTTGATTTTCTCGCGAACCGATAAATCGATTTCGATCATTTTTTTAACTGTAGCCTTTTTCTTTGGTAATTGCACTGTGGCGAAATTATTATTCAGATTTCAGTTTAAGGCTTATACAGGGTGCAAAAATGAGAATAGTTTTTTTTACGTTAAATTTGAGACACCCTGTAGGGACCATTAGCCATAACAACGGATGCATAATGAAATTATACTGTAGCCTCATGTTTTCTGAACTTTTTATTTTTTTAAATTTCTCTGATATCTGCAACATCAAATAAAATACACAGTTTTTCCAGAACATGTTTCTTTTTCATTGAAATAACATTTTGACAACATCAAACCAAGAACAACACTAACAATAATTAACAATACATAGCAAAAAAGTATATTAGTAGCGCGTGTTTTCACCTCCACTTCTAATAACTGCTGCACATCGCCGAGGCATACTCGATATTAAATTGGATATTTGATTTTGGTCAAGTCCATTCCAAATATCGGTAACCATTATTTCGACATCTTGCAGGTTGGCAGGAGGGGGTTGATGCTGTCTCAGTGCTCCACCAATAATATCCCATGTGCTCAATACGATTCATATCGGGACTGTGCGGTGGCCAATTAACAGGTCGAATAATTACTTAATGTAAATATTCATTGACCATCCGTGCTACATGAGGTCTTGCGTTATCGTGCATTAGTAAAAAATTATTCCTAATGTACAGAGCGAAAGGGAAAACATTCTCAGACAAAATGTCATTGATATATCTTTCGATATTTAAAGCATCCTCATGTAAATGTACGATATGTAAAAGTACGATATCTGTTCGTGCTGTGGAGGCCAAAACATCACAGGGCCTCCAATAAATAAAGTTGTTTCACGTATGTTGCACTGTGCATAACGCTCACCTGGCCGGCGGATAACTCTTAGACGTCTATCGGAGCTATATAGATAAAACCTAGATTCGTCTGTAAATAGAACGTGTTCCCAGTCCTCAATAGTCCAGTTTACATGCTCCCTGGCGAATTGCGGTTTAGCTCTGCGGTGGTCTGCATTTAACACAGGGCCTGTCGCTGGAACTCTGACATGTAAATTGTGTTCAAAAAGACGTCTCCTCAAAGTATCAATGCTTGGTTGAATATTATGAACTGCACTGAGTTGTGTCAAAAGTTTCCTTGACTTGGTGAAACGTTCTCTTAAAGCACGCAGTCTAATATAGTGATCTTGAACAACGGTAGTTACCCGAGGTCTGCCTTGTCGTGGACGTATGTCATAGCCATTAGTTTGCCTGAAGCGTTGAACAACACAAGAAATTGTTGTGTGTGCAAATCCTAAAACAAACCAATAGCGTTGTAGCTTACTCCTTCATTATGTAGCGTCACTGCTTGGACACATTCATCACGATTCATATTCATTCTAACACGTTCAATTTTCACGAAAGAACAATAGATCACAAATTATCCACTTAATTATACAGTTTAAGACGATAGGTACATAAATAAATAAAGGAATTGTCAAACTGACATTTGCTGATATTGTTTGTTTATCATAGACTAATGTGTATATTAAACCAAATAGGTATCCAGTAATACTGTGATTAATGAAAAAGAAACATGTTCTGGTATAAAACTGTGTATTTTATTTGATTTTGTAGATATCAGAGAAATTTAAAAAACAAAATGTTCAGAAAAGATGAGGCTACAGTATGATTTCATTATGCATTCGTTGTTGTGGCTAATGGTACCTACAAGGTGTCTCAAATTTAACGTAAAAAACTATTATCATTTTTGCACCCTGTATAAGCCGTAAACTGAAATCAGAATAAAAAGTTATTCACAGTGCAATTACCAAAGAAAAAACTACAGTTGAAAAAAAATAACGAAATAGATTTATCGGTTTGCGAGAAAAGCAACTTTGAAATTGAGCATAATTTTTGGTTGTGCGTTATTTTAGCGGCTATATATATATATATATATATATATATATATATATATATATATATATATATATATATATATATATATATATATATATATATATATATATACATATATATATAATTGAAACTGGCCCCGTAATTGGGTTCTAGGGATCATAGTTAGCGCTCTTTTGAAGAATTTTTTTCACAGTTCAAAAGTCGGGATCTCTTCATTAGTGCATTTTTTATACGAATATTCACTAAAAGGCGAATCGACCACAAAGAAGAAAACAGGTCAGAGAAAACCTGTTAAAATTTGTATTTTGGTCAGTAAACTCATTTAAAATATTTTTAAAGAGACAAGCATGTCAAGTGTAATGGTAATTTATTAATTTTTGTTACAGCGGCTTGTAATTAAATAATAAAACTATAAATGCTTTAATAACAGCTCTAAGTTCATTAACTGAAATTTATAAGCCATTTTTATAAAGTCTTACCAGGGGAATTAATCGAATAGCTATTTTGTCGACATAAGCGGGTCATGAACTATACACACAGCAAAATATTCTTCACCACATTTTATTTAATATCGAAAAAAGCAGTTTTTCGCCTGCGAGATTGCCATAAAATATTCCCAGTACCTGACGTTCCTCCCAGCAATATATAAAATCTAACAATATCGCTCAATTCCAGTGGCTATTATGCCCTGATGGTCTTATATAAAACAAATTCTTAGGGAAACCATGGAAGACGGTGAGTAAGTGATATTAGATTTTAGATTTATTAACAAGTTAGCTAAATGAAATTTCCATTAAAGTGAATTTGGAATGTCTTAAAACCTTCGTTTATTACATGAAGGAACTTTTTAATATAGACCATTGTTCTCGCCGTGAAAAATACTGACATAAGAACAGATATGTTATCTGCTTATGACTTATAGTCTAAAATGCAGATACATTAAAAACTATATATCGAATACACAGATAAGACATATACTTTCGATTCATTAATTGGTGTTTAATTAACAATTAATAAGATTTCAACTATTTTGGATTTGTGGATAGTTTTTCATTTTTCTGTTAGTAATAAAAATAATGCACCAGCTACATGAGCAGCCCATCTAGTAGAAAAACAAAATATGAAAAAATTGTTCAAGCTACCCGACTCAACCACCATATACACTGCTAAATTTTACGGTATTGAAAAAACAGTGAAATGAGTAATGGAGAACCAAATAAAAAAACCTTAATTATTACTGATTCTTAATCAGCATCCAAAACCAGACAATATAGTCACCAGTGCAATACTAATCACCCATCTGTAAAAAGTATAAGACACATGATATACTCCAGTGGCGGCTGGAGCCTAGGATTTTTGTGTGTGCTGCATGAAAAAATATAAGGATACGCAAGTTCTACAGCCGGTCAGCTCTTTAATTGCTGGTGGGTGTGGTATACTTGCAATATGGTAGGTGGTAGTGGAATTTTCCTTTACGTGATAGTAAAGGATTTTTTTCACGCCCGAGGAGGTGTTACCCCTTACATCAAGGGGCCGGTGAAGTGCCAACGGACGTTTCCGGTTCTGGTGTATAAGTCGGTTTCCCTTATAAGCAAAAATGATGATGGCTCCTCCTTGTACAAAAGATTCCGGAGGTAAAATACCCCTCCATTCGGATCTCCGGGAGAGGGGTGTACAGGGGGCGCCAGCATCAAGATTTAACATATCCTTCTCGAATATATGTGGCCTAAACTCTAACCTGAACTCCGTCCACCATTTCCTCCAGGCTAATAGGCCCCAACTCCTCTTCCTTACCGAAACTCAAATCAGTGCCAAAACAGTCACTAATCACCTTAATTTCCCGGGGTATGAGCTCCTTACTTCCTTTAGATTGCATCGAGGCGTGTGCGCGTACGTCCGTAGCAATCTACCCTGCACCAGACTTTCCAATTTAGAAGCTGGAAGAAAAGACATACTATGAATAAAACTCTATCTCTCTCTCTCTCTCTCTCTCAGGGTTGCAACTAAATTCATCTGTTGCATTTACCGGTCACCTTTTGACAACAACTTTGTACAGCTCTTTGACTACCTTTCTAAAAAAAACGACCATCTGATTTCTGAATAACCTTCCTCCGAGGTCACTATTCTTACTTCAATGTCCATAATAAGGAATGGCTAGGATCTTCAAAAACCGATCCACAAGGAAGAGCTGCGGTGGCCTTTGCAGTCAGCAATTCTTTAGCCAATATGGTTCAGCAACCTACTTACTTTCCTCGCATCCCAACATACAGCTCAAATCCCTTGGATCTCCTTCTTACTACAAATCCTGACTGCTATAAGATATCAGTCACCTGGGTCGCTCAGACCACGGCATGATCACTGATTCCTGTGCAATGCAACCCGAAGTCACACAGTCATCACACCCACGTATCGTTTGCCACTACAACTCCGCGAACTGGGACGAAATGCTGGAGCACTTTTCCTCATTTCCATGGGCGTCTCTCTGCTTCTCTCATCCTGACCCCTCTGATATCTCTCAAAACGTCACCGAAATTATCCAAGCTGGCATGGAATTATTTGTTCCACGTACACAGAAAACCTCTGCAGCCACTCAAAAGCCCTGGTTCTCTTAATCCTGTGACAAGGCCAGACTTGAAAAGGTCTAAGCTCACAAAAAGCTTCTACACATTCCCAGTCAATAAAACCGTCAAGCATTTAACGACTCAAGAAACCGCTATGTCCGCATTCTTTTTGAAGCAAAAAACTCTTTAAATAACCACATCAAAAACAAAGTCCTCTTAAGCTCCAGCGGCAGCAAACCCTTCTGGACTCTTGCTAAATCTATTGGGAATAATCCCTGCAAGAGCACGTTCCCACCTCTTCTCTCAGGAGATGAAATTGTTTCTACCGCGCTGGAAAAGGCTGAACATTTTGCTTCGTTGTTCGCCGGCAATCGCGTATAAAATGACGGATATCACTTTCAAAACTAAAAAGGTACGAAAGATGCTCTCTTCTCTTAATACCAGGAAAGCCTCTGACCTTGACGAGATCCCAACAATTGTTCTGAAAAAATGCACACCAGAACTTGCTCCTGTCCTGACTCGTCTGTTTCAGACATCTTACAATAGAGGCATATTCCCTAGTAACTGGAAAACTGCTCGAGTACAACCCGTCCCCAAGAAAGGATCCAAAGCGCTGTTACGCAATTACAGGCCTATTTCTCTCCTTTCAGTCGTCTCTAAAGTGATGGAAAAGTATATAAACACCGAATTACATTTTTTTTTGAAAAACTCATTTTAATCCACGACAGGCAGTATGGATTCCGTCAGCGCAGATCAACTGCCGACCTCCTTTCCTTTGTCACCCATTCCTGGAACAAGTTTTTCGAACTACACGGTGAATCCCAGATTGTCGCGCTAGACATATGCAAAGCATTGGACCAGGTCTGGCACGCAGCGCTGCTTAATAAACTTTCAACTTACGGCCTACCACCAAAACTCTGTACGTGGACAGCAAATTTCCTCTCCAACCGGAGCATTTGTGTTGTCGTGGATGGCCATTCCTCTAAACTGTATTCAATTAATGCAGGAGTTCCTCAAGGTTCAGCTTTAGCCCCTACTTTGTTTCTTCTCCACATCAATGACCTCCTCTCTAGCACATCCAACCCAGTTCACAGTTACGCGGACGACAGCACCCTCCACTCAAATATACAATATTCTAAGCTTGTCTCTTTAGCCCAATTAGATGAGGATCGCAGACTCATGGAGGGTTCTGTCTCCCTGGATCTCCAAAAATATTAGACTGGGGAAGTAGAAATCTTGTACAATTCAACCACACCAAATCACAGTCTTGCTTTCTTTCTAACAAGAGATACACCAGCCCTAGACCCATCACAATAAACAACCAAGTTATTCAAAGTAATGAGTCCTTTTCACTTGTTGGCATTTCTGTGAATCGTAATCTCAATTGGCACCAACATGCCACATCAATTGCAGAAGCGGCTGCTAAGAAATTAGGTTTTCTCTTCCGGGCTCGCAAATACTTTTCACCAGCTAATCTCTATACCTTATATACTTCACAAATAACACCAAACCTCGAATACTGCTACTGGGGTGCCGCTGCCGCTTCTACACTCGCTATCCTGGACTCTATTCAGAAGAGAGCTATACGTCTCATCGGTGACCCTATCCTTACCCAAAGGCTGCCATTCCTTGCCCACCGACGTGCCGTTGGTGATCTCTCTCTCTCTCTTTTATATAGATATCTGCACGGACACTACTCAGAGGAGCTTTCTTCCATAGTTCCTCCACCTGCTGCCCCCAACAGATCTACCAGCGGAACAGAGCGAATGTACCCTTTTACTGTCCAGGTCATCAGACATTCGGTGAAGAAGAGGAGTTTGGGCCTATTAGCCTGTAGGAAATGGTGGACGGAGTTCAGGTTAGAATTTAGGCCACATATATTCGAGAAGGATATGTTAAATCTCCCGGAGATTCGAATTGAGGAGTACTTTATTTCCGGAATCTTATGTACAAGGAGGAGCCATCATCATTTTTGTTCAGAAGGGAAAGCGGCTCATACACCAGAACCGGAAACGTCCGTCGGGACTTCACCGCCTTGATGTAAGGGGTGGTACCTCCTCGAGCGTGAAAAAAATCCTTTACTATTACGTAAAGGAAAAGTCCACTACCATCTACCTACTCCGATTAGTTGCCTCTTACAACAAGTAGGAGTTACCTTGGGCCTATTCTTTAATTAGTCCCCGGATCCATAGGGGAGTGAGCCTATAGCCTATAGGGTTATGACTATTCTAAATAATTAACGTATTTTTCTAAATTTCTTTGGCTTCTAGAATTTTCCCATCATAACTTTGGGGACGCCAAATAATAAAGATCTCGCAGACCACTCAACTGGACGTAACTTAAGTACGCGTAGTGTGGTAAGCCTCTGTCATGTTAAAACCATAATGCATTTAATTTTCTAGGGTTTGAATACATTTCAGAGAAGGTGAGAACTAAGGTCGTTAATAAAAATTTCAAATATGAACCTGACCTAGCCCAAATGTCAGTATCCCGTCTAACAAATATGTACTTTAATGGCTCACCTTATTTTGGGTTATGACTATTCTAAATAATTAACGTATTTTTCTAAATTTCTTTGGCTTCTAGAATTTTCCCATCATAACTTTGGGGACGCGAAATAATAAAGATCTCGCAGACCACTCAACTGGACGTAACTTAAGTACGCGTAGTGTGGTAAGCCTCTGTCATGTTAAAACCATAATGCATTTAATTTTCTAGGGTTTGAATACATTTCAGAGAAGGTGAGAACTAAGGTCGTTAATAAAAATTTCAAATATGAACCTGACCTAGCCCAAATGTCAGTATCCCGTCTAACAAATATGGACTCATTAGTGACACTTCTGTTAAACTTGATGTGTCTATTGTAATTATTCAAGTTGAGCATAAAAGATATCAAAACCTTCATTTTTCAAATGGCACCTGCCATTTCTGACGCCAGAAGTTGTAAAAACAAATTTAAGGGACACTTTTATTAACATTATTCATGCCTATCTCTAGTTGTCTTAAAGTCATTGTCATTTTTTAAAGATATATTTTTATTTTTTCCTTAAGTGTAGCAGGTTTTGGAAAACAATCATTTAAATTAAATTGTTATTCAAAAATAGTATTAGATTAACAAACAGTAACAACAAATGGACAGAATAAGAAAATAATTATTTAGATATAAACGCTCAATGTGTTAGACAGTGACAAAACGCCCCTGAACAGACTGCGAATTTTGAAAGGTGTAAATGTTCAAAAGCTCCATATATGCTTTTCATCAAGCCTTCGAAATTTGAAATAGAATTTGTGTACATTAATTGTTTGACTCGACCCAATAAATAAAACAATCCAAAGGGGTAAGAACTGGAGATTGGACGGGCCAAAGTGATGGTCCACTATTTCCGCACCAACGATCTTCAAATCTTCGATCTACTGTTGTTTTGACATCCACGGCTCTAGTTGAATGTGCTGGAGCTTCACTTATTTGATATGAATGATTGAAACATCGATCCAGCGACATATCATTTAGATAGTTTTCCAAAATGGTTAAATTTTAATGGTACATGAAATATCACACCTCACTGTGCATTGATAAACAGAAAACATTTATAGGAAATTGAATTTGCTTTTTCACCTCTATTGCAAAACGAGGATTTTCGTCAGCCAAAAAATGCAAATTTTTGCGATCAATTATCTCTGTTGACAAAATTTTGCTTCGTATCTGCGGATAATTTTTTGGAAAAAATTACGTTCTTCAGATTTCTTATAAAAAGTTCTTAGCAAAAGCTGATCCTGTGCACGCAGTCTCCGGGATGTAGTTTTTGTTGCTTTATAAATTTATAGGGATGTAACTTATGACGACAAAGACTTTTTTGCAACGAGGAATAAGAAATTCCTAACTCAGCAGAGGGATATGCTTGAGGATATCTCAAGCAGTTAATTTCAACACCTTAATTTCTTGTTTAGGTCTATTTTTCACAACACGCTTAGCTACCTACTCCTCATTTGCGGTACATGTGGTTATTTGTAGTTCAACGCGCTGCATGTTCTGTCAACCATTGTGTTATTTTCCCCATAAATTGCAAACAATTAAAAACCAATATCATTTAGATAATCTTCTATGATGAAAATTGCACGAACTAATTGAAACAATAAGATCACAATGACAGAACAGTGACTAGGTTTGTCAGAAACTGTAGGTGACTTTTAAAAATATTAGTTTTTTACATTTTCTGGTTGTCAATTTTGAAAACTCGCAGCAGCCGAATAAAACATAAGAAAAGTGTCAATAATGTGGTAAAATCTAGGACAAAGCTTTGTGAATGGAATTAAAGAAAAATATTTATTTATTTCCAATGTTTCAAGAGTTATGAATTTTCCTAATGGACCCCTTCAACTCGATTTTCTTGTGAAAATGTGACATATGCCAAAAACTATGACAGACAATTTTTGATAACTCGTACCAAATAGTAGATGGTGACAATACAGGACACTCCGGCTGAGTTCGTGTTTCAAGAATATCAGCGCCCCCAGCGGAGAGTATTGATGTTACGTCGTTCGAGAACGTTTAACACTAGCAATTGCTGGTGTTTAACTGTGTATAATTTGAGCTGTGTTTTTTACAATAATTGTTAGTGGTTGGGTGTGTGCAATCTATAATTGCTCGAATTATAACGTGCTAAATCTATCAAAGACATTTCATAGGTTTCCAAAGGATGGCGAAACGTGATTATGATTTGAAGCAGAAGACAAATTCAGAATCAGTTTTATGCCAATATGCACAGTTCGCAGAAGATAATTTATTGTGTAATATTTACCATCATATACCTATTTACAGATAAACTTCGTAAACGGGTGGTTGAAAGGCTTGAATGATAACTTGTCTTCCAGTGCATAAAAAAAAAGAAATATGAAGGCAAAAAAAAGTTTTGCAATAATAATAAATGGTATAAGAAAACTGTTTTTCTATATTCTTCTGTGTCCTTTGCTATTTCAGTATGGCATAAAGTGTCACATTTTTTCACATTTAAAATTATTTTATTTGGTAAAGGCTTTTAATTATCTTCCCAAGACAAGTTTTTAAAGAGACAAGTAGAAATAGCAGATTTAGCCCTATAATAGATTTATTCACGGAAGTAAGAGTTAGTCTCACCTTTCATCTGCAAAATTTCTTAATTATGTACTAAGTATATCAGTTAAATATTTTAAAATATTAGATTTATAAGACAGTTTTCATGTAGAGATATAGCAAATTGGGTACTGTGCTACCATTTATACCTAGAGCAATTATTTATGGGTAAAAATATTTTAATATATTTCTATACCTACCCTTCAAATAGTAGTTTAACGACGGTTTCAAGGTAGTACTTTAAATTATGATGAAATAAGATTATGGGTAAGAGAAATTTGCGAAATTATTCATGCTGAATTCATTGAGGTTTCAATCTGATTGTTGATATAAATTCTATTTATAACTATATAATCAGAAAATTTTCACTGTTTTGTCATGTACAAGTTTTTATATTCATCTATAATAAACCAATTGTCTAAATTAAGAATATGCAGGTAATATACAATTCAAAATACCCGTTCAGTTGTCAGTTCTTCAGGCGAGGTGGCGCTAGTGTACTTGTCACAAATATCACCAATGCTAAATCATACGAGTGTCCCGTATTGTCATTATATAGTATTTGCTCGTACATTCCAAACTCAAAATTTATATAGAATCCGAAAATGAAATCAAAATAGAGTATTTTTATTTGAAAACGAAAATGGCGCCGATTTTCGGTATATCCAGTAGTGCCGTCATTGAGAAAATATTTCACTTAGACTTGCAGCAGTCGATTACGGCAGACTACAACATTTCATAGCAATGCGATTTCGGAAAATCAAAAAATTTCTAACAAACAAGCTACGTGAGTCACCCTGTATACAAAATGATTTGTTTATGTGTACTATTAGTTTTGCTTTAGTTAATCGATAGGTTTATAACTACCTCACAATATAGCTTCCATGATGTTCTGTTTCGTGTTCGTTAGGGAGTAATTATATGCGAGAGGTGAATCTTGCAAAAGCATCCATACATCAGAGAGGGCTAATCTAGATTATCCATAGAACAGCATGGTCGTTATCATCATTAGTCTGCTTATAGGTAGTCAATAATAGTGGCAAATGAAATTGGTGTACTGCATTTGGAGGTATTAGCTACGGCTGCCGTTGCCATAAACACATAATGTCAAGTGCATAACCCCTTACTTTTAAAAGGAAAACTGCTGCAACCAATACAGAGTACATCATTAGTCTAAGTATGTGATTTAGAACATTACAAGATACTTTCGGTAAAGGTGAAACACTGTTTTGCAGGATGTTTTTTTAATACGAACATACAGTGTGTGCCAATTAAAACTTCCCACCTGGAAAAAGCGGAATTGAAAAAAGCCGAGACAGCAGAAGTTTTGTATTGCCAACCTTAGCAAATCTACAAGTTTTAGCGAATATGATATGGTACTAGCAGGATGAAGCACCAGCACATTACCAAATCTCTTTTCGACAGTACCCTGACTTAATATTTCCAAATAGGTAGGCGAGGATCGTTAGAATGGCTAGCACCATCACCCAATCTTACGCTATTACACTTCCTTTAGCGATATGTGAAAAGTATGGTATATAAAACTAAACAACGCGATTTAACTGAATTTAGAAGAAGAGTAACGATTCCTATTAACTAAGTCATGGGTCAGATCTTGATCAACGTTAAAACGCATTTTTATTGACGATTAGGACGCTGCCAGGACATCCAAGGCATGCATTTTGAACATCACCGACATTAAGATTGATGGGCTTTTCATTTTTCCCACTATCTAGAGAGAAACGAGATTAGTTATATTTTTTCATGTGTCGTAGCAAAGTTTTATGGGAAATATTTAGAGGATAAATAGGCGCATCGTTCTAAATACAGACAAATAACGATAGCATTGCGAGATTTATTCGTATTGAAGGGAAACCAGAATGATAGGATTGCAAAAAACTGATATAAAGCTAAACGGCCAACAACTTTAACAGATGTGTCTGTTTTGTTTCTTTAAAGTCAGCCTATTTTCGCGACTATGGCCAATCACCGACGCCAGGGAGCAGTTTCACCACACTATCCTGGAAAATTTTGCCGAACCCCTGCCTTTCTGTAAGGAGGGTAGGGATCTTTAACGTGCCAACATAGCATGGGCACAAGACCGACGGCTTTACGCCCCCTTCGAAGGGCGGAACGTGCAGACATTCAACTTGCTAAAATACAATGCCGGAACCTCGGTTGATGGTAATGTAACAGTTCGTACTGAAAAAGTGAAAGGAGAACCCTGCGATCGAACCCAGCACCCTTCGGTTCAGAGGCACACGTTCTTACCTCTGAACCACCGAGGCACTAATTTGAACATATAGAAATTATTATTATATAAAGAGCTGCAAAACAACAAAGACTTGTTGTTTGTTTTTGATTATTATTTTCTTGTGTTGTATTTTATTATCTAGCCTCATTATATTTTCGTTTTTACTCGTTGTGCGCTTCTTATGATTGTTATCATTGATAATGTTTTTGTATTAATATATATATATATATATATATATATATATATATATATATATATATATATATATATATATATATATATATATATATATATATATACTATATAATATTCTTGTTGTTGTGTAGCATAAGCTAAATAAATGTATTATTATTATTATAGAAATGTTTAGGTACCGTAAAAGTTTATCTACGAATACTGTCGTATGCGGAAAAACATATAAGAGGAGGATTGCAATGGAAAAGCAAGCATTTAATGTACAAAATAGTCTTTTTTTATTAATAAACGTTATAGCATGGACCTGAGAAAAAGGTTAAGTAAGTCATACGTTTAAAGCAAAATTATATATGGGGCTGGAAGCTAGACTTTGAGTATGCGGGACATCAAAAATAGAAGCATTTTAAATGTATACATTAAGAAATGAAAAACAAACAGCACGTCAATATAAAAATAAATAAGAGTGTGTTTGTAGAGGTGGGAGAAGAAAAATGATTGCTAAAAGAAGCTCAGAGGAGGAAGATAACACCTGTTGGTTGCAATTTTACACATAATTACTTTCTCACAAGATTTTAGGGGCACAATATTTATAAAAAAGGGAAGACACAGACCAATAGGAAACCTATTGGAAATTATGGCCCAATTGATGAAGCTCAGCAACTACAAATAAATATAAAGAACTACTGGCGACAGTATCCCATTGTTGTGACGACATGCGACATCATATCTTGACTGTGATAATACGGATTATTCTCCTTTAATTCAGTTTTTTTAAAATACAATTTAAAAAATGAAATACTTATAATTTTAAGGTAAAAACATAACAAAACCAAACTGATCTGACGAAGTAATTTTAAATTGTCGATTATTTGTGGGCTAAAAATACGAAAAGTGGAATTACTTGTTTTAGGTAAACAAGAGTGTCACTTTTAGACTCGCAATCTAAATTTATACAAACCTAGACGTGATATTCACAAATCTTGGCTTTCTTTGTCAAACCACTAACCGCTTCCGCAATTACAAGAACTAGTTTAACTAGATAATTTTTTCTATGTAAAATGTATGTACTTGGATTAATGTAAACAAATGATCTAGTACCTATATTGCTATTCCATATAAATGTTAAGGACATATTTATATATTTATGGCATTAAGTGAGGATTTATTTTGTATTTTATAACTTAACAGCGTTAGAGTACTTACTTCTGCTTTATGTTAGAAAAACAGTCTTTAATGTTATGATACATTAGACATGCGACAAATGACAGGTTAACATTTATTAGTGAATTTTCATTTTCATTCACTAATAGAGAGGTATCGATGGTAAGACTTTTGAAACAAAATTTCAAATGAGCGCAAATTAGGGCATCTAGAACCTATATCAGGGGTCAGTTTCAATTTTTATATGTTTATATATATATATATATATATATATATATATATATATATATATATATATATATATATATATATATATATATATATATATATATATATGCTAGCTGACCCGGCAAACGTTATTTTGCCATATGAATTATTTCTAGAGTATGAAAATATATCTTATTTTTTGTAAGTGTGTGCGAATGTGGTATATGAGTGGAAGAGGCATGGAGCGCTGTGAACGTTGACGGAATGTGAAAATAACAACACACCAAATACTAATTTTTTAAATTTATTGTAACTTAAAAAAAAAGATATATACAACGAATTCTGAAAATATTCGTCAACAATATTAATGTCTTAGTGCAATGGAGTGTACAATATTTTTTGTCATTCCATCTTTAGCTAACACACACAAACTGGATGGTTTATATATATATATATATATATATATATATATATATATATATATCCAACCGCTAACTCAAAAAAATACTTGACTGATTTCAATCAAATTTGGGAATTACCTTGATTTTATTAATGGCTTGGATAAGTTCGTAGATGGGTGCCGTGCGTCTAATTTTTCTTAGAAAAAATGTAGAGAAAATTGTGAAAACGCAATATTTTTTGAAATATTGAAGTGTTTCAAATGAAAATTTGCACATATATAGGAGACATTACAGTATAGCTGTTAACCAAATTTGAAATTAAATGGCATACGAAGACAGGAGTTATTAAAAAAATCAAAATTATAAATGAATCAACAGTATAAGATAGCAGTTCAAATTTCATACAGCATTTTCCACTTCAATGTTGATAATGATAATTAGACTGTGAATGTGTGTCATTTTGAGTAGATTATTCAAATAGAAACAGCCACCTGACAATTAAATATAAAGGAGCCGGGTTGTCAGATTTAATAAAATTTCATTTGAATCTTAAAATGTAAAACATAGGGTAATAACACATATTGGTGCTTATTAATGACAAATAAAAGTTCGTCAAAAAATTAATCTATCCAATAAATGTGACTTTTTATTAATAAATGTTGAGTTACCAACAATTTCTCATTTGATTTATCATAAATTCTAATTTACTCAATTTGACACCGCTGCATGGGTAGCCCAACTGTCATCGCGAAACGGCAGCGGCAGCCGCCGATCGCCGATGCCGAAACATGAGACAGTCGTGTTATTTACATTTATTAAAACTGAAATGTTTTGCTATATTACAGAATAGGTATACCAAATAGGAGTTTCACTTTAGTGAAATGGTTTAAAACTATAAGTTCAGTACTAATTTCCGACGCTTCAGCGCCAGTAACATTATAGTCCATAAATCTATTACTTTTAAATATGAATCTAACCTCAAAACATTCGAAGATTCGTTATTGTTATTATTGTTTATGGTTTTATTTTGCGCAGTATCTTTACATGAAGTGTTAGCGACTAGCTACGTTTGTTGTTATAAAGCTCTTTATTATTATATCTCTACATATTATGTTAGAGTTGTTATTAAAAACTGTTCTTTTGATTCGGTCCTAAAGTTTCTGACACAATTGTTGATCAAACGTAAGTAGCACATGCTTATCGTTTCGTGTTCTTCAATATTTTTAATAACCTGGCAAGTGAAACAAATAGTAACTTATACTTATTGGTTCCAGTGTCACAAAAATTTCGGGACGCAGCAAGTGCGTTATAGTAGGGAATTTTCATAAGAATTGTACACTGTTAGTAAGATATACTATTAAAACTAATTCTTTAAATTTAAATGGACCTTTGAGATCAGTTTTAGAGTCCCAGTTAGCGATTATTTGAAAAAAATATGTTTTATATGGAGATACTACATACAAATTTGTTCTTAGATATAATATGTAAATACTGCAAGTGTTTAAAAAAAAAGTGTTACAAAGTTCATTAAAGTTACGTGTTACAAAGTTCATTAAAGTTACAAAAGTGTTTCAGAAAACAATTACTTATTTACAAAGGGAATGTACCTGTCAAATTATAAATATGACAGGTATTTTTCCTTATTAATTGTTTGGATGGTTTTGTTTTAGTCAACCCATCCAGTTTTTGCAAACAATAAACAACAAAGGTTTTTTAAAACAAAACGAAGCTCAATATGTTATTTTTCTTTAATTTATTACACACGTGCGTTTACATAGGTGTTACTAAGGTTCAAGATTGAAGATTCTGGCTTAATGGGAAATTTATTGAGCTATCGGATTTGAAATATTTTTACGAAAATTTTCTACCATAACATAAAAAACCTTTTTTGTTGTTTATTCTTGTTGTTGTTGTTGTTGTTGTTGTTGACTGGTTGACTAAAACAAAACCATCCAAGCAATTAATATGGAAAAATACCTGTCATATTTATCATTCGACAGGTACATTCCCTTTGTTAATGATTATTTTTTTCTGAAAAACGTTTGTAACTTTAATGAAATTTGTAACACCATTTTTTTAAGACACTTGCAGTGCTTACATATTTTTATAATTCGACAGGTATATTCCCTTTGTAAATAATTTATTTTTTCTGAAAAACGTTTGTAACTTTAATGAAATTTGTAACACAATTTTTTTAAAGGCATTTGCAGTACTTACATATTATATCTAAGACCAAATTTTAATTTAGTAGTTCCATACAAAATATAAATTTTTTCAAATAATCGCTAACTGGGACTCTAAAACCGATCTACAAGGTCCATTTAAATTTAAATAGTTAGTTTTAATAATATCTCTTGCTAATAGTGTACAATTCTTATGAAAATTCACTATCATAACGTATTTGCTGCGTCTAGAGTTTTTTAAATATTCCACAAGAAGGTTGGGTGGTTTATTTTCTTGATGTTGTTAGTGCAACAAATATCAACCAATCCAGTTTAGTGTAAATTTCCAGGACCTTGTGAATTATTAGTTCTATTGTTACTTATACAACATTCAATTCTTTCTTATAAGTAAATATCTAGAGAAGTTAGGTCAGTAGATCTACCTGGTCATGTTAGAGGTACCGATCGTCTTAGCCACCTAGATTGAATTATAGTCGTTAGCCTTTGGGTAAATTCTTGTGTACAATGCGCAGAAGCTCCATGTTAAATGATATACCGTTAAAGGCGAACTACATAATATTTTTGTCGGTAACTTTTAACCCTTATATTCGGCACCTTCAGCAGTAACTATTTCAAGAAGATATGTTTTAAGGGCTCATGTATAACCAAAGTTTCAGATTGCGATATCAAAACTACTTCACTAGATCCTTCTAATAGGCAGCCATAGTAAATCGTTAACCGTAATAAAATTTATTTTTTACTTTTTCTACTCACAGGTAAAGTTTTCTGATACATTTTCGCCAAATATGTTGAATAAATCTTGCATTGTTCCCACACATTTATACTGTATTATATAGCGATTGGAACAGTCAATTATGTACATCATGTATTTTAAAATATCTTTCTAAGAAAATGTATTGTCTATCAGTTATTAACAAATTATTTATAGCCAGTTCTGCGCATTTCGACTTAATCGAAAATGTCTTTTTAATTAGTTTATCAAATTTTCATACATATGTCACAATCTATAAATTTCTTTTTCACGACGGAATTACCTTCGATTTTTTTAGTAATTCTCCTTACATATAACGACGAAGATAAGATTATTGTGATTTTAAATGTAAATGGTGCTGTGGGGAAACTCTGACGTAACGCTAACTGCGGGGTTGCAGCCTACGTAAATTGTTGATTCTAAATTTGTAGTCTTCAGCTCCACGCATTTCATGGATTTTGAACACCTGGAGGTTATATAAACAACGAACACGATTCTCTAAAGTTTTATCAATACGCCAAGAAAAAGTAAAAAAAGTGTTCTGTAGCATTAAGTACGTCATGGTAGCAAATTTTCATTAAAATTTGATTTCGGGATGTTTCAATCAATTGCAAGTTATTGACATTTCAGGCCGAATGATGGTTTTCTGTGATAGGCTTATAAGCAATTTTACTCAGTCACCTCCGGTGGGTCTTTGTAGTAGCTTCTTTTTTAAAATAAAAAGGATAAGGAGAATTACTAAAGTCATTTGCTTTTTGGAAAAATCCATATAGCTGCCTACAATAATACCATATACAGGTTACTGTTTCTAAATGACTAGATTGTTTTTCAATTAACATATATTTTATATTGATGTATATGTATTTGATTGATTTTGTTAACTGCTAATGTAGGTTTAACTGAAATATTTTTCAAGGCTTAATTGGTGCCCTTATAAGTTAACCAAAATAAGTGGTCTTTTGAACCTTCCTAAACCATGGGATTGCGTTAGCATTGCTTCATGGCAGAGGCTGTCTGTTTTTCTCCTTTTTTTTTTGCTCTCGCGTTTGCCCTACATCCCCCGTCCTACTATGAGAATAGGGGTTCGGGAGCAAGTACGGGAGAAAGTTCTTGCATATCCCTTTTTACTTCTTGCCTATCTCTCCTTGCTGTAGGGACGGTTAATAGAAAGCTCTCTGGACTCTTGCTTCTCTCTCCCTCCCTCTCTCTCCTTTGTCGCTTTTATGTGCCGGATGACGCTGTAGGCTTATTTCCAGGTGCCCTCGCTTTGAGTCAAGGTCGACATCAAGTTCTGCGCATTAAACACATTTATAGTTTCTTGGTGGTAGTTATCTTTTTCACTACCCATCGAAGACAGTGAAATAGGGTACGCTATGCATCATCAATCTCGTTGCAGTAGGCATAGGCGTTGCTGCCATCTACGGAGCAGGTTGGCTCTGGATGTCGACTTATCTACTCCATCTTAGGATTATGTCCCTTGTGGTATCTGGAGATAAAAAGGTGGCATTCCTGCAATGACTGCAGCCTCATCCGCTAACATCTGCTTCCTTGTTTGTTTATTAGGTTAACTTAGCTTTCAACTGCTCTATTCTCTAAGTATATAATTTCAAAATTTAGTCTTTGTTACAGCACTTTTTGTTTTTTGGAGGCTTTTAAAAGTGCCTAAAATCCGATTAGGGTTTAATAAATGCTTTCGTGACTATACTAGTGCATGTTACGCATATTTAGGATAACATCTCGCCTAAAACAAGTTTCTTGTGTAAAAAGAATAGATAAAATGAAATTTGCTTTAGTCTGCATTCGACTTCGCAACTAACTTCGCAGCAACTAATTTTTGCTTCAAGGGTGTGTTAAAATAGGGTGTCCATTTAATTCATACAAAATTCTTTCGCTTTTAATAATTTTTATAAATCAGCTTTAAATATTATTCCCAATTAAAACATTTTTTTAAATTCCTTTGGGTGAGGGTAGGGTCACCGATGAGACGTATAGCTCTCTTTTGAATGAAGTACAGGATAGGGAGTGTAGAAGCGGCAGCGGCACCACAGACGGGGGAGAAGTATTCGAGGTCTGGCCTTATTTGTGAAGTATATAAGGTATAGAGATTATCTGGTGAAAAGTATTTGCGAGCCCGGAAGAGGAAACCTAATCTTTTAGCAGTCGCTTCTGCAATTGATGTGACATGTTGGTGCTAATTCATATTTCATAATTTGCTGTGCAGGTACCGAGTTTTGGTGGTAGGCCATAGGCCGGAAATTTATTAAGCAGCGCTGCGTGCCAGACCTGGTCCAATGCTTTGGATATATCTAGAGCAACAATCTGGGATTCACCTTGTAGTTCCATAGACTTGTTCCAAGAATGGGTGACAAATGAAAGGAGGTCGGCGGTTGATCTGCGCTGACGGAATCCATACTGCCTGTCGTGGATTAGACTGTGTTTTTCAAGAAATTTTAGGAATTCGGTGTTAATATACTTTTTCATCACTTTATAGACGACTGAAAGGAGAGAAATAGGCCTGTAGTTGCTAGGAAGCTCTTTGGATCCTTTCTTGGGGACGGGCTGTACTCGAGCAGTTTTCCAGTTACAAGGAAATATGTCTCTATTGTAAGATGTCTGAAACAGACGAGTCAGGACACGAGCAAGTTCGGGTGCGCATTTTTTAAAAACAATTGCTGGGATCTAGTGAAGGCCATATGCTTTCCTGGTATTAAGAGAAAAGAGCATCTTTCGTACCTTTTTAGTTTTGAAAATGATATCCGTCATTTTATGAGCGACATTGGGGACTGTTGGTGGTTGAACATTTGGAGATGGGTTGAGATTATAATTGCCAGCGAATAACGAGGTAAAAAGTTCAGCCTTGCCCAGGGCGGTAGAGACAATTTTATCCCCTGAAACAAGAGGTGCGAACGTGCTCTTGCAAAAATTATTCCCAATAGATTTAGCAAGAGTAAAGAAGAGTTTGCTGCCGTTGGAGCTTAAGAGGACTCTGTTTTTGATGTGGTTATTATACGAGTTTTTCGCTTTAGAAATGATGCGAACATGCGGTTTCTTGCGTCGTAAAATGCTTGACGGTTTTATTGACTGGGATTGTGTAGAAGCGTTTTGCGAGCTTTAACCTTTTCAAGTCTCGCCTTGTCACAGGATTTAGAGAACCAGGGCTTTTGAGTGGCTGAAGAGGTTTTCTGTGTATGTGGAATAAATAATTAGATGACAGCTTTGATAGTTTCTGTGACGTTTTGTGAGATATCAAAGGGGTTAGGATGAGAGAAGCAGACAGACGCCCATGGAAATGTGGAAAAGTAATCCCGCATTTCGTCCCAGTTTGCGGAGTTGTAGTGCCAAACGATACGTGGGTGTTATGACTGTGTGACCTCGGGTTGCATTGCGTAGGAAGCAGTGACCATGCCGTGGTCTGAGCGACCAAGAGGGGTGGTGACTGATATCTTATAGCATTCCGGTTTTGTAGTAAGAAGGAGATCCAAGGGATTTGAGCTGCGTGTTGGGATGCGTGGAAAGTAAGTAGGTTGCTGCACCATATTGGCTAAAGAATTGCTGACTGCAAAGGCCTCCACTGCTCTCCCTTTTGGATCGGTTTTTGAAGATCCTAGCCATTCCTTATTAAGGACATTGAAGTCACCAAGAATAGTGACCTCGGAGGAAGGATATTCAGAAATCAGATCGTCGGTTTTTTCAGAAAGGTAGTCGAAGAGCTGGACAAAGTTGTTGTCAGAAGGTGACCGGTAAATGCAACAGATGAATTCAGTTCCAGTCCTGAGAGAGAGTTTCATCCAAAGTATGTCTTTTCTTCCAGCTTCTAAATTGGGTGGATTGCTACGGACGTATGGGCACACGCATCCATCCAATTTAAAGATAGTAAGGAGCTCATACTTCGGGAAATTAAGGTGATTAGTAGCTGTTTTGGCATGTGGGTTTCGCTGAGGAAGAGGAGTTTTGGCCTATTAGCCTGGAAGAAATGCTGGACGGAGTTCAGATTAGAATTTAGGCCACCTATATTCGAGAATAATATGTTAAATCTTGATGGTTATGATTAATAGGGCACTAGAATAACTTTGGCAATGTCTTAGAAAGTTTAGAATATATAAAAAGATACGTATCTAAGAGTTTTATTGAATTTCTTTATTACCTAATTAAAAAATTGGAATCACATATTTTCGCTAACATAGTCAACAGTAGTTGATAATAAATTTAGCGTCTATAATATATATATATATATATATATATATATATATATATATATATATATATATATATATATATATATATATATATATATATATATACAGGGTGTGTCACAAAACACGTTGATTACAAACTTTCGAACTTGTAATAAGAATTTTGATCTGAAATTTTAAACACGGACCTAGTTAATGTCTATCTTTTAAACGAAAGCACTTTCAAGATGGGGGAACATCCGGTTATACCGGAAACTGCAACCAGCTCATTTATTTTAAATGGAGCATCCTTTATATTATAATAATATATGGATTCATCGTCTAATTTCAAGCAAACTTTGTCATGTTATAATTTTCAACTATTTCTAAGATATTCGTAAATTTCCGTTATTTATGACGAACCAGCAACTTCACAGAGACCACGGTATCTATCAAATAATATTTGCTTTAATTCTAAAGCTTACTGACCTTATTAGAAACATATGGCAGTATCTACTCTAATGGCAATTCTTCCGAAGATATATACAGGGCGACGCCTCCTTAGATATTTGTAAATTTACAAGACATACTTGATTTTTGAAAATTAAAAGTCTGACTCAACTTATTTTCTATTCAAGCAGGGCTCATTCCCAGAAAATAACTTTCAACTTCAACTCAGAAAATTACAGTTTTTTCACCTATTAATGCGTCGATCTGGGGGAACATAATATATACATATATATATATATATATATATATATATATATATATATATATATATATATATATATATATATAATAAAACCTTGACTGTGACAAATTCTGCTAGCGTTAAAAAAAGTGCTACCCTCACAAGCCAAATAGACGTGTTTTAAGGTTTTCCTAAATTATCCGCAGTTTCCGGAAAACATTTTGTGCAGCCTTTTATAATAGACACTATGTATATAAAACACATAAAAATTGAAAGTGACCCCGGACCCTTCTAGGGTACCTAATTATCGTTCGCTTGAATAAATGGTTAAAAAATTCAAAAGTCGCGATCTCCTCACTATCGAATTTTTCCTACGAAAAGTCGGCAAAACATAAAATAAATAAGTAGGGGGATTTAAGCTTGCGAAGCGCTGCTTTCTAAATTTCGGAATAAGCACCTCTGCAGATTAGACCACGGCCGACTCAGTTGTCTTTATTTCTATACTATATACTATATTGTAAATTACTTACATTTTTAGTGAATTTTCTTAAAAAAAATTCACTAATGAGGAGATCCCGACTTTTGAATTTTGAAAAAATTTCTTCAAATGAGCGCTAATTAAGCCCCCCAGAACACATTTCCGGGGTCAGTTAAAATTTTTATATGTATATATATATATATATATATGTATCACACCGATAACTCAAAAAATAATAGGCCGATTTTGATAAAATTTGGTGAATACCTTCCTTTTGCAAATGGCTTGGATAAGTTCGTAAGCCAGGAAAATCGGTTCAGGTTTTCCCGGAAAATTTTGTGTTTTTTTTCAAAAAAAATTTATATCTCCGGAATTAACAAAGTAAGGGCAACCAAATTTGGCACGCGAGTTAACATCCTTATAGGTAAGCTACATACGAAAATTTAGCTCTGTATGTCAAAAGACAAAAAAGTTATAGGCATTTAAAGAAACATAAATTGAGGTTTTTCACAAAACGTCAAAGTTGCGATTTAAACGTCAAAATTGGCAACATTTAGGAAAAGAACTTGAATCTAATACGGGCTATGGATATAAAGTGTCTCAAGAAGAATGTTTTACAAACCCTGAAGTATTAGTTTCAACCGTCATTGTCCTTCATTTTAATAAAATGTTTCCAGAAAATTCATTTCAAATAGACCCTTTCTCTGACGCTTGGCAGTAGCCTTAGCTATAGAGTTTATCGTTTAATAGTATATAATTGTTGTAGAATTTTTGTAAAAAAAATCAATAAAGTTCAATATATCTGTTATTATACAAGATATGAAAAAAAATTGTATATATTAATTATAGGGTGTCTGGAGCTACATCTTAAAAAATTATTTCTACAATCACAGGGTGGCCCATAAGTCGTTGGCGATACAAATGTTCTTTTTTTTTAATCAAACACGCCTTATGTTATTGCGTTTTTGCATTTTCCATCGAAATATAATGCATGTTTGTAAGAAAAAAAATTCTGGACGCAGTAAGTGCGTTATGGTAGCGAATTTTGATCAAATGCTTAATATTTGAATAGCTCAATTTGCTATTAACCTATAAGGTTGACCAAGAAACGAATTTTTTTGGGAACACTTTAAGTTTACTTTCGGAAATTTTTGTACATTTTCAAACAATAAAGTTATTTTGATGAAACATGGCACATTGTTTTTACTATATAGATTATACTGGTAACCAAATTTGATGCCTCCTTTCTTAAAAAAACACACATTATTGCTATTAAAAAATAGTTTTATGAAAATTCACTACCATAACGCACTTGCTGCGTCCAGAGTTTTAAAAGATTGCCCTCGTGCACTGTTTATAAATGATCCAATGATAGTTGATTTATTTAAAAGAAAATAAAAGAGTTGCCCAGCTGAAAACTTTGGGTCTGCATAGCCGTCTGATTTCCATAAAGATAAGCCAATAATGTCTTATCAATAAATTTGATGAAAACACTTGAAGCAAAAGAGCGAGAACGAAATTCTATTGACAAATCAGGGATGCAGGAACATTTGATAGAAGTTTTTGATTTACCTTCAGAAGGAATCTACGGACGACTGACAAGACATGATTTAGTTATTAGGGTAGAGTGACATGTTAGCAGAAGGATAGACCTTTATTGAGAACCGAATACTCCATCAACGTCATTCTTCAATCTTTGAAGTGACAAAAATATACATTAAATGTTATATATTGACGCAGAGTTTATCTATTTCATTAACTATTACTAAAATAAGTATACCTCCAAATGCTAATTATATTTTAGACGGTCTCAATAGTTCTCTCCGTCGCAAGCTTAGCCATGACTTTGTAAGGTTACCGTCTGAAAATTTAAAGCAGGAAAATTTATGTAAGCACAAGCTAAAGTCTTTTTGGGCATGTGCCTTGTAAAAAACAGATAGATAAATACACACACATACATATATATATATATATATATATATATATATTATTAATGGGGTAGTAACAGCTTTTGATTGTTTTATATTACTAATTTTGTTAAGTTATTTATTTTTATATTGTATACAGTTAGTTTTAGATCACCTGTATGTATATTTAAATTTATTAAGAATTTATTCTAAAAATGTGGATATGTTTAATTTGATTGTGGTTTGTTTTATATGTATATAATAATTTATTTTGATTTTAAGAATAATACTTATCGCTTGCCATCGATATCTATGCTCAAATATGTAAATTTTGTTTGATTTATGTATAATGACCTGTATTACTGGTTATATATATATAAGTATGTATGCATGTATCTATGTATAGTAGGGTCCGGGTTTTAAAAGTAGCAGATTTAACGAACTTCCAATTTAACGAGCAAATGATTCGTTGAGACATGACACTAATAGTAATAAATTTTACTGTACACAATACAAAAAAAAATATTTAAGGGTCCGTCCACTCAGATAAGGAGTCCCTCTTACCACTTAAAATCAACGTTCGTTAGTTCGTTACAACTGCATATTTGTGTGGCTTTTTGTTTTTCAGTTTAAATCTTGAACATTGCACTTTATTCCGATCGGTTTTTAATCACTACGCGTTTGAGGCAGGTGAATAGAGTTTTGTTTACACAATATCCGCATCCGGTATTAAAATAAAACGCCTTACCATTGTAGAGAAAATATCGGTATTAATACAAGTGAAAACGACAACGAAAAAAAGTGATGTTGGTAGGCAGTACGGTATTTCATTGTCTACATTATCAACAATTTTAAAGTGCGAGAATGCTAGTGTCCAGGCTGGTGGTTCCAACACGATTGACAACAAGACAAAAGGTCTAAAAACAACCGAGATGGAGAACTTGGACAAAGCATTGTTGGAGTTATTTAAATATCAGAAGCACGCAAACACTGCTATAAGTGGTCTATTTCTCCAGGAGAAAGCTGTTTCTCTTGGTAGAGAAATGGGATATGTAGAAAATTCCCAGTGTTCTACAAGTTGGACTTCTCGTTTGAAACGAAGACATTCAATTAATTCAGGAGAAGTTTCTGGGGAAGCGAAATTTGTAAATAAGGTAGTCACATCTGAACTTCCGAGAAATATCAGGCATGTGATGTGTTCAATACAGACTAGACATGACCTTTTTACTAAATATTGCCGCCCAAAACTCTAAAATTCAAAAACGCAAAATGTGTGTGTGGGAAGTTATCCAAAGAGCGACTGTACTAGTTTGTGTAAATTATGATGGTTCGAAGGCAATTGGTTACTGGCAAAGCACAAAAACTAAGATGATTTAAAAATGTAAAGAGTTTGTCGGTGAAATATGTTGCTAATAAAAAAGCATGGGTGACTAATAAGACAGAAAACTGGGAAGGAAAATAGAAAAAATTTGATTGTGGTGGATAATTGTGTGGCACATCCAAAACTGACGAGTTTTAAAAACATCAAACTAGTTTTTCTGCCACATAATACTACATCTGTACTGCAGCCTTTAGATCAGAGAATTATCAACTCTCTGAAATGTACAGGGGACAACTGGTCAAAAAAGTAATTGTCAACATGAACAAGAATCAGTGCCAACTTTCGGTAAATGTCGTCGAATCCATTCATGTCCTTGATCGTGCATGGAAACGTGTCTCACAAAAAATGGTGCAAAATTGTTTCAGGCATGCTGGTTTTCATTTTGAGCATAGAAATGAAAACGTTGATTTAAGCGTTTCGGAAGATGTTATTGCTGACGAAGATATCGCCGACGAAGACGATGACATTGCCCTGAGCGAATATTCTAGGGTGTATGAAATTGGCATCAATGTCGGATGCGATGGATCACCAGAACATAGATCTTTCTGTGGGATCTCCAGGTATTCCAACAGATTCCGATACAATTGAAGCTACAAATTTGAATACTACCCAAGAAGTGATAGAAGATTCCGATTCGCACAAAGAATCTAAAAGCGCCGAATGTACCAAGGTTTCACTGCAAGATGCCATAGATTCTGCCGAGAAGTTTAGAATATTTTTAGAGAGGGCCACAAACTCAGAGATCGAGCTGAGTTTATAAACTTCCATAGAAAACTTTTTGGAATAGGAGGAAAAATAAAAACCGACAGTATAAATGAAAATCACAGACTACTTTTTATGATGTGTATAAATCTAGATTGAGTAATAATGTACAGTATATACAGTAATGTGTTTTTTCATGGGCATAACATTGTTCATTCAAACAGGCAGTTACAGTTGACTTTCAGTATTGTTGGAATGGGTTAGAGGGGTGTAATCTGGTTTGTACACTTACTTATAGGTATGTGCATACCTAGATTTTTTGTAGTTACTTCTTAGGTCTCATATAACGAGATATTATTGCTGGTCCCTTGACTCCTCGTTAAATCCGGATTCTACTGTATATATATCTGAGAGATAATATGTATCTTCTTTGAATCTATTGGACGAGTTCATTGACCACCCCAATCGGACCAGTTTTTCGCAATAAATTCATTTCTTCGAAAATAAAAGAGCCGTTTTAATGAAATTTCGTGAATATGTTGCGAATAGAGATCTTGGCGCCTTTAAAAATTAAAGTTTTAATGTTATTAGAAAATTAAGTTATTTGAGCTCGAAAGGTATTTGCTATCATAACGCACCTACTGCGTTTAGATTTTCGATTAACAATATTTTAGAAGGTCAAAATGATGGTGAATTAAATTCCCAACGTAGTCGGTGACTCTGTAGGTTGAGCAAGCACAAGGCAAGAAGCAAATGTCTATTTTGTCACAATTAAATGACGAGACGGCCGATTTTTAAACAAATATTCTAAAACAGATGCAGTTTATAAAAACTGGTGTTTGGAGTGTGTTTCTCAAAGCATTAGCTTTCTATTTCGGTGGGTGACTTTCTTCATTTAATGGAAATGTCAACAAAATCAATTTGAAATTGACCATTTTTGCCAGTTTGGATATGTATCGACGTTAACATTTGAGATAGTCATTTATGCCTGTAGAGGTGACCTCTTGTAAAACAATGACATTCTAAATTATTTACAAATGAAGGTCTTGATTCAAATGCGGCTTCTGCAGAATAAAATATTACGTGAAATGTGTTTGATCAGTCCTTAAACTTATATTTAAATTATTACCACCTTTTATTTGTCTAAAATGTTTCAAAAGCAATAATTTAAAGCATACCTTCTTTGCCAGCCGAACATGCTACAGTATTCTATCAGTTTCAAAAACTCTGCATGCAGCAAGTGTGTTATGGTAGCGAATTTTAGATAAAAAACTTTTTGATTGAAAAAAATGTTTGCTAAATAAATAGATAAGTGTGAAAAAGTCTGAATGCAACAAGTCGGTATATGTTATACCATTAAAATATTTCAAATCTTAGTAACTCAATCTCTAGTTACCCTAAAATATTAAATTTTCATGCATAGTGAGACCTCTATTAGAGCAGTATGGCTACTAACTTTTAAAAACATGAAGTAACAGGCATCAGCCATACAAAATTGTAACAAAAAAAAACTTTTAAGAACCGACTCGATAGCGTTAGATAAAACGAAATCATCCAGTTGATTAACAAGGAAAAATACCAGTCACGCTATATTCTTAATCAATTTTGAACGAAACATTTTAGTAACTAATCAAATAGGATTTAATAATGGTTATTTTCTTAACATAAGAGATAAAACGATAAGTACACTTGTTGTGCTGATTTGGGCCGTCCAAGTGTACTTATCACTGCTCATCACAGGTTCCAATCTTCAGTTAGCAAAGAAATAAATCGTTAGACAGATAAGGATAAAAATTAGCGCTTTATTTAATGTTTCTGAATATTAGATACAAAAAAGATAAATATGTTTCGATGACTTATTTTGGAAACATTTCAGAAAATATCTCAAAAATTGTAAAGCCCAGTACAAATACAAAGATAGTTTTAAATATTAAAGCACGATGCGTGACTTGCTACTTAACGCAAAAGAAAAATAATGTTTCTTGGCAAAAGCTAGAATGTACAGATTAGCTTGTACACATTGTAACACAATCTATATCGGCCTAAACTCTAGTTTTAATCCTAAATAAAATAATAATATCTCTGCACTTAGAAAGAATCACACTGACAAATCTACATCTGCAAAACATATTATCGAACTCACATACACTCACAGTAGATAATTTCATGGAGCCACCACATTTTTGTCTGTAAGTTGAAAGACAAAATAGTTATAGGCATTTAAAGAAAACAAATTTGGGGTTTTCCTCAAAACGTCAAAGTCGCGATTTGAAACGTCAAAATTGGCAACATTTAGACAAAGAAGCTGAAACTACTACGGGTTATGTCCAGAAAATTTTACAAGAAGAATGTTTTACACTGAAGTCTCAGCTTCAACGTTCATTTTCCTTCATTTTACAAAAGTATTTCCAGAAAATTCACTTCAAATAGACCCTTCCTCTGATGCTTTGGCAGTAGTTTTGGCGAATTTTCGTAAAAAATCAATAAAGCTCAATATATCCGTTATTACACAAGATACGAAGAAAATTGTATACGTAAATTATAGGGTGTCTTGAGCTTCATATTAAAAGTTTGTCTCTACAATCGCAGCGTGGTCGTTGGTGATACAAATTATCTTTTTTTTTAAATCTAACATACTTTATATTATTGCATTTTTGCACTTTCCATCGAAATGTAATGCATGTTTGTAAGTAAGGAAATTCTGGACGCAGCAAGTGCGTTATGGCAATGAATTTTCATTAAGTATTTCAAATTTGAATAGCTCAGTTTCCCATTAAGCTATAAGGTTCGGTGGCGGGGAAACCAGTTTTTTTTTGAACATTTTAAGGTTATTTTCGCAAAGTTTTTGCACATTTTCAAACAAAAATTTCTTTAATGAAATATGGTACATTATATTTCGCCTGTATAGGTTAAATGGGTAAGCAAAGTTGATGCCTGCTTTCTTTAAAAAACACATATTTGCTACTAAAAATATTCTTATGAAAATTCACTTCCATAATGCCCTTTCTGCACTATTTAATTAATCATCTTTTTAGCAACACAGTCTTATGAAAATTTGCTATCATATCGCACATGCTGCGTCAGCTTTCTTTTATCTCTACTAACTAGAAGAACATTACAATCTACGACTCTAAAAATCTATAAATAAATCAAATAGATTTCATTGGTTTTAGTGAATTTTTATTAAATAAATTCACTAATAGAGAGGTATCGATGGTGAGACTTTGGATTTTTTTTTCATATGAGCGCAAACTAGGACCCCTAGAACCCATATCCGGGGGTGAGTTTAAGTTTTTATATGTTATATATATATATATATATATATATATATATATATATATATATATATATATATATATATATATATATATATATATATATATATATATATATAAACATATAAAAACTTAAACTCACCCCGTATCCATCCGATAACTCAAAAAATAATCAACCAATTTCGATAAACTCGGCAAGTGCCTTTCTTTTATTAATGGCTTCGGTGAGGTCGTTAGCCAGGAAAATCGGACAGGATTTTCCGAGAAAATTTTGAGTTTTCTTTCAAAACAAAATTTTTCACTGAAAATTACAAAGCTGTTTCAATGAAATTTACCGCATATATTGCCTTAGGAGAGGCCTTACTACGTACCAAAACTAAACTTTCTAGGTTTATAGAAAATTGAGTTATTCAAATTTTAAATTTTTTTTGAAAAAAAAATTCTCCGAATCTTACATACCTATTTTAATTAAATTGGGTGGATATAGTACCTTACGAAAGACCTTACTACATGCCAAAACTAAACTTTCTAAGTTTATAGAAAATTGAGTTATTGAAGTTTGAAACATTTAATAAAAATTCACTACCATAACGCTCTCGCTGCGTTCCGAACCTTTTACTAAATTAAGACAGCCGTAATTGATTTACCTTGGTGCACACCATAGAAAAAGGTATGAGAATGGAGGTGGCATGTTATCAACTCATGTGGTGGGTAATTTGCAAAATTTAAGCTTGGTTAGTTAAATATGAAATATTGATTTATTCATTATAGTTGCACCTACTTGATGGTACTAAATACAGATAAAGAGGCTTCTTACAAATGCATGCGTGAAAATAATACATATTTCTCCTTCCTGACGATTCCGTAAAAGGCGAAACTGGTTGCAAAGAAGAAAACATGCATTTCTGAAGTCAGAGAAAAGTCTGCACGCCTCTATTTATTATGAAATATTAATTTTAAGTATTTAACTTGTATTTATAATAATAATAATAATAATAATAATAACAATCATATTTGTTTTCATCAAGGTATCTTTGAGGCACTTAATTCAAAAACACAATGTAAGAAAATCGTTTGCAAATCTTATGCTTCTGATAGAACAAACAAAGAATCAAATTTATTAAGCAAATAAAATCTAGATGCTTTCATATTTATCTATTGGGTAAAAAAACAAAATATCAGTCTTATGTTTTGTTTACATTTAAAATTTGTAAATATTGGTGTGCTTTTACGCTTACTACTAAAATTTACCATAACAACAAGTAAGCCACAAACAATGTAACAGGTTTTTTGTGGCAGAAAGTGAAAGTGAACTGTCTAAAATTGTACACAAGGGATGCTGTACCTGTATTTTCTTGAGTAGAAAGTACCTTAGAACAAGCCTGATTAGCTGATAGAGTCATCCTCAATCGTTTACATCATGAGAAGATTAGAAAGTCTAAGATAGTCCAAGAGAGAAAGTTACAAATGGGCACAACAGCACAGTTTATAACAAGTGTCTTTGACCATGTAGATCTGTCACCGAGTGTGCATGAATCTGGACTGAAGCCGAATCGACGACGACGTCCACGTGCTACGGACGCCACGGGGCCACTGAATAGCGCCGCGATGCTCTCGACCCCACCCCCGATCGATTACCAACTCTGTTATCAAAAATATCACTACTGTTTGATGATGGAATAAACGCGAGAGTTTAATTTGTATTCAAATGTTTTGTATGGGCGGCTGTTTGGTGAAACTATGAGCTATGTCATTGCATTTCCAGCGGAAGTGGCTTCTTTATCGCATTTGCCATGTTTATCTGCGCAATTACATGGTTGTGCTGCTTGCAGGAGATACGCGCTCGATTTCAAATCACAGTTCGGGTTTTTCATCTAAAGTTGATAATTCTGCAGTGTCAAACTTTATTAGTGCTTCTTGTGTTGTTCCATTTTGTTATACAGTGTGATTGAATGTTATTGCTAAACCACAAATAAAATTAATCTCATATAGTAATGCATGAGTACATAGACTATATTTCCCAGCAAACTTTTAGCGATTTTTTTTTTAATTTTAAATTCGCTAATGTGGAGATCTGTGTTATATATATATATATATATATATATATATATATATATATATATATATATATATATATATATATATATATATATATATATATATATATATATATATATATATATATATATCCGACCGATAACTCAAAAAATAGTGGACCAATCTTTATCAAATTTGGTGAGTACCTTCCTTTTGCAAGTGGCTTGGATAAGTTCGTTAGCCAGGAAAATCGGACCAGGTTTTCCCGGAAAATTTGGTGTTTTCTTTCTAAAAAATTTATATCTCCGGAAATAACAAAGTAAGGCAACCAAATTTGGTACACGTGTTTGTATTATAAAGGGTAAAATCTGTACCAAAATTTATGTCTCTAGCTTTAAAGTTATGAGCAGTTAAAGAAATAAATTTTGGATTTTTCTTCAAAACGTCAAACTCGCAATTTTAAACGTCAAAATTGGCAATGTTTAGGCAAAGAACGTGAAACAAATACGAATTTTGAAAAAAAATGTTGCAAAAGGAGTGTTCTGCAAACCCTTAAGTTTCAGATTCAACCGTCATTGCCCTTCATTTTACTAACGTATTTACAGAAAATTCATTTCAAATAGACCCTTTCTCTGATGCTTTTGGCCGTCGGTTTAGTTAAGTTGATGCTTTCGCTGTAGGTTTAGTGAAGTTTATGGTTTAACGGTCTATAAATTTTTTGTAACTAATTTTCGTAGAACAAATTCGTTAAAGCGTTTTTGCATTTTTAATCGAAATATGATGCGGGCGATATGCGTTTGTAAGAAGAAAATCTGTACGCAGTAAGTGCGTTTTGGTAGCGAATTTTCGGTAAATTTGCAGTTTAGCTCCCGAACGCTTTCCAAAAAACTGTTTTCAGAAACTTGCCTAGACCCCCCCCCCTGAATCCACAAACCCCAAGAAAAATTTCTTGTTCACACCCCCCAAGGAAGTTACGGGACCAGGAGTGAGTAGGGGTATATAATTTTTTTTAGTTAATTTTCGTAGAACAAATTCGTTAATGCATTTATGCATTTTTTATCGAAATATGATGAAATTGTAAGAAAAAATCTGGACGCAGTAAGTGCGTTTTGGTAGCGAATTTTCGGCAAATTTGCAGTTTAGCTCCCGAACGTTTTTGAAAAAACTGTTTTCAGAAACCTGCCTAGCCCCCCTCCCCTGAATCCATAAACGCCAAGGAAAATTTCTAGTTCACACCCCCCAAGGAAGTTACGGGACCAGGATGAGTAAGGGTGTATAATTTTTTTTTTTAGTTGATTTTCGTAGAACAAATTCGTTAATGCATTTATGCATTTTTTATCGAAATATGATGCGTTTGTAAGAAAAAATCTGGACGCAGTAAGTGCGTTTTGGTAGCGAATTTGCGGTAAATTTGCGGTTTAGTTCCCGAACGCTTTTCAAAAAACTGTTTCTAGAAACCTGCCTAAGGCCCCCTGGATCCAGAAACCACAAGAAAAATTTCTTGTTTACACCACTCAAGGAAGTTGCGGGACCAGAAGTTAGTAGGGGTGTATAATTTTTTAGCTGATTTTCGTAGAACAAATTCGTTAATGCATTTTTGAATTTTTTTATCAAAATATGATGCGTTTGTAAGAAACAAATCTGGACGCAGTAAGTGCGTTTTGGTAGCGAATTTTCGGCAAATTTGCAGTTTAGCTCCCGAACGCTTAAAAAAAACTGTTTTCAGAAACCTGCCTAGCCCCCCCCCCCTGAATCCATAAACCCCAAGGAAGATTTCTTGTTCACACTCCCCAAGGAAGTTACGGGACCAGGAGTGAGTAGGGGTGTATATTTTTTTTAGCTAATTTTCGTAGAGCAAATTCGTTAATGCATTTTTGCATTTTTTTCGAAATATGATGCGTTTGTAAGAAAAAAATCTAGACGTTTTGGTAGCGAATTTTTGGTAAAATTTGCAGTTTAGCTCCCAAACGCTTTTCAAAAAATTGTTTTCAGAAACCTGCCTAGCCCCCCCTGGATCCACAAACCCCAAGAAAAATTTCTTGTTCACACCCCCAAAGGAAGTTACGGGACCAGGGGTCAGTGGGAGTGCTGGGCGGGGTAGGTAGTAAAAAGGAAATATGAGCAGAAAATTCGAATAAAACGGACTTGAAAGTTGTCTTTTTTACATCTTGAAGCCATATCCCCCTTAAAACCTGCCTACCCCGCACAGCACCCCTATCCCCCCAGGTGCCGTAACTTCCTCGGTGGGTAGGAACAAGACATTTTTCTTGTGGTTTATGCAGCGAGAGTGGTTGTATGCACACGAGGGGAAGGAAAATCCCCACGACGAAGCAGACACCCCCAACCCCCACACCCCTCCCCTGTCACAAGTCAAACGGGGGACTGCTTCGTCGTAGGCATCCCCCCCTCGTGTGCGTATGCTATATGTTGTATAACCACCCTCGTTGCATAAACCACAAGAAAAACTTCTTGTTCATACCCATCAAGGAAGTTACGTGACCTGGGGTAGGCATGGTTTAATGGGGATATGGCTTTCAATCAGTTTTCTTCGCATTTTCTGCTCATATTTCCTTTTTACTACCTATCCCGCCCGGCACCCCTATTCACTCCCAGTCCCGTAACTTCCTTGGGGAGTGTGAACAAGAAATTTTTCTTGTGGTTTGTGCATCCAGGTGGGGTCCTAGTAATGTTTCTGAAAACAATTTTTTTAAAAGCGTTTGGGAGATAATCTGCAAATTTACCTAATTTTCATTAAATCCTTCAAATTTCAATAACTCAATTTGCTATTAACGTAAGCTTTGTTGGTTAGGAAACCAACATTTAAGTTTAATTTCTGAAAATTTGTGTATATTTTCAAACCATAAGTAATTTTGATAAATTATAGTACTTTGTTTCTACTACATAGGCTATAGCGGTAATTAGATTAATGCCTGCTCGCATTTGCTATTAAAAACATTTTTATGGAAATTTACTTCCATAACACACTTGTTGCATCCAGACTTTTGAAAAATGTTTATATTTTCAAACAATAAAGTTATATCGATGAAATATGGTACGTTGTTTCCACTATATAGGCAACCAAGTTTGATGCCTGCTTTCATCAAAGAAAGAAATTTGCCATTAAAAATATTTTTTTAAAAATTCGCTACCATAACGCACTTGTTGCATCCCGAACTTTTTTTATTTCTGTAGACTACTAAAATATTCTTCTTCAGCAGAAGCAGTTACGTTAGAAAGACTTTCAGAATACCTGTTTATTGGTATAGCTATCTTAGATCAATGAAGCCTGTCTATGTCTTGTGAAAGTCATTTGGTTGGTCCAATCGATACACCGTTTTAATTAACGAACTCTTGTCATAACAAAAATTATTACAATTTTCAAGATTGTTCTAAATTCGGTTTCGTTTACACTAAAGCTACCATTTTCTAAATATTTATAAAAAAATCAAAGAGGTTAATACCCTTCATCGTAGAAATAGCATTTTTAAACGAATTGTCTTTAAAACAACTTGCTAATGACGAGATCGCGACTCTTGAATTTTGGAAAAGAGAGCTATTGGAGCAACCAAGGTCAGTTCTATTTAGGGTGGCGCATTGAAAACGAAACAGACCGATATGCATCCAGAGAATTTTTTTAAAGAAACGCTGAAAACGTCAATTGTAATATTGAGGGGGACATGTTTTGACATAAAACTCAACTTTTTCGCATCAACCGATCAAGGGTGGTGATAACAACCCTTATATTTTAAATATGGAACATGGGTCGAGTGTTACATTATTTGAAAGATTTTTCTTTTATGAATTCAGCACACTAATTTTTTGGAAGTTTTATCAACTCGTTTAAAAAGTATTTACAGTTAAAGATGCAAAAACGCATTTCACTCATTCCGATAAGAAATGTGCTGATAGTCAGTGTTTTGTTGGTTTGTAAACAAACAATTGACTATCAGAACACTTCGTATCGGAATGAGAGAAATGCGGTTTATTATTTCAGTTTATCGGTCGGTTTGATACTTGATAGTACTACCGAAAATTAATTTCACAATGGTGTATTCTGTATAAGAAAGGGTTGAAATAATTACTCTTTTTTTCAAAAACGATGACTGTGCCAACCGTACCGCAAATTTGTTTAATGAACGACATCCGAACAGACATGTTAACAGAAAATACTTTTTGGAGTTAGTTGCAAAGTTTCGACAAAGTGGTTCAGTAGCCAACAAAAAAACGGGATCCTGAACGCGAATTTCCGGTTAGAAATGAGACTACTGAGATTTAAGTTTTAGGACAAATTGCTGCAGACCCAACTTTGAGCACGAGAAAATTGGCCACTGTTTCAAACATCAAAAGAATAACTATTCAGCGAATATTGAAGCATCATAAATTTCACCCGTATAAAATTTATCTTTTACAACAACTGAATAAAGATGATTTTGATCGGCGGCTGGAGTTTTGTGAAGTTATAACAGCACGAATAGCTGATAATGGGAACATTCTGTTCAATATCTGTTTTTCAGACGAGTGTATGTTTTTATTAAACTCTACAGTCAATCGTCATAATTGTCGTTATTGGGCAGATAATAATCCAAGAAATTTTCACACTCAAACTCCACAGAAATTGAATGTCTGGACTGGCATTTTTGGAGACCGTTTAATCGGGCCAATTTCATGATGGAAATTTGAATGGCGAAACGTATTTGGAGTTACTAGAAGATATCGTTTACCCTCTACTAATTGAAATTGTTGAAAATGATGATCCCTATCAAGAAAATATATTAGTATTTCAACAAGATGGAGCTCCTCCGCATTTTTCACAACGTGTTAGGGAGTTTTTGAACAGAGAGTTTCCAAAGCAATGGATTGGGCGTAGAGGTGCTATTGAGTGACCTCCTAGATCACCGGATTTAATTTCTTTAGACTTCTTTCTATGGGGCGATTTAAAGAGTATAATTTTCGCAACAGAATCGGAGTCTCTGGAAGAATTACAACGAGGCATTGTTAAAGAATGCCGTCTAATAACTCCACAAATGCTCCAGAATGTCAGAGCTCGTTTTGAACAAAATTTGTACTTTTGTATGGAAGCTGGTGGTCAACAATTTGAACACTTACTTAACTGAATAAACATTTTTGAACGTTTGGTTTTGTGTTTTAGTTTTTTAACGAAAAATTGACTAATTAGTGCATTTCTTATCACAATGAATGAAATACGTTCTTGCAACTCCAACTGTGCATAATTTTTAAACGAGTTGATAAAACTTCCAAAAAAATTAGTGTGCTGAATTCAGAAAAGAAAGCGCTTTTAAGTGATGTAACACTCGACCCATGTTCCCTATTTTAAATATAAGGGTTGTTATCACCACCCTTAAGGGTTTGATGTGACAGTTGAGTTTTATGTCAAAACATGTCCCCCTCAATATTAAAATTGACGTATTTCAGCGTTTCTTGAAAAAAAAATTCTCTGGACGCAAATCGGTCTGTTTCGTTTTCAATGCGCCAGCCTGTATATTGTATTATACGCGGTCGACCAAAAGTGCGTTGAAGTGGAGCATCTCCTTTATTATTCAATAATAAAAAAAAAATACGAAAGTTGCAGGTACTAACGTTAGCTACAAACTAAAATTATTTTTGCATATACAGGGTGTCGCATAAGTAGATACAACCCAAAATTCACATTTTTTAAATGGTACACCTATATATTGTTCCATTTTTGAATTCTTCTTGTTTTGAAAATTCATCCAGTGTATGGCTGCTGGGATTTATACAGAGTCGTTCAAAAGTTATGGCCACTTTTCTAAAACATCAGAGGCACATTTGACGGTCTGTATCTTTATTAGTATGTCATCATGCAACATTCTATAATGCCAAAAATCTGAAAAAGTGCTCTTCCTTCAACTCCAATCAATAGAGAAAGATTTCCTCGAAAACAGTATATAAGGTAAGTAGAAACACTCGAGTCCGAGTCTTCTCAAGAAATTCAAATGAAACACCCTATAATATATTGTAATCAATTTCGATACACCAACAAATGTTCTTTCAATTTTATGACGGATTCCCTATACCTGAAATCAGTATTTACTGAGATGTTTGGTGTTTTTTTTTAAGAAAAAAGGTACATTTATACGCAGGAACAAGTTAATGTGTTATATCGTAACAATGTAAAATAAACAATGTATTGATTAACTTGTCAAACATTAACTTAAAGTATAGAGTAGTTATTTTCTCGCATTTAAATTATAACAAGACGCTAAAATGAGGTTCTCTCGACAATAAATGATTGATATGATTGCCAAAAACCGACAAGAATCTATCATGAGAAATATCCCAAGCGTCGTTTTGACGAAACGGGGAACACAGGATGCAAGCAGAACCAATCCTGTTTTGAACGAATACCGATTATGTAGAGAAAATGTAGCAAGAAGAGTGTTTTACAAACCCATAAGTTTCAGCTTCAACCGCCACTGTCCTTCATTTTATTAAAATATTTCCAGAAAATGTATTTCAAATAGACCCTTCCTCTGATGCTTTGGCTATAATTTTAGTTATCTATATTATAATGGTTTATAATTTTTAGCGAATTTTCGTACAAAACATTCGCTAGTGGACACTCACTTTTAGTGAATTTTTATTTAAAAAAATTCACCAATAGAGAGGTATCGATAGTGAGACTTTGCAAAAAAAATTTCAAATGAGCGCGATCTAGGACCGCTAAAACCCATATCCGGGGTCAGTTTCAACTTTTATATGTTTATATATATATATATATATATATATATATATATATATATATATATATATATATATATATATATATGTATGTATGTATATATATATATATATATATATATATATATATATATATATATATATATATATATATATATGTATCCAACCGATAACACAAAAAAAAAAAATTCACCGATTCTTTCTTTTACTAATGGCTTGGATGAGTTCGTTAGCCAGGAAAATCTGACCAGGTTTTCCAGGAAAAATTTTTGATTTTTTTTTCGAAAAAAAATTTTTCTCCAAAATTACAAAGCTGTTTTAATGAAATTTGGTGGATATATTGCCTTGAGAAAGACCTTACTACGTGCCAAAATCAAACTTTCTAAGTTTAAAGAAAATTGAGTTTTTCCAATTTTCAGTCTTCTTTTGAAAAAAATGTTACTCCGAAAATTACAAAGTTATTTTCATGAAACTTCGTGAATATGTTGCCTTGTGAAAGACCTTACTACGTACCAAAGTCCAACTTTCTATGTTTATTGAAAATTGAGTTATCCAAGTTTGAAACATTTAATAAAAATTCACTCCAATAACGCATTTGCTGCGTCCCGAACTTTTTTTAATTTTGAAAAGACCTCTTCAAATAAGCGCGAACTAGGCCCTTAGACCCCATATCCGGGGTTAGTTTCTGTTTTTGATGGATTTAATGTATACAGGTGACGCGTTGCCACGGTAAAGCTCAATATATCCGTTATTATACAAGATACGAAAAAAATTGTATACGTTAATTATAGTGTCTTGAGCTGCATTTTATAAAAATTATTTTTAAAATCACTGTGTACTAATTTTTCTTTTTTTTTAATCTAATACGCCCTATATAATGGAAAAGAATTCGGGACACAGGAAGTGCGTTAGGGTTGAGAATTTTCAATAGCTCAATTTGCTGTTAACTTAAGGTTCATTGGTCAGGAAACCTAGTTTTTCGGGAACATTCTAAGTTTATTTTTGGAAAATTTTTGTACATTTTCAAACAATAAAGTTATTTTGATGAAATATAGTACATTGTTTCTACTATATAGGTTATACAGGTAACCAAATTTGATGCTTGCTTTCTTAGAAAAAGACATATTTGTTGCTAAAAATATTTTAATAAAAAATGAATACCATAACGCACTTGCTGCGTCCAGACCTTTTTAGTGAATTTTCTTAAAAAAAAATTCACTAATGAGGAGATCCCGACTTTCGAATTTTGAAAAAATTTCTTCAAATGAGCGCTATTTAGGACCCCCGGAACCCAAATCCCAGGTCATACCTTCCTTTCGCAAGTCGCTTGGATAAATTCGTTAGCCAGGAAAATCCGCCGAGGTTTTCCCGGAAAATTTTGTGTTTTCTTTCGAAAAAAATCGAACAAATTTATATCTTCAAAATTAACAAAGTAAGGGCAACCAAATTTCATGCGCGGGTTTATATCATTAGGGGCAAGTGACCTACCAAAATTTAGCTCCGTAGGTTAAAGGACAAAAAAGTTACAGGCATTCAAAGAAAAATAAATTTGGGTTCTCCTCAAAACGTCAAAATCGCGATTTTAAACGTCAAAATTGGTGAGTACCTTCCTTTTGCAAGTGGCTTGGATATGTTTGTTATCCAGGAAAATCCGACGAGGTTTGCCCGGAAAATTTTGTGTTTTCTTTCGAAAAAAATTTATATCTCCAAAATTAACAAAGTAAGGGCAACCAAATTTTATACGCGGATTTATATCATTATAGGCATTACCTACCAAAATTTAGCTCTGTAGGTCAAAAGACAAAAAAGTTATAGGCATTTAAACAAAAATAAATTGGGGTTTTTTACAAAACGTCAAAGTTGAGATTTAAACGTCAAAATTGGCAATATTTAGGAAAAGAACTTGAATCTAATACGGGCTATGGAAATAAAATGTCTCAAGAAGAATGTTTTACAAACCCTGAAGTCTTAGTTTCAACCGTCATTGTCCTTCATTTTAATAAAATGTTTCCAGAAAATTCATTTCAAATAGACCCTTTCTCTGATGCGTGGCAGTAGCCTTAGCTACAGAGTTTATCGTTAATAGTATATAATTTTTGTAGAATTTTCGTAAAAAAAATCAATAAAGCTCAATATATCTGTTATTATACCAGATATGAAAAAAAATGTATATAATAATTATAGGGTGTCTTGAGCTACATCTTAAAAAATTATTTCTACAATTACAGGATGGCCCATAAGTCGTTGTTGATACAAATTTTCTTTTTTTTTTAATCAAACACGCCTTATGCATTTTCCATCGAAATATAATGCATGTTTGTAAGAACAAAAATTCTGGACGCAGTAAGTGCGTTATGGTAGCGAATTTTGATCAAATGCTTAATATTTGAATAGCTTAATTTGCTATTAACCTATAAGGTTGACCAAAAAAACGAGTTTTTTCGGGAACACTTTAAGTTTACTTTCGGAAATTTTTGTACATTTTCAAACAATAAAGTTATTTTGATGAAACATGGTACATTGTTTTTACTATATAGATTATACTGGTAACCAAATTTGATGCCTGCTTTCTTAAAAAAACACACATGACTGCTATTAAAAAATAGTTTTATGAAAATTCACTACCATAACGCACTTGCTGCGTCCCGAGATTTTTTAAATTTACTGGTTTTGGTAAGTTTTATACAAAGGTGGAATTGATATGCCAACTTAAAGATGCCCTGTATTTGATTTTTTTTTGTGTGTGTTTATTTAGCAACTATCCAAATACAATTATAGTATACCTCGTTAAAACAGCATGTAATTATGGAATACAGCTGGTCTATGTAACGTAATAACAATGAAAGTACACATTTGTGCTGACTTTGTTAATGAATGTATACAAATATATTTCAGGCGAATTAAATTGTGCGCATAACAAGTACGAATTTCATCAGAGCGAAGATTCTCTCATAACAATGATAGCAATGATTATCGTCCTAACGGGGCTCGTTCCAGTAACGTTACATTGGCTTATTTATCGTTCGCATCTACACAACATTGAACTGACTAAGCAGATGATTAAAAATAACATTGAACGTCTTATGAGACACATTCAATGGTATCAAGGTGTCGGTATTATAAGAATATTAATAAGAACACCTACCAAGTCTTGTCAGACACAAATTCTAATTCCACGACAGTCTAGGGTATTTAGGTGATGGCTGAGTTGTATTTAAGGAGGCGGCATTAAATTTTAATTATAGCCAACATAAAAAATATTACCAGGCCTGTTTTGTAATAATAAGAAATTACTTATTGAAGAATAAATGGGTTTGTAAACTTAGATCAAAATCATCACAGTCTAGACGTGACATCGCCCTATAAACACAATAGCTGAAGTTCTTTTAATTTAATTATGGCTTCGCACTGTATCCATTAATTATACACTTATTGTGGAACGAATAAAAATTAAAACCAATTACAATCGCAAAGAAATATATACCAAAAAAAAAAAACCGAGCGATAAATCACTGGGGTATTTTAGTGACCATGGTAAGTAATCGCAGGGACATTTCGAGGTATTTCGAGGAATTTCGATGCATTTAGGGAAATTTCGAGGTATTTAGGGATATTTCGAGTTATCTCAGGGAACTTAGAGAGAGTCTGGGGGAATTTTAAGGTGTTTCGGGGCATTTTAAACGTACTTATATTGCATAATATTTCATAAAATCTTCCACAATTTGGCAACGTTGTACTAAAAGTCGTCGGGATTATGTTGATGCACCGCGTGCCACGTTCATGTTATTATTTTCATTGTTTTGGTAATATTACAGCTAAATTATTATACAGGGTGCGCCAATTAAAATTTCCACTTGGAAAACGTCGATAGCAAAAAAAAGCAAACAAAAAAAAAGCCGAGACACATCGACTTTGTTTTCAAGAGAGACACATGATGGCGAAGTTTTGGTGCTTGCGCAGTGGCGTAAAGTACCCATAAATTTTAAATTGCACCCTATGTTGAGTGACACCTCATTTTAAAGCTTCTTCAATTCTGTTCACGACATAATACGATTTTTAGTGAATTTTTATTTAAAATAATTCACTAATAGAGAGATATCGATGGTGAGACTTTGCAAAAATTTTAATGAAACTCGGCAAGTGCCTTTCCTTTATTAATGGCTTGGATGAGTTCGTTAGCCAGGAAAATCGGACTAGGTTTTCCAGGAAAAAAATTTCTTTCAAAAAAAAAATTTTACTTCGAAAATAACAAAGCTGTTTTAATGAAATTTACTATATATATTGCCTTGGAGAGACCTTACTACGTACCAAAATTGAACTTTCTAAGTTTATAGAAAATTGAGTTATTCAAATTTTAATTTTTCTTTCGAAAAATTTGTTTTCTCTGAAAATTACAAAGTTATTTTAATGAAATTTGGTGGATATCTTGCCCTAGTAAAGACCTTACTACATACCAAAACTAAACTTTCTAAGTTTATAAAAAATTGAATCATTCAAATTTGCAGCATTTAATAAAAATTCACTACCAGAACGCACTTGCTGCGTCCGGAGTTTTAAAATTTTGGTTTGTATATGGCAATAAAATAATCAATTAAGGACTAACACAAAATATGAATGAAATAAAGTAGATAGGGCGACACCGTGGCTGGCTACCCCGAGCGTTATGATTGGCCGTGACGTCAGATGAGTGTGGGGGGGAAGGCCCCGCCCCCTTTTGATGTGCGCATGCGTGCGCCTCCGCCAGCCGCAGGGCCTGCCGGGCGGCTAACACTCTAAGGTCGTTGAGCCCCCACCCCTAAAGTCGTTGGACTCACCCTAAGGTTGTTAAAACCCACCCCCAAGGTCCTTGATCACCCCACACCCAGAGGTCGTTCGACCGAGGGTCCTTTGGTCTCCTTATTCCTTAGTCCTTACACCATTAGCTCCTTATGATACTTCTATCCTTTCATCCTTACGCCATTAGGTCCTTACGTCTTTAGGTCCTTACGTCATTAGGTCCTTAAGTCGTTAGGTCCTTAGATCCTGAGGTTTCTTTGTTTGCCGATTGAATGCATCATTATTTTATATTATATCACACGCACATATAATATAGAACCGGCGGGCCAGGCGGCTGGCAACGGCGCACGCCTGCGCAAATCAAAAAGGCGGATCCCCACTCATCTGACGTCACGGCCAGCAGAACGCTTGGGGCAGCCAGCCTCAGGTGTCGCCCTATCTACTAAAGAATATTATTTAATTGAATATTCAAATTGTTTTCCCTCCACTTTCATACAATTATAAACTCTTTTCTCCACTTCCAAACGAACATTTCGAAGCATTTTGGGCGTCACCTGACGACATGTGTGCATTTATTTGTTTACTATTTAAAGGGCATTTTTTTTTAGATTTATTTAACCTTTTCGTGTCTAAAAACTTAGGTGTTAGACCGTGCCGAAGACCGTGTGGTGTGGTACCCCAAGTAAATAATTATATTTGATATAATATATAGGGTGGCGCATTGAAAACGAAACAGATCGATTTGTGTCCAAAGAAAATTTTTTTAAGAAACGTTGAAACACGTCAATTTTAATATTGAGAGGGGCATGTTTTGACATAAAACTCAACTTTGTCACATCAACCCCTTAAGGGTGGTGCTAACAACCGTTATATTTTAAATAGGGAACATGGGTCGAGTGGTACATCACTTTAAAGCCTTATCAACTGGTTTAAAAATTATTCACAGTTGAAGATGCACAAAACGCATTTCACTTATTCCGATAAGAAATGTGCTGATAGTCAATGTTTTGTTGGTTTGTAAACAAAAAATTGACTATCAGAACATTTATTATCGGAATGAGAGAAATGAGAAAAATTATTATTTCAGTTTATCGGTCGGTTTGATACTTGATAGTACTACCGAAAATTAGTTTCACAATGATGTATTCTGTAGAAGAAAGAGTTGAAATAATTACTCTTTTTTTTCAAAAACGAAGCCTGTGCCAACCGTACCGCAAATTTGTTTAATGAACAACATCCGAACAGACATGTTAACAGAAAATACATTTTGGGGTTAGTTGCAAAGTTTCGACAAAGTGGTTCAGTAGCCAACAAAAAAAACGGGATCCTGAACGTAAATTTCTGGTTAGAAATGATACTACTGAGATTGAAGTTTTAGGACAAATTGCTGCAGACCCAACTTTGAGCACGAGAAAACTGGCCACTGTTTCAAACATCAAAAGAAGAACTATTGAGCTTTTCACAACGTGTTAGGGAGTTTTTGAACAGAGTTTCCAGAGCAATGGACGGGCCGTAGAGGTGCTATTGAGTGGCCCCGTAGATCACCGGATTTAACTCCTTTAGACTTCTTTCTATGGGGCCATTTAAAGAGTAGAATTTACGCAATAGAAACGGAGTCTCTGGAAGAATTACGACGACGCATCGTTGAAAATTGCCATCTAATAACTCCAGAAATGCTCCAGAATATCAGAGCTCGTTTTTTATGGAAGCTGGTGGTCAACAATTTGAACACCTACTTAACGAAATAAACATTTTTTAACGTTTGGTTTTGTTTTTTAGTTCTTTTTTAAGGAAAATTGACTAATTAGTGCATTTCTTATCACAATGAATGGAATACGTTCTTGCAATTCTAACTGTGAATAATTTTTAAACGAGTCAATAAAACTTCCAAAAAAATCAGTGTGCTGAATTCAGAAAAGAAAGAGCTTTCAAATGATGTAACACTCGACTCATGTTCCCTATTGAAAATATGAGGGTTTTTATCACCACGCTGATGTGACAATGTTGAGTTAATATTCAAATAAAAATAGATAGCAAGTAGCAGAAGTATTTTTAATACAAGATACAAAAAATAGAATAAAAGTACTTAAAAGTCATGAAACAAAATTTTATTTTGTTTCTGTTAAACAGTGTATATTACAAACTGTCTCTCCACAAGTACTGCAAGATATTTTTGATTTTCTCTCTCAAATTCTTAAATAGAACCTGCATATTCTGTTTGAAGAAGCTGAAGACTTATGGCAGGTATGTATATGTATGTCTAAACCGTAACCTAAACGCCCCTGCGAGATGACATCGGTACCCCGCCTACATTTTTCAAATTTTAGTTGGAAAAAATTAATCAGTTTTGATGGTAGACCTTAAAAAAGTAATGGAATACCTTTCTTTAGGTTTACCTAAAATACGAGGACTGAAAAAATGTGTTAAAAAAATTACATGCTAAAAAAGTAACTCCAGTACAAATAGAACCTCGCATTCACGGCGGTTAATACATGTTTAATGGATTTTTTTGTTTTAGTGAATTTTTTTAGAAAATGGGCGCGAACTAGGACCCCTAGAACACATATGCAAGGTAAGTTTCAATTTATATATATATATATATATATATATATATATATATATATATATATATATATATATATATATATATATATATATATATATATATATATATATATATGTTATACCGGTAACTCAGAAAATAATGGGCCGACTTTGATATCATTTGGTGAGTAACTTCCTTTGGCAAGTGGCTTGAACAAGTTCGTTAGTCAGGAAATCCGCCCAGGTTTTCCCGGAAAATTTTGCTTTTTATTTCGAAAAAATTGTTATCTTCGGAAATAATAAAGCTATGGTAATCAAAGTTGGTACGAAAATTTACGACATTAAAAGGAAACTACATACCAAGATTTGATTTCAATGTTACAGGAAAAAAAGTTATAAAAATTATTTGGTGCCAGATCATTTCTATCAAAATTCACTACCATAATGCACTTGCTGGGTCCAGACCTTTAAAATTTTCAGTAAGACAGATTCGCTAAATTACGATGAAAAGCTTTTGACAGAATTTTAGAATTTATTTTAAACGGAGATTGTGTAGGTTGAAAAGGACTACTACCTAAAATTATTTGGAAATATACATGGTGATCGAAAAAAGTTTGACACCTCAAAGTTATGTTTTTTCTTATAAATCACACGGTATTTAACAACTTCTTTACATTCAATGGAAAAAAATAAGGTTCACTTACTCCAAGGATCCCTATACCTAGCTATTACGGTTTCCCAGATATTTTGATTTTTCGACGAATGTGAGGTTTCCGAAAAAATCTTATCTCCATTGTCAGATGATATCGTAAAAAACTCACTATCTTTTGATGGTGGATTTGATACTTCATTAACTACTGTTGTCAATATTTAGCAATACTTTACAGGGCGGTCAAATATTCAAGTTTTATTTTTGGCACAATAAAGCAGATTATTTCATTAATTTCAAATGGAACACCCTAAGTTTTTTGTTGCATTTCATAGGGGAAATAATTTCATTTCATATGATATTAAGGTTCCCTATACCCGATTGCAGCAGTTCTGGCGCTATTCACACTTTTATTATTGTCTTTGCATTAATAAGAATTATTCATTTTTAACAACAAATTTAACTTGCTTTGTTTGAAATTCAATCTGGAAACTAATCCAAGGTAAACAAGTGATAAAAGTCTGGACGCAGCAAATGCGTTATGGAAGTGAATTTTCATTAAAATGTTTTCAATAGCAAATATGTGTTTTTTTTTTTAAGAAAGCAGGCGTAAAATTTTATTACCAGTATAACCTATATAGTAGAAACAATCTGCCATGTTTTATCAAAATAACTTTATTGTTTGAAAATGTACAAGAATTTTCGAATGTAAACTTAAGTGTTCCCGAAAAACTCGTTTCTTGGTCGACCTTATAGGTTAATAGCAAATTGAGCTATTCAAATATGAAGTATATGATCAAAATTCGCTACCATAACACACTTGCTGCGTCCAGAATTTCTTTTCTTACAAACATGCATTATATTTCGATAGAAAATGCAAAAATGCAATACCATAAGGCGTGCTCGACTAAAAAAAATAATTTGTATTACCTACGACATATGGGCCAGCCTATGATTGTAGAAATATATTTTAAGATGTAGCTCAAGACACCCTATAAATAATGTATCCATTTTTTTTCGTATCTTGTATAATAACGGCTAGATTGAGCTTTATTTATTTTTTACGAAAATTCGACAAAAATGATATACCATCAAACGATAAACTCTATAGCTAAGGCTACTGACAAGCGTCAGAGAAAGGGTCTATTTGAAATGATTTTCTGCAAATATTTTAGTAAAGTAAACAACAATGACGGTTGAAACTAAGACTTCAGGGCTTGTAAAGCATTCTTCTTGACACATTTTTATTCCATAGTCCGTATTAAATCAAATTCTTTGTCTAAATGTAGGCAATTTTGACGTTTTAAATCTCAAATTTGACGTTTTGAGGAAAACCCCAATTTATTTTTCTTTAAGTGCCTATAACTTTTATGTATTTTGAGCTACAGAGCTAAATTTTGTTACATAATTTACATATAACCGTATAAACCCGTATACCAAATTTAGCTGCCCTTGCTTGGTTATTTCGGGAGATATAATTTATTTTTTTTGAAATAAAACACAAAATTTTCCGGGAAAACCTAGGCCGATTTACCTGGATAACGAACCTATTCAAGACACTTGCAAAAGGAAGGTATGTGCCGAACTTAATTAAAATCGGCCAATTATTTTTTGAGTTATCGGTTGATACATACATATATATATATATATATATATATATATATATATATATATATATATATATATATATATATATATATATATATATATATATATATATATATATATGATATGGTTTCTATAAGGGGAAAATAATAATCAAAACATCCACATATACATACACACTCTTACAAGACACTTTAAAGCAACCCATACAATGCTGCGAAAGCCATTAAGTAGAGAAAAACTATAAGTATTGATGTCGTGCACTCAGGCCAATTTATGAACAGGGAAATTATAGAACCAAGAGAATTTTTTTTTTATTAAACCATAATTTGAATTGAAATATAAACTATAATTTTGAAACGAACGGAATCGAATCAAGTTCATAAATATGCTGATGTGGGTTATTGTGGATATTTGTAAACAATTGTGTATAAAAAAATTTGTAGTTATAAGACGTTAATATGTAATTAGTGTAAGTACAGGTTAGAATAACAAATGTCAGAAAGGGCCATGATTTGTATTATGAGGTTAAGGTTTGACAGTGACAGTAAAGAGAGCGAATCGAAATTCAAATAAAATACTAGTAGGGTATCCCTGGCAATGGTCATTACAAACATAAAGAGGGAGAAGACTGTAAATTTATCAAGATAGAAGAGGATTCAAAAAAAATATGATAGCAACGGGGTTGTTAACAAAAAAAACATCGAGAAATTTTTGAGACAGAAGGACAGAAAAATAAGCAGCTAGAGGGAAGACGCCAAAAATTGCTTGGAAGAGTAAAACTTTTAAAAGTAAGAGGAGTAAAATACCAATTTAAACAGCCAGGACATCGCAGAACAACATAAAAGTGAGTTTTTTTTCTGATAACAAATAATATACTTACGATTAGAAGCAAAAGACAATGCGGTAGTGAACATCCAATTGATAGGGCTACCTTCATTGAGTATAGAACGGAATATAGATCAAACACAAGAAATACGTGAACGTAAACATTGGAAATATTTTTGACATTAGCATCCATTATGCAAATCAAACTAAATTAGTTATCCTATCTTGGGAGTGCTAGTAGCAAGCAACGGACTCGATAAATTTACACAACCCACCGAACATTAAGAAACAAAGGCGGAGTGCGTATAGACTAAAATAATTTGTAGTATAATGATACAAACTGTAATTTCATTTTTAAGAATGCTGCAGCTATAAGAAAAGTATTGATCAATAAACTTAAAATTTAATCAAAACAAAATAATACCATAATAAAATTTTGATCATTGGCCAAATAGCGGGATTGACAAATTTAGTACTCGTTAAAAAAATTGTAACAAATATAATAGATTTTAGGAATATTTGTGTATATTGTTAATTTAAAATAAAGTTAGAGTTCTTGTCTGCAAATGAAAAGTCAATGTTGATTTTCTTTATCAGTATATTTGTGCTAAAAAAGGAGTTAAAGTTTCTAAATTTCACCAAGTAAGCATTAAAAAAAACAGGAAAACACTGTAAGTCAGCAATAAAGACTTTGAACCCACAATTGATCCTGAAATAGAGCAAGCTGACGCATAAACATCACAAAACGCAAAATATACACATAAGGTAAGAGGGGTTATTATTATAATTAAAAACATTATCTATATCAATATATATATATATATATATATATATATATATATATATATATATATATATATATATATATATATATATATACATATAAAAATCGAAACTGACCCTGGATATGTGTTCTAGGGGGGCTAATTAGCGCTCATTTGAAGACATTTTTTCAAAATTCAAAGTCGGGATCCCCTCATTAGTGGATTTTTAAAAGAAAATTCACTAAAAATAAGAACAGAAGAACCAAGAGCAATTACAATGAACATGGGTCTACAAATGTCAAACTGACGTCCATCCTGTTCAACGCATAACTGTAGACTTTGTTCAAAGGACATTGAGCAACATTTTCAGCGATATTGAATTGAAAGCATTCTGTATGCGTTGTTTCATGTCATCTTGTGTGATCGAAGACATTTCATATACGACATTTTTAACATGTCCCCACAACAAAATATCAATACATGTTAGGTCTGACGATCTGGCTGACCAGTTTTGTGCACTTCCTCGTCCAATTTATTGGGAAAATGTCTACTAAGTTATTGTCGCAATCTGATTTGAAAATCTGCTGGAGCACCATCCAGTTGTAGCAACATCTGCCTTATAATAGATAGTGGGATGGCTTCAAAAAACTCAGGCAAACTTTGACGAAGAAACCCATGAAACATATCTCCATTTAGGTGTCCATTGAGGACCTATTACTCTTAACCCTAATATTCCACCCCACACATTAATCAACTACTGCGGCAAAAATGTGGATTTTCATCACCGTAGTAATAAAAATTATGTCTGTTTACCAAGCCGTTACTATGGAAAGTCGATTCGTCTGTAAACAGCACATAATCGAAAAAGTGTTTATCCTCATTCAACATCTTTAATGCCCACATACAGAAATCAAGTCGTCGATTGAAGTCAGCATTAAAAGTTCTTGGTTTATTTGGATATAGTAGGGATGAAATTTGTGTTTTCTAATTATTCTGCCAATGCTCTGCCTGCTCAACGCCGTTTCCTGACTGACTTTGCGCTGGCTTATGTGTGGATTCTCTATAAGGGATCCAATGATCCATTTTTTCATTTCCGGTAATTTGACTCTGTTTATTGGTCTTTTCATATGCTACGCTTCCAGTTCTTCAAAAAGCTCCTAACAATCTTTCAAAACTTCTTCTGGATGGATGATTTAGTGCTGGATATTTTTGCTCGTAAAATCACGCCAGTAAACAATTTTCATGACATTCACCAATAGTTATAATCATATCGATTCTTTCCTGTATGGGATAGGTTTTCATTTCAAACACAATAATTTTTAAAATAGTAAAATTAGAAAAGAAAGCCGCGATATAATTGTAGAATTAGAGATAGTACAGTAGGTAACCACAAACCAGAATTGACAAGAATTTGCAAATGTCAACGGCATATGTACAATCAAGTAACCATGTACGTTTCATTCATTTCAATATCCGATGCAGAGAATTTGTTGTCAAGAGAAAAGAATTATCTATATAAAAACGGTTACAGTTAGCCATAAGAAAGCTTCACGTAGTTTTTAAAGCAATCGAATATCTATTTAGATTAGCCTATAAAATACAGGCTGTTCCATTTGAAATTAGCATAAAAATCAACTCTGCATGTGTAAACAATAATAAAAGTGTGAATAGCGCCAGAACCGTTGCATTTGGGTATAGGCAACTCTATGCTGTCTCTATGAAATGCAACAAAAAATATAGGGTGATCTATTTGAAATAAATGAAATGATCTGCTTTGAATGTGCCGATAATAAAACTTGAATTTTTGAACGCCCTGTAGAGTATTGCTATGTGTTGACCAAGGTAGTTGATGAAGTATCAAATCCAGCATCAAAAGCTGGTGAGCTTTTTTTACGATATCATCTGACAATGGAGATAACATTTTTTTTAGAAAACCTCACATTCGTCGAAAAATCAAGATATCTGGGAAACCGTAATAGCTAGGTATGCGGATGCTTGGAGTAAGTGAACCTTATTTTTTCCCATAGGAACGTTGTCAAATACCGGGTTTTCCATAAAAAACATAACTCTGAGGTGTCACAGTTTTTTGGATCACGTATTTTGAAAATAATTTTAGGTTGTAGTCCTTTTCAACCTACACAATCTCTGTTTGAAATAAAATCGAAATAACGAAAAATGTAGACGTGAGAGCCCGTGGCGTATGTGGTGGGCCATCCTGTACATATACATGTTCTATGAAAACCCACTACCATAACGCACTTTCTGTCTTCAGAATTTTTCTTGACGACTTTATTTTTGATCCTTTTTCATATTGCACATACCTTTCTTATGTATTGGTGTGCTCTATTTGACTGTTCTGTTTTGAAGTAATATTCGAATTTTCAACTGTTTTCTTGCAACCATATTTTTTTTGGTTTCCTACATTCTTGTGTTTTGCATATCCAAATTAAGCTTTCAGACCTCTAAGAATAGAAAGCGTGGAAGAGTACACAAACGTTTCATACATATAAGATTTAACAATCCACCATGCCCGTAATTTAATTTGCTTAAACGAAAAAAATTAGACGGTATAAAAAAACATTAACATAAAGAAACGATAAACTTCAGCAAATCACTTAGCGTGGCTTGTATGTCATAAGAAGTTATCTGTGTGTGCCCTTATTGTTGCGTCGTATCAGAATGACAAATGTAGATGTTTGCTATGTCAGAGCAACAGGTCAGACAACGGGAAAGCTTCTCGGGAAGCGTCTAGATAAAACTCAAAAACATAAAACATAATAAGAGCAAACAACGGGCATTTTTAACACTTTTCTGGACTACATTTCTCTATGTTTTCGGAGTCCGTGGCCTGGAGATGTAATTTATATCTTTATCTTTTTCCATTATTTGTTATTCTGCCGTACCCTCTCGTAATTCGTTTTCTAAGGGTTCCCGTGTAGAATGTTTTAAGAATGCATTCAGGGAAGTCTCCATGACTCAGTGTCCAGAGCGTATACCAAGCAGCGTGTATAATATTTGAAATTTTACTATTAGTAGACTTTCTTAGAGAAATTTAATTTACCAGCTTAAGCTACAACATCAAATATACGAGGTTGTGTAATTTTATCTGGGAAAGTCTTATCTGTGTATGCCTCTTCCTTTGAAGGCGACTTAAACCCAAATGTTTTGTTTACAGTGTAGTCCAAAAATAATAGAAAACATGACAGCAATAGGTCTTTTGCATCAATACGATCTAGCCAAATTTACCTTAGTAGAATGGGTGAAATTGAAAGAGACATGGAAGGCCAAAGTAAGAAATTGAATTTGGATTCTCTTTGATATGCAGAAAAAGGTGATAGTTACTAGTTTATTGGGGTGAAAATTATCTAATGCACTTAACAAACAAGTTATTAACTTGTAGCTGCAGTCAGTGCTTTGTAATTCTAAATAAAATTCAAACTTAAGTAGCTCGAAATCATCTTGACATTAACATTACTTACAATTTTTGTATCCCAAATTTAGATTTCCTTAAAAATCCAGAATAATTTGGTGAAACTAACACGTACCATGCATCCTCAAAAGTTCTGAATTAGTTTATAGGTAAAAAATCTAGACACAGCAAGTGTGTTATAGTAGTGAATTTGGATAGAAATGATCTGGCAGCAAACATTTGTTTTATTAAATGCTTGCACCGTTTTTTCTTTAAGCATAGAAAACTAAATTTTGGTGTTTAGTCTATTTTTTATGACATAAACCTACACTCCCAATTTGTCTACCACAGCTTTGTTATTTTCGGAGATAAACATTTGCCGAAAGGAAACTTAAAATTTTACCCTAGAACCAGGTCCTTTGTTCCTGGTGAACGAACTCATCGAAACCACTTACAAAAATCTCTGGACGCAGCAAGTGCGTTATGGTAGCGAATTTTCTTTAAAATATTTTTAACAGCAAATGTCTTTCTTTGATGAAAGCAGGCATCAAACTTGGTTGCCTATATAGTAGAAACAGGGTGATAGGCAGGTTTCTGAAAACAGTTTTTTGAGAGGCGTTCGAGAGCTAAGCTGCTAATTAACCGAAAATTCGCTATAAACGCATCATATTTAGACAAATAATGCAAAATGCATTAACGAATTTGTTCTACGAAATTTAGCTAAAAAAAATTATGCACCCCTACTCACTCCTGGTCCCGTAACTTGCTTGGGGAGTGTGAACAAGAATGCTTGGGGGGTGTGAACAAGAATATTTTTTTTGGGTTTGTGGATTTAGGGGGGCCCTAGGCAGGTTTCGGAAAACAGTTTTTTTAAAGCGTTCGGGAGCTAAACTGCAAATTTACCGAATTCGCTACCAAAACGCACTTACTGCGTCCAGTGTTTTTTCTAACAAACGCATCACATTTCGATAAAAAATGCAAAAATGCATTAACGAATTTGTTCTACAAAACTTAGCTAAAAAAAAAATTATACACCCCTACTCACTCCTGGTCCCGTAACTTCCTTGGGGAGTGTGAACAAGAAATTTTTCTTGGGATTTGTGGATTCACGGGAGGGCCTAGGCAGGTTTTTGAAAACAGTGTTTTGAAAATCGTTCGGGAGCTAAACTGCAAATTTACCGAAAATTCGGTACCAAAAAGCACTTTCTGCGTCTAGATCTTTTTCTTACAAACGTATCATATTTCGATAATAAATTCAAAAATGCATTAACGAATCTGTTTTACGAAAATTAGCTAAAAAAATTATACACCCCTACTCACTCCTGGTCCCGTAATTTCCTTGGGGAGTGTAAACAATAAACTTTTTGGGGGAATGGGGGTGCTGTGCGGGGAGGCGGGGTTTAAGGGGGATACGGCTTCAAGATGTGAAAAAGACAACTTTCAAGCCCGTTTTATTCGCATTTTCTGCTCATATTTCCTTTTTACTACCTACCCTGCCCAGCACCTCTATTCACTCCTGGTCCCATAACTTCCTTGGGGGTGAGAACAATAAATTTTTCTTGGGTTTCGTGGATCCAGGGGGGCCCTAGGTAGGTTTCTGAAAACAGTTTTTTGAAAAGTGTTCGGGAACTAATCTGCAAATTTACCGAAAATTCGCTACCAAAACGCACTTACTGCGTCCAGATTTTTTTCTTAAAAACGCATCATATTTCGATTGAAAATGCAAAAATGCATTAACAAATTTGTTCTACGAAAATTAGCTAACAAAAATTATAGACCGTTAAACCATAAACTTCACGAAATCTACAAATAAATATCCAAAACGGCACCAACTTAACTGACAGCCAAACCATCAAAGAAAGGATCTATTTGAAATGGATATTTTGTAAATATTTTAGTAAAATGAAGGGCAATGGCGGTTGTACTAAAACTTAAGGGTTTGCAGAACACTCTTCTTGCAACATTTTCTTTTCACAATCGGTATTTGTTTCACATTCTTTGCGTAAGCATTGCCAATTTTGACGTTTAAAATTGCGAGCTTGACGTTTTGAGGAAAACTCCAAAATTTGTTTCTTTAACTGCCCATAACTTTGTTGTTTTTATAGCTAGAGACCTAAATTGGTCCGATTTCCCTGGCTCACGAGCTTATCTAAGCCACTTACAAAAGGAAGGTACTCACCAAATTTGATCAAGATTGGTCCATTAGTTTTTGAGTTATCGGTCAGATATATACATATATATATATATATATATATATATATATATATATATATATATATATATATATATATATATATATATATATATATATTTATATAAACATAGATCCCTTATTAGCGAATTCGCTAAAAAGGTACCTACCAAATTTCATCAAAATCGGCCCAGTATCTTTGAGTTATCCTTATTCGTGCACATTTGGAGAAATTTTTTAAAAATTCAAAAGTTGGATTCTTCTCGTTAGTGAATTTTTTCTACGAAAATTCAGTTAAACAGTTTTGTTTTGTGGTAGGCGTAAAACATTTTAAATCTTTTCAGGTATAATTTTTTTTTGCTACTTGGGTATTTGGCAATTTAGTCAATAAATCAAAAACGAAAAAACTATATACAACTGGTAGTAATAGTTTGCATACAGCAAGTGCGTTAGGAAAGCGCATTTCCATAAACTTTTTTCAAATGTTTATTAACCAGTTTTCTTTCAAGCAATATAATTCAACTTTGGTATGTAACAAAAACTTTATAAAGGCAATATGTGTACGGAATTCCATCAAACCAAATTTATTTTTTCGGAGACCAACTTTTTTTACTTTTCGATGATTCTTCCTATTTGAGAGATTTTTATGTAACTTCACGCACTTGCTGTGGTTAGACTTTATTCTTTATTAGCGAATTTTCATTCAGAAAGACGGTTTTGAAAATTTTTTTTAGATAAGCGCGAATTTGGCTCCCTAGAACCCAAAACCAAGGTCCGTTAAAATTATATATATATATATATATATATATATATATATATATATATATATATATATATATATATATATATATATATATATATATATATATATATATATATATATATGTTGGAGCGATAACTCAAAAAATACTAAACCCAAATTTGGCAACAATCTTGTTTGGGCAAAAACCGAGATCGAGTTCGTTAATCAGCCTTTAGGCTCAAGTTTTTCCCGGTGTAAAATCAGGGAAAACTTTTTGAAAACGCTACATTTTTGTAAGTATCAGAGTAATTGGAATGAGATTTTACGTGTGGCTCGAAATGGTGCAAACAAACATATGTTGTGAATTTTAAGTAATTTGGTGCTCAATATTTAGAGTTTTTTCCAAATTAAAAATAAAATCCCAAAGACAGGTGCTGAAACGACGTAATGGTTAAAATCCAATGCTTAACAGACAAAGTGGTTAACTGCCACGAGTATATTGATTCATACAACAGGTATAAACCATACATCAACGATAACCAAACTAAATATATACCAGGCATAAACATACTACCCGAACCAACAGTCGTGAAATCTCGGCCGCAATTATGGAAAATGACAGACAACATGAAATTAAAATTTTGTCAAGTGATTGTTTTTATTTTAGGTTAATGAGAGAATATGCTGTTTTTCGATTAATAATTTTAGTTTATATGAAAAGCTTGTGAAGTAAATCATTGCCGAAAATAACAAAGTTGTTTAATCATATTAGTTGGCCAAGACCCTAACCGATAAAATAAGTTATGTTATTAAATTAATTCTTTTACACAGGAACAGAACGTATGCAATCAGGACTGTTAAAAATTGTGTAAATATTGCAAAATTTGAAAATCATTTAATTCTTTATTTAAAATCGAAATATGGAAATTAAGAATGAATAAATAAACCTCGGATAAATAAATATGTCAAGCGAACGGCGATACCACGTTGAAAGACCCAATTGTCGTGTGATCACCGAAATTAGGCAACCTCGGGCATGGTCAGTGCTCGGATGAGTTACCGCCTGTGAGCCAAGTGTCAGTACACGTGGTAGCAGTATCTGTTTTTTTTTTAGGTAGTGACATTTCTGTTTTGTTCTTATTAGCGAATTTTACTTAAAAAAATAAAGCATATTTTATTTACTACATACAAGTAAGGGCAACAACAATCAATGAACATATTTTATTTTAAAAAAATTCGCTAATAGAGAGTTATCGATGGTGAGACTTTGCAAAAATTTTAGATACCATGCTTTAAAATTGTACATTTAATACAGCCACAAGCCTAAGGTTATTTGTATTGTACCTTGTAAAATGTATGTCAGAAATATATATATATATATATATATATATATATATATATATATATATATATATATATATATATATATATATATATATATATATATATATATATATATATATATATATATATATATATATATGTATGTATGTACACGATAACTCAAAAAGTTATTAACCGACTTTGATGAAACTCGGCAAGAATCTTTATTGCATTAATAGCTTGGATGAGTTCGTTTTTCAAATCGGGCAGCCCGTATGTTACCTCAAATTTATTTACAGCTTATGTAATTTAAGTTTTGTGTATTTTATCAGCAAATTTTTGTGTAAAATATATAAGTCAACTTTCGCAGAAATCATTTTTGTCGTATTATTGTGAAATGTTAGTGATTATCAAATACTGTTTAATAGATTATTATAAAAAAATGTGTTTTCAAATTCATATGAAAAATCTGTTTTTGAATTTTCTTGAAAAGTAATTGGTTTAGCAAACTGTGCAATATATTTTTACCTAGCGAATTCTCGTAAAAAAATTATATAAATTTTGTGAACATATAAGCCGATTTTCGTAAGAAATTCGTGAAAGGTGCTGTCTGAAAATTTTTGTGTACATTTTTAAATATTTTTGTCAAAAAGCTATTTGTGATTAATTATATCTCGGCTAGTGAAGTTTTTGTGTAAATCGTCTGAATTTGAATTGGTTCGTTGTCTAGAAAAGCTGATCAGTTGCTTCGGGCCAATTATATTTATTTTCGGAAAATGCTTATATTTTTTAACAATAATGTGCAACACGAACCCAGCTGTTTCGGGACAATTCTATTTATTTTCGGAAAATGTTTATATTTTTTGAACAATAATGTGTAACACGTCCCTACCTTGTTTACATGGATACCTTGGCCTGATTGTTATATTTCATCCCCATGCAGGGTACGTCATCCCTATCGGACCAGTTTTTCTAAAAAAAAAAATCCCAAAAAAAAAATTGAATTTCAAAAAGATAACCAAGTTATTTTGATCAAATTTGCTTGGTCTTTTGCCCTTGTAAATACCTTTCTCCACGAAAACTCAACTTTATAGGTATATAGAAAACTGAGTTATACAAATTTGAAGCATTTAATGAAAATTCGCTACCGTAACGCAATTTCTGCGTCCTGAAATTTCATCTTGTGAGAAGTCGTCAAGGATTTTCTCTTCATTCTTCAGATTCCTTATTTTTGTTTTATTTTGACACTTGAATTAATTACGTATACTTTGAATACAATATCCTGGGCATGAAGCTAATCTAAGGTATCACACAAATAAAACGTTGGTTGAAGTATACTTAGATGGCGCTGGGAACAGCGTCGTTGCCTCATAAGCAGAAGGTTACGCTATCGAATCCAGCTTGATGAATGTATGTTTTTTTATGTTTTATTTTGACATTTGGAGAAAAAATAGTGCATAGATTTCATACATTTTGAACAAGATTAAATTTTTGTTTAAAACGTCTCAATAACTTTCTTACGTTTGAGTCTGAAATTATAATTTTCTGCAGACATTTTGTTATTATTGATATTGAAAACACCGGTTTGCTTAGGTTGACTAAGGCGAAATCATTCAGGCGATTAATAGGGAAAAATAACTGCTAGGTTTATAATTTGGCAGATATTTAACTTTTAGTGAATTTTCTTAAAAAAATTCACTAATGAGGAGATCCCGACTTTTGAATTTTGAAAAAATTTCTTCAAATGAGCGCAATTTAGGACCCCTGGAACCCAAATCCGAGGTCGGTTTCAGACTTTATATGTTTATATATATATATATATATATATATATATATATATATATATATATATATATATATATATATATATGTATATATATATATATATATATATATATATATATATATATATATATATATATATATATATATATATATATATATATATATATATATATATAAGTTCGTTAACCAAGAAAATCCGCCGAGGTTTTCCCGGAAAATGTTGTGTTTTCTTTCGAACAAAATTGAAAAAATTTATATCTCCAAAATTAACAAAGTAAGGACAACCAAATTCCATACGCAAGTTTATATCATTATAGGTAAGCCAGCTACTAAAATTTAGCTCTGTAGGTTAAAGGAGAAAAAAGTTACAGGCATTTAAATAAAAATAAATTTGGGTTTTCCTCAAAACAAGTCGCGATTTTAAACGTCAAAATTGGTAATATTTAGGTAATGAACCTGAAACTAATATGAGATATGGAAGGAAAATGTCTCAAGAAGAATATTTTACAAAGCCTGAAGTCTTAGTTGCAATCGTCATTGTCCTTCATTTTACTAAAATATTCCCAGAAAATTTATTTCAAATAGACCCTTTCTCTGATGATTTGGCAGTAGTGTTGGCTATATAGTCTTGAGCTTCATCTTAAAAAAAATTTCTACAATTACAGGGTGGCCCATAAGTCGTTGGTGATTTAAATTTTCTTTTTTAGTGAATTTTCTTAAAAACATTCACTAATGGGGAGGTACTCACCAAATTTAATCAAGATCGGTCCATTATTTTTTGAGTTATCGGTACGATATATATATATATATATATATATATATATATATATATATATATATATATATATATATATATATATATATATATATATATATATATATATCGTACCCATAACTCAAAAAATAATGGACCGATCTTGATCAAATTTGGTGAGTACCTCCCCATTAGTGAATGTTTTTAAGAAAATTCACTAAAAAAGAAAATTTAAATCACCAACGACTTATGGGCCACCCTGTAATTGTAGAAATTTTTTTTAAGATGAAGCTCAAGACTATATAGCCAACACTACTGCCAAATCATCAGAGAAAGGGTCTATTTGAAATAAATTTTCTGGGAATATTTTAGTAAAATGAAGGACAATGACGATTGCAACTAAGACTTCAGGCTTTGTAAAATATTCTTATATATATATATATATATATATATATATATATATATATATATATATATATATATATATATATATATATATATATATATATATATATATATATATATATATATATATATATATATATATATATATATATATATATATATATATATATATCGTACCGATAACTCACAAAATAATGGACCGATCTTGATTAAATTTGGTGAGTACCTTCCTTTTGCAAGTGGCTTGGATTTCGTTGGCCAGGAAAATCGGATCAGGTTTTAGCGGAAAATTTTGTGTTTTCTTTCTAAAAAAAATTATATCTCCGGAAATAACAAAGTGAGGGCAACCAAATTTGGTACGCGTATTTGTATTATAAAGAGTGAACCATGTACCAAAATTTAGGTCTCTATGTTTAAGGACAAAAAGTTACGCGGAGCTAAAGAAACAAATTTTGAAGTTTTCCTCAAAACGTCAAGCTCACGATTTAAAACGTCAGAATTGGCAATGTTTAGGCAAAGAACGTGAAACAAATACGGATTGTGAAAAGAAAATGTTGCAAGAAGAGTGTTCTGCAAACCCTTAAGTTTCAGATTCAACCGTCATTGACCTTCATTTTACTAAAATATTTACAGAAAATTCATTTCAAATAGACCCTTTCTCTGATGCTTTGGCTGTCGGTTTAGTTAAGTTGATGCTTTCGCTGTAGGTTTAGTGAAGTTTATGGTTTACGGTCTATAATTTTTAGTTAATTTTTGTAGAACAAATTCGTTACTGCATTTCAGCATTTTTTATCGAAATATGATGCATGTTTGTAAGAAATAAATCTGGACGCAGTAAGTGCGTTTTGGTAGCGAATTTTCATTAAATCCTTCAAATTTCAATAATTCAATTTGCTATTGACGTAAGTTTTGTTGGTTAGGAAACCAACATTTAACTTTATTTTCGGAAAATTTTTGTATAAACGCGGCAAAGGTTGGTAGCGAATTTTCATTAAATGTTTAAAATTTCAATAACTCAATTTGCTATTAACCCAAGTTTCATTGTCTAGGAGACCAGTTTTCTCAGAAATATTTAGAGTTTACTTTCCGAACTTTTTTGTACACTTTTACATAATTATTTTGATAAAATATGGTACATTGTTTCTACTATATGGGTTATACCGGTACCCAAATTGCTTTTTATGAAAATTCACTTCCATAACGCACTTGTTGCGTCTAGAGTTTTTCTAAATATGAATTAAGTTTTCTTTTGGAAATATTTTGTATAGCTGTAATGAAATTTGTAACATAAGTTTGTTTTAAAGAGACTTACACTATCTACAGATATAACAAAATCTAATTCTTTAGCTTCATAGAAAATTGAGTTTTGGGCGTTTTTCTCAAGAGAAGTTGGAACACAGGATTTTTTTGGTAATAGGGAGATCGATGGTAACCCATTTTAGAGAATTTTTCAAATGTGCGCGTACTAGGACCTCTCAAATCGATCTTCAAAAGCAGTGTAAGTTTAAAGTATGAACTATTAAGAATTAAAACGCTAACTTTAACAACCTGTGTCACTTTAATTATTTTTTTTCGACTGAGGCAAATTTCTCTAGACATTAAAATTTTGCTGCCTATCTACTGCTTCTATGTGTACATTACATTTGGATCATTCTCTATCAATTATCACGCTTTCCATTTCAACAGAATATAGGGTTTCGTTGGCATGATTTTCTAACAACAAACTGTTACAATTGACACCGCGGTCCAATTTATTTTGAGACAAGGTTTTATCCCTAAAAATCAAAGAAAGTAGACATTTAAAAAAAATCATTTTGCTAAGATTTGCTTTCATCGCAGTGAATGCCATCGAACACATCAGGGGCATCAAACCAGAGAGGTGTGACCGGCAGAATGTATATTTTACAAGAGAAAATAAAGACGTTTTAACGTTTGAATATACGCTACTATATTTTTAGTCACACGTTACTGTTTTACCGCCTGCAAAAAGATGTCATATTCCAAATTATTCTCGTTATTGTCTTGCGCAGTGTTTGGAGGCTTCCATGAAAATGCTGGTAACAGTACCTATAACAACCATTTTTCCATACCACATTTCCTGCAGGTTGCCACGGATTTTTTATCAAACAAAATGACAAGGCGTACGGCAACTCTATTGTCGGAGGCAACTGGGTAGAGGGTCGGACTTACCTTTCTCATGTGTAATGTTTCCTAAATGAAGATGGGACGCCACACATTTTTTATAGCACACAGCTGTTGAGCTTTTTAAGGTCAATGAAATGTGAAAATTGATTTAAATTAGTTACTCCCTAAACTATAAAATTTAATGAAAACACGAAAGACAATTTATTGATTTTAATAGTAATGTAGAAATATATAGACATATTATATGATGAGAAATGGGTAAATGTAAATCTAATTATAATTTATGTGAGTGAAATTCAAAATAAAAATATTTGGTAATATAGCTATTTAAAGAGGTTTAAGTTATAATTAAATTTGGAACTACGTATTCGTGTCAAATTAAATTTCCCCTCGCATGATATACCTTGCTTCGGTTAACAGAGGTGTTACAAGTTTGTGTTGCCCAGTGTACACGTGTGAGCTACAACTTACGTCGTGCAGTGTACACTAAAGCAAAATGAGTTTATCTACTTTTAAACTATCATCTAAGATTCTAATGTCCGTTGAAACTACACTGAAAAAATGACAGTTCATCGTAACCTAAATAATCAAATAATGGTAGACACTAGTTAATAGTTAATTGTTTTAGTTTGTGAATAGGAAAAGATAAGGATCTCAGTACTTTAAATAAAACAAAATGCGTACAAAAGGTTTACGCCAAATTTAAAGAAGCTATTGAATTTGGAACACATCTAATTGGTAAGTAATAATGATTATTATGTTGAGTTAAAGAAAATGATTAACTTGTTTTCTAATGCTGTGTGATTGGTTTTGATTTTAGAATATTCCGGAACTATGGATCTTCCACTACTGCTATATGCTTTCCTCAAGCTCGAGATGGATAGAAAAAATTAATTACGGATGCTGGACTTACTAGAAAATCCATCATTATTATCTTCCATTGTTACCTCTAGACTGTGATTTGAGGAGGTACTTCTGCTGCTGTGAGGTCAGTTATAACCATTTTAGTTAACAGATATTGGTTTATAAAATCACCTGGAGTTGTTATATAGGTGGCTAGACTTTTCCACCATAAAAATTCGTTTAAAGCAAGCATAAAATAGAAAGAAATTACATCCTTTCCTATTCAAAGTGACAGGCTTATACAAAAGTTAGGTGCAGACTGAATTAAAACGAGAGGAAAATTTTCTCCTTTTTTTGAAAGTTGATAATAAAATTCCAGAGAAAACTAATAATTTTTAATTCAGAATTTAAAACTGTTCATTAACCAGAATGACAAAACCTTACTTTGACATATGTCAAGGATAATTTGAAAAAGATAAACAAAATAATTAAATCATGTTTTAAGAACAACACTTGATAGAAACAAATGATCACAAACTAAACAAAAGCAAGATATATAATAAGAAGACCCTATTTAAAATATAATATATTCCTGTATTCATGTAATTATTTACTTTTAGGTCACGTAATGGAGATGACAGTGTTCCTGATATTATTAAAGCTACACCCAAAGGAACAACAGGAAGACAAAAGAAAAATTTTGCTTAACTGTGGAGCCACGGTTTTAATCTTTAAAGAAATAAAGAAGATATGCAGCAACGATCGGCAACCTGTGCAATAAGGTGATGTGTAGTGCATAGTATAGGATCGCATGCTCGTGATCAATGTGCTGTTACTGTATATTTCGGTTATTACATTGGCTTAAGAAACATGTATGCCTTTCATTGCCAACAAGGTTTAAATTGCTTTTTGTTAATAAGCAAGCTATTATGACACAGCGATTGGAAATCGGGCTTTGATGATCGAGCTGTGGATTTCTACTCCTCTTTGTAGTGTTAATGATACACCTTATTCACCTCAGTATCCGTCTTTGCATTTCATTAATTGATGGTGTTCTTTCTCAAACATAATATAATTTGCAGTGTTTCAGTTAAGTATTTGTCCATCATCATCATTGGCATTAATAATTTGTCTTTAAAATATTCAGAATCAAGAAAGTCACTATGCGGGACACTTAACGAGAAGATCCGTAGTCCATGCAGATACGTCTCTGTTTTACACATTGTCGGGCGTATGCTCGTACGCCTCTCTGATCTGAGGCAAAGTATACAACTTGTTGATACGCCCATCAATAATTACTATAAAAACTAACTATTTGGCTCGCTGTAATTAACACCCGTTCGCACAAGGAGAATACACCCAGTAATTAGAAAATTGCCATTTTGATTTGATGCCCTCGACATCTATCACGCGTATGCCGATTATAATGTATTGTCACAGCGAACACCCTGAAATGATATTTCTAGAATAGACCAAAAGTGACAGGTGTAGAATAGTGTAGAAGGTCTAGAATCTCTATGGACAGTATAAATAGACGAGCGGTGCGCAGAGTAAGTTAGTTCAGTATTAAGTCGGTGTGGTGTAGAATAAGAGTATTAAGCGAGTCAGCATTCAGGGTTGGAGTTTAAGAAGCGATCATAAAAGGCGAATAGTGGAATATAGTTCTATGAACATTTAATCATTGAGAGAAATATTTTAGTTGATACTGGTGTTGGAAAATAGTTGCTTATAATAAATTAGTAGTTTGAAAAGCTGTGATTTGTTCGTCAACAAATCTAGAACCTCGTAGAACGTAACAACTGGTGTCACAAGTGGGATGTTTAAGCTGCTAGCAGAAATATTTTCCAGAATATTCGTTGAACAACGTGTAAATTTCTAGAATCTCTGGAAGATCAGTGTCAGCAGCATTTCGTAACTGGGTGTGTTCTTGAAACAGAATAAACTGTGTACCAACTTTAAGTACGTCGAGCCTAAGACACGTAGCGCAACAACCAATATGGACTCCCAGCTATTGCAATTGATTAAAGAAATTAAAGAAGGGGCCAGAAAAACAGATGAAGAAGCCAGAAAAAGAGATGAACAAGCGAAAGAAGAAATGAGAAAATGAGATGAAGAGGCCAGAAAAAGAGATGAAGAAGCCAAAGAAGAAACGAGAAAAAGAGATGAAGAAGCCAGCAAAAGAGACGAGGAAGCCAAAGAAGAAATGAAAAAAAGAGATGAAGAGGCCAGAAGAAGAGACGAAGAAGCTAAAGAAAAAGTCAGAGAAAGAGATGAAGAAGCCAGAAAAAGAGACAAAGAAGTCAAAGAAAAAAATGAGAAAAAGAGATGAAGAGGCCAGGAAAAGAGACGAAGATGCCAAAGAAGAAATGAGAAAAAGAAATGAAGAAACAAAGAAAATTCTACAAGAACAGGCCAGCAGAATTGAGAATACTACTCTATGTGTCGACGAACATATGAAGCCGGTAAGAGACAACATCTTCCAGCAAGTAGAAAGCAGAGTAAGGGGTATCAGCGACGATGTACATGACAAGCTGACGGAAGTACAGCAGAAAGTGCATTCACTAGTAAGGAAGTGTGAAACACTAGCCAAAGGAAACATCAGGCTTGAAGATAGCCCGGTCGTAAGAACTAAGGTCCACACATTTGATGGCTCAGTCCCGTGGGGTATTTATCTATGACAATTTGAAGCCGCTGCTACCGCAAATGGTTGGGGCGACAGAGAGAAAGCGGCTTCGCTAATTGTAGCTCTCAGAGGAGATGCCCTAGATCTGCTTCAAGGTATTCCCATGGAAGAACCGCTGAGTTTTGACAGCATTAGACAGCAATTATAAATGAGGTTTGGCGACCAGCATTTACAACAGTTATATCGATTGCAGTTGAAAAATCGTTGTCAGAAACCGTGCGAAAGTCTCCAACTCGCCGACATTGTCAAACTGACGCGATTAGCCTACCTCATAGCTCCGATTGTGTTTTTAAACAAGCTGTCGGTGCAAACCTTCATTGACGCCATCAGAGATACCGACACGCAGCAAGCGCCGAGGATGGCTAGACACAAAAATTTGAACGATGCTTTGGCACATTCCTTGGAGTTTGGAGCGGTAAACCAAGCGTCGGAAAGTCATGTAAAAGTTCGCAGTCTCCAAGTCTAAGAACAAAATAAAACAAATTCATCCAAGATCATGCAGATACTAGAGAAAATAGCAGAACAAATAAGGGCGACGTCTCATAAAAGGTCACCGTGCAAATGCCTTGCGCTGCTGGAACTGCGGTAAGGTGGGGCATATAAGGGGCGAATGGTGAGCTCTAATATTACGCATAAGGGAAAAAGTGAAGCTAAGGCCGGTAACCATTTCTCAGGTTAGCGTTCTCGTCGTAGACGGATACGTAAGCGGTAATAAGACTCAGATGGTCGTCGACACAGGCGCACCTAGGACGATTTTTCTCCGCGACCTGGTTCCAAGATGGCAAGTAAGAGAGCCAGACAGAGTGTACAGAGTAAATGCAGCCGGTGGTGATCGGATCCAGGTATTTGGCGAAACTGACGTCGAGCAGCAAATTGGGACAAGGAAGGCAAGGGAGAGAGCCATAGTCGCCGCCATATCAGACCCGATTATGATTGGCTTGGACATACTTCTGAGTCTGTGCCCTAAACTTGATCTTGGCACTAACGTCCTGACTATCGGCGGTGAAGAAATAATAATGTCGCCTTGTAGTAACCTGGTAGTGCGAAAAATCACCATAGAAGGAAATATCGTCGGCCGTGAAAGTGCCATTCCAGTGAGGAGAGCTATGAGAGGAAGAGACGACCCACTTACTCGGCCAGCAGCAAGTGGAGAAGAAATTATGAGAGAAGTACAAGATGAAGGGTGTAAAAACGATGTAAATGTGAAACTAACCCAAAAAAAGATCGGTGAACACATTTGTGGGAACAGAATAAATGTTGACATGATGAATAGGGCTCGCTGAGGTATTTGTGCAAGTAGAAACACCAGAACAAGAGAAACTACACGGAAGAACCAGTACCACGTAAGAACTTTGCTTGAAGAATGCTCCGACACGCTAACGAGAAGGAAAACGATCCACTGTGCTGTCAGAATGCATATACGAGTAGAAAGCGACCGTATTGTGACGTGCCAGCTAATTCGGCTGGTTTTAAAGAAGGAGATCGTGTGTGGTTCTACAATACAGTACGACGCAAGGGACGGTCACCGAAACTACAGAAATTATGGGAAGGTCCTTATAAGGTGGTCAAAAAGATCAATGACGTTGTCTATCGCATTCAGAGGGGCCCGAAGAGCAAGATGAAGATGCACAGACTTACGCCATACCAAAAAATGTCAGAATTCGACCGGGACGATCGAATATAAGGGGGGGGGGCAGTGTCACAGCGAACACTCTGGAATGATACTTCTAGGAGGGACTAGAAGTGACAGGTGTAAAATAGTGTAAAAGGTCTAGAATCTCTATAGACAGTATAAATAGACGAGCGGTGCGCAGAGTAAGTTGGTTCAGTATTAAGTCGGTGTGGTGTAGAATGAGTGATCATAGAGTATTAACCGAGTGAGCAGTAAGTGTTGGAGTTTAAGAAGTGATCATAGAAGGCGAAGAGTGGAATATAGTTCTATGGACATTTAATAATAGAGATAAATATTTTAGTTGATACTGGTGTTGGAAAATAGTTGCTTATAATAAATTAGTAGTTTAAAAAGCAGTGATTTGTTCGTCAACAAATCTATAACCCCGTAGAACCTAAAAATATTTACTTTTTGATTTGGTTTATATATGAGACGTCTTTGCTGTCTCCCTACGCTGTTTTGTATTTATAAGTTATTGCAAGTGTGGATAGTTTTGAGCTCTAAATTTAGAAACATGTTACCAAACTATACGCTATCTTATAAGAACCGATATTTTGCCCCAAGCGGAATTAATCCCATCTCAATAGTTCTAGATAATACAGCGTGATACAACAGCAAAGTTTCTAATGCCTTAATGCATTGGTTTCCACTTTACTCTTAGTATTGGTTAAATTCAGAATCTTAAAATATACCAGCAAACTTTGGTGTTGAAACAAATAGTTAGAAACTTCTAAGCCAGTACCAAACTATAGCAAAAATTATGCATACAAATTTTAGATGTTATTAATTTTTTCACTTATAAATTTAGTTTTTAGCTGTGCATGAGCCTCCATTTTGACTGATTTAAATAACGCGTCGTTTTACATTCGTGCTTGCCTGCTTCAAGTCTGGAGATACTGATCTTTTGTCCTTTGATGTTGCCTTTGTCTGGAAAGCTGAAGACAATAGATGGAATTCCAACTTTAACCATTTCTGAAGCAAATGTCAAATGTCGACCACAGATTTTTTGACTTTTAGAAATTAGTGTCCTAGGGCTTAAAACTTAAAACAAATTGCAATTAATACACCATTAGCAGAGATTTCCACTGCAATAAGCACCACAGTATTCAAGAAGGTAATAGATAAATTTCATCATTACCAAGGAATGTCACAGTAATTTGTTTAGCTCCTAATACTTATATCCCAGCAAAGATATAGATAGTGTCCATTATGCGCTACCAACAAAATGCAAAAACACGTTTACAAAGAACAGAATAAATACAAGACAGAAATGCGACGTGAACAAACTAAACTATGAGAAGGAACTGGAGAAGTTTAAAGAAGAAACCAATAAGCTAAATTATAGCGAATAGATATCTGGATGGGAAAATATAAAATCTGTTTAAAGAAGAGGTATCAAGCAAATCCTTGCTAACATCAGAAATACAAAATTGATGACCAGATGATAAAATATTGTTTAAAGAATACAACGTATACAGAAATAGGCTAAAGGAATTGATAAAAATAACAAAGAGTAATGATTATAGAAGAATGATAAAGAGTAACAGTGGTACCCATAAAGCTATTTGGAGGTGCATTGGGGAAGTGGAAAATTGGGGGTGTACAGTAAGGAAGTAAGTGAAGGAGGTCGTGGAAGATGTGGGTGTATTGATGGAAAACAAAAGAGAAATTGCAGAAGAATTTAACACTTTCTTTCAGAGTATGGGAGCGTGGCTTGCAACTGAGGCGAAGAGAACACAACTAGCTTTAGGAGAAATTATACAAAGAGCTCAATCGTGTGAAGAGGTATCACAGACGATAATGCCCTTTAAATCGAATAAGTCCCCTGGGGTAGATGGGTTCAAAGCAGAATTGCTTAAACATATTTCTATTTAAATTTCTCCACCCTTGAGATATATTGCTCTCAAAGTTACACGTGTCTCTCTTTACAAATCTGACAGTAAAATTGATGGCGGTAATGATAGACCTGTCTGCATTGTGTCTTGCCTCTATAAAGTGTTTGAGATAATATTAACAATATACTTAAAAGTATTTCTCGAAGAATACCGCATATTTTTGATGCTCAGAATGGCTCTCGAAAGGCGATGTCGGCAGTTAATCCTGTGGTACATCTGACGGGAAAAAATTAATTGTTTAATTCATGAGTCAGATCTAGCTTAATGCATCTTTGTCGATCAGGCCAAATCAGTAGACATAGTGAGTCACTGTGAGGTCTTGTAAGCACTGGAGAGAAACACATGGAGAGCTATCTGAAGAGCAGGAGCAGTGTGCGGCGATAGACAGTGGGGCAAGCAGTCACAAAAAATCGAATGTGGCGTTCCTTAGGGCACTGTGCTTTGACCGTAGCTTTTCTGTCTTTATGTTTATAATATATTTCTCCTCGAGAGCTGTGGAGATGTTGTGAGCTTCAGTGACGATTCAGATATTTTATAACGCCATTCCAACCAGGTAGATCAGAAAGCGAGAATGGAGGCAGATTTTACCCAAGAAGCTGGATTGTTTGAGTCTAGAAAATGACACTTAATTGGAGAAACGTCATGCCAACTAGGTAGATCAAAAAGCAATGTTGGAGGCAGATTTTACCCAAACAGCTGCATTCTTTGAGTTTATAAAATGACATTTAATTGGAGAAAAAAATATTATTTGCATTTTGCCCCTTTTGATCGAAATCTGCTGAAGTATAATGCCTTCTCGATAACGACGAAAAATGCGTGCCTTGAGCTTGGTGGCATAATATAAAGTATATTGACGTTATAATAGACCAACATCTGCGATGGAATAGGCACGTAAATTCTGATGTGAAAAAACTGCGATATCTTATCACAAAATTGAATTTTTGTAAACGAATATACAGTCTGGAACATTTGAAAAATATTGTATTTTGCTCTCATTCAGTCTCGTCTCACCTACGGAATATTGTCTTGGGGCTGGGTTGTCAGTGCAAATTGTTTGGAAGGAACAGAGAAATTGTTACTAAAGGTTATATGTGCACATGGAAGTTTACATCAAAGCGATAGCTTGTATGAGGAGAATGGAATATTGTCTTTAGATACAGGGTGTGCGAATTAAAACTTCTTAGCTAAAAAATATGGCAATTAAAAAAAAAGAAATAAAAAGCCGAGACACGTCGACTTTGTTTTTAAGGGGGACAATTGACGGCGTATTTTCTGGTGTCTTATAATCTACCCCTAGACAGGTGCGTAAACTACCCCTAAATTTTAAATTGCACCCTATGTTGAGCCACATTTCATTTTAACGCTTTCTCTATTCTGCTCATTAAAACATAAGACTTTTTCAATTTTGGACGTGGCCATGAAATCATCAGTTAGAAAATAAGACAAAATATCAATGACTGAAATAATGTTATTTAATAAAATGTTCAAATTGTTCTCCCTCCACTTTCATACAATTATATAACCTTTTATACGCTTCGGAACGAACATCTAGAAGCATTTCGAGCGTTGTCTAACAACATTTTTTAACAATTTATCGATGAAAACATTTTCTTTTATGATTTTTCCTTTACCTCTTAATACAATTTATCCATTAAACTTTCTCGTCTGTTTTACTTTAAACTAGACTAGTAAATATCCCGCAAAATCATCAAAAAGCCGACTGAATTCCAACTCACTAAAATGGTTTCTAAATTGCTGAAAAAGTGGAAATAATTAGTTTGTTTTACAGGAATGGCAACTGTGCACCACAAACAGCACATATATTAATGATCGTCATCCTGAGAAAAACACTTCGCATCGATACGTTCTGGATTTAATGCTTAAATTTTTGGAAACTGGTTCGATTCCAAATAGAAAGCATCAATGTGAGCAGGTCGTACGTAATGAGGGCAATCAGGTAGCCATCCTGGGTCACATCGCAATGGAACTAATTTTAAGTCTCAGGAAACTTGCGAATACTTCAGGAATTTCTGTAGCTACTTATGTTGGTTGAAAAAAATCCATTGTTGAATTGAAAAATATTTTGTTTGATGCAAAGGTTTGTTAAAGTTTAATATTCTTTGCAGACAAATGTCCAAGGCACGGCAAGAACTCTAGCTTCGTTATTGACAAGTTTTGCCCCTATAACGGTATGAAAGTAAAACAGTTTACCCGTTTACTCATGTAGCATTTTTCATAAATTTAATACCTATTTACTTATATTTTAGGTATCAGAAAGTGATCACCTTCCCAAGGGAATTTGCAGCAGATGTAAGCATAAATTAAGAAGTTGCTTAGAGTTTAGAGACATAATCATTCAATCTGACTTTAAGTTACGTATTGATTTAGAGGAATTGAATGTTCATTCTGCTGGGCAATCCGCTATCGCCATTTATTGCAGACCTTTTCATGAGCAGATTTGAAACAGATATTTAAAGTGACGCCAGTTATTTTCCTAGAGTGTGGTGTCGTTACGTGGATGATATTTTCGCGGTGTTTAACACAAACATTTGCAGAATAGAAGATTTTATTGCCAAATTAAACAATAAATTTGATTCTATAAAACTTACCCACGAATTAGAAATTAATAATAAATGACCCTTTCTAGAGGTACTAGTTATCAAGAATAAAGACACTTTAGAGTTCGATGTCTATAGAAAGGAAACCAACACTCTAAGCTACATTCCGAACGACTCACATCATACGTACGCACAAAAAATGGCCAGTCTGAATTTTTTAGTAAGTCGGTTAATTAATTTTCCTTTAAACAAAAGTAGATATACCAAAGATATAAATTATATTAAGAACGTGGTCGAATATAACGGATACACTGCTTGCCTAGTGAAAAAATTAATCAACAAACAGAAAACAAAGAAAATGTTGACGCAATCAACGACGTTTAAAAGAGAAAAATCGGATAAAAACTTTGTTTGCTCACCTTTTGAACCTAGAATTACGAGGGGTCTAGATAGCATTTTTTAAAAAGTCAACTTACAGATAACATTTTCAACAAAAAGTACCTTAAAAAACTTGCTAGGTAACCCAAAAGACAAGGATAGCATGGAGAAAATATCGGGAATTTATGAAATAAGTTGTAAAGATTGTAATCTTAAATACGTCGGACAAACAAAAAGATCGATTGGAATTAAATTCAAAGAACACTTATCCCAATCACGTTACGGTACTGTAGATAAGTCTTCTGTCCCCCGACATACTTGGGATAATAATCATCACGTTGATAAAGATAATCTGAAATTAAAAAAAAAGTTGAGCAACCAGGACAACTACACGCGTTAGAAAGTCTATATATTGCGAAATATAGTTACAACAAAAAATGTATGAACGCTTCACCACCGCCAATTACGAGTCACCTGATCGAATGCTTTGTTAAATAAAATTCCCACGCGTCAACACGTTCTAAAAATAACATAAGTATACAGATATTTCCGCCAAAGGAATCTATGTTAATTTAGCTGCCGTTGAACCTTTCCAAAACTATTAGAGGTGGACACCTTTTAGATAAGATAGTAGGGACGGTGCAAAGACCTTGTCCGGCGATAAAAATACAATACACTGTGGAATTTGCCTGCGACTAGTTTCCCATTTCAGTCCGGTCTTTTTACCAAAGATCCGGTATATAAGTTGATGTTAGTTTTTAAATAGTTAGAATTTTTCATCCTCTGATGACGCTAACTTGGTTAGTGAAACGATCGTCAGGTCTTTTTAAAATGTGTTGTGGTGATTTGGGTTCTCCAAGTGTACTTATCAGTGCTCATCACAGATTCCAATCATCACTTAGCTATTCCCAAAAGTTCTGCCTTGAATTTTTACCGATTTCTTCCATTAATTTTATATAAAAACTGTATAAGTATCTCAGATGTATTTCATTTCACTAAATTAAATATAATAATTATGTTTCAGATTTGATAAGACATGTTATCTGTCCACAGTATTCCAATATAACTTTATACATTTTTACAGTATCTCCTTATTTTAGTCATTGGTTATGTGTTCAGTATTGACACCTGTATACTGAGCCCCGAAGGGCAGACAGATAACTACGCAAATGGATCAATCATTGAAATCCTGAAACATGAACACATAGTCAATGCCAGATTCCCGAAACTGGAACAGAGTTGCCTGTAATGAAGCCACCGGTGGACAGGTGGCGCGTTGATCAATCGTCGTCCTACACAGGATGACAGGATCCTTTAACAATTCCGTATTTATCTTGTGGAGGTCGGTATACATAACAGACGTTACTTAAATTAAACGAAAAGCATATACCGAATTGGAGAGCAATAAAGTTTTGGTAAGACATACATTTGGACTTATACAACTTGACTTGTGTTTGTTGTAATCGGAAGCTTAGAAATACGCGAATGAATACTATGTATTTACTTTTAATTGCAGTAAATATAGCTGGTCCAATCATCCAGTATCGGCTCGTGCATCAATGCATTGGCCGTGCGCAAGAAAAAAAGTTCGTGACGCAGCAAGTGCGTTATGGTAGTAATTTTTTGTTAAATGCTTCAAATTTGAATAACTCAAGTTTCTACGAACTTAGAAAGTTGAATTTTGGTGCATAGTAGGGTGTTACCCAGGGCAACATATCTACCAAATTTCATCAAAATAACTTTGTAATTTTCGGAGAAAAAATTTTGGTAAATTTGCACTTTAGCTCCCAAACGCTTTTCAAAAAAACTGTTTTCAGAAACCTGTCTAGAACCCCCCCCCCCCCCCCAGCAGCACCTGTAATTTCAAGCCCTTTATTTTCACTTTGCATTTGATCAGCTAAACACTCTTAATCTGTCTGGCAGAATAATAATTTATTATCAATAACTCGGCCGATCTATACAGATACCTGGCTCTACGTTGAGTTCTTGAATTAAAAATCCCCCTTTGGTTTTTTTGCTTCATTTATTTTCATGATAAGCCGATTGTTTTCGTCCTTGCCAAAAGTTATTTAAAACGAATTCATACCATCAAAAACTACGTTGAATACGCCTTCCAAAGATCTGCCGCATGGTCCATGTTGCTACTCAAAAAATTAAAGGGTGGTAACCTTTCAAAAGGAGGTTGTTAAAAAAATGTCGATAATGCCGCCAATAGTCGCAAAGAATCGGTTATGCAATTCTAAAAATTTTGCGTCCGACGCCTTACTCGGTTTAAAAGTTATGGCTTTGTTGCGTTACTTATGAGCGACTCTGTATACAGGGTGATTCATATGAGTGACCTATTAGAATATTTGTCAAACTATGTGTGACTTTTATCAGGATTGTTTTATCTGAATTCAATAGTACTGTCTTTTTTAGACGTATTAATTAAAAATAATGTCTCTCTTGAGTTCGATGTACAGATAGGAAACCATCACTCCAAGCCACATTCCAAATGACTCACATCATACGTTCAAACAAAAAACGGCTAGTTTCAATTTTTTAGTAAATGGGTTAATACAACTTACTCTAAGTAAACGTATATAGGGTGGCGCAGTGAAAACGAAACAGACCGATTTGCGTCCAGAGAATTTTTTTTTAAGAAACGCTGAAACATGTCAATTTTAATATTGAGGGTGACATGTTTTGACATAAAACTCAACTTTGTCACATCAATCTCTTAAGGGTGATGATAACAACCCTTATATTTTAAATAAGGAACATGGTTCGAGTGTTACATCATTTGAAAGCTCTTTCTTTATCAATTCAGCGCACTAATTTTTTTGGAAGTTTTATCAACTCGTTTAAAAATTATTCACAGTTGGAATTGCCAGAACGTATTTCATCCATTGCGATAATAAATGCACTATTTAGTCAATTTTTCGTTAAAAAAAACTAAAAAACAAAACCAAATGTTCAAAAATGTTTATTCAGTTAAGTAAGGGTTCAAATTGTTGACCACCAGCTTCCATACAAAAGTACACATTTTGTTCGAAACGAGCCTTGACATTATGGAGCATTAGTGGAGTTATTAGACTCAATTCTTCAACAATGCGTCGTCGTAATTATTACAGAGACTCCGGTTCTGTTGCAAAAATTATACTCTTTAAATGGCCCCATAGAAAGAAGTCTAAAGGAGTTAAATCCGGTGATCTAGGGGGCTACTCAATAGCACCTTTACGCCCAATGCATTGTCCTGGAAACTCTGTGTTAAAAAACTCCCTAACACGTTGTGAAAAATGCGGAGGAGTTCCATATCGTTGAAACACGAATTGATTTTCGTGATAGCAATCATCATTTCAACAATGTCAATTAGTAGAGGGTGAACGATATCTTCTAGTAACTCCAAATAAGTTTCGCCACTCAAATTGCTATCAAGATGGTCCGATTAAACGGTCTTCAAAAATGCCGGTCCACACATTCAATTTCCGTGGAGTTTGAGTGTGGACTTCGTGAAAATTTCTTGGATTATTATCTGCCCAATAACGACAATTATGACGATTGACTGTAGAGTTTAATAAAAACGTACACTCGTCTGAAAAGCAGATATTGAACAGAAAGTTCCCGTTATTAGCTATTCGTGCAGTCATAACTTCACAAAACTTCAGCCGCCAATCAAAATCACCTTCATTTCATCAATTTATGATGCTTCAATATTCGCTGAATAGTTCTTCTTTTGGTGTTTAAAACAGTGGCCAATGTTCTCATGCTCAAAGTTGGGTCTGCAGCAATTTGTCCTAAAACTTCAATCTCAGTAGTCTCATTTCTAACCGGAAATTCACGTTCAGGATCCCGTTTTTTGTTGGCTACTGAACCACTTTGTCGAAACTTTGCAACTAACTCCAAAATGTATTTTCTGTTAACATACTTGTTAAGATGTCGTTCATTAAACAAATTTGCGGTACGGTTGGCACAGTCATCGTTTTAAAAAAAAGAGTAATTATTTCAACTCTTTCTTGTACAGAACACAACATTGTAAAATTAATTTTCGGTAGTACTATCAAGTATCAAACCGACCGATAGACTGAAATAATAAACCGAATTTCTCTCATTCCGATAAGAAATGTTCTGATAATCATTTTTTTGTTTACAAACCAACAAAACATTGACTATCAGCACATTTTTATCGGAATGAGTGAAATGCGTTTTTGCATTTTCAACTGTGAATAATTTTTAAACGAGTTGATAAAATTTCCAAAAAAATTAGTGTGCTGAATTCAGAAAAGAAAGAGCTTTCAAATGATGTAACACTCGACCCATGCTGCCCATTTAAAATATTCATTATTATCACCACCCTTAAGGGGTTGATGTGACAAAGTTGAGTTTTATGTCAAAACATGTCCCCCTCAATATTAAAATTGACGTGTTTCAGCGTTTCTTAAAAAAGCATTTCTCTGGACGCAAATCGGTCTGTTTCGGTTTCAATACGCCACCCTATATATAGCAAAGAATTAGAGTACCAAATATAACGCATCCTCGGTTTGCTTAGTGAAAAAATCAATTGATAGAGACAAAACAAAGAAAATGTTCGTGGAATCCAAGACATTCAGAAAAGGCAAAGTAGACAAAAACTTGTTCTGAGTACCATTTCTGCGAATCACGAGGCGTCTCGAAAAAATAAAGTTTAATTGTTAAGTAATTTTAAAGATAAGGGCTAAGTTACTAATGTAAGGTATCTATGAAATAAGTTGAAAAAATTGTAATATCAAATACGCTGGGAAAACAAAAAAAGCCATTATAACCAGATTTAAGGAACACCCGGCACAGCTGAGATACGATACTGCAGACAAGTCATGCGTGGCTCTGCGTATTTGTGATAGTAATCACCACATTGATGAAAAAACCTGAAGCTTATCAAAAACGTTAGACAACCGGTAAAATTAGACGCCTACGAAAGTATTTCTGTATCTAAGTCCACAAGCAACAAAGTTTGTTTGAATAGAGTCTGGATACCTATCAATAGTTCACTGTTCGCACTCCCTTTCGGATAAAGAAGATGCGGAAACTGCGTGCGTATAAGCACAACGGGATTTTCTAAAGCGACTTCCAGTAAACATACAAACGTAGAAAGTTTGTTTGTGATCTCCTTCTCCAGAGGTGTCAGTCTTTGGCCTGACACCTAATATAAACACAATGTCTAAGGTATCGATGGTGAGACTTTGCAAAAATTTTTTCAAATGAGCGCGAGTTTGGGCTTATTCCCAGAAAGTAAAGTGTCAAAAAAAAATTACAGTCTTTTTCACCTATTCATGCATCGATCCAGGGACACACTGTGTATATATATATATATATATATATATATATATATATATATATATATATATATATATATATATATATATATATATATATATATATATATATGTATGTATCCAACCGATAACTCAAAAAATAATCAACCGATTTTGATGAAGTTCGGCAAGTGCCTTTCTTTTATTAATAGCTTAATAGCTTGGATGAGTTCGTTATCCAGAAAAATCGGACAAGGTTTCCGGGAAAATTTTGAGTTTTCCTTCGAAAAAAAAATTTTATCCGAAAATTACAAAGATATTTCAATGAAATTTGGTGAACATATTGCTTTCGAAAATACCTTACTATGTGCCAGAATTCAGCTTTCTAGGTTTACAGACAATTGAGCTATTCAAATTTGAAACATTTATTTTTAATATCACCGCGTTTCATTGACAATGGCAAACCTGGCTTATATGAGATCTAGTATGTCGTTGCCTGCCAACGGAACATTTGATATTATTGCGCAGGTCTGTTAGACGCTGTAACTGACGTTTATCATATGGTATGAGATTGTTTATATGTTTATTTGTTTCAGTTGGCAAATTATTTGTGTTATTTGGGAAATTTTTATATACAAGTGCAAATTATTCCTTTATTAATGTTAGTGGGTGGGCTAAACAGTGTTTGTTAGGTTTTATCAACACATATGAATGATGGAAGTTTTACAAGAAGGGCTGATATGCAACAGGTTAGTTATTTTCTCTTTGATGCTTTGGTGGTAGTTTTAGTTAAGTTTATGGTTCAACGGTTTATAATGAGGAGATCGCGACTATAGAATTTTAAAAAGATTTCTTCAAATGAGCGCAAACTAGGCCCCCTGGAATCCATATCCGGGTTTACGTTCAGTTTTGATCTGCTTACATATATACAGGGTGACGCGTTTCTACGGTATAGCTCAATATAATGATTATTATACAAAAGACGAGGAATAATTGTATAAGTTAATTATAGGGTATCTTGAGCTGCATCTTATAAAATTATTTTGACAATCCCCGGCTGGCCCATAAGTCGTTGGTGATCCCTACAATTTTTTTTTCGAACAGACTTATTTTATTGTATTTTTTATCGAAATATGTGTGTAAGAAAAAAAACCAAGACGCAGTAAGTGTGTTTTGGTAGCAAATTTTCATTAAATGCTTCAAATTTCAATAATTCATATTGTCGAAAAATTTTGGTACATGTTTAAACTATAAGTTATTTAGATAAAATATGGCACATTGTTTCGACTATATAGGTTATACCGGTAACCAAATTGATGACTGTTTGCATTAAAAAGACATATTTGATCTTCAAAGCATTTTTATAAAAATTCACTGCCATAATGCACTGGCTGCCTCCAGACTTTTTCATCTTCTGATGAAAGTTTGTTAGTGAAACGATTGTCAAGCCTTTAAGAATGTGTTGTGGTGATTTGGGTTCTTCAAGTCTACTTATCTTTAATACTATTTATAATATATTAAAAATCGGTTTATTAAAAATTTGAATTCATTTGGACAATGCCTAATCCAATGTGTTAATAAAACTAAGATTTTAATGGGTCTGAAAATATCTCGTATCCTTGAAAACTAAACTTAGATGACGTTACCTAAAGTGATCCTTTTAAGTATGGTTTTCTACAAAGTTACGAAGTGCTTATGTTTTACTAATCAGGGTGACTCCGCTTAAAGGCATCGACCTAAATTCTCGCAAAAAGCACCAGAATAGTGAAAAATGCCTCCATACTTTGTAAATATTACGCCGACATCACTGCCAAATGAAAAATTAATTTGGGATACGCAGGCTGTTCCGCGAAACACGGGTATTTTTAAATTTAAGATAAAGTTAGTTGAACAGACATAAAAACGCAAGGCTTAAAACTGCTAACATGATATTAGGAAAACAAATACTTTGTATTGAAAAATGGGACTATTTCTTATTTTTTTGTTGAAGTAAAAACTTAGAAAAACACTTCGTAGGGATTTGAATGTATGTTATTAAGCTGGAACTCAGTGTTTTAGTTTCACGACTAATTTCGATAAGGAAATAATATACTGTGTAATTATTGAATTTAGGTATAAGTAGGTAAAGAAGTAGGTAAATACAATCTTTATTTGCAATAAGAAAAAAACATTACAAATAGTCAGCAGGTATGTGCTTGTATAAAAAAAAAACAAATAAGCTATATGCAAAATGAGGACAATACTGGTTATAAACAAACATACATATAAACAGTCTGGACACAGCAGGTGCGTTATGGTGGTGAATTTTCATAAAAAAATGTTTTTAATAGCAAATTAGTCTGTTTTTTTAAGAAAGCAGGCATCTAATTTGGTTACCAGTATAACCTACATAGTAGAAACAATGTGCCATGTATCATCAAAGTAATTTTATTGTTTGAAAATATAAAAAAATGCGAAATTAAACAAACTATTCCCGAAAAAACTGGTTTCTTAATCAACCTTATAGGTAAGTAGCAAATTGAGCTATTTAAATTTGAAGCATTTAACAAAAATTCGCTACCATAACGCACTTGCTGTGTCCCGAATTTCTTGCAAAAATGCAGTAACATAAGGCGTGTTCGATTAAAAAAAAAAGGAAATTTGTATCACCAACGACTTATGGGCCATCCTGTGATTGTACATTTTTTTAAGATCTAGCTCAAAACAGCCTATAATTAATGTATACAAATTTTTTTTCGTATCTTGTACAATAACAGATATATTGAGCTTTATCGATTCTTTACGAAAATTCGACAAAATTTATGTACCATTAAATGATAAACACTATAGCTAAGACTACTGCCAAAGCATCAGAGAAAGGGTCTATTTGAAATGAATTTTCTGGAAACATTTTAGTAAAATGAAGGATAATGGCGGTTGAAGCTAAGACTTCAGGCTTTGTAAAGCATTCTTCTTCAGACATTTTCTTTCCATATCTCGTATTAATTTCAGGTTCTGTGTCTAAATGATGCCAATTTTGACGTTTTAAATCGCGACATTGACGTTTTGATGAAAACCACAATTTATTTTTCTTTAAATGCCTATAGGTTTTTTGACTTTTAACATACAGAGCTAAATTTTGGTAGGTAATTTACCTATACCTATATAATTATATAACCCCGCTTAGTAAATTTGGTTGTACTCAGTTTGTTATTTCCGGAGTTATGAATTTTTTTCGAAAGAAAATACAAAATTTTCCGGGAAAATCTGGGCCGATTTTCCTGGCCAACGAACTTGTCCAAGCCACTTGCAAAAGGAAGGTATTCACCAAATTTAATCAAAATCGGCCCATTATTTTTTGAGTTATCGGAGTGATATATATATATATATATATATATATATATATATATATATATATATATATATATATATATATATATATATATATATATATATATATATATATAAACATATAAAAATTGAAACTGATCCCGGATATGAGTTCTAGGGGGCCTAATTAGCGCTCATTTGAAGAAATGTTTTCAAAATTAAAAAGTCGGGATCTCCTCATTAGTGAATTTTTTTAAAGAAAATTCACGAAAACACAAACATAAAATTACAATCAGGTAAGTATAAAAAGTTAAACATAATTATAAAACGAATTATGAAATATAAACATAAAGAAATATATAAAATGCAGCAAGAACAACAAATAAAAGAAAACTGAGTACTATACTCCCAAATTAAAATACTCGCCTAGCGAATAAATTGTTACCTTTAGCAAATATTGCGTTATTTATCTCTTAAAAATTATCCTGTCCAAATTTTTATAAGAAACAGGGAGCTTATTATAGAGTCTAGCTCCGATGTAATAAATTCCCTCTTGTCTCCGCTTTAATCGATGCAACCACATCATTGGTTCTAAAGTCACCTATATGCTGATGCACGTATATCAAACAATTATATATAAACAGAAATGTAACATACAGACTTGGAGACTACTTCTGTGGCTTCACTGTTTGGTTTCGTTTCTGTAGGTGAAGGACGTAGCCAGCGCGGAAGCTAACTGGAGTAAGCGGCCCTTATGAATTCTAGATGTTCTAGGATTTTCTTTAACGTTTCTGTGACTAGTTTCGATGCGCCACAGCATCCACATAGAAATAAAAATTGAATTAGTAGGAAATCATGACAAATACAAATAACGATCTGTTGCTATGTTATGATGTTATTGTTAAAAAATTTATCAAAGTTGAAATTAAAATTAAACACAGATGACGGACGAGGCTTTCAAAAGATCTACGTGCCGTTTGTCAGTATTTAACATAAAAATATAACTAACCTATAACAGTAATAACCATAATAACCATTACAACAATGAAATAACTAAACAATAACAGTAATAAGGCACACTATATACAATGAAAGTATCGACATACATCAACTCACTATATTATTACAACCTTTTTGAAAAATAGTTAAGATTTATTTTCTTTCATTTATTTAATTAGGAAGAAGAATATCCAAGAAAGAGGAATTCACTTAATTAGTTTGCTCATTTAAACAAGGCAATTATTGTCGTGTGTGTGCTTTTTGACTTCTTAAGCTTCAAAAAAGTCTAGTTTACGCTTGTGTTTACAAAAATCTAGTGGTTGTGTGCGGTTATTTACTGTAGGTCTATGTTCGGCATCAATAATATGTTTTGCAGATGTATATTTGTCAGCGTGGTTATTTATAAATGCAGAAATATGTTCTTTGTATCGGGTGTTAAAATTTCTAGAAGTTTGGCCTATGTAGATTGCGTAACAATATGTACAACCTAATTTATAAACTCCAGTTGTTGTCAAGAAACAAGATTTTCCATTCGCGTTAAGTAACAAATCACGCGTGGTGTTGTAAGATTTAAAAGCCACCTTTGTATTTGTACAGGTATTTAAATTTTTTTAAATGTTTTCTGAAATGGTTCTAAAATAAGTTATCGAAACGTACCTGTTTTTTAAGCCCTAAAAATTAGCTTGTACACATTGTAAGGCAATCTACATAGGCCCAACTTCTAGAAATTTTAACACCTGATACAAAAAACATATTTCTGCATTTATAAATAACCACGCTGACAAATCTACATTTGAAAAACATATTATTGGTACCGAACATAGACCTACAGTAAATAACCGCATACACCTGCAAAATTTTTGTAATGACAAGCGTAAACTGGACTTTTTGAAGCTTTAAAAGTCAAAAAGCACACAGGCGACAATAGCTGCCTTGTTTTAAATAAGCAAACTGATTTAATGAATTCCCCTTTCTTGCATACTCTTCTTCCTAATTAAATAAATCAAAGAAAATAAATCTTAACTATTTTTTCAAAAAAGTTTTAATAAGATAATGAGTTGATGTATGTAGATACTCTCATTGTACATAGTCTGCTTTATTACTGTTATTGTTTAGTTATTTTATTTTTGTAACTTCTTTTACAGTTATTACTGTTATAGGTTAGTTCTATTTTTATGATAAATATTGGCCTGCACCACGTAGACATTTTGAAAGCGTCATCCGTCAGCTGTGTTTCATTTTATTCTCAATTCTGATGAATTTTGTGATCAAGATATCATAATATAGCAACAGATCTCTATTTGTAGTTGTCATGGTTTTGTACTAATTCAATTTTTACCTGTCTGAGGATGCTGTCAAGCAGCGAAACTATTTACAGAAACGTTGAAGAACATCCTAGGACATCTAGAATTCAGGGCCGCTTTCTCCAGTTAGCTTACGCGCTGACTACGTCCTTCACCTGCGGAAATGGAACCAAACAGTGAATCCAGAGAAGTAGTCTACACGACTGTATGTAGTATGGACCAGTTTCGGCAATTCAGCAAGTGAGGGCAACAACAATCAATGAAGAGATGTAACAGTCAATATTCCAAGTTCTTTAAATGAATCCCTATATGAATCAAGCGAACTGAGCCCGCCAAATACACTCGCCGCTCTTTTCTGGAGAAAAAACATCATGAGCTTCCACCGAACTTCCACAGAACACAATCCCATAGTTTGCGACACTGTGAAAATTTGCAAAGTAGGCTGCTTGCAGCATATGATATGCTAATATGAATTGAAAAATGACAAAACAGTGGAACCGTCCACATGAAAAAGTACAGGGTGTTCTACTTGAAGTAAGCAAGTTACAGTGTTTCAAGCTTTCCCAAAATCACAGCTAAATTTCTTACACCCCGCATGAATCACAAAATTATCAGACAAAATATATTGTTCTTGTACTTTACCCTCACCACCAGTGGCATCCAATTTTTTTTTCTGTAAATGCCTATAACTTTTTTGCTTTTAACATAGAGATCTAGATTTCCATATGTAAGGCAAGTTTTATAGTAGACACGTATGTGCCAAATTTGGTTGTCATAGCTCTGTTATTTTTGGAGATGAAAAAATTTCCGAAAGAAAACCAAAAATTTTCCCGGACAAACTGGTCCGATTCTCATAGCTAATGAACTTCGTTTTACGAAAAATTCACTAAAAAAGAATGCGGTGCTGAGTATGGGCACTGATATACCGCTCGTAGAGTCGATTCGGAACTTAGAGTTAGTAATGGATAACACTTTTCGATACCGGGAAGCTGTCTAGCGTTGTTTGAGTCGTGGATATGGCGGATTGAGGCTTTTGTACCCCCCACAAGCAATATATACCTACACAGATTTAAAAAGTCTGGAAGCAGCAAGTGCGTTATGGAAGTGAATTTTCTTAAAATGTTTTTAATAGAAAATATATTTCCTTAATGCAAGCAGGAAGCAATTTGGTCACCGGTATAACCTATATAGTGTACCATATTTTACCAACATAACTTTTTTGAAAATGTACAAAAATTTTCCGAAAATAAACTTAAAACATTTCTGAGAGAACTCGTTTCCTAGCTGACGAGCCTTAGGTTAATAGCAAATTGCGTTACTGAATTTTGAAGCGTTTAATGAAATTTCGCTACTAAAACGCACTTACTGCGTCTCGATTTTTTTTACAAACATGCATCATATTTCGATAAAAAATGCAAAAATGCAATAAGGAATGTTAAAAAAAGCAGGTATCACCAACGACTTATGGGCCATCCTATGGTTGTCAAAATAATTTTATAAGATGCAGCTCAAAACCCCCTATAGGTAACGTATAAATTTTTTTCTCGTATCCTGCATAATAACAATTATATTGAGCTTTACCGTAGAAATGCGTTACACTGTATATATGTAAGCAGAATGTAAACGCGGATATGGATTTTAGGGGGCCTAGTGTGCGCTCATTTGGAGAAATCTTCTTATAATTCAAAAGCCGCGGTCTCCTCATTAACGAATTTTTTCTATGAAAATTGGCTAAAAATTATAGACTGTTAACCCATAAATTTAACTAAAACTACTTCCAAAGCATCAGAGAAAGTGTCTATTTGAAATGAATTTTCTGGAAATATTTTATTAAAATGAAGGACAATGATGGTTTAAGCTGAAACTTAAGGGTTTGCAGAACACTTTTTACATAATCCGTAATTCTTTCAGGTTCTTTGCCTAAATGTTGCCATTTTTGACGTTTCAAATATCGACTTTTTACGTTTTGAGGAAAACCCCAATTTTTTTCTTTAAATGCCTCTAACTTTTTTGTCTTTAAACTTACAGACCTAAATTTTGGTAAATTGTTCACCCTTTATATATATATATATATATATATATATATATATATATATATATATATATATATATATATATATATATATATATATATATATATATAATTGAAAGTGACCCTGGATATAGGTTCTAGGGTGCCTAGTTCGCGCTCATTTGAAGAATCTTTTTTTAAATTCAAAAGTCGGGATCTTCTCGTCAAGCAACTTGTGAAGCCACGGGAAAAGTCTACGGCTGTATTAAATATGGAATGGTTTAACTAGGTTAGGGCAAGAACAAGCAACCAGATATGCTATCCAAATTGAATGAAGTCCTAAAACTTTCATCTCTTATTTGTCTAATTATTTTTTATACAAAAACTCGCTAAAAAATTCATCCGAATAACAACAATCTGATTAGATAACGGTAAAGTGAAATGAGACTAAAGAGAAATTTAAAAAAGTAAAGTCCCTAACTAGGACTCAAACTCGTCATGCAGGAATCAATTGAATTTGATTATCCGATGTAGAGCGACTTAGACCACTGAGATATGCTGTACGTGTGTCTACTAGCAGCTATATCCTTTAATACATTGGTTCAATGTTTTAAAATTTACATAAAACCATTTCTATTCACAATAGATTTTTTGCTGATATTATAACGAAATCAAGGAAGATAAGGACTCAGACACATATCTAGAAGCTCGTTAGTCATTTCTTGTAGTATTTTTACTCCCATTCGTATTTAATCTATTTTCATATTTTATCTTTCTTTAATCACATCTAATTAATTAAAAATTGATTTACCTATAATTTTTTGTCTTTAAAGATAGAGATCTGAGTTTTGATACACAGGATACGCTTTATGACAGAAATCAGCTTACTAAATTTGGTTGTCCTTACTTTGCTATTTCCGGAAATATATTTTTTTTCAAAAGAAAATACATAGTTTAGCGGGAAAACCTTGGCCGATTTTCCTGACTAACGAACTTATCCAAGCCACTTGCAAAAGGAAGGTATGTGCCAAATTTAAACAAAATAGTAGCATTATATATATATATATATATATATATATATATATATATATATATATATATATATATATATATATATATATATATATATATATATATATATATATATATATACTAACTATAACGGGATATATAACACGACATTTCTGTACTATACAAGGAAAAAGGGTTAAGGGCAAAGCCGCAAGGAGACAACCGCATACACGTGTTTAAAGCTTATTAGCCATCATCAGTACGGTATAGCCAGGTGAAGATGGGAACACTCTGGATGAAGATGCAAAAATACACGGAGTCACAACAGGCAACCAGTGCACATTTGGAAGACCTTCAATCCGAGGTGATTTCTTTGCCTTCGTGGCTATTTTGGTTGTTTCCCTCGGATTGAGGGTCTTCCAAATGTTGCTGTAAATGTGCGCTGGTTGCCTGTTGTGACTCCGTGTTTTTTTGCATCTTTATCCAGAGTGTTCCCATCTTCACCTGGCTATACCGTACTGATGATGGCTAATAAGCTTGAAACACGTGTATGCGGTTGTCTCCTTGCGGCTTTGCCCTTAACCCTTTTCCCTTATATATATATATATATATATATATATATATATATATATATATATATATATATATATATATATATATATATATATATAACACAGATCTCCTCGTTAATGAATTTTTCGTTTTACGAAATATTCTCTAAAATAAAAGACTGTATATATTCAAACAACTTTTGAATTTAATATTGTTATCTATCTCCCTCAGTTTTCCAGAAGACGCGATACAGCCTGTATAACCAGTATAGTAGACCATCTCGAAACGGTCAAATGGGTTGGCAGCATTCACTTACATTAAACTCAACCAGAAGTTTTCTTATGTTGCCTAATAAACAGAAAAATTAAGCAGCTTTACTAGAACCTGCATTTTGAAGCTAGTATTCGATTTGACGTTCCTTGTAAGCTGGATAAAATAAATCCTTTTAAGTATTTTATTTTAAGAGTAGTTTGAGCACTCAGTGCACACTGCTCTCTGTAAACAAGTATATAGTATGGGGATCACCGGGATCCAGTGAACACCCATAATAAGTGTTACGGAGATGGTTATCGATCGTGGACCAACAAAGCTTCCAAATGGGAACTAATGCTGCAGTTCTGCTCGCTCGGTAACTTCTGGCGAATTCGCTCGTGATTATTATATTTATTTCTTTAGGAGATTACACTTTAGAGGTGTTGTATTGTATGCTATTACACACTGCCTCAGACCATAAGGACTAAATGGAACCTGCAGTTATAGTTATACCTACGTTTAGAGCAGTAATCTTTACAGCCTCTAAAGCTGCACTATTTTCTATACAATGTGAAACAGCCAAACGGAATAAATTCACTATCTCAATTATTATTATGCATATTTCTAAAAAATTTCGGGACGCAGTAAGTGCGCTATGGTAGCGATTTTTCATTAAATGTTTCACATTTGCATAAAAAACTTTTCTATAAACCTAGAAAGTTGAGTATTGGTATGTAGTAAGGTATTTACAAGGGACATACTAATAAAATTTCATCAAAATAGCCTTGTTATTTTTTGAGATATTTTTTGTTGTTCGGAATATTTTTTTTTAGAAAAACTGGTCCGATAGGGCCGGCTGATGGACTAATCCAAGCCATTAATAGGAGAAAGATTCGTGCCTAGTTTCATAAAAATCGGTTAATAACTATTTGAGGTATCGTGTGAATACATACACACACACACACACACACACACACACACACACATATATATATATATATATATATATATATATATATATATATATATATATATATATATATATATATATATATATATATATATGTTCAGAAAGGTTTCCGCGGTCTTTAGTGTGAGACATACTTGGTTCTCGGGTTAAACCGCGTCCAGAATTTATGAAAACTCGACGTTTCGGCTCCTGTTTTCGAGCCATTTTCAAGAGGTAAAGGAAACATGTAAGGACACTCTGATCTTAGATCTCTCCGAGGCCTAGGGTTGCACACTGAGACCTCACAGACGATCTCCGGCGAGATTTGGGGAGTAGGCAGATTGAGGCCTAAGAGTGTCCTTATATATTTCCTTTACCTCTTGAAAATGGCTCGAAAACAGGAGCCGAAACGTCGAGTTTTCATAAATTCCAGACGCGGTTCAACCCGAAAACCAAGTATGTCTCATATATATATATATATATATATATATATATATATATATATATATATATATATATATATATATATATATATATATATATATATATATATATATATATATACAGGGTGGTTCAAATTCGAGCCTCAACACTGGGATCTTCTGATAGTTAAAAAAAGATAGCGTTTTCAGAAAGTGTTCCCCGATTTTCCACCGGAAAAACTTGAGCAAAAAGGGTGAATAACGAACTCGACTCCAGTTTTCGAAAAAACAAGATTTTTGCCAAATTTGATAGAAATCAGTATAGTTTTTTGTGTAATTTATCGCTCGGATACATACATACACACACACATATGTATATATAATATATATATATATATATATATATATATATATATATATATATATATATATATATATATATATATATATATATATAAACAGATAAAAACATTAACGGACCTTGGTTTTTGGTTCTAGGGATCCAAATTCGCGGTCGCCTGAAGAAATTTTTGCAAAAGCTTTTCATCGTGATCTCTTTAATAGCGAATTTTTCTTAATGAAAATTCGCAAATTTATTTATTCTTAGATAGAATACTAAGTAATAAGAAACCTCAAGACGCAGCAAGCGCGTTATGGTAGTGAATTTTCATAGAAATGATCTGGCACAAACTATTTTATTATAAATTTTTTTGCTTGTGATATAGAAATCTAAATTTTTGTGTGTAGTTTACCTTTTGTATCGTAAACCTACCTACCAAATTTGGTTATCATAGATTTTTTATTTTTTGAGAAAAATTTTTTTTTGAATGAAAACTCAAAATTTTTCCGGAAAAGATCATCAGATTTTCCTGACTAACGAACTTATCTAAACCATTTACAAAACAAAGGTACATGCCAATTTTTCTCAAAATCGGCCCATTATTTCTTGAGTTATCGGTGTGATACATATATATATATATATATATATATATATATATATATATATATATATATATATATATATATATATATATATATATATATATATATATATATATATATATATATATATATATATATATAACCTCTAAAAATTGAAACTGACCCCGGATATGGGTTCTAGGGGTCCTAATTCGCGCTCATGTTTTCTACGAAAATTCACTAAAATTGTAAATTTGTTAGTTTTACAGGCTCTTGGGATTAAATCTTATTTAGTTGAAAATTGTCAGTACTGCTCAAAAAAGATCGTGTGAACGTACAAGGCTTTTTCGGTTGTCATCGAAAACATAATTTTTCTTGGTATTAGTTTTTTAAAAGTTTCACAACACTTACAATTTCTTCAATATTTATAATTCTCATTTTTGGCGAACGTAAAAACAACACAAACATATTTATACAATGCAAGCTATGATTAAAATTACCCATTACTGATCCATTTTGTTTAACCAACATTCACATAACTTGATTATAGAGCTGCGTTAGAATTACACAGCAAGATATGTGTACATATTTTCATTCCCATGAGTGATTGATGACTGTGCCAAATTACCAAGGCAATTTTATTCACTAATGGTAATTTGATATTCTGTAAATCTGACATAGTTCAACACGAAAAACTGTAAAGTCATTACATAGAATATCATAGTAGCATATAGAAAAAATAATGTATGCATGTACCGTAATATTTGTCCGTAGGTTATTATAGTATAGGCTGGCGCATTGAAAACGAAACAGACCGATTTGTGTCCAGAGAATTTTTTTTAAGAAACGCTTAAACACGTCAATTTTAATATTGAGGGGGACATGTTTTGACATAAAACTCAACTTTGTCACATCAACCCCTTAAGGGTGGTGATAACAACCCTTATATTTTAAATAAGGAACATGGGTCGAGTGTTACATCATTTGCAAGCTCTTTCTTTTCTAAATTCAGCACATAAATTTTTTTGGAAGTTTTATTAACTCGTTTAAAAATTATTCACAGTTGAAGATGCAAAAACTCATTTCACTCATTCCGATAAGTCAATGTTTTGTTGGTTTGTAAGCAAAAAATTGACTATCAGGACATTTCTTATCGGAATGAGAGAGTACTACCGAAAATTAATTTCACAATGGTGTATTCTGTAGAAGAAAGAGTTGAAATAATTACTCTTTTTCAAAAACGATGACTGTGCCAACCGTACCGCAAATTTGTTTAATGAACGACATCCGAACAGACATGTTAACACAAAATATATTTCGGAGTTAGTTGCAAAGTTTTGACAAAGTGGTTCAGTAGCCAACAAAAAACGGAATCCTGAACGTGAATTTCCGGTTAGAAATGAGACTACTGAGATTTAAGTTTTAGGACAAATTGCTGCAGACCCAACTTAGAGCACGAGAAAATTGGCCACTGTTTCAAACATCAAAAGAAGAACTATTCAGCGAATATTGAAGCATCATAAATTTCACCCGTATAAAATTCATCTTGTACAACATCTGAATGAAGATGATTTTGATCGGCGGCTGGAGTTTTGTGAAGTTATGACTGCACGAATAGCTGATGACGGCAACTTTCTGTTCAATATTTGTTTTTCAGACGAGCGTACGTTTTTATTAAACTCTACAGTCAATCGTCATAATTGTCGTTATTGGGCAGATAATAATCCAAGAAATTTTCACGAAGTCCACACTCAAACTCCACAGAAATTGAAAGTCTGGACTGGCATTTTTGGAGACCGTTTAATCGGACCAATTTTTCTTGATGTCAATTTGAATGGCGAAACGTATTTGGAGTTACTAGAAAATATAGTTTACCCTCTACTAATTGACATTGTTGAAAATGATGATCGCAGCAAGTAACTCATTTAGTGTTTCAATAAGATGAAGCTCCTCCGCATTTTTCACAACGTGTTATGGAGTTTTTAAACAAAGAGTTTCCAGGACAATGGATTGGGCATAGAGGTGCTACTGAGTGCCCCCCCCCCCTAGATCACCAGATTTAACTCCTTCAGACATCTCTCTATGGGGCCATTTAAAGAGTAGAATTTTCGCAACGGAACCGGAGTCTCTGGAAGAATTACGACGACGCATTGTTGAAGAATGCCGTATAATAACTCCACAAATGCTCCAGAATGTCAGGGCTCGTTTTGAACAAAATTTGTACTTTTGTATGGAAGCTGGTGGTCAACAATTTGAACACTTACTTAACTGAATAAACATTTTTGAACGTTTGGTTTTGTTTTTTAGTTGTTTTTTTTTTGACAAAAATTGACTAATCAGTGTATTTCTTATCACAATGAATGAAATACGTTCTTGCAAATCCAACTGTGAATTATTTTTAAAGGAGTTCATAAAGCTTCCAAAAAAATAGTGTGCTGAATTTAGAAAAGAAAAAGCTTTCAAACGATCTAACACTCGACCCATGTTCCCTATTTAAAATATAAGGAATGTTATCACCACCCTTAAAGGGTCGATGTGACAAAGTTGAGTTTTATGTCAAAACATGTCCACCTCAATATCAAAATTGACGTGTTTCAGCGTTTCTTGAAAAAAAAATTCACTGGACGCAAATCGGTCTGTTTCGTTTTCAATGTGCCATCCTGTATATTGTACCAATACCTTTTTAGAAAGGTAATAAATTCATAACCTTGAATGCGCTGGTATTGAAGAAAGTGTGCTGCAAGCTTGAAAGTACCTATAATGCAGTTGATAAATTGCCACTACGCTTTAATAACACAGTGGGTTTTTTAGAATTAAAATAAACGAATCAATTTATTAGGTTATTAGCGTGGGGTAAAATTAGTACTTATGGTATCACCACAGCATAATAATAAGACTGTTGATTATGTTTGAATATGCTGTGGTATCACACTATAACGTAAGACCTTAAATGCTACTATAACATCTTGGACAATTTCAAAAAAGGTTACTATACAGGGTACAACATAATTAATTGGACATTAGCTACGGGGTGATATATGACACAAAACTAAAGCTATTGGACTCAACATGCCTTAGTAAAATATTAGTCGTTTTCGTTTTTTTCTTCTTTATTTCAACAACACACCACGAGGGCTCACAGCCAAAATACTAACGTACCGTGGGTGTCGAAGGAGGAAAGAGGCAACTTGTTAATTCTGGACTTGAAGGTTTGGAGGTTCGGAGGAGAAGGACAACATGTGCTGGCAAGGAGTTCCACAACTTGGAAATCCTCGGGACAAAAGAACGGGCATAACAGAATGTTTTATGTCTGGTGACCCGGACAGTAAAAGGGCACATTCGCTCTGTTCCCCTGGTAGATTTGTTGGGGACGGCGGGTGGAGGAACTATGGAAGATATATTCTCTGAGCAGTGCCCGTGCAGATATCTATAAAAGAGAGAGAGAGGTAACCAACGGCACGTCAGTGGGAAAGGGATGGCAGCCTTTGGGTGAGGGTAGGGTTACCGATAAGACGTATAGCTCTCTTCTGAATGGAGTCCAGGATAGAGAGTCTAGAAGCGGAAGCGGCACCCCAGATGTGTAAGCAATATTCAAGGCTTGGTTTTATTTGTCAAGTACATAAGGTAGAGGTTATCTGGTGAAAAGTATTTGCGAGCCCGGAAGAGAAACCGAATTTCTTAGCAGCCGCTTCTGCAATTGATGTGACATGTTGGTGACAATTGAGATTTAGATCCACAGAAATGCCAACAAGTGAAAAGGACTCATTACTTTGAATAACTTGGTTGTTCATTGTGATGGGTCTAAGGCTGGTGTATTTCTTATGAGACAGAGAGCAAGACTGATATTTGGTGGAGTTGAATTCTACAAAATTTCTACTTTCCCAGTCTAATATTTTTTGGAGATCCACAGAAACCCTCCATGAGTCTGCAATCCTCATCTAATTGGGCTAAAGAGACATGCTTAGAATATTGTATATTTGAGTGGAGGGTGCTATCGTCTGCGTAACTGTGAACTGAGTTGAATATGATGGAAAGGAGGTCATTGATGTGGAGAAGAACAGAGTAGGAGCTAAATCTGAACATTGAGGGACTCCTGCATTGATTGGATACAGTTTAGAGGAATGGCCATCCACGACGACAGAAACGCTCCGGTTGGAGGGGAAATTTGCTGCCCAGGTATAGAGTTTTGGTGGTAGGCCATATGCCTTAAGTTTATTAAGCAGCGCTGCGTGCCAGATCTGGTCGATTGCTCTGGAAATGTCTAGAGCGACAATCTGGGATTCACCGTGTAGTTCCATAGATTTGTTCCAAGAATGGGTGACAATAGAAAGGAGGACGGCAGTTCATCTGCGCTGACGGAATCTATACTGCCTGTCGTGTATTAGACTGTGTTTTTCAAGAAATATGGGTAATTCGGTGTTTATATACTTTTCAATCACTTTAGAGACGACTGAAAGGAGTGAAATCAGCTTGTAGTTGCTAGGAAGCGCTGTGGATCCTTTTTTGAGGACATGTTGTACTCGAGCAGTTTTGCAGTTACTAGGGAATATGCCTCTATTGAAAGGTGTCTGAAACAGACGAGTCAGGACAGGAGCAAGTTCTGGTGCGCATTTTTTTTTAGAACACTTGATAGGATCTCGTCAAGGCCAGAGACTTTCCTGGTATTAGGAAAAGAGAGCATCTTTCGTATCTTTTTAGTTTTGAAAATGATATCGGTCATTTTATGCGCGACATTGGGGACTGTTGGTGGTTGAACACTTGGAGGTGGGTTGAGAGTAGAATTGCCGGCAAAAAAAGAGGCAAAAAGGTCAGTCTTTCCCAGGGCGATAGAAACAATTTCATCTCCTAAAACAAGATGTGGGAGCGTGCTCTTGCAGATATTATTCCCAATAGATTTAGCAAGAGTCCAGAAGGGTTTGCTGCCGTTGGAGCATGAGAGGACTTTGTTTTTGATGTGGCTATTAAACGAGTTTTTTGCCTCAGAAAGAATGCGGACATAGCGGTTTCTTGCATCGTTAATTGCCTGACGGTTTTCTTGACTGGGATTGTGTAAAAGCGTTTTGTGAGCTTTGACTCTTTCAAGTCTAGCCTTGTCACAGGATTCAGAGAACCGGTGCTTTTGAGTGGCTGAAGAGGTTTTCTCTGTACGTGGAATAAATAAGTGCATGCCAGCTTGGATAATTTCGGTGACGTTTTGTGAGATATCAGAGGAGTCAGGTCAGGTCATGGTCATGGGAGAAGCAGACAAACGCCCATGCAAATGAGGAAAAGTAATCCCGCATTTCGTCCCAGTTCGCTGAGTTGTAGTGCCAAACGATACGTGGCTGTGATGACTGTGTGACCTCGGGTTGCATTGCGCAGGAAGTAGTGACAGTGCCGTGGTCTGAGCGACCAAGGGGGTGGTGACTGATGTCTTATAGCATACAGGTTTTGTAGTAAGAAGGAGATCCAAGCGATTTGAGCTGTATGTTGGGATGCGGGGAAAGTAAGTAGGTTGCTGAACCATATTGGCTAGAGAATTGCTGACTGACTAAGTATTACACTATAAATTAAACAAGAAACGAATGTGTCAAAGATTCATGTTACTGTTAATCTAAATACCGCTATTTTCACATCCATTTATTTTCCAAAGCATACTTTTGTCTTCTAAATTAAAAATATTTAATTTAAGTTTATTTGCTCTGTGTTAATTGCATTAAATTATTGCCTCAATTCATCCACTGGGTTATTATTAAACGCTTATATGACATAAGGTATTAATTGATATAGCTAGTTGTTTAGCACTTAAGTTTGAAAGCTATGTACAGATCCGTAATAGAAGTTTCCTTGATTAAGGTCGAAAAGAAAGGCTAAAATGGTACTAAATTACAAAGTGTGACAAATCGCTGAATTTTGAACATAAAGGGCTTTCAGAATATGATATCATAAAATGAGGGCCGTATTTAAAAAAAATGGTCTCGCAACGACGACAACATCCGTTTCAAAAATTAATAATGCTACGTTGAAGAAAATGAAAAGTTGCTGTGGAGAAGTGCATCGATATTGGCGTAGGTCCATCATTAAGGTCAGAAAAAAATAATATGTAAAATAAAAAAAAGATTCAAATTATCTCAAAAACAAAAAAATGTTTAGGAAATCTCTAACCGCCATTTTGTTATGCATTTGAGTGCGCAACTTTTTTTCCATTTAACGAAGTCTGTACCTGCTACCGTTTTGGAGATCCCCATAGTAGCCCTCCTTATCTTTGACACCCTGTATACTAAAAACGGAGTTCTTATACATATTCTCAACTTTAACAAAAAGCTTTTAAGAATCAATTGTGCTAAAATTATATCTTTGCCTGCAAGATAGTTTAAACTATATAATACTCTTAACTGGAGTCGTTCTTATTCTACATTTCGTATATGCTTAACGTCAAAGAAACACAGAACACATTATAATTACTATCCACATTTAAATAATTATTCACCCAATGCTGTTAAATGCAAATTTATACTAAAAGACATATATAACTCACCTGTTTGTGTGCTGGAATCGAAGAATGTGCTGGAAGTCTCAACTGTCATGGATGCAATCGTACCATCTAAAATTTGAACACTGGAATCTCGCCTGCCTCGATATCTCTGACAATCATCACTCTGAGAGCTCTGCCTTCTAAAATTTCTGCATCGGATCATCTCTTCTGTCGTGGATTGTCTTCTAAACCCTCTTGCTATCAGAATTTCTTCAGTCGTTGACTGTCTTCGTATAGCTGGTCTGTGGGTTTCCGGTGGAGGTGCAACAGGCCTGTTGCAAGGACTTGGGTCTCTGCTGGAACAACTTGAAGAATCTGGAGACCTGACACCTGGGCCTCCTCTGGCAGCAACACTTGTAGACTGCCGACGAAGACGACCTCTTCTACTACGTCTTACTGGACTTATGTCTCTTTCTCCAGATCTGTCGGGACTTAGATGGGATTTAGAATCTCTTCTACCTCTAGATGCTGAATCAGGACTTAAGGAGTCCCTTCGGGCCTTACGACCACTATCATCTACATCAGGACTTAAGGCTGTAGGTTGGGAACCTCTTCGACTCCACCCCCCAGGTGGAAGACAACTCTCGTCGTATGCTGTATTTTGACGTTGAAGTCGGGAGAGTTTAGATGAGCGTTCTGGACTAGCATGGCTTCTAGAATCTCTGCGATTAAGCCTGCCACACTGCGTTGTTGAATCTCTTCTTGTTGCGAGTAAGGGGTGTGTGGGGGTCGTAGCACCTTGCTGTCCACAAGGAGAAGTAGCCGGTGGGGTAACACTTGAGGTAATTATTGTAGGGGGTGGAAGAGCTTGACTGCTGCAATCAACTTTGGATGATTCACCTTGCGTAGAGGTAGTGGTGACCGTCGGTAGGCTTGTAGGAACAGTTGGAGCTGAGTCAGAAGCTGTTGAAGATGTTGACGGTCTCTGCTCTTGTCTATAGTAAGGTGTATCACTGATTGTGCGAGAGTCTCTGCGCTTTTTCTGAGCAGCAACTATTTTAGGAGGGGGTGGAGTAATAATAGTAGTAGAATCACGTCTGCCACTACGTCCACTCTCACCAGAACCCCTTCTAGAAGTACCATGTGAATGCGAGGTTGAATCTCTTCTTCCACTCTTACTTGATTCTCCACTTCCTCTTCTGGGACTTGTGCTGGCTGAGACAACAGTCGTTGTGTTTGACTCTCGTCTCTGCCATAGTTTAGCTACTTCCGATCTAAAATCTGACAACGCATGATGAGAGTCACGGCGAGACTTAGAACCCATGCTTCTTATTCCAGAGTCAGCGCTAGATTCTCTGCGTTTTCTGCTGGTCGTAATGCTTGGAGTAGGACCTGACTCTGTCGTCGTCTGTCGGCCCCAAGGTAGAGACCTCGCTAAATCCGCTAAGGTCTCCCTTCGACATAGTTGTTTCTGCTGACGTTTTGTTGAACCCCCCCATTCTCTTAAAATATCTGTTAACTGGGCGAGAGAACTTCGCCGTCGACGTGTGGTTCCTGTGGCTGGAGGTGAAGTTTCTTGCGTTTCGGTCGGTGGAGAGATGCTGCATATCTGCGTCGCAGAGTCTCGTCTTCCGCCCAGTCTCTGTCTGATTGTCGATTCTTCCACTTGTTCGCGAACCAAATCGTCCCAGCCATTGCCTCCCTGCCACACCAGGCCGACTTGATGCGAGAGAATCGGAAGATTGCACACGAAGCAGATTGCTGTCATTGTCCTGAAAATGAGGAACCAGCATTAGTATGAGGCAGACTAAGTGCAACATGCAGTATGATAGAGTAAATCATTGATAAAAATGTTGGTGCTGAGGTGCGTATCGGCTAGCGGCTGCAGCAGTGCATTTCAGTTTGAGCATGCTTAAAACTTTTACGGTTCTTATTTCTTAAAATGTATACAATCAGTTTGACTAATGATATATTTACATATTATGTAGATGATAATTAAATATACGATCTGACTAAATTATGTTGTTATATAAATATGTCTCTACCCATGTAAATACTTTTCGAGAAAATTAAATTTATAGTATCTGTTACAAGAGGCGCTGTTAGATTTTGTGGTTAAATATGGCATTAAGGAAAAAAATAACTAAAAGAAGTTTGGATTCAGAAAATGTACTATGGTAGTGACTTTTCATTAAAATGTTTTAAATCTCAGCTATATAATCCACAAAAATGCCTACAAAAATTGTTTGCAGAAATTCGGGTTTTTAAAAACACTGTAGTGTGAAAACTTTCGCCCCCAACCATCGACGGCAGGGTTCACCGCCAACGAGTGCATAGCAAGAAAAATGTTTTACGAAAATGTTCCGGTTCCCACAGTATCAAATGACCTCGTTTTTATAAACACCGTAGTGTTAACCTTTTTGCGCCCCCAACATTTGGCGGCACATTTCACAAAACATTCTCTCGAAAATATTAGCTCCTGTTCTTACAGTATCAGATGGCGTGGGTTTTAAAAACACTGTAGTGTGAAAAGTTTCGCCGCCAACTTCCAGCGGCAGATTTCACCGCCAACGAGTGCATATCAAGAAAAATTTCTTTAGAAATTATTATCTCCTGTTCCTCCAGTATCAGATGACCTAGTTTTTTAAAACACTTTGGTGCGAAAATTTTCGCCCACAGCTTTAGACGGCAGATTTCACCGCCGACGAGCGCATAGCGAGAAAAATATTTCACGAAAGTGTAATCTCCGGTTCCTACAGAATTAGATGAGCTGGTTTTTAAAAACGCTGTAGTGTGAAAATTTTCGCCAATAACTTTCGGCAGCAGATTTCATTGCCAATGAGTGCATATCAAGAAAAATGTTTGATGAACTTGTAATTTCCTGTTCCTGCCTTATTAGATAACCTCATTTCTAAAAACACTGTAGGTGAAAATTTTCGTCCCCAACTTTCGGCAGCATATTTCACCACCAGCGAGTGCATAGCAAGAATAAATTCTCGCAAAAATGTTGTCTCATGTTTTCGCAGAATCAGATGACCTAGTATTTAAGAACACTGTAGTGTGAAAATTTTCGTCGCCAACTTCACCGCCAACGAGTACATAGCAAGAAAAATTTCTTTTGAAAATGTTATCCCCTGTTACTGTAGTATCAGATGATGTGGTTTTTAAAAACTCTTTAGTGGGAAAATTTCTGCCCCCAACATTTGGCGGCACATTTTACCGCCAACGAATGCATAGCAAGAAAAACTTGTCTTGTAAATGTTATCTCCGGTTCTTTGTAACGATTGCGTTTCGTTACTACTTTAAATATTCAAAATGAATCCGTAAGAGACCTAATTAATAGCCAACTATCCAACATCTGTAAGGCAATTCATGTTTTGATCTCAAAATTTTTTATTGAAAAGTCGCTAAAAATTATCATATCGTAAAAGCCGTACTGCGTTCCTTTAATATACGTTGAAACCCAAACATAAAAGACGGAATATTTTGTTTGAGGAAAAATTGTTCTGTAACTCTCGGAATAACAGAGGCTGATGTCATGTAATAGTCACCATAAAATAACGGACGGACGAGTCCATTGTTGTTTCAAGGTGGGTTTCTTCTACCTGTCTCCTTTTGAGCGACAAGGACGAACAAAAATAATACGCAATAAAATCAGTAGGAAGGGATATTCATTTACCCGCGAAGAGACAGTCGAGTGTGAACTGCAGAGCAATCAACATGTTTTAATTATCGAGGCATTTTTAGTTACACTAAAAATGTCTAATATCTTATTTCTGGCTTCAAATATCGTTTGATTATGATCTTAGTAGTTGTTAAAGGTGTTTTGAGTCCTATCTAGTCTGAATTTAATAATGCATTTTAGTAAAAACCGCGAAGTAACAGTGACGTTTTGTTTTGTGAAATTGTAACGTCTCTTAAGGTTATCACAAATGCTGATTTAAACTTTCCGGGTCCTCAACTTTATGTTTTGAGTTCGATATCGTTATTTGCATTTTAAAACCGCAAATAAAATTTCGATTAAATCACCTGAGGAGTGACATGATCCCCAGAGCTGTCTGTCTACAATACGATTTTACCGTCCACCTAACAGGGCATGGTATGTACATTTGGTCTGCTTATAACCTATGGGAGTGTGTAGCGTTCTTCCAGATATTCTTTCTCCTGTGAGAAATTGAACCTGTGGTGAGCACTGATAGTTAATATCTGCCTCGGAGTATCATTGAGTAATCAACAGGTGACTCTGGAGTACTGAATTATTTCACACAGCTCAGTTCTGGTGAGTGTTTACTTCCTAAATTTCATCTGTATGCTGAACATCAAACTTTGGTTTGGAATTTAACTTCAGAATATTTGTAGTATGAACTTTCAAGTCAACCTAACTAAATTAGAACTTCTAACATATCAGTGGGATGTGTGTTCAAATCTACTGTAATCTAATATCTATGTCTTAACATTCTCTCAATAATGCAAACTCAGATGTAATACTTTGCAAATTCATCTTAATTAATGTAGTTTATCAGTTATCCACTCAGCAAAAATATTTTGGACGTATCACTTGTAATTTGTAAATTAGAAATTTAATCTTACATTCTTTTTTTCAGCTTAACTTAAATTTACCTGTTTTAATTAGGTAGTTAAGTAAACTGGCCAATTAAGCATCTGGGTATTTCATTTAACTTTCATGTAAAATTTGGAAAATACCAAGGGTAATGAATGAACAACAAAACTTACACCATTGAATGTTTATTTTCATATTTATTAAACTTTATGTTTTATTTAGTTTCATTGAGTATGAAATATTTATGTTTGTGTAAATTAATATTTACCTTCTAATCTTGACATTCGCAATAGCTAATTTCTTTTCTGAGACATTTCATTTTAGTTACTGTAATATTTATTTTAACCCTACCAAACGTATAACAAAATTTATTTCAATTGCGATGCTTGTCAATAACTTTAAATATTTATTTTTCTATCTATATATGTTTGATTGAAGAATAATTCCCCCCTAAACCCACTTGAATTTCATGACAGCAAAATTTAAAATTCTAAATATCGCATTTAGAGATATCGTAGAGAACTTGTAGAAAAATCATCGTACCCAGCCACTAGTTTGGAGCTCTGACAAATATAATACTTCAGACAGTGCAACAGCACAACAACAGCGTAAGTAGTAAACACAGTTAAGATCTTCCAGCCTTATAAAGTATTTATAATCCTGCTTATTATAAATATGATAGATAGAAACTTTTTAGGGTATGGTTCATAGGCAATGGTGACCTCACTAACGATCAGATTTGAGTTCCCTTGAGGTCAATCACCATATACAACGTAACTGGTTTTATTTAAGGACTGTTACACTTATTCCTGTTACCTATTAATTATTTGAGGCAGGTTACATCTTACAGTATCAGATGACCTGGTTCTTTAAAACACCAGTGTTAAAATTTTCGACTCGAAGCTTGGACGGCAGATTTCACCGCCAACGAGTGCATAGCAAGCAAAGTGTTTCACGAAAATGTTATTTCCTGTTCGTAGAGTATCAAATGAGCTAGTTTTTAAAGACACTGTAGTGTGAAAATTTCGGCGGCAGATTTTATAACCAACGAGTACATAGCAAGGAAAATTTATTTGAAAAGTGTTATTTTTCTACTCCAAGTATCTGACGAGTTGCTTTTGACAGATACTGTAAAGTGAAAATTCCATCCTCAGCAATCGGCGGCTGATTTTACCAACGACCAGATTTTTTTTTCTAGAACATTGCTATCTCCTATTGCTGAAAAATCGGGCGAGTTTGTTTTAAAAACACTATACTTTGTGTAAACTTTTTCCCTGGCGTCTGGTGGCAGCTTTCAACGCCAAGAGTTTGTTAACAGAAATGTTTTGCAGAAATATAACAAGTTGGAAATATACAATCTTAGAAGAATTTTAATTTACACTTTTAGCATCATAGTGTAAGGGCGTAGGTACATTAAACAAAACACATGTAAAGCTCCTTTTTGAAAGGCACTGTTAACTATGTGTTATAGCATTTAATGTCACATTTTTGTCGTGAGATACTTACCGACCTACCGGGAACTTTGTTTCTGACACAGCCACTTTTGTAATGTTTTAGGGAGCCCCTGAATATGGCCTGAGATATGGGCCGAAACGCGTAGGGCTTTTACTAAATAAATTCAGTCTGAAGTATAGCCTTGTTCTGTTCTTTTCTATCTTGGAAATATTTAATGTCACATTGCCTCTTTACCTCAAAAATAGTTAATTTACATTGCTGTTAATAAGTATAATTTCATATACCCCTGAAATGACCTCTAGATTCGTTCTTATAATACTAAGCCGCGTGTAATCTAGTATTATGTAAGTCTATGATGCGATCGGAAATGTTGGAATATTTTCTTCCTTATCTTATGTATTACTTAACAAATTTTTAAATTACTTAACAAATTTTTAAAATTATTATTACTTCCACATCGTCACAACGTGTGGAAATATTGCATCGGCGACAAAAATTTCAAATTTTGTTTTCCCTTAAACGTCGTAAAAAATATCGAAACATATATAAAACATGATTTGGCAACGAATTTTTTTCTTTTCTGGTCTGTCGGTTTGTAGTCTGTCTGTTCGTAATTTTACGTCTGTAAATTTGGTATACAAACGAACGGTTCGGATACATATAAATGTGTCTACACAGATTTTCACATATAGCGATTTGTCTGGCATCTCGTCAAACCATAAGTGAATATACCAAAATTATCTATTGCTTAAAACTTGGAGGAGTTATTCAGATATCTTTTTTATATAAACTTACCTAAACATTGACTAATAAATAAACTATGCGAGTATACCTTCTAAACTTGATATTTTGTGTCCCCAATTGGTAGAGTGTATTATCAAACTCTTAAGTTAAAAAGCTTATTTTCTATTATATTTTTTCCACATTATATTTGTTTAGTTTTACCGCGCAATTTTAAGTTGTAAGGCTGCAGTGTTATATGTCATTGCAATCTGACATCATTACACTGTATTGTGCGCATGTCCCATCGCTCGAAAACAGGGTACCTGCAATAATGAATACCTGGATAGATCCTATTCGTTCATCAGATCAGCTTCGAAGAGCTTCAGCACCGAGTGCATTTGATTCGTACACTACTACGCGCGTTGTGGTATTACACGTTCCGCCTATATATAATGTATATCAATAGTATATAGTTTTTATTGCTTTAAATATATAACTAAGTTAAGTATTTCCAAGAGATTTTATTTCATAACACGATACAGTCCACATTTATACGTAACAGCAATAACTACAATCCACGAAACCCCATTCACAAAATAACAATATTTATTAAACCACTCTTACTCAATGTATAACTCATATTAGGTCGGTTTTGATTATTTAAAAAATTCAGACTTATAACTTGATGATTATGAGGAAGTATCGTATACCTTTACTTATGGTTTTACAATATTTCTTTCATTCTAAATATTAATTTTATAACTTCTAATTATTTTGTACAGTCTCTATATCTTATATAATAATGCAGTACAGATGTTTTTGTTTCATTCATTTGAAGCTTTTAGTGAAATTTTATTTAAAAAAATTCACTAATAGAGAGGTATTGTTTTAGTCTAAGCCACTGTTATACTTTCACGACCACTGAATTAGCATCATGGTATATATTTAAATATGTAAAGTCATCAGCAAACAGATACTATTTGCTGAGACAATGTGTGACAAGTTGATATACACCAGGAACAGAAGCAGCCCCAGTATTCATCCCTACAGTACATCCTCTGCCATTCTGAATTCTCACTTGTCAGTCTTTACATGCACGCTATCGTTTTCCAGATAAAAATATATTATTTTATGCTTCATGTTGCATAGGAGTAGGAGTACAGTGTATCTAGAAGCAATGCACGAAAAACACTATTAAATGCTTTGTTCAGATTACATCGCATCAGCCACCCTACCCTGATCAAAAGCGTCTGCAATCCTCCCTACGAACTGCATCATTGCAGAAGAAGACTACTTCTTTGCACTGAACCCATATTAACGACAGCTTGATAGTAATCTGATTTATTTTTGATATATGATGAAAGAGAAACCCGAGTAATATAACGTTTTAGGGTTTATTTATTAGAACTTTTCTAGTTTCACCAAACATCTGACATTATGTGCTGAATTTAAATTAGGGGTTGAATGTGGTGGGGTGGAATGGAATATTGAAAATTTTGATTTTTTTTTTTGCTAAAACGACGCAAAAAGTCTCAAAACATATAGAAAACTTGATTCTGGAACAATTTTTTTTGTCTGTCGGTCGGTCGGTCTGTCGACATGTACGTCTGCCTGTTAATAGGCGCAATAACTTTAAAAAAAATTGAGATATCATCTTTAAACTTGGTACGCAGGTAGCACCCGTCAACTAAACGCTTACAATTGTTTCTGGGCAAGATCGCTTCAGGGGGTAGGGGATAAATAAGTGGTGATTTGGTGAAAATTGACATTTGTTCAATAAAACTCGGATAATATAACGTTTCAAAAGTTTATGGGTACATGAATACAAATACTTTCTTTGTGGTCAAGTCATGGGCCCTAAATTCATTCCATGAGAATCGCTTTCTGAAGAGAATAAATTATCACGACTATGTGGATGTTATGATTCAATTTACAGCATTATTTTTTTTTTTTTTGTATCGAAAACATAAAATCCAAATCACCTTTTTTAAAAATGCCCTCGAGACACATTGAGATTCGCGGTTCAAATGCTAAGCAAACAAACTTTTTTCTATTTTATCGTTCCTAAATGTCATGGATTCGGCTAACATTTTCTTTGCTCTGTGTCTTTTAATTAATTTTTCCACTAAGCAATCCGAGTATCCGTTATTTATAGCCACTTATTTTTTATATTTCAACAACACACCACGGGGGCTTACAGCCTAAATACTATGGTACCGTGGGTGTCGACAAGAAGGGGAAAGAGGCAACTTGTTAATTCTGGACTTCAAGGTTTGGAAGTTCGGAGGAGAAGGAAAAACATGTGCCGGCAAAGAATTGCACAACTTGGAAATCCTCGGGACAAAAGAGCGAGCATAACAAGATGTTCTATATCTGGTAACCTGAAAAGTAAAAGGGTGCATTCGCTCTGTTCCCCTGATAGATCTGTTGGGGGCAGCAGGTGGAGGAACTATGGAAGAAGGATCCTCTGAGCAGTGCCCGTCCAGATATCTATAAAAGAGAGAGAGGTCACCAACGGCACGGCGGTGGGAAAGGGATGACAGCCTCTGGGTGAGGGTAGGGTCACCTATGAGACGTATAGCTCTCTTTTGAATGGAGTCCAGGATAGCGAGTGTAGAAGCGGCAGCGGCACCCTCGATGTGGGAGCAGTATTCGAGATTTAGACTTATTTGTAAAGTATATAAAGTATAGAGATTAGCTGGTGAACAGTATTTGCGAGCTCCGGAAGAGGAACATTAATTTATCAGCAGCCGTTCCTGCAATTGATGTGACATGTTGGTGCCAATCGAGATTTCGATCCACAGAAATTCCAACAAGTGAAAAAGACTCATTACTTTGAATAACTTGGTTGTTCATTGTGATGGGTCTAGGGATGGTGTATCTCTTATGAGATAGAAAGCAAGACTGAGATTTGGTGGAGTTGAATTGTACAAGATATCTACTTTCCCAGACTAATATTTTTTGTAGATCCACAGAGACAGAGCCCTCCATGAGTCTCGATTCTCATCTAATTGGGCTAAAGAAACAGGCTTAGAATATCGTATATTTAAGTGGAGGGTGCTGTCGTCCGTGTAACTGTGAACTGGGTTGGATGTGCTAGAGAGGAGGTCATTGATGTGGAGACGAAACAAAGTAGGGGCTAAAGCAAAAACCTTGAGGGACTCCTGCATTTGATTTAGATACAGTTTAGAGGAATGTCCATCCACGACAAAAGAAATGCTCCAGTTGAAGAGGAAAATTGCTGTCCAGGTAGAGAGTTTTGGTGATAGGCCATAGCCCGGAAGTTTATTAAGCAGCGCTGCGTTCCAGACCTGGTCGAATGCTTTGAATATGTCTAGAGCGACAATCTGGGATTCACTGTGTAGTTCCATACACTTGTTCCAAGAATGAGTGACAAAGGAGGTCGGCAGTTGATCTGCGGTAACGGAATCCATGCTGCCTGACATGGATTAGACTGTGTTTTCAAGAAATTTTAGTAATTCGGTGTTTATATACTTTTCCATCAATTTAGAGGCGACTGAAAGGAGAGAAATAGGCCTGTAGTTGATAGGAAGTGCTTTGGATCCTTTCTTGGGGACGGGTTGTACTCGAAAAGTTTTCTAGTTACTAGGGAATATGACTATATTGTATGATCTCTGAAACAGACGAGTCAGAACAGGATCATGCTCTGGTGCGCATTTTTTAAAAACAATTGCTGGTATCTCGTCAAGGCCAGAGGTTTTCCTGGTATTAAGAGGAGAGCATCTTTCGTACCTTTTTAGTTTTGAAAATGATATCCGTCATTTTATGCGCGACATTGTGGAATGTTGGTGGTTGAACATTTGGAGATGGGTGGAGAGTAGAATTGCGGCGAACAACGAGGCAAAAAGTTCAGCCTTGCCCAGGGCGGTAGAAACAATTTCATCCCCTAAAACAAGATGTGGGAACGTGCTCTTGCAGAAATTATTCCCAATAGGTTTAGCAAGAGTCCAGAAGGGTTTGCTGCCGTTTTTTTTACTTTTTTTAATATACTCTATTTCTCTGCTATACCTACTTTAACTTAAGGGAAGTAGTATTAATCTATTTACTACAAAATTTCATCTACCCATTTTTTGTGTAAAAGTATGATGTGAATCATTTGCAATATAACTTAGAGTGGTGGATTCCTTCCTGTTGTATATAGGTTTTGGGGTGCCCAGTTTCTAATTCGCGCTCACTTGAAAAACATTTCTGCAAACCTCACCATCGTTACCTATCTATAAAGGAAGTCACAGATTGCTCTATAAATGTCTGACCTGCGCATTTACACACATTTGTGAGCATTTATGCAAATTAGGAGGTTTCCAATATGTCGCTATTCATATATGCTGAAGAAAAATATAATGCCATCGAAGCTCAGAGGGAACAAACCATTTCGCGATAAAAGGCTTTGTCAAAATGTATTACTTAACAATATATAGTTTTGGTACTTCAACCTCTGTATCGAAAGTTAACAAAAGCACACTGTATTAGAAAATTGCTTCCTAGATAAATAAAACCGCTGAATGAATATTCACCAACTAATCAAAATAATCTTCCTGCGCCATCTGAAAGACGTAATTACCCTAAACTGGGAAACTGAATCCCCTGTAGTAGATGGAAGACTGTAATCTTTGAGTTCGTTTAGTCAACCGTAAGAAAATAATGAGAAAAATCTAAATTATTTTGTAATTGCTTATATTTGTAAGGATTCTGTATTTAAATTAAATCGTTTAAATTCTTTTATGCAATTTAGAGTAGCCTGGAATATTGCTGCCACGTTAATTAAATGCTTCAAAATGAATTGTAATAAAGACTTGTGCTCACAAGGTTCTGGTAGGCTTTATACCAACTGATAATTATTCTTTACTCTAGTCTCATACTAATTAATACACGGCTTATTTTAATCCAACAGCACAATTAACTTAAATTAGTCTGACAAAAGAGTAGCTAATTATTACGTAGCTGAAACAAAAAGCAGAATCACAAAAAAAACACAAAAATAATAATAAAGCGTTTCTGCGCTATTTTGTGGGTGTTTTGGGGGTGATTCTACTTTTTGTTTCAGTTTCCGGTCACAGTATGCAACCTCGTACTCTTTTGTGAATTTTCTTTAAAAAAATTCACTATTGGGGAAATCCCGACTTTTGAAAAAAAATTCTTCAAATGAGCGCAAACTAGGACCCCTAAAACCTATATCCAGGGTCAGTTTCAATTTTTATATGTATATTATATATATATATATATATATATATATATATATATATATATATATATATATATATATATATATATATATATATATATATATATATATATATATATATATATATATATATATATATATATATATATATAGGTGTCACACCGATAACTCAAAAATAATCAAATTTGGTGAGTACCTTCCTTTTGTAAATGGCTTCGACAAATTCATTAGTCAGGAAACTCAGATAAGGTTTTTCAGGAAAATTTTGGGTTTCCTTTAAAAAAAAATGTATATCTCCCAAAATTGAAAAGCTATGGTAAGCAAATTTAGGTTAAAGGAGAAAGAAATTACAAGCCTCTGATTAAAAAAAAGCTGAAACGTCAAAATTGATAATTCTGTTAGTCCTACATTAGTACGCATTAGCGCATTGTGAGTTAAAAATCTAGCTCGAAATGATTAATAAGCTCCTAGATCTCTATCTTAGCCGTCAGTTTCCTTCATTTCGTTAAAATAGAGGAAAAAAAATAATTTTTAAACAAAAATTGTATGGTGTAAATAAGACGTTACCATAGTAATATACCAGGGTATATAGCTATTAGTAGATACATCCGTCATGTCGAGAATGGCCGAGAGGTAAAGGCAGCAGTGTTGATTTAATATAACAGTAAAATCAATTAAGACCAAAAAAAGTGATGTCACAAACTGAGATTAGAACGCGTGTTATAGAGTCCATTATTAAATCAACAACTTGAACTTCAACTTCATAATATTTATTCATAATTCATAGGTTAAAAATATTACAATATGTCAGGTAGAAAGTTTTAGTCTATAAACAGAGAAAACTAGACATCTAACAATATTATTTTACAATTTCCTTAGTATAAACATGGCTCCTATCTTAAGATTCATCCATGGTTTATGTTTACATATTTTGAATGTAATAAAGAATATATATATATATATATATATATATATATATATATATATATATATATATATATATATATATATATATATATATATATATATATATATATATATATATATTCTTTATTATATTGTAATATTTTTAACCTATGAATTATGAATAAATATTTTGAAGTTGAAGTTGTTGATTTAATAATGGACTCCTAGAACACGCGTTCTAATCTCAGTTAGTGACGTCACTTTTTTTTTTTTGGTCTTATTTGATTTTACCGTTATCTGATCAGATTGTGTAATGCCGATGATTTTTTAGCAAGTTTCTGTATGACAAATTCAATTAGGAAGAGATGAAAACTTTTAAGACTTAATTCAATTTGAATAGCACATCTGGTTGTCTGTTATGGTCCTAACTTAGTGAAACCGTTCCATACCTAATAGGGACAGCCGTAGACTTTTCAGGTGACTTCACAAGTGCTTGTTCTTTTCTGCAATCGATTTAAATTTCACCTGGACGCAGCAAATGGGTTATGGTAGCGAATTTTCATTAAAGTTTCAAATTTAAATAGCTCAATTTGCTATTAACATTGGTTGGCCAGGAGCCAGTTTTTTCAAGAACATTTTAATTTTGTTTTCGGAAAAATTTTGTACATTTTCAAGCAATAAAGCCATTTTGATGAAATATGGTACATTGTTTCTACTATATAGGTTATACTGGTAACCAAATATCATCCCAACTTTCTTAAAAAAAAGACATTTGTTATTAAAAACATTTTTATGAAAATTCACTATAATAACGTACTTGCTGCGTCAAGACTTGTTTTTATTTCGTAGTTAACAAATATTTTTACGTAATACTCAATTTAGGAGCAATATTATAAGAAAATTTAAATCGCAGTAAAACGTATGGTACCGAATTTTCTTTTAAGTGGTTTAATGTTAAATATTCTGTTTTCTAAGGAACATCAAATTTAGTAGATAATATAACCTTTATAGTAGAAACAATGTGTGATCTTTTATCAAAATAACTTTTTGTTCTAAAAAGTACAAATCTCTCTCGAACATAAATTTTAAGTGTTTTCTAAAGCTGGTCCGACTTTCCTGGCCAACGAGCCTATCCAAACAATTAACATAAAAACTACACGTACAAACACATAAATATTCATAGAGAGCTTTTTCATAGAATTAAAAAAAATGTTCACATAAAAATTTGCAATCAATTTCTTTCACAAAAATTGGTAAATTTTTTACACGTATCCGCTGGGTAATCTTACAGGTAAAATACATAAGAATATTTTAAGAATATTTGCTAAACAAAGGTTTTTCACAAAAATTCAAAAAAAATTATTTGCGTTATGTTGTAAACTTTTTTTAAAATATCTTTTTACACGAAAATTAGCTAAAGAAATATATAAAACTTAAGTATATACAGATAATCTCTAATTAAAATTAAAAAAATTTCGGGACGCAGCAAGTGCGTTATGGTAGTGAATTTTTATTAGATGTTTCAAAATTGAATAACTCAATTCTTTATAAACTTAGAAAGTTGAATCTTGGTATGTGGTAAGGACTTTTCCAAGGCAACATATTCAACAAATTTCATTTAAAAATCTTTGTAATTTTAAAGAAATTTTTTTAAAGGAAATTCAAAATTTGAATAATTCAGTTTTCTATAAACTTAGAAAGTTAACTTTTGGGATGTGGCAATGTCTCCCCAAGGCAACATATCTATCAAATTTCATTTAAATACCTTTGTAATTTTCGGAGAAAAAATTTTTCTCCAAAGAAAACTCAAAATTCTTCCGGAAAACCTTGTCAGATTTTCCTGGATAACGAACTCATCCAAGCCATTAACAAAAGAAAGGCACTTGCCGAGTTTCATCGAAATAAGTTAATTATTTTTTGAGTTATCGGTTGGACACACACACACACACACACACACACACACACACACACACACACACACACACACACACACATATATATATATATATATATATATATATATATATATATATATATATATATATATATATATATATATATATATATATATATATATATATATATATATATATATATATATATAGGGTGGCGCATTGAAAACGAAACAGACCGATTTGCGTCCAGAGAATTTTTTTTTAAGAATCGCTGAAACAAGTCAATTTTAATATTGAGGGGGACATGTTTTGACAGAAAACTCAACTTTGTCACACCAACCCCTTAAGGGTGGTGATAACAACCCTTATATTTTAAATAGGGAACATGGGTCGAGTGTTACATCATTTGAAACCTCTTTCTTTTCTGAATTTAGCACACACATTTTTTTGGAAGTTTTATCAACTCGTTTAAAAAATATTCACAGTTAAAGATGAAAAAACCCACTTCACTCATTCCGATAAGAAATGTGCTGATAGTCAATGTTTTGTTGGTTTGTAGGCAAAAAATTGACTATCAGAACATTTCTTATCGGAATGAGAGAAATGCGGTTTATTATTTCAGTTTATCGGTCGGTTTGATACTTCCCTTCTTTAACGAAGAAGTTCTGGGTGACATTATCACATTCCTGATCGTATTTTACGAACTCGAGCAATTGCAGGGTATAAAGCTGAATCTAATAGTGACATAATCTGAAGTCAAGAGAGTGTTTACTTGCCAACCAAGCACCTCAAAAAGTTGTGCGCCAAAAATTGGGTCATTTAACCGAAAACGATAACAATATTTGCGCTGGAAATCAAATACAAGTACCGTAGATGTTCAAATCTTCCTGAAATATTGCCTGATTTTGCACCTACGTCCGAAGATTTTTTTTAAAACAACAAATATCATCGCTGATTGATGCTTTTAGATGTTACTTCACCGAAAACCTGTCATCTTGTTAGCGAAACCAGCTGTTATGTCGCTCAAATATTAGCGCATAATGTTAGTATGTCTTCGGCAGGATATATTTTTTTGGAGTAATGTTACTTTCCGAATATCACCCATCGCCATATAGACGTTTATACTGGAAACATGATCCCGATGTACGAGTTCCACTTGTTGCGGATGCTATGAAAAGAAACAGATTTGCTGACCTTATAACTTTTTTCCATTTGGCAAATAACGACAACAACGATGGTACCAGCTAATGTATGAAGTACACCCAATGTTATCTGGTAAAGCTGCAGGCACGGATGGTATACCTACCGAAGTTGCGAACACAGTAGCAGAACAGAAACCGGAGATATTACAAGTTATGATAAATAAACTAATCAGTGATGGAAGTGTCCCTTCAGAATATAAGACTGCTCGATTGGTGTTATTGGAGAAGCCACAGAAAACATGAAAAAATAAGTTTTATAGAACTATATGCCTGGAAGACGGAAAAGCAAAACTATAAGAACATGTAATGAATAACAGAATTATAAAGGGAATCGAGATAGGTCCTCCACTTCTCTTAGCAGATAGCCAATTTGGCTTCTACAAGAAGCGCTCTACGATGAATGCAGTAAAGAAGGTACAAGACGTGGCAAGGAAAGAAGGCAATAAAAATAGGTTTGTGGCAATGGTAAGATTGTACGTAAAAAATGCATTCAATACAGTATCATGGAGAGGCATATACTAAGTGTTAAGAAAGAGGCAGTGGCGTACTTCAGGGAGTTAATCCTAGGACCAACACTGTGGAACTTGTATTACGATAAGGTTTTTAGTCTTGAGTCCGTAAACCACACGGCTATTATACGGTACGCATATGATTTGGCGCTGGTGGTAATCGGAGGAAATAAGGCTGACATGGAAGATAATACCAACTAGTTAGTAGAAAGGGTGGAAAATTAGATGTCAAAAAGAAGTTTACAACTCGCGCCTCACAAAAGTGAAAGTATTGTGCTAGTGGGATGAAGAGCACTGATAACAGTAGCCGTCAAGTTAGGTAATGCACATATTCAGTCGAAGACAAGCCCGAACTACTTCGGAAAACAAGTAGGACATAACATAAACATGGGTGTGCACATAGAAAGAGTATTGACAAAAGCAGACATGATGGTTGCAAAGCTAGGGCCTCTGATGCCAAATATCGGCGAACCAAAGCCAGGGAGAAGAACAGTGCTGAGTAGTGTGGTAAACTCAATCATACTGTATGGCGCACTAGCATGACAGGCCGTGTTGTCAAAGACAAGGTGTAGAAAAAAGGTTGAGGGGACACAGAGAAAGGTATCCATCAGAATAGAAAGTGCATATAGAATAGTGGCAAAGAAAACAATACAGGAACAATGCAGGAACGCTCTCTATACACTTATTGGCAGGAGAGGTGACTTATGAAATACGCGAAAATACAAGAGAAGAAAAAAGAAGGCAAGAACCGAAACAATGCTGGAGTGGCAACGAAAATTGGAAGAGGAAATGTCAACATCCCAGTGGATAAAGAGGCTGATTCCAAAAATACAGACATGGATATCGAGACAGCATGTGGAGGTGGGTTATTATTTTACCCAATTTCTGTTAGGTGATTGGCTTTTTAGGTCTTACCTGAGTAAAATGAAAATAGTCGACAAAGAGGACTGTACGTATTGTGGTGATAGAGATACGTCAGAACACACAGTCTTTGAGTGCGCAAGATGGTCGCAAATAAACGAACAAATGTATAAAGAAATTGGCAGAGATTTAAAAGCAGATAATTTGGTGGAGCATATGCTGGGAAGTGAAAGGGTGTAGAATACTGTGGAGAGGGGGATCGTAAAAATAATGAAGTCAAAGGAGGATGAAGACAGGACGTAGATGTTTTGAGAACAACAAGAGTAGTGAAGCAATGCCAGGGACGTAGTGAAGCAATGCCAGCGAGTGGTTTTCGCCACGTCTTTAGGTGTCAAGGGGGCGTTTAGTGGAGAGTCCGGATCTGGAGGGAAGGGGAGTCACCACAGCACCGATTGGAGTCAGATCGTGGAAGCGCCAGTTACCCATCTGCGTAAAAAGCATTCACCCCCGCTGTGAGAAAAAAAACACCCAGTGCTCGATATTTTAAATTTCACGTTGAAGCAAGTTAGTGTACAAAATACGTTTAGCATTGATGAAAGCATGATCACATATTATGACCAACATGGTGCTTAACACTTTATAAGAGAAAAACCTATAAGATTCTGTTTCAAGTTATTTGCTTTTGATGCTTCTGATTATATTCACCATGTTGAACCATATTGTGAAGCCGTAACTTAAGTTCTTGAAGCCGGTTTTGGACAATCAGGAGGCGTCCTGTTAAGGCTTGTTGATCATATGAAACTAAAAAAAAAAGAACCAGACTATATTTTGACAATCTATTTACATCGATAGGACTGTTAAAAGAATTCAGTGCACGACAGATCGGCGGAACTGGAACTCTGCGAGAAAATAATTGTAATTTTAAAATGAAGTTACGCGATAAAAAAAAAATTGAAAAAATAATGTAGAGAAAAAACAGTCACGTCCTCTACAAGAGATCTTCTAGTAGTTTGTTGGAACAATAATAATGTTGTTACAGTTTTGACAAATTGTGATAGCGAACACCACATGAAAAAGTCTTGTCGATATTCTAGATCCGAAAAGAGATAAGCTGCTGTAGAGATGCCAGGATCTATTGCAAAATATAACGCTAATATGGGAGGTGTTGGTCTATCTGATCAATTTATTCGAGTCACCCTTGCAGATTTGGATCAAAAAAGTTATGGTGGCTTTTTTTTTGCCTGAGCCATAGATGTCTGTTGCGTGCAAAGTTGGCTGCTCTATTGAATATTGGGACATGATATACCAGTAATAGAATTTAGACGACAATGTGCTAGGTGTTGCTGAAAAGTTATGGAACCGCTACAACTACATCAAGGTGTTCGAAGTTCATCAGAATTTTCACCTGTCTTAGAAGGCATTCGCAGAGACCGAACTGATCATGTGATATAAAAAGGAGCATCAAAATTTCGTCGCTGTAAAATTTATTGGCGTTGTACTATATTTATATGTACACAATGTGACCCTGCACTTATTTCTGATAATAATTGTTTTAAAAATTTTCAGAATGTAAAATAATGTTTTGTACTAATTTTAATTAAGATGCATAAAGATTTATTGTTTCGCTTGAATGCTTTGTGATCATTTTGACAAAACTCGCACTTTTGTATTTTCTCATTTTATTTACATATCATCCCAGTGGCAACTAATGTAGGCCTAGAAATTGTGATCAAAATTTATTTAAAATATGGCAAATTGTTTCTCATAATTCTACAACTATAATCTTCAAAATGCCAAAATTTTCAGTAGAGATTATGGTCCTTAATATGTTAAGCTCTCAGTGCTCTCAAAAATACTAGTTCTAGGCCTCGATTGTATGTAATAGATGCTTTAGCTTCTTTCTAAGCGCATAGAAATCTTTCAGTTTTGATATTGTTTTCGAATTATGAGATTTCCGAACTTGTACGGTGTCATTCATTTGCAAAAATGTTGAAAGTCACGAATACAGAATTGCTTAATATCTTTGAAAATACATTCAAAACGCCAATTATAGACGGGCTGTTAAACTAAAAATTCCCAAGTTGATTGCAGTTACCGGCTTATCCCAGATACTCCCGAATTATTTGTTTCCGAAAATAACATTTATTTTACCGCTTTGTGATTGATACATGTTTACTGAATATTTTCTTATAATAAATTTTCTTTGTAATGTCAAAAGTTTGTGAGATACATGCCGTCTTTTATAAAGGACAATGGTATAATGAACATAGTTAGGATAACCTGAAACGAATTTATTCAGATACAAACTCAACAACACCAAAACACATTTCACAAGCATAACATAAAAGGAAATAATGATAAAAAGAAAATAATAATAAACTTGAATTGTCAAAAAAAAAAACAATTTGGATGATACTCCGGGAAACAAGTCTTTGGATGCAAACCTACATTACACTTACTGCACAGAAATTGCACTTTCTTGTGGCATAACCGACACCTGATTTAAGTTTAGATAGAGATGACTAAATAATTTTTCTGTGAAATCAAGGAAATTCAGTTGGTTGACCACTTGGACGTCTCCGTTTTGTTGTTTTTTATGAGCTTTCAAAATACTTTTAGCAAGAAGTCTGCGAAAGATATATTGATCTAGCTTCCCACCATGGTGGCGATGCAGTTGCTATTCCTTATCAATAGCCATGTCTAGGCAAGGAGAAATTACAAGAAAGTACCACTTTTTGGTTCTAATACTTTACCTTTTTATTGTACTTCTCTGTTATATTAGGTTGAGGTGGTAAAATATTTTTTTCTTTCTGAGAAAATCATGGCACATTGGACGTTTACATAATGGTATCCGAATTCGAGGCTATAGTAACTATGTTATTAGTCCAGCGAAAAACTATGATATAAAGATTTTTGTCCACGGCATACTCGAATCTGCCCCTCTCCTCTTTTTTCAGTTCTTTGTAAGTTTTTATTGCAGATATTTGTATCCTCTTTTTCCTCAAAGTACCAGTTGCCTTTATATTTCTGTCTCTGTGTATCAGAAGAAAATCCCAAGACGAGAAAAAAATTCCAAAATATAAATGATATGCATAAAGGCCTTTCTCTTGGACAATTTTGTCGGCAAACGAGAGCACCAGACTTGTACCCAAGCCTAAATCCTTGTGTTGTTCTGACAGTCTTGTGCTGGAACCTGGATATGGTTCAAACCATTCTATAAAACCTGATCTACTAGCAGCCATCCAGAACTTATAAGCCCATCTAATACATTTATCTCTGATGAATTGCTTAGAGCCATGCCTACCGATGTAAGGCACCACAGGCTCATCTATGCTATGATGTTCTTGAAGGGGGGACTAGCGACAGAAAGTTATCGTTCAAAATATATAATAATGGCCCAACTTTTGCAAATTTGTTGGCTACATACAAATTTTTATTGTCGCTACAATGCAGGTTTTGCATTACGTATTTGAAACGGTTTCTTGAAATTACCTCATATAATATTAAACGATTAGCATCAGAAATATTTTCCCAGTACAAAGATCTTCTTGAAACAGTAGTATAACAACTATAAATAAGTACCCCAAAAAGGTTTTATTTCATCTATACTTTTGTCTCCAGTCCGATTCTGCTGTGATGCATAAAGAATATTGTAGAAAGTTATCATTTGCCATGCTGAAGAATTGAAAAATAGATAAAAAAGTTCCAAACCTTGGAGCTCTTCCTCACCGACCAAATCAGTGCCAAAACAGCCACTAATCACCTTCATTTACCGAGGTATGAGCTTACTTCCTTTATATTACACGGAGGCGTGTGCGCATACGTCCGTAGCAATCTACCCTGCACCAGACTCCCAAATTTAGAAGATGGAAGAAAAGACATACTTTGGATGAAACTCTCTCTCAGCGCTGCAACTTTGCCCAGCTCTTCGACTATCTTTCTGAAAAAACCGACCATCTGATTTCTGAATATCCTTCCTTCGAGGTCACTATTCTTGGTGACATCAATGTCTATAATAAGGAATGGTTAGCATCTTCAAATACCGATCCACAAAGGAGAGCAGCGGAGGCCTTTGCAGTCAGCAATTCTTAAGCCAATATGATACAGCAACCTATTTACTTACGTCGCATCCTAATACACAGCTCAAATCTCTTGGATCTCCTTCCTAACACAAAACCGAAATGCTATAAGACATCAGTCACAACAAGAACTTTTTGCATCGTTGTTTGCCGGCAATTCTACTTTCAGCCCACCTCCAAATGCTGAACCACCAACAGTCCCCAATGTCGCGCATAAAATGACTTATATCATTTTCAAAACCAAGAAGGTGCGAAAGATGCTCTCTTCTTTTAATACCAGAAAAGCTTCTGGCCTTGACGAGATCCCAGCAATTGTTCTTAAAAAATGCGCACCAGAACTTGCTCCTGTCCTGATTCGTCTGTTTCAGACATCTTTCAATAGAGGCATATTCCCTAGTAACTGGAAAATTGCTCGAGTACAACCCGTCCTCAAGAAAGGATCCAAAGCGTTTCGTAGTAACTACATGCCAATTTCTCCCCTTTCAGTCGTCCCTAAAGTGATGGAAAAGTATATAAACACCGAATTATTAAATTTCTTGAAAAACACAGTCTACCCCACGACAAGCAGTATGGATTCCGTCAGCGCAGATCAGCCGCCGATCTGCGATCTTCACTTTCATCACCGCCACTATTATCGTTGTTGAAAATTGGTTCAGCTTAAAAAGCCAAAATACTTCCAGGCAAATTGTCGAAATCAACATTTTCTTCTTCAACCGAGTCTTCGTGTTAGTGTTTCGTCGACGCTCAGAGGGGGAAAAACTTCGATACTATCTGGTAATATCGTACCATCTTCAATATTTTCTATTTCTACCAACAGCTCATTGAGTGTCAACGGTTTCTTCTAAGAACTGCAAACATAGTAGGCTATCAAGCCATTGGCTTTTATAAAGGACAGGGAAGGTTTGAGGGTCGTACAAGAAAGTAAGAACTCAAACCTAACCTAACCGGTTTTAAATTCTTAAGCCATAACTATAATGACTACGTTTTGATAAATAATAGAAAAGTTCGGGACGCAGCAAGTGCGTTATGGTAGTGAATTTTTATTAAATGCTTCAAATTTGAATAACTCAACTTTCTATAAACTTAGAAAGTTGAATTTTCGTATATAGTAAGAGCTTTGCCAAGGAAACATACTAAATTTAATTAAAATAACTTTGTAATTTTTGAATAAAATTTTTTGTTCGAAAAAAATATTTGAATAACACAATTTTGTATTAACTTAGAAATCTGAATTTTGGTACGTAGTAAGCCTTTACTGAAGAAAACATATCCAAAAAATTTTACTAAAATAGATTTGTAATTTTTAGAGAAATAATTTATTTTTCGAAAGAAAACTCCAAATTTTCCGGGAGGAACTTGTACGATTTCTTGGCTAACGATCTCATCCAAGCCGCTAATAAAAAAAAGGCACTTGCCGAGTTTCATCAAAATCGGTTAATTATTTTTTGAGTTATCGTTTGGAAACTTATATATATATATATATATATATATATATATATATATATATATATATATATATATATATATATATATATATATATATATATATATATATATATATATATATATATAATAAACATATAAAAATGGAAACTGACCTCGGATATGGGTTCTAGGGTCGCGCTCATTTGAAAAAAATTTTGCAAAGTCTCACCATCAATACATCTCTATTAGTGAATTTTTTAAAATAAAAATTCACTAATAGCATATCCTACTCATAATAAGATAGTAATTCTTACCTCCAGTTGTCCATATCAGTCTGTCAGAATCCTTGAAACGTAAATAATAGTTCTTGCACATTGTACTAACCTAATGTTGTCAGAAACCATTTCACTGCGTTACTCACACATTAAAGGTCCTTATTATAACGCCATCTCTGTGCCAATAGCTCAACTAATCAAAAGAAAGACAGATTTTGATAACGTAACTTAGCGTCCATTTAAAAGAACAATAGTCGTATTTGGGTTTAAGCTGATAATTTTACATTAAATTTTTGAAACGAAATGCAAAAACTGTTCATTTGCGTAAATTAATTTGTATTTAATTATTTGTTTATTTAACGAATTCATCGTTTACTAAGTTGCTTATTTCTGCATTTGATGCAATTTTTTTTGTTTAAAATAAAATATTTCGTGTCGCTTATATCAATATGATCAGTGATGTATAATTACTTGAATGTTAAACATTGATTGTATACATTTTAACAATATTTAAAGATAATTAGTCGCCGTTTAACTATGACTGGCAAATCGATGCAATGGGCTGATTGAATGATATGAATTATGGCCCTTGAGTACGTCTCATGTTTCTGGGACCATAGCAAGCGTGCTAGTGCGGACCTGTAATGGCGCAGGCGCGGCGAAGAGAGCTGCGCCATGGCTCATTCTGGACGATTCAGACTTGATTCTAGAGGTCGACCACACAGACACTCGACCCAGTCTTCGGAACACAGCTGTCTTGAGGCACACAGGGCAGTGTGCGCGTTCTAGTCGTACGCAGAAGTTGATGCTGTTGCCTACGTTACGATTCTCCTATTCTATCAACTTCTTTTCTCCCACCACCGGCCTGCTAAACACCAAACACTTAACTCTACTACTTTTATTACCAGCTTAGGGACTACTAATTAAACATTTAAATCTAACAAGTTGTTACTCAACCATCACATTTTTCACTCTAGTGAAATTTCACAAATAATGAGTTATATATAGTGAAATACTAAAAAATGTCATGATCGCATTTCATAATAATAATAACAAAAGTAAACTGGTGTAGTTCTTGAGTGCTTCCCAAGAATCTCCAAGAAAATATTAAAAGATGGGCATTGGAGAGCACCTTTATAAGGTTTTGCAGCAAGCGGTAATACTTGCAACTGTACTGAGATTTCTGGGAAATTAGGATGTGTCGTTTAGGGTCTGAATACTTGAGCCCTATCTGAGCTCAACCCTTTTGATATCTGAGATAACTGGAATGAGTTAATTTTCGCCTGTAACGGAGTGTAAAAGTTCCAGAGGCTAAAGTCATATAAAAAAAAGGTAATGTACTCCAAATTTGTGATTGAAATAAAGGAGCCCTCGAAACAGGACACCACTGATTATATCTGTAACAAAAATCACAGCTCCTTCATTCATCAAACACCTCCAGACCTTTCAGATACCAATCAGCATACACAGGAAAATACAGAAAGCAGTAATACTGAGCATATACAGCTCGAAAATTCCGTCAGCAATAAAAGTGTGTGGAGTGGCTTGACTTCGGTCCGTCAACAAACACAATACCGACGAAAACCTGAGAATCACTACATGATAATAATAATAAAAATGTAAAGAACATTTTAGTTTATTAAATAATATTAAAATTAATAATAATAATAGTAATACTAACAAATTCGTTATATTCAAAGTGTCAAAGTTTAAGGCTTAAGGTCAGGTCGTACACGCATCAACATTAAGGCTATAAAAAGACAACCAACAAAAAAGGGAGATCTAACAAAATAATAATAATTGTATAAAAGACTGCGGACGCAGAATTATTGATATATATATATATATATATATATATATATATATATATATATATATATATATATATATATATATATATATACATATATATCCCTTCGCAAGTGGATTGGATAAGTTCGTTAGCCAGGAAAATCGGCACAAGTTTTTCCCGAAAATGTTGCGTTTTCTTTCGGAAAAAAATTATATCTTTGGAAATAATAAAGCTATAGTAATAAAATTTGGTACACAAATTTATGGCTTAAAAGAAAACTATATATATATATATATATATATTTACCCTTCTAAGCGGGGATGTCATCCCTCAATTGTTTTCAAATGGGTCATGTGGCAGCTCGTTGAAAATAGCTTCTGGTTCCCTATGTATATATTGCTTTTTTATTTTTGACATTGGGTCTATTCGTTTAGAAGATATGGATTTTTGAAATACAACTGATGCATTAAAATTCTTAACGCTTGAGCTTTAACCAGCGTCCATTACAACAATAAAAAATGTGGTTAAAGGGAATAAAAAGTCATCTAGATCAAAAATGTAAACAAAATTTATACAATTATATATAAGTTGGTGGTGCTCAGTTTAAACATTTATTGGTTTAAAGTTTAATTCGTTGGAATGTTGATTTGTTGGTTGAACAGTATGATTCGTCCAAATAGTGTCCAACATTTATTTCAATAATATGCTTACTTTTGATGTGAAACGACTTAGTTTTTGAATTTCTCAGGAAATTAGTTATTGTTATTTCGAAACTTCATATTCTCTAAACGAATAGACCGAATTTCAAAAGTGAAAAATCAGTATGCAGGGAATTAAAATCCCTAAAAATGACCCCTATTCCTATTTGAAAAAATTGAAGGGATGATACCCCTGATTAAGAGAATAAAGTTTGTGCTATACTTTTTACGTCAAAAGTTGTCCCCATGACAAGCAAAATTGACGTGTTTCAGGATTGTTTTGACAAAATGAGCAGCCACTATATATATATATTTATATATTTAAATGACATAAACCTAACATAAGTTGTCACATGCCATGCATGCACGAAAAGAACTGTGCTTAATCAACTTGTTTTTGATAGTGTTTTTAGATCTACTCATAGATGCTCTTATTAATTTCTTTGGTGAAAGAAAATAATGCAGTAAAGTTGTAGTAAAGTAAATCATGTAGTTTGATTGGGAGCAAAGCAGGACTCCTCGCTAAATTAGACACTTTAATTTAAACCCATTTCTAATATATATATATATATATATATATATATATATATATATATATATATATATATATATATATATATATACTCAGAATCTCCTTTCAGGACAGAAAAACAAAAAATAGGTTCTTGGTTATACCATGCTCTATATATTTGTCACATTGACACCCAACGGAAGCCTACAAAGGAAACAACAACCAAATAAGATTCAGGCTGCAAGACATTATATTTTCTTACCGATAGCTGAACCAAAGAGAAATTATGGAATAAATTCATTAAAATTTTAGCGATTTGTGTTTTGACGAACTTTAGTTTTAAAAAGCACATTTTTACAAAAAAAAACTTTTCTCCCACTGCTGCGTCTCAGGTATGACGCTATCGACATTTTTTAAAGATAGATCATTTAATTGTCTACACGGTATCATCAAAATTTTGATACTTCACACTGTTAAATTTTCGAAACTCTACTTATAACAACAATCAAGAAATGAAGGCTGTTATTCAACAGATTAAAGAATTTCCTTTAAATATAATATTCGAAATGCAATCCACTGACTTCTTGAGAATAAGGAAATCTGTTGACACATTTTTCTTGTACATTGGGAATTTCATACCTAATTCTATTTTTCAAATCTTTTTCAAAAACTAATTATTTTCTCTAGTAAAATGCCTTTTCTCTTGGAGATATGTAAAAATTTTATTAAGAAAAGACGATCCAAAAATAAAATTGAGTAGGAATACAAATTTTTAAAATCCTAAGCTTACTTTGATCTTTCGCAAAATTGTCATTCCATGCACCCTCCTTACTGAAAATATTACAATAATTCGTTAATAAAAGTTGTTCAAAATAGTAAATGTAAAATTTGGTTAATTAAAGAAATGAGAATGAGATAGTTTGATAAGCTCTGAATCAGATAATTCACCAGTTCCATCACACTGAATTAGAGTTTTAGAGCACAGCTACGGCAATAATTACAATTATTTTATTCTCATTTATTCCATAGCATGCTATTTGTTTTCAGATTTCCAAAATATCAAAGTAGGCCTAGGATTCTAAAATTTTATATTCCTCCCCAGTTTTTTTGTTCCGATCATTTTTTATTAATAATATTATTTCATATCTCCTAGAGAAAAGGCACCTTACTGGCCTAAATATTTATTCGCAAATTTTCAAGGCATACTTGATTTTTGGAAATTAAAATTATGACACAAATTATTTTTTATTCAAGCAGGGCTTATTCCCAGAAAGTAAAGTGTCAAAAAAAAATTAGTCTTTTTCACCTATTCATGCATCAATCCAGGGACACACTGTGTGCGCGAACTAGGACCCCTATAACCCATATCTGGTGTCAGTTTCAATTTTTATATGTTTATATATATATATATATATATATATATATATATATATATATATATATATATATATATATATATATATATATATATATATATATTCAAACGCATATTGGTTTTGGGTTTTAGAGACGTAAATTCATGCTCATTTGAAAAAAAAATATTGCAAAGCCTCATTATGGGTAACTTTCTATTAGCGAATCCATGGGTAAGTTCCAAGACACCAAAACTTAAGCGATCATGTCCCCCTTGAAAAAAAGGGAAGGAATCGCGTCTTTGTACCGTACATAAACTTCTAACACAACAGTACGAAATTCAAGTTATAGTTACGTAATGTTAACAGTGGCAATTTACAAAGTAGTTTCAGCGCAAAAGTTAATTGCTCCTAAACGGATTGCCGAGTGTAAAAAGAAAACACTAATCTAAAGAGCGAGCACGCAGATAACGCCAACAAATAAACTTCTCACAACATTACATTCCCGTAATTCTAAACCCAAAGCTTTTAATTCAATATTTGTCTGTATTTGAATTATTCAGCCTACATTTTGTTCTCATTTTCGTCCCATTCATAGAAATTAAATAAACTAAATTATCGTTTGTTATTTCATTTAACGTCGAACGAAATTTCAACTAGTTTATCTGCTTAGTTCAACCTACATTTCTACAGCTATTGTCTCAAAACACCATTGAAGCTAAAGTTTTAGTTAAATAAATATGAATATATTACAATAACGAATAGAGATAACTTTAGGTATTATCCATGTCTGGGATTATAATTTATTTTAATCTATTAAACCTCTAAACTATCCAAAACATAAATTTCATATAAGTAATTATCACAATATAGGTACTGTTTCTTTGTAAAATCTATCGCTTCTTTTGAGACCCGTTACCAGCTTGAAACTTATGTGTATCGACATACTGTATAATTTTGTTCAATAAAACTACCATACTATAGTATACTACTAAATCTATAAACAAAATTGCATCCCTGCGACCTTTTCCGATAAAACCTAGAGATACTTATTTAGCTAGGCAGTGAGTAACTTGCTTTGTATCTAAGCCGCATTAGTACAGGCAATAGGAGCCCGTTAGTCTTGTTCATAATGCATTAAACTACAGGAGTGTTTTTTTCGATAGATAGGTTCAGAATAACGTACTGAATTTAAAAAACTCTGGACGCAGCAAGTGCGTTATGGTAGTGAATTTTCATAAAAATGTTTTTATTGCAAATATGTGTGTTTTCTTTTTAAGAAAGCAGGCATCAATTTTGGTTACGAGTATAACCTATATAGTAAAAACAATGTGCCATGTTTCATAAAAATAACTTTATTGTGTGAAAATGTACAAAAATTTCCAAAAGTAAACTTAAAGTGTTCCCGGAAAAACTCGTTTCTTGGTCAACCTTATAGATTAATAGCAAATTGGGCTATTCAAATATGAAGCATTTGATCAAAATTCGCTACCATAACGCACTTGCTGCATCCAGAATTTATTTTCTTACAAACATGCATTATATTTCGATAGAAAATGCAATAACATAAGGCGTGTTTGATAAAAAAAAAGGAAATTTGTATCACCAACGACTTATGGGCCAGCCTGTGATTGTAGAAATACTTTTTTAAGATGTAGCTCAAGACCCCATATAATTAATATATACAAATTTTTTTCATATCTTGTATAATAACGGATATATTGAGCTTTATTGATTTTTAATTCGACAAAAATTATATACCATTAAACGATAAACTCTATAGCTAAGACTACTGCCAAGCATCAGAGAAAGGGTCTATTTGAAATGAATTTTCTGGAAACATTTTAGTAAAATGAAGGACAATGACGGTTGAAACTAAGACTCCAGGGTTTGCGAAACATCCTTCTTAAGACATTTGATTTCCATAGCCCGTATTAGATTCAAGTTATTTGCCTAAATGTTGCCGATTTTGACGTTTTAAATCGCAATTTTGACGTTTTGAGGAAAACCCCAATTTATTTTTCTTTAAATGCCTATAACTTTTTTGTCTTTCGACCTACATAGCTAAATTTTGGTAGCTAACTTACCTATAACGATCTAAACTTTCGTACTTAATTTGGTTGCTCTTACTTTGTTAATTCCGGAGATATGAATTTTTTTCAAAAGAAAACACAACATTTTCCAGGAAAACCTGGGCAGATTTTCCTGGCTAACGAACTCGTCCAAGCCATTTGCAAAAGGAATTTATTTACCAAATTTAATCAAAATCGGCCTATTATTTTTTGAGTTATGGGTGTGATACATACATACATATATATATATATATATATATATATATATATATATATATATATATATATATATATATATATATATATATATATATATATATATAAACATATAAAAATTGAAACTGACACCAGATATGGGTTCTAGGGGTCCTAGTTCGCGCTAATTTGCAAATTTTTTTTCAAAATTCAAAAGTCGGCATCTCCCCATTAGTGATCTTTTTCTACGAAAATTCACTAACACAAAATCCTTACAAATTAGGAGGGCGGAAGTGCCGCCATTTTGAGAAAAATCGTTTCGGTCTATATCTCCGTAACCGTGCAGTTTAGGCCAAAAATAGGAATAACCTTTATTGTAGATAATTGCATTTCTCATCTTTTTCGTTAAATATATTTTTTTGTATCACATACCATTTACAACTTATACGACTATTAGCATTCATTTATTGACTTTTTTACCCATATCTTAATTAATAATTGTTTAAGAAATAAAATGCTTATAACTTAACTTTTCAACCGATAATTTTCCTACAATTTATACACAAAACTTTTTTTTTCTTAAATCAATATTTTCAAAGTTATATTGCGTTAAATGTTGCACTTTTCAATCGACAAATTTTTCTGGAAATATTTTAGTAAAATGAAGGACAATGACGGTTGAAGCTAAGACTTCAGGCTTTTTAAAACATTTTTTTTCTATAGCTTATATTAGTTTCAGGTTCTTTGCGGAACCTCGGTGGTTCAGGGGTAAGAACGTGTGCCTCTTAACCGAGGAGTACTGGGTTCGATCCCACGGTACTCCTTTCACTTTTTCAGTACAAACTGTAACATTAACATCAACCGAGGTTCTGGCCTTGTATTTGAGCAAGTTGAATGTCTGCAACTTCCGCGCTTCGGAGGGGGCGTAAATCCGTAGGTCCCGTGCCAATGCAATGTTGGGCATGTTAAAGATTCCTACCCTCCTTACAGAAAGGCAGGGGTTCGGCAAAATTTCCAGGATAGTGAGCTGAAACTGCTCTCTGGCGTCGGTGATTGGCCATAGTCGCATAAATAGGCCGACGTAAGAAACAAAACACACACACAGGTTCTTTGCCTAAATGTTTTTACGTTTTAAATCGCGACTTTGACGTTTTGGGGGAAAACCCCAATTTATTTTTCTTTAAGTGCCTATAACTTTTTTCTCTTTTAACCTACAAAACTAAATTTTGGTAGGTTTATTATTATTTACCCATTATAATATAAACCAGCGTAACAAATTTGGTTGCCCTTACTTTGTTATTTCCGGAGATATGATTCTTTTTTCGAAAGAAAACACAACATTTTCCGGGAAAACCTGGACCGATTTTCCTGGATAACGAACTTATCAAAGACACTTGCAAAAGGAAGGTATTCACCAAATTTAATCAAAATCAGCCCATTATTTTTTGAGTTATCGGTGTGATATCTGACCCCGGAAATGTGTTCTAGGGGGCATAATTAGCCCACATTTGAATTTTTTTTTCAAAATTCAAAAGTCGGGGTCTCCTCATTAGTGAATTTTTTTAAAGAAAATTCACTAATATTAATTTGAGAAAAAAAGCTTTAAGTAAAAGTTCTAGAAAATTTGTCAATTGAAAAGTTAAGTTATAAGCAATTTATTTTTTAAATAATTATTAACAGATATAGGTAAAAAAAGTCAATAAATGAATGATAATAGTCGTATAAGTTGTAAACGGTCAGTGATATAAAATAAAATTTAACAAAAAAGATGAGAAACGCAATTATCTACAATAAAGATCATTACCATTTTTGGCCTAAAGTGCACGGTTACGGAGATATAGGCCGAAACGGTTTTTCTCAAAATGGCGGCACTTCCGTCCTCCTAATTTTTAAGGATTTTGTGTTTTTATAGTCAGTACATCATTCTGAGCCCATGTATAAAAAATAACTCCTGTAGTTTAATGCAGAAACAAATTCTCTATTGCCTGTATTACATATAGACTTGGCTAGGCATTCGTTTTTAATAGTTGGCATTAGATCAAAGATGGCGATAATTGTAGTGTTTACCATCACATCAGGCAAGTAACATTGGTGACTGAGAAATATAAGTAAATCCAGCGCCGTTTTTCCTTTTTGTATCTACCTGTTCCTTTTGTGTCGAAATTTTTTTGAATAACGTTTAAAAACGTCTCCTAAGGACTACAGGTATGCCATTATCTATCCTAAATCCAGCTAGCTTGATTTTAGTGCTGTTATTTCTTTAAAATATATAAAAGGCCAAGTATGGTTAGAAGAACCCAATTCACCACAAGACATTTTTTAGACCTGACGATCGTTTCACTGATAAAGTAGGCGTCATCATGATGGTCTTGTGTTATCCTAGGGTTGAGCACAATGAGACCTTAGAGACTATTTCTAGTGGGATTTGGGAAGTAGGCAGAATTAGCCCCGCAATCGAACTATAACAACCAAACGTACCCATATCTACCGCCCTAATAAGTGGACAGATTTAGACCTTATAGTTCTTTTCCTTCCATATTCCATAATTTTCTGAACATGGCTCCAAATAAAAAAGTCGAGTTTTAACAAATTCTGGACAAGTTTGAACCCGAGAAGTAACTTGACTTGCGTGGTGCTTTAGTAAATGGGTTGGGTGAGTTCGTTGGCCAGGTTCGTTAAGACTAGTTTTTTCACAAAAATTTTTTGGTTTCTTTTGAAACATTTTTGTTTTTTCAGATATAAGCCTACAGTAACAAGGGTTGCAAACCAACTTGCTCCTATAAAACGCATTATATCTACGAATATTAAAGCTTTAACTTTAGAGAAAAACGGTAGATGAATTGAAACAACAAAAATTTCGGTAGCACTGGAAGTTGAAGAAGGGAACATCAAAACAATTATGTGTGGTTAATAAAATATATTAAATACTACAAATAAAGATTAAGTTTGTTTGGTGCAAAATGCCAAGAATTACCAAAAATACTTTTTGTTTTCTTCTAAAAACGTGCAAGTAACGATTTTAAACATCAAAATTGGTGATTTTTAACCAAATATTCTGAAACGAATGCAGGATACATATAACCAATATTAGGAGTGGTTCATACACTCGAGTTTTTAGGTCGGCCTACATTTTGATAAACTTACCAACGATTTAAAAATTTTTAAGGGCTACTATTTTTGTTGTTGATGGAAATGGGCGAGCAAATATCGCCATCAGAATTATGAAAATTTGCTACTTAATAAACAACTTTCTTCCTTTTTGTCAGAGATTTTTAAAAAGAATTTAACTGCTAACATATTGAATACAAAGAGCCATTGACTGTGAAATGAAAATTCACATCCGAGAGATATTTTAGTTCCTTCCAAAATAATTTCTCTACAGCGTATTTAATACAAGAGACTTATTTATTTGTGAAATATAATCTTGAAGTTGGAATAACACTATTTTTTGCTTCTCTGAATAAAGAAGGAGAACAATGCCATCACTAAAGATTCAAAACAAAACGCAGTTTGACCACCAACATAGGCAGTTTCTCTTACTCCGATATATATCCTCAACTGCGATGTTTTGTTAATAAATTCCAAAAACTCAAAAATAGGTTGGTCTGTTAAGGTCGGTAAAATTTCAGACCAACATGGTCGGGGAAGACAAAATTTTCTCAGCCAATAAGAAGCGAGTTAATGATGAGACACAGACCTTGATGATGAAAAAAATGGCGCGTGGATGCCTGTTCAAAGGGCAAATAAACGGTTAAAAACTTTCATTCGGCTAACGAGCATTGAGTGTGACATTAGTTCCCGAGGTGCAGCGATTTCAAGCGCTTATACAGGGTGTGGCGCACAGACTTTTAGTTAGCCGTTTCTCAATAACTACTCCGACTTGAAATTCGAAAATTTACACACATACGACTGACACAAATTACAGTCCAGTGAGCTTGCTTTATGCCAGACTTTCGGTTTAACCGGAAGTGACCATCAACATGCTTATTTTAAATACAATATGGTAATTTAAGTTATATTTTTGAATTCTACATTGAATTTGAGATGAATTATTACCATTATACCATATGTAAAAAATTAACTGTTTCCGAAAATTTTCGATTTTTTTGAATATTCTCGTAAAAACCAAGGTGAACGTTGCATGCTATCTCTCTGTGGAAATACAACTGAGAAGACTCAGTTTTCGCACAGATTACCCTCAGGTTGGCACCTACACAACACGTTTGATAGCGTTTTTTAAATATACAGGGTGATGAGAATTATCAGTGCTATTTGGTAAAATTGAAATCACAATTACTCGCTGATTTCAAATGTAACACCCCATATTTTATGAGCTATTTCGGTTCGCGTCCGGTTTCCATTTCAACGTGTATTAGCATGCCCTATACCCAAATTCCACCCTTTCCCGAATATTTAAATTTTATTGGATTCACTTAATTCAAATTTTGACAATATATTTAAAGCAGGCCTTGGAATTTTACAATATGCTTGTTGACGCCTACATGTCAAAATAGCGTCAAGTTAAGCTTATTGTCATAAAAATCAAGATACTATCAGTTAACGGGGTGCAAAAATGGTAAACTTGCAGTATACAAATGACGATTATTTGGAGCTTCTAATTATTTATGGTGAGTGTCAACGAATTGTGGGCCAAACATGTCGTGCATTTGCAGATAAGTACCCGAATAAACCGAAACCCAGCCACGACATGATAAAGAGATTGCTGCAAAATTGTTCACAGCATGGAAATTTTCGCCCAAAAGTACAGAAACGTTAGCCACTCGTCGATAACGAGGTAAACTAAGTGATCGTATTGGCATTTTTTGTTGCTGATCCCAAGGCATCCATCAGGGATTGCGAAAAAGAATTACGCTTGTCAGCGAGAACGATTAACAGAATTTTGAAAAGCATTATTGGAGACCCTTCTCTTACCACACGATACATGGTTTGCAACCAAACGATCTCCGTAGACGTGTTGAGTTCTGTGAATGGTTCTTATTAGAAACACAAGAAGATGAGAATTTCTGCAAGATAATTACTTGGTGCGATGAGGCTAAGTTCTCCAAAAATGGAAGCACAATCGCCAGAATAGTCACTTCTGGTGAGATGAGAATCCCCATTTTACCCGGATCAACTATTTCCAAGAAAGATGGTCATTCAATGTATTTTGTGCAATTAAGAACGATAAGATTTTTAGGATTAAAATATACGATAAAAGTCTCACTGGTGTGAGTTATAATGATATTTTGCACGAAGTGATTCTAGTTTCTCCTAACACATTATAACATTTAGTGTTATTTGGAGCTGTCGCGACAATATAATACTTGGTTCCGCAACGAGATGGCGACTCCAGTCTTACATTTCACTACGTGTGTGGTATGTTTTGTAAAGTCTTAAGTTTCTGCTCTAGCAGATACTGTGATTAATTTGATTAAAATTTTTTCGAAAAACCATTTTGAAATACATCGCTCCTGCGATATTTTGGCCGCAATTTAAATTAAATAGGTTGATATTCAAGTGTTAAAATTAACACAACAATTTTAAAATAATCCCTTTCTTTAGTCAAAAAATCAAAAACGGTAGAATTGTAAACAAGCAGCTGTAAAGGTTGGCATGCAGGAAGTGCAAGCTAGCTCATTTTCACAAATATTTTGATCAAATATTTTAATAAGTCAATTTTATATTAACTTAAAAACATTTGATAAAACAATTATTAAAGACAAAATGCGTATCAAATTTCATAAGCCGCATATTTTTTTTGGAGACACATTCTTTTTTAGAACTTCAAATTTTTGCGGATGTTTTAATTTGAAAAATCTTATGAAATTTTGCCGACATCACGCATTTGCTACGTCATTAATAGTCATTAATGACGTAGCAAGTGTGAAAGTATCCACATCGTCACAACGTGTTGACGTATCGCATCGGCGACTAAAATTTCAAATTTCAATGGGGGACGATATGGTGAAAATTAACAATTTTTTGTCAAAACTCGAGTAATATAACGTCTTAGGGTTTGTTTACTAGAAAACCTTCAATTTCATCAAATATCTGGTATTCTGTACTGAAATTTAATTTGGGGTTGAGTGTGTGGGCGTGGAATATCAGTGGCAATAGAAAACTTGATTCTGGAACGAAATTTGTTTTGTCTGTCAATCGGCTGGTCTGTCCGCTGTACTTCTGTGTGTTAATAGGCATATAAACTTTCGAACGATTCGAGGTATCTTTTTGAAATTTGTAATATAACGTGTCAGAAGTTTATAGGTAGGTACAAAAATTCGAATATTAAGTGAATTTTCGTAGAAAAAAATCATTGATGGAGAGATCCCGACTTTTGAATTTTAAAAATTTTTTGCAAATGAGCGCGAACTAGGACACCTAGAACCCATATCCGGGGTCGGTTTCAAATATATATATATATATATATATATATATATATATATATATATATATATATATATATATATATATATATATATATATATATATATATATATATATATATATATATGTGTGGGTGTGTGTGTGTGTGTGTGTGTGTGTGTGTGTGTGTGTGTGTGTGTGTGTGTATCATCACACCAATAACTAAAAAAATAAAAAAGATATGGTAACCAAATTTGGTAGGTAGGTTTATGATATAAAAAGTAAACTGTACACCAAAACTTAGATTTCTATGTTACAAGAAAAAAAAGTTATTATAAAATATTTTGTGCCAGATCATTTCTATGAAAATTCACTACCATAACGTACTTGCTGCGTCCAGGCGTTTTACTGAATTTTCTTAAAAAAAAATTCACTAATGAGGAGATCCCGACTTTTGAATTTTGAAAAAATGTCTTCAAAGAGCGCTATTTAGGACCCCTGGAACCCAAATCCGAGGTCGGTTTCAGACTTTATATGTTTATATATATATATATATATATATATATATATATATATATATATATATATATATATATATATATGTGTGTGTGTCACACCTATAACTAAAAAAATAATGGACCGCTTTTGATAAAACTTGGTGAGTACCTTCCTCTAGAAAGTGGCTTGGATACGTTCGTTAGCCAGGAAAATCCACCGAGGTGTTCCCGGAAAATTTGTTACAGGCATTTAAAAAAAAAGGGGTTTCCTCAAAACGTCAATTCGCGATTTTAAACGTCAAAATTGGTAATACTTAAGCAATGAACCTGAAACTAATATGAGCTATGGAAGGAAAATATCTCAAGAAGAATGTTTTACAAAGCCCGCAGTCTTAGTTTCAATCGTCATTGTCTTTCCTTTTACTAAAATATTTCCAGAAAATTCATTTTAAATAGACCCTTTCTCTGATTATTTAGCAGTAGTGTTGGTTATAGAGTTTATCGGTTAATAGTATATCATTTTTGTCGATTTTTGTAAAAAATCCTTAAAGTTCAATATATCCGTTATTATGCACGATACGAAAAAAAAAGGTATACATTAATTACAGGGTGTCTTGAGCTACATCTTAAAAATATTTCTACCATTACAGGATGGCCCATAAGTCGTTGATTCAAGATTTCTTTTTTAGTGAATTTTCTTAAAAAAATTCACTAATGGGGAGATCCGTGTTTATATATATATATATATATATATATATATATATATATATATATATATATATATATATATATATATATATATATAAAATATAACTCAAAAAATAATGGACTGATCTTGATCAAATTTGGTGAGTACCTTCCTTTTGCAAGTGGCTTGGATAAGTTCCTTGGCCAGGTAAATGTGCCCACGTTTTCGTGGAAAATTTTGTGTTGTCTTTCTAAAAAGCTTATATCTCCGGAAATAACAAATTGAGGGTAATCAAATTTGGTACGCGTGTTTGTATTATAAAGAGTTACCCATGTACCAAAATTTAGGTCTCTAAGTTTAGGGACAAAACGTTACGTGCAGCTGAAGGAAAATTTTAGTGTTTTCTTTCTAAAAAAACTCATATTTCCGTAAATAACAAAGTAAGGGCAACCAAATTTGGTACGCGTGTTTGTATTATAAAGAGTGAACTCTGTGCCAATTTAGGTCCCTAGCTTTAAAGGTAAAGAAGTTATGTGCAGTTAAAGAAACAAATTTTGGAGTTTTCCTCAAAACGTCAAACTCGCAATTTAAAACGTCCAAATTGGCAATGTTTAGGCAAAAAACGTGAAACAAATACGGATTGTGAAAAAAAAAATTGCAAGAAGAGTGTTCTGTTAACCCTTAAGTTTCAGATTCAACCGTCACTGACCATCATTTTACTAAAATGTTTACAGAAAATTCATTTCAAATAGACCCTTTCTCTGATGCTTTGGCTGTCGGTTTAGTTAAGTTGATGCTTTCGCTGTAGGTTTAGTGAAGTTTATGGTTTAAGGGTCTATAATTTTTAGCTAATTTTCGTAGAACAAATTCGTTACTGCATTTTAGCATTTTTTTATCGAAAGATGATGCATGTTTGTAAAAGATAAATCTGGACGCAGTAAGTGCGTTTTGGTAGCGAATTTTTATTAAATCCTTCAAATTTCAATAACTCAATTTGCTATTAAGGATAAGTTTTAAGGGCGTTTAGGTAGCGAATTTTCATTAAATGTTTCAAATTTCAATAACTCAATTTGCTATTAACCTAGGGTTCATTGGCTAGGAGACCAGTTTTCTCAGAAACATTTAAAGTTTATTTTCGGAATATTTTTGTACATCTTCAAATAATTATTTTGATAAAATATGGTACATTGTTCCTACTATATAGGTTATACCGGTAGCCAAATTGATGCCTGCCCGCATTATAGCGATATATTTGTAATTAAAAACATTTTTATGAAAATTCACTTCCATAACGCACTTGCTGCGTCTAGAGTTTTTCTTTGTGGTCAAGTCATGAGAATGCGTTTCTGAGAAAAGTAGATTATCACAGCTATGTGGAAGTTATGATACAATTTGCAGCATTATTTTCTTTTAGCAGCAAGAAATAGCGAATTGTAATCGGTTTAAAACATTAGTATTTGGCAAAAAAATCATACAAATAAGTTATTTAAGTGTTAAAAATTTTCATGAAGAACAGTATACTTTAAGGATGGTCTTAAAACAAACGTAGTCTATCTTAGAGACAAACATATAAATTCTTCTTAAATCCTATTTGTAATGTCAAACAAGTATTTAACGCATATCTGCCTGGAAAATATTTGATGTAGATACACTTGCAAATGACAACTTACTAACTTTGTTAAGGAAAATATGTCAGGGTTGTATAAGCGGTTAGTAATACCACTTGATGTTGGGACGTTAAAGTGAATTTCACATTGAATTCACTTTAGATATATCAAAGGTTACTAGATATTCAAAGAGGCGAACGGTTTGCGAGTAGGTTCTCTTAGAATCAGTGAAATGTGATAACATAAACCGTGATCAGAGAACTTCTTACCTATATACATAGTTTAAACAAGTAACTTGAATAACTCTGCGGACTGCTGTCAAACTTAAGCTTCATTAACACCTGGCAAACTAGCTACAGGGGTATTTGGACTTGTTGCAAACAGTTTAAAAGTAAACAGGCTTAAATTTATGTTTTAATACATTCGAAAGAAGAATTTGATTTCTCGTTCTTTGTAATTTTCAAAGAAGACTATCTTCCTTGGTTTTCGTATAATTTGTAATAAAATAAAAAATCCTGGACGCAGTAAGCGTGTCATTGTAGTAAGTTCTCATAAATCTCTCGCAAATCACAAAAACTCAGGTTAAAAAGTTGTATCTTCGAAAATGATCATTCAGGTCTAATAAAATTGGGTGCTCATGTTGCCCTGATAAAAACTTTGTTACATATAAAAATTTAAGTTTCTAGATTAGCACAAATTTAGTACTATATACAGACTTCCCTGGCTTCACTGTTGCGTTAAATGGTCTCGGGTGTTGTTCAACGTTTCTGTGACTAGCTTCGCTGCTTACAGCATTATCAGACAGATTAAGATTGAATTAGTACGAAATCATGACAACTACAAATAAAGATCTGTTGCTATGTTATAATATGATGTTTTGATCAAAAAATTCATCAAATTTAAAATAAAATGAAATGAAACACAGATGATGGATGAGGCGCTCAAAATGTCTACGTGATGTATGTCACTATTTAACATAAAAATAGAACTAGCGTATAATAACAGTTATAACAATAAAATAACTAAACAATAACAGTAATAAAGCAGTCTCTATACAACAAAAGTATCGACATACATCAACTCATTTTCTTATTACAACTTTTTTTAAAGAATAGTCCAATTTATTTTCTTTGACTTATTTAATTAGAAAGAAGAATATCCAAGAAAGGGGAATTCATTAAATCAGTTTGCTCATTTAAAACAAGGTATCTATTGTCGTGTGTGTGCTTTTTGACTTTCAAAGCTTCAAAAAAGGCTAGTTTACGTTTGTCAATACAAACATGTGGTGGTTGTTTGCGGTTATTTACTGTAGGTTTATGTTCGGTATCAGTAATATGTTTTGCAAGTGCATATTTGTCAGCGTGGTTATTTCTAAATGGAGAAATATGTTCCTTGTATCGGGTGTTAAAATTTCTAGAGGTTTGTATTTTTGTCTTTGACCCTGTATCTGTTTCACTGGAACTGACCTTCTTCTGGTACTGCCCTGTATGCTTCTGTTTATTTGCTATATTGGAACTGACCTTCTTTTTGGTGCTGCCCCGGACTCTTCTGTCCTGTTTATTTGTTTTATTGGAACTGACCTTCTTCTGGTACTGCCCCGGACTCCTCTGTCCTATTTATTTGCTTTATTGGAACTGACCTTCTTCTGGTACTGCCCCGGACTCTTCTGTCCTGCTTATTTACTTTATTGGAACTGAACTTCTTCTGGTACTGCCCCGGACTCTTCTGTCTTGTTTATTTACTTTATTGGAACTGACCTTCTTCTGGTACTGCCCTCATTATTTTCACTAAAATAAAGGGTATTTGGAGACTTGGGTTAAAGGATATTTGATAAGGTTTAAGTGATCACTGTATTTTCACTGGCACTGGTTCTTTTTCGTCGAAGGGCCCTGCTCTTCAACTACTCTTGTCATCGAAGGACCATGTTTAAGGGAAGCGGAGGTTAATTATAGGAATAAAATTTTCGAACGAAGCACATATGTATGACATAGATAACGGTATATTGGTAACTATATTAAAGCACAAAACTTAATAATCATAATAATAACGATATAACAAATTGAATTAGGAGAACTTACGTAGGTACGGACATCTTGACTATTAATGTTAACAGTGTTTTGTTGTGTATCAATGAACAATATTTATAGTAATTATATCTAGTTTCTAACCTTCCTAACTGCTGATTCCATCAGTTTTCGATACCTTGTACGTTTGCTAATTTGCGTTTGTTTATTTGTTGACAAAACAAATGCAATAGAATTAATGCCAATGTTATTCAACAACATTGACCTTTAATCATTACAATGTTTATTATTTAGTTTAGATTGATTTCTTAATACTAATTTACTTGTGATTTTATTGATCTTACTAACTATGTTTCTTATACGTCTTCTACTGCCCTTCTGTAATTGCCATGGTTCTCTGAACACAATTTTTACCTAATTGATTTTATGATAAACTTGATAAACCAAAGGTCTTTCCATTTATTGTTTAGTGTCAACGTACATATGAACATCAGGCGCGAAAACATAGCCCTATATATTTGTACACTTATTTGTTGCATTTTTTAAATAACTTATATCGTTACATTAATCAATTAGTGTTTCACTGGCATTTACTAATTCACAATTTTTTTTAAATGTTTTATTTTAAATTTTGTTTTCAAGTTTAAAGATTGAACGTGGAAAAAATTACATAACAACAAACATTTACAAAATCTAAATGTTGATATTTAAATAAAATTTATGTAGACGTTAATCTGGAAGAAGTTTACATTTTTTTTTTAAATTTGTTGAGTAAAACTGGGACACTATCGCCAAACCCTCCATTCGTAATACATATAACTTATTTTGGGAAAGTTTTACAGTAATGAGTGAATATTGGAACCTGTGATGAGCACTGATAAGTACAATTTGGAAAACCCAACTCATCACGATTCAGTTTTTAGACCTGCCCATCGTTTCGCAAACAAAGTTGGCATCATCAGCGGGATGAGTGAACCCAATTTATTCGTCCCTCCGATGACGCTAACTTTGTTAGCGAAACGATCGTCAGGTCTAAAATTTGTATTGTGATGAATTGAGTTCTCCAAATTTTACATATAAGTGTTATAGCTCTGTGGACCTCTATATATTAAAGAAGTTAATATTGTTGGCGTTTAAGAAGCACACATATCCTTCAAAACTAACTTGACTTTTAGATGATTCAATTTAAAATGTGTATGAGGTAAATAGGAAATTGCACGTGACACATGACATAAATAAAAATTTTCTAGCGATAAAACTGAATCAACTGGCTTTTACGAAGCTGATTAGAAATGACAGTGCCTTTGGGAGGTAGAAAAAGTATTGAATTCTGTTCAGCTAATCAATAAATGTGTCTCTAGCTGACCATAATTCGACAATCGCCTATCAATCAAAACAGCACAATGTGGGAGCTGGATCTCTAATGTAGCACTGATTGACTACACTCGCAGTGCTTTATTTTGTGACACGTAAAACAGACCTGCTAATTGCAACAAATTAATGAAATTGCTTTTAGTTAGCTTTTTGTGGTCAAAAATATCTCAGTTGGTTGAATGGGCATTACAGATTAAAGCGCGAACTTAGATCCTCTAAATTAGGTATTTGGTAAATACTGGTTTAACAAAATATGTGCGTTATAATAGCGAATTTTTATTAAATGCTTCAAATTTGAATAACTCAAATTGGTATAAGCCTTGAAAGTTTAAAAAAATGATACCAAGATCCTTCGTGATTCGAGGTTCAAATGGTAAGCAAGCAAAGTTTTTTTGGCTTTCCTTCTTTAAAAAGTCGTTGAATCCGCAAACATCTTCTATGTTTTCTGTTTGTTAATTAATTTCTCCACTAGGCAAGCAGTGTATCCGTTATATTCGGCCACATTCTTAATATACCCTAATTTTGTTATATCTATTTTTACTAAAAGCAAAAGTAATTACCCGGTTTACCTCTAAGGCATGAAGCGTGTGTCCCTGTTTATCCCAAATTAGAATAGAAGAATATGTGTGTGTATGCATGTCGTTATAATAAGATATATGTAAGACCTAATGATCTGGCCAAGTTAACCCACTTTAAATAGGAATACGGCTGGTGTAACCAACATTAGGAGCGGGGAAGAATGTGCGAAAGGCAATTAGCCATAGCCATCTAAATTCGAGAAAAAAAATACTCGGTTTACTAAAAAATTCAGACTGGCCATTTTTTGTGCGTACGTATGATGCGAGTCATTCGGAATGTAACTTAGAGTGGTGGTTTCCTTCTTATGGACATCGAATTCTAAAGTGTCTTTATTTTTTATAACTAGTACATCTAGAAAGGGTAATTTATTATAAATTTCTTGATAGCAAGGGGCCTTGCTAGCATTTAAAAAAAGCCAATTTGCAACTAACATTTTCGACAAAAAATACTTGTTAGGTAATCCAAAAGCCATGGATAGCCACCAAAATATCGGCAATTTATGAAATAAGTTGCTAAGATTGTGATTTTAAATACCTCGGACAAACAAAAAGATTTATTGAAATTAGATTCAAAGAACATTTGGCACAGTTAAGAATCGGTACTATAAATAGATCTTCCGTCCTGACATATTTGGGATAATAATCATCACATTAATGAGGAGAATTTAAAATGAATAAAAAATTTAAACAAGCAGGACAGCTAAACGCTTTCGAAAGTATATATATATATATATATATATATATATATATATATATATATATATATATATATATATATATATATATATATAACATTGTATTTATATTAGGTGTCAGGTAAAATACCGACACCCTAGAGAAAGAGAGAGATATATAGAGAGAGGGGGAATAACAAACAAACTTTCTTCGTTTTCATTTTAATTGCTGGAAGTCCTATAAACAGCCGTTATACCTGTTCCTACTGAGCTTCGGCATCGCTTTTATATCAAGAAGATAGTGCGAACAGTAAGCTATTAAACAGTGACGGACGATCGTTTAGGCAAACTTTGTTGTTTATGGCATTATTTATCTAAGTACTTTCGTAGACATCTAATATCACCGGTTGTCTAACATTTTTGATATGCGTAAGGTTTTCTTTATCTATTTGGTAATTATTATAAACATGCCAAGCTACACATAACTAGTCTATAGGATCGTCTATTAGCTGTGCCAGATGTTTCTTAAATCTGGTTTCAATGGTTCTTTTAGTATGCCCAACATATTTAGGGTTACAATCTCAACAACTTATCTCGTAGATACCTCACATTTCAGTGGCTTTAATTCTTATCTTCTGTATTATCTAACAAATGTTTTAAATTATTTTCTGTCAAAAAAGTTAGTTGAAAATCAGATTCTGAAAAATGCTTTCGAGACCGCTAGTGATTCGATGTTCAAATTGTAAGCAGACAAACTTTTTGTCCACTTTCTCTTTTCTGAATGTAATGGATTCCGCAAACAATTTTCTTGTTCTTTGTCTATTAATTAATTTCACCTCTAAGCGAACCGATGTTTCGTTATATTAGCCGTTAATGTAATTCTCTGCTATATATAATTTTACTTTTAGTGAATCTTCTTAAAAAAATTCACTAATGGGGAGATCCCGACTTTTGAATTTTGGAATCTGGAACCCAAATCCGAGGTCGGTTTCAGATTTAATATGTATATATATATATATATATATATATATATATATATATATATATATATATATATATATATATATATATATATATATATATATGTGTGTGTGTGTCACACCTATAACAAAAAAATAATGGACCGATTTTGATAAAACTTGGTTAGTACCATCCCTTTGCAAGTGGCTTAGATGAGTTTGTTAACCAGGAAAATCCGCCGAGGTTTTCTCGGAAAATTGTGTTTTCTTTAGAAAAAAACCGAAATATATATATATATATATATATATATATATATATATATATATATATATATATATATATATATATATATATATATATATATATATATATATATCTCCGGAATTAACAAAGTAAGGGGAACCAAATTTCATACGCGGGTTTATATCATTATAGCTAAGTTACCTACCAAAATTTATCTCTGTAGGTTTAAGGACAAAAAGTTACAGGCATTTAAAGAAAAATAAATTTGGGTTTTCCTCAAAACGTCAAAAGTCGCGATTTTAAACGTGAAAATTGGTAATATTTAGGAAATGAACCTGAAACTAATATGAGCTATGGAAGGAAAATGTCTCAAGAAGAATGTTTTACAAAGCATGAAGTCTTAATTTCAATCGTCATTGTCCTTTATTTTACTAAAATATTCCCAAAAAATTCATTTCAAATAGACCCTTTCTCTGATGCTTTGGTAGTAGTGTTGGCTATAGAGTTTATCGGTTCATGGTATATCATTCTTGTCTAATTTTCGTAAAAAATCTTTAAAGCTCAATATATCGGTCATTATGCAAGATACGAAAAAAATTTGTATACATAAAGTCTTGAGCTACATCTTAAAAAAATATATCTACAATTACAGGGTGGCCCAAGTGAATTTTCTTTAAAAACTTCACTAATGGGGAGATCCGTGTATATATATATATATATATATATATATATATATATATATATATATATATATATATATATATATATAAATTAAAAATAAGAATCAAATTAGCTGTTTACCATCCCTTTGAAAGTGGCTTGGATAAGTTCGTCAGCCAGGAAAATCGGACCAGGTTTTCCCGGAAAATTTTGTGTTTTCTTTCTAAAAAAATTCATATTTCCGGAAATAACAAAGTGAGGGCAACCAAATTCGGTACGCGTATTTGTATTATAAAGAGTGAACCATGTACCAAAATTTAGGTGTCTAACTTTAAGGACAAAAAAGTTACGGGCAGCTAAAGCAACACATTTTGGAGTTAGGCTTAAAACATCCAACTCGCAATTTAAAACGTCAAACTCGCAATTTAATGTGTCAAAATTGGCAATGTTTGGACAAAGAACGTGAAACAAATGCGGATTCTGAAAAGAAAATGTTGCAAGAGGAGTGTTCTGCGAACACTTAAGTTGCAGATTCAACCGTCATTGCACTTAATTTTACTAAAATATTTACAGAAAATTCACTTTAAATAGACCCTCTGATGCTTTGGCTGTCGGTTTAGTTAAGTTGATGCTTTCGCTGGTTTAACAGTCTATAATTTTTAGCTAATTTTCGTAGAACAAATTCGTTACTGCATTTTAGCATTTTTTATCGAAATATGATGCATGTTTGTAAGAAAAAATCTGGACGCAGTAAGTGCGTTTTGGTAGCAATTTTTTATTAAATCCTTCAAATTTCAATAACTCAATTTGCTATTAACGTAAGTTTTGTTGGTTAGGAAACCAACATTTAACTTTATTTTCGGAAAATTTTTGTATGAACGCAGCAAGGGCGTTTTGGTTGCGAATTTTCATTAAATGTTTCAAATATCAATAACTCAATTTGTTATTAACCTAAGGTTCATTGGCTAGGAGACCAGTTTTCTCAGAAACATTTAAAGTTTATTTTCGGAAAATTTTTGTTCATTTTCAAATAATTATTTTGATAAAATAGGGTATATTGTTCCTACTATATAGGTTATACCAGTAACCAAATTGATGCCTGCTCGCATTAGAGCGATGTATTTGTAATTAAAAACATTTTTATGAAAATTCACTATCATAACGCACTTGCTGCGTCCAGACTTTTTATATTTTATTTGATTAAATGCAAGCAGTAGCAATAACGAAATTAATTATCAAACTATTTTTGTGATTTTTCATCTTGTTGGATCTCATTAGCAAACGCGCTTGCCTAAGATATTTTATAAATAATGTTGTAAGGTCTCTCGTAAATTAACGTACTCTTTCTCTTCGGTTTCTGGCCAGTTTTTGTGTAAGTTATATAAAAGTTAGCCAGAGGTCACAATTTCGTTTTAAAACGAATCAAGTTATTGCTTGACAAATTATTTAAGTTAGTCTAACTTAGGACATTAAGACCTAATGTGACATGGCGTCATTTCAAGTGAACATCTAAGTTTTCCGAGTTGGCCAACCGCCCGGAATTCTAGATTAGAGTTTGTATTCAGACCACATAAAGTAAATCAGCCAAGCTTTGATGTTTTCAGTATTCCACATCCTTCTTGATTTCGAAGCGTGTTCTCTACAGAATTCGTTAAAGAATATGTCTATAAACTGTAAACATTTTCATCTTACCTAACTGGTGTATGGACTATGCGCTATACGTAAACATCACATGTAATTTGTCATAAAATATTAAAGTCCCATTAGATGAACAACACACGTAAAAAATTGTTAGTCACACTTAGAAAATGTGGGTCTTAAAAATGTGAAATGTTTTAAAACTAAAGTGAAAAACAGGATAAGAAAGAAGTCATACAAAAGTTCTGGTAATTTATGTATGGTATCTATTGCACCCAAATATCATGTAAAGTCAACTAAATATGAAAAATTGAATTTAAAAATTTTAAAGTAAATAATCTCACTGTTAAGACGATTTTAAGCTGGAATATAATCCAACTTAAATTGCAATAATTACAGTCACAAGTAAATATATTTTTGTATAATGCGATGTATAGTTCCTTTATCAATAAACTATGGCGAGAAAACATTCATAGATTGCTCTAAGATTGGTAGCAGAAACTATTTAATTTATAAACAGTTTGCGTAATCATTCTCACATTCTCAAGACAAAATAATGTGGTTTATATTAGGAATTCTCCTTGTCCTAGACTGATTGATATGTATGACATGTATGAAGTATGTGATTAGCTCAGATCCAAAAGTGGATATCTCCATTCTTGGTGATAATAGCGATTCAATAGATTCTTATAGAGTCTGAACCTCTTTTTAATGTTGGAATCAATTTAGGTGCAGACATGCATATTATCGGTGTATTTAAACTTTGAAGTTCGATATCAGATTCAAGAACAGTAATCCCTATCAGAAACTTCAAATACGTCAGGCTCCAAAGTGGATATCTCCAGACAGCCAATCAGGTTGCACTGTTATCCTCCTCATAATATACTAAAAGTTAAAATATTTTTTCAAGTACTTGGGCACAACTATATTGCTCCAGATCGGGTTTTTGATGTAATAAAAGAGAAAGTTAAGAAGGAAGCCATTAATGTAAAATCAAAAGAATACCTGGACATTGCTGGACCTGGACACGTTGAAAATTTTATGGAAAAACAGGCGCAACTGCATTTCAAATCCAATGCTTTCAAGATAATGTATATTCCAAAACAAAACAAAAGTATTTATGTGTGAGGCAATAATGAATTCCAGAAAAAGGTGTCTTATTATACGACTGTTCTAACTAGACATTTGCTAGATAAAGATAATGAAGAAGCAAATGAACTATTAGGGATAATGAAGTCTCTTCGGTGTGCGAACCACAAAAAGAACGGCCAGAAAGGTTAACCTAATTATCTTTTTGCTATTAAAAAAATCCTACTCTTGGTTGAACTATCCTTGTGTTTATGCTTATTATTTTTTAGTATTTATCTCCATGGATTCATAGGATGTTTTTTGCAATTCTATTTATTTTTATATTCTACTGAACCTTCGTAAAATTGCTTCATTTTGTAATACATTATCTTTCATTTTGTTTGTTATTCTTAACGTTACGCTATTCTCAACTCACCAATCATCAGCATCCAGCTTTTTCATACATGTTCAATGATACCAAAGTACAGAAGTGAATATATCCAAAGTCAATAGTAAAAGTCTATTTTCCGGTAATCCTATGTGTCAACAATTTGTGGAAAACTGACATAGCAAACGAACACTTTTTCCCTTATTTTCACAGCGAATAGTATACAATGCTGCTTCTATGGCTATGGTCTTTATTTTTAGTTATATATATATATATATATATATATATATATATATATATATATATATATATATATATATATATATATATATATATATATATATATATATATGACATACAACTTTATTAATTTAGCAATAACAGAAGAGAGTTTAACCAAATCGCGGTAACTTTAATTTATGAATATGTTTATTCCAACTGAAATTGTTTAATAAGCTAACAAATGGTGGGAGCGCCAATATTCCTTGGCATCATCATTAGACTTCATCATTAACGCAAGTTTTAATATTTTATAACTTACTGCTATAATACAACTTTTGTAAGTAGGTTGTTCTTGAAAATGACAGTTTTGGTATGTTGTCACGCCAGCTCCAAATAACACAAAGTGTTTTGTGACTTAGTCCCTATATTAGGGTAGAAATGGCCCAGGGCTAACAATTTACTAAATTGTCAGTTGTTTGTATACATTCTGTATTTTTTTAACACTTTGTGTTATTTGGAGCTGGCGTGACAACATACTACTTGGTTTCGCAACTAGGTGGCGACACGTTCACCACTCGCTTAGTGTTGGAAAGCTGGCTACCGTAGCCGTATTGCTTTAAAGGTGTATTTTCGCAGCAATTAGTATGCCGTACTGACGAGCTGTAATTAGAGCGAAACCTGTATACGGTTCTAATTGTTGTAAGAATGCATCTAGGCTTACATACTTTGTCCCTATATTAGGGTAGAAATGGGCCAGGGCTAACAATTTACTAAACTGTTAGTTGTTGTATACAGTCTCTTTTTTTAACTTTGTGTTATTTGGAGCTGCGTGACAACATACTACTTGGTTTCGCAACTAGGTGGCGATGCGTTCACCACTCACTTAGTGTTACGAAATTTTATTCTTATAATGACTGCATGGCTGAACATGAGTTTAGTTTTTCAGCATGTAACGTGTCTTTAATTAGATGTCAAATAATATTTTAGGCTTTATGCATAAAGCATTTAATTAGTTAGTTTTTGTAAAGAGACTGTCACATTGCGGGGGATTTGAATTGTCTAAGAACAGTACTAATTCACATGTTTGAATCAGGTCTGAAGAAGGCAGTGACAAGTCATCTGAAAGCCGCAGTGAGAATTCATCTGAAGGAGGCAGTGACAAATTAGTCACACCATGATATAATGTACATGTGAGGAAGGCAGTAACATAATGAACATCTAAGGAAGGCAGTAACATAATGAACATCTAAAGAAGGCAGTAACATGATGAACATCTAAGGAAGGCAGTAACAAGTTATCTGAAGGAAGCAATGAACACTCAAAGCCACACCTGCAATAGCCGTAGCAGAAGCAGGCACTTTAATGCCCACCGATACAACTGAATTATCCATGAAGAGGGCAAGACACAGATTCCAGCTGAGCAAGGATATATGTGGTGCACATTGAAACCGGGAGATAGCAGCATGTTCATCGAAATACAAGCTAAGTGTCACAAAAGTCCGAATATTAACCATTGCTTCATTTTTTTATATAACGTTTCATCTTTGCATAGCTTTACCTTCATAAAATGCCTCACTTTATCGTAACTCTGTTCCAAAAGTGATCTAAATTCACTTCGCCTTTGGATTGTGTAAATTTTCATCGTTTGTTTATAGTTAACTTTTTCTGCACATGCAGAAGGACAGCTTTCTGAATTTTTAGTGAATTTTTATTTTAAAAAATCACTAATAGAGAGGTATCGATGGTGAGACTTTACAAATTTTTTTTCAAATGAGCGCGAACGAGAACCCCTAGAACCCATATTCGGGGTCAGTTTCAATATATATATATATATATATATATATATATATATATATATATATATATATATATATATATATATATATATATATATATATATATATATATATCCCAAGCAACAAATTAAGGCATGTTAACCAGCACTCGAGTCCAAATAACCTAACCAAGTTGTAATTTAGTAATAATTAATCAAAATTTTGCCTTGATTGTCATAATGACTACAAATTTGGAAATGCGGCTCCGAACTAGCTTATTTTTGACTATTAAAATTACTCCAAAGTCAGTAACTTACAAGTAACTAAATTGGGAAAAAATTGGTTCAATTTTACTCATAAAATATACTTGAATATACTTTTGTGTTTCAATTCCAGAGTTGGTAATTTTTAGGTCGAAGTGTGCCCTAAATTGGACTGAAAATCGACTACCAAGCCCAGATACCTGAAATACCTACTTTAAGGTAATTTATTACCTAATATTAACCTGCAATATGTCTCTGTGGTATAGTAACCTTGAGGTCTTCCTATGAAGTCCAGCTTACATATATATTACCAATTTCAGTGCAATAGAGCACAGGAAATATTTTGGGCACTGAGCTAACCTAAAATGGCTTTCTGATCGGCTATAAAGTCATAATTACTGCAGAAATGGTCTTCCAAGTTAAATTACCTACCTTCAAGTTGAAAATAGCCATAAAATATGACTTGAAATAAAAAAATGTCCTCAAAATGCAAAGTGTACAGCAGTGAAATACATTTGTGAATCTTAAAGGTGTGTCAGTTGATAAACTTCATCAATAAAAGTTTATTCTTGTTGTAAATGTGCGTGCACCACTAATAAATATAGTGTTACAATGCCCCCTTTAAAACCAATAAAACTTTACAGACATACTACAAATTATTATAGAGTAGTAAAGAATGCTTGTATTCAGTTCGCTTCATATTAATAATTATTATTTCGATAATGTTCTCTGTGTAAATCCTAAAAAAGTATGACAACTTGATCGGCTACTACCACTAGGTATATGAATGTAAAACTGAATTTCAATTATATGCTGGTATCAAATCAGCACGTTTCCCTCTTCAATATAATACATCCCTTTTCATGCCAAATGGAGTGAAGCATTGGCAACACAGTCAGCCGTCATGTTTATGTTTATTTACTTATTTTATTTTGTTTCTATTTTCTATTAATGTCTATATATTATGGAATCAAAGACCAAAAACGCTGTATAATCATTCCTATATGTCTCTCGGCTGTGCACGGATATAAGTAATATATATTTTTATAGACAAAAGTGTTTCATTTCTAATAAATTCAAACAAAGTTCGTTTACCATATAGTTCAAATTCTCATAATTGGACAAAATGCCTTCAAAGTTTGGTTAGTTTGCCCTGTCATTAGGAATTGTGACTTATAGGTAAAAAAATAGGGCAAAATTAACTTTCAGGTCAATAGTGTTAGAAGGGCAGCCATATTAATTTAATTTTGCGGTATCCATCTTGATTGTATTGGAAAATGAAAAATAATTTTTTGTTGAATAAAGTGTAATCAAATTTTAGTTCGAAAAAAACATTAAATAATGCTTGTGTACCATGACGACAGGATAGTTTTGTGTTGTTTACATCACCAATCCTCCAAATCAGAATTTCAAGAATTTTGAATCATTTTTTATTTTCACTAATTTTATCTTTTACACGGGCGCTCGAATTTTATCGCAGTATCATCATCATGTTAACAGAAAAAACATAACCGCAGTGGTTTTTCTCTTTATACAGTGCGAATCTCCTTTATCATTGTTCCAAATATTTAAAGTAAGTTCTTTGATTATTCAAGATGTCATTTTTTAACAAAGATGGACAATATATCTACTACTCTACTGTTTGTTTATACAGAGATAACCACAGATACTACATTACTGAACAATGTCACATGCGTAGTTCGTTGTTAAGAACGTCACGTCACTCGGCGCCTAGATGTTAGATTCAAGTAAAGGGTAGCACATATTTACCAATATATTACGTCCATTGGCCCAATGTTGAATGAAAACGCCCTAAATATAACTAAAACGCCTTGGTCGAAACGCCTTGCTGGACCTATTATCGACTTCCATATTACTTTGACTTTATTCCCCACATTGGTAATATACACTTAAATTTTACTTGAAAATGACCTGTGGTGATTTGGTCGCCGACCTATTGGTAGGGCGATTTTACGTCAATTTGACTTTACATGTTGCTTGGGTATATATATATATATATATATATATATATATATATATATATATATATATATATATATATATATATATATATATATATATATATATATATATGTGTGTGTGTGTATACGTCTGATAACTAAAAAAATAATCAACCGATTTCAATGAAACTCGGCAAGTGCCTTTCTTTTATTAATGGCTTAGACGAGTTAATTAGACAGGAAAATTTGAGGAGGTTTTCCGGGAAAATTTTTAGTTTTCTTTCAAAAAAATATTTTTTTCTCCGAAATTAACAAAGCTGCTTTAATAAAATTTACTATATATGTTGCCTTGGGAGAGACCTTACTACGTACTAAAATTAAACTTTCTAAGTTTATATAAAATTAAGTTTTTCAAATTTTAAATTTTCTTTCGAAAAATTTGTTTTTCTCCGAAAATTACTCAGGTATTTTAATTAAATTTGGTGAATATCTTGCCCTGGGAAAGACCTTACTACGTGCCAAAATTAAACTTTCTTCTTTAAAGTTTATAGAAAATTGAGTTATTCAAATTTGAAGCATTTAATAAAAATTCACTACCATAACGCACTTGCTGCGTCCTGAGATTTTTTCTTTTAATTGAAATTTAATTCATATTTTATTGCATCCAATTTATTTATATTGATTTTAAAAAGACACTCATTTCTTAATTACAAATTTAATTGTCGTGCCTTAAGCTTTTACTTTATAAAATAAATCTACTTCAACTGACATGCTTGTTTTAATTCCTAGTTTGTGTAATTTATGTGAGTGATTATCTAGTGCCCAAAGTCGACTTGCTCTCTGAGACTCATTTAAACCGATTACTAGCCGGAGAAATAAATGGAAATGACAAATTTCCGTTATACCTTCTGTAATAAGTGTAGGTTTTTTAAGTGCCCGAAATCGCATAACGGTACACGGTACCGATGACATAACGCCCCTCCGAAGGACAGAACGTGCAAGGATTGCTTAAACGCAATGTTACAAACTCGGTTGATGTTAATTTACAGTATGTATTGAAAAATAATGTGTCGTTTCTACTAGTAATTGAAACCGGAACCCTTGCGCCCAGAGGCACATATTCTTACCGCTGAGCCACTGAAGTTGCACGAAATCTAAAACAGACATCAAGTTGTAACATGTCGCGTGTATTTAATAAGCGGGACATGTCACACGTGTCAACGCCGTTGACTTTTGAGCTTCGGAATTAACCCCTTTTGTGACGTCAGCGTCCAAGTCCCTCCAGTGACGTCAAACTCGGCGGTCGGTTGCTCTATCTCACCCGACTCATAGAAACACGCCTCCGTACGAGCTAATTTTATGACATGTCTGCGATAAGCAAGTCTTTATATACGCTTACAACGTCCGCCACGCTCTCTTCTGAATCGACAAAGAGATGGAAAAGCACAGCTAAATTTTGGTCAGAAAACAGCATGTCTAACTAAATGGGTGTGAGTCTTACATTTATCCAATTGCTCATACTTTTTTTTGCTTGATAATGATGGTAGATTGCTTGTTAATACATGTATGTTGAAATTACTTTCCATGATTGTTTTCTTTATTATAAATTTCATACTGTTAAACGGTGGCTTGTGGTAGCGTGAGTTCGGTAACTAATTGCTATTATACTGTTTTAAATGCGTGATAAAGAAGTCATTTGAGATTTTGTTTCTCATACGTTAGTTTATTTCCAATCATTGACACAGATAAATTTTGTAAGTAAACTTAACCTGCTACTAGCTGCCCCCCTTCAACACCATCGTAAGCGAAGGGCACTTCAACAACACTGCGAAGGAGCCCCCCTGAATACACCGTAAGTAAAGGCCCCTTCAACACCATCGTAAGTGAAGGGCACTTCAACAACATCATTAAGAAGTGCCCTTCAACACCACCGTTAGTAAAGAGCTTTCTTCAACCACATCATGAAGGAGCCCCTTCGGCAACACCAGGAAGGAACCCCCTGAATACAACATCATAAAGGAGTCCCCTTCAGCACCATCGCGAGGGAGGAGTCCCCTCAACCTGAAGCTGAAAGTTAAGTACACTATTTATCTGTGGCTTTCTCTTTCTTTTGTAGAGTGTGCTCCACAATTCATTTTTACAGTGTTACAAGTAATCGAGTCATAGTTTTCTTTCATATAATTTACTAACTTCAATCCACTACATTATATAGAGTCAATAACTTTTTAAATAAACTGATTTTATTCATAATGCCTGATTTTATTTGTACCTCTTAAAACCTACCAACTGCAAGTGCCTAAACCCAAGCCCTGAGATAATTTGTGTCATATCATATTATTATTACAGTTAATTTATATTTTTCTGTATCCGCAACGCTGGACTAAGTTAAATAAATTTAGTTATAAAGTACGAATGAAAACAATTATCTAATAGACAGATCTAGCGAATAGTTCTGCAAATACAGACCACATAACGTGTTCAGCACAAATATTGAATATACTTACCAGTTGCATTAGCAGTATTGCGATTAATCATTGCCATTTAACGCGTCAATTACTCACTGTGGGGTAGTGGCTACATTATATACTATTTACGGCAACATAAAAGCAATTATCTGATTGAATGTAAGGCAGAGTTAATTTATCTGTTTGTGAACATCGCAATCACTATTTTAGAACAGCAAAGGGCATGACGTAACAACACTTGTCAGAGTAAATAAACGTATTAATTGCTTTGACTGCTATAAATAATCTGGTAGGTTTACTTATTTAAAACTAGCCGTCAAAAAGGTTTAACACGATTTTTCTGAGCTTTGTGGTTTCAATATAATGCAGCACACTGTAAATTAATGAATAAAATAAGATACAACTTTTAATGAGTGAATATTGGAACCTGTGATAAGCACTGGTAGTTACAATGTGGGGAGCCCAATTCAAAATAATACAGTTTTTAGACCTGACGATCGCTTTGCTCACAAAGCTAATGTCATTAGACGGATGAATAAACTAAGCGAGTAAAGATTAGAACTACTATCTATATGTTACTGGCTAATCAATTGCGAACAGAAATTGTAGTCATCAATCCGAAGTTAGTTAAAAAGATCAATATACATAACGATAAATTAAAACAGCTTGCAAAATATCAAATTAAAAATGAAATATCATCTCTTCAGAAAGTTGACCTTGTAGAAAACCTTTCTTTGCAGATGTTTAATAAAAATGAAATCGATATTTTAAAGAAGGGCTAAAATCGGTTTGCAATAACAAAATGACGATACATTAGATGTCATTTTCGGTATTGAAACAGCTATTAAACAATTACCTGAGCCTTTAAAAAACTTTATTAGACAAGCACGTAAAGATAAATTGACTAAAAATTTAAATGAAAATAAGCCCACTAATACCAAAATCGTTAATCAAATTTATATAGTTAAACGACTGCGAGAGAAAGAAACAGACAAAGGTAATAAGGTTGTGATTCTAGACAAAAGCGATTATAAAGATACAGTATATAATGCAATAGAATAATGATCGTATAAAAAATAAATAGAAACCCTCTCCCAAAAATAAATTCGGAGGTTAAAAGTAATTAAAAGAGATGCGATGCATAACCTTATTACAAAAGATTTAGGAAAAAAGTTACCGGTTTCAAATCCTAAAGTGCATAAAAAGTAATGTCTCCTGAAATCCATAAGCCCGGAAAATCGGTGAGACCTATTGTGTCAACTATAGATGCCCCGACATGCAATGTCAAGAAATGGCTAACACGTGAACTTAAAAGCTTGACTATCAAACAAACAATTTTTACATTTCAAATTTTTTAAAATTTATTAGTAAAATTAAAAATATTATGTTGGTTGAAGGCGAGGTCTTAATATCGTTTTATGTGACCCCGTTGTTTACCAGTGTTCCCATAAAAGAAACGCCAACGTATTTAGACTATTTGTTAAAAATGAACAGCATAGATGAAGAGGTCTGCAATTAGTATATAAACTTAACAAATCTTTGCATGAATCAGAATATTTTTGAATTTAATAATTAATTTTAAAAAAGCCATGACACAGCAATGAGCAACCCCCTTTCCCAATTCATTGTAGACCTTTTCATGAGTAACAAATAACTTTTTATTGAAGTATTAGGTATTAAAAATAGAGGCACTATGACATCCACAGAAAGGAAACCACTACTGTGAGTTACATTTTGATTGACTCACACCATAGTTTTTCACAAAAAAACAGCTAGTTTGAACTTTATAGTTAATCGATTAATATAGTTCCCCTTAAATAAAAAAAGATGCAACAGATAACTTGAATATATTAAAAGCGTAGCTAACTACAATGGTCACTCTGTCTGATTAGTGGATAAACTAGTCAATAAACACCAAAAAAGAACAGTCTACCACTTTCAGAAAAGATAAACCAGACAAACCCGTTGTTTGCTTACCATTTGAACCGCGAATTACGAGAGGTTTTAAAAGCATTCTTAAGAAAGTCAATTTCCAGCTAACATTTTCTACAAGAATACATTAAAAAATTTGCTGGGTAACCCGAAGGATAAAGATAAAACCACAGAAGTGTCGAGAATCTATGAAATAGGTTGCAAGGATTGTGAACTTAAATATGTTGGGCAAACTAAAAGAACTAGCGAAACCATATTTAAAGAACTTTTAGCGCAACTTAGATATGACACTACTGATAGACCATGTATTGCTCAACATGTTTGGGATAAAAATGATCATATATATATATATATATATATATATATATATATATATATATATATATATATATATATATATATATATATATAAAGAAAATCTCAAGGTAATCAACAATCTCAGGCAGTCGCGTCAGATAGATGCTTACGAAAGTATATATATATATATATATATATATATATATATATATATATATATATATATATATATATATATATATATATATATATATATATATATATTATGACGCCGCACTTCCTTTTATACCAGATGACAAATGCTTAAATAATTCCCAATCTATTAACAAACCTAATTTGTCATTGGCATAAGCTAAGTTACCGGGAAGTTAGAGGGCCGCCAGCTTTTATACAGTGGAGATGGGCGTGGGTCAAAATAAGATGTTAACTAGGGGCGCCACTTGATTGTTTAACCTCCACTCCCGGATATTCTAATAAGATGTTCACTAATATGCTTCCTTGCCCAGATCCAACACAACCAAGAATTCTTGGATCACACTGGCAACTATAGCCAACCACAATCAAGCACAGGAAGCTACAAGGGAGTTATAATTATGGTAACACAACTAAATTTCAGAACGGTATGGTCTCCTAGAGCCACAAGTAAAGGTAACGGTAATGATCTAATTCTCAACAGCCCTGAAAACAAAACACAAACACAAAACCAAAACACACCTATAATATGATAAAATAAGGGCTTTTATTAAGCTTCTTTGGCATACAAGAATTTATTAAAAGCTGTTCTAAAATTCTGATCTAAAATAAAAAGTCTCTATTATGTACTAAAATGGCTTACTACAAAATAATCAAGATCTTTAATGAGTATGTATACGAACCACGTGTTAACTCCAACTACTACCAACGAAATCTCTCTCTCGAAACTTCCGGAACATTCGCATTCCCTACCTGACAGCCGGTAACGCCACTCGTTCGCTCTCACGTCATCCCATTCGTCCCCAGCCATCTATCCTTCTCAGCATGCGGACCATTCTCGAACCACCAACATTCTTAACTGCAACGCAGGCGTGGCAGCCGACAAGATATACCAGGGGTAGTACAAATAGGAATGATTTAACGAAAGATCTCAATTTTATTCAGTATACGAGCGATAGCCAGAAGAAATAACCACGATCGTCGCCAGTAATTCTCTGTTCAAAGCAGAGGAGGAACCACAACTACATCCAAACTAGCTTAGCTGTTTTTAGCTATTCAATTTATACTGTTACAATATATATATATATATATATATATATATATATATATATATATATATATATATATATATATATATATATATATATATATATATATATATATATATATATATATATATATATAGGGTCCGGCAACTTGAGAGGATCACATAATTATCTTTAAAACCGCTCTACCTAGAAATGTCAAATTTGGTATCCATGGATATACCAGTGTTTCACATAACCGGAAATTAGTTTTATGTATACAGAGTGATCAGTTTCCCTGTGTCACACCAAACTTGTATTTTTTTAAATGGGACACCCTATAATTTATTTTATTTTTTGATAGAGTACTTCACGGTGAGTAAAATGATTCTCAACAACAGGGGCTTGGGATCAATGGTTTAGCAGTTATTCAATTGTTTGTCCGAAACTTTATTCCGATTCAACACGACAGCGCTGCCATGTCGTCGCAAAATCTGTCAAGATCTGGTGTTACCATGACTTTTGACTCAATGTAGCATAATAAAATATGGTTATATAGCTTGCGGAAATATCCACTTATACAGGGTGCTACATTATACAAAGCTCAATTTTTCTTGAAAATTTCAAATGGAACACAATATATATGACTACGGCATCAGATAGCGGGTGTAGTGAGCTATCTCCCAATACCATATTTGCTGGGGTTCAATTGGCTAGATCAACAGAAACTGATGGATCATTTGTAAACGTCTGGGCTTTCTTCTTTCTAAAGGTGAATTATAATTTGTACAGGCTTTTAATATAAATCATAGACATGGAATTTTTTTAAGCAACAAAAATTAAATAAAAATAATAGTACCATATTAATTTAATTCATAAACGACATATTTTAAATAATCGAAATAATCAACTAGTTAGCAAAATAACAGTTTTAATAACAAGTCAAATCTTCGTATGATTTGCCCAAGGGTAGCAGCATAGATTTACATACCCAGAATAATTCGGATTTAAAATAATTATCACTGAGACGCTCAAGTACTGAACTTTTATTGAAAATAATAAAGCTATTTCACTAGTTTAACAACAAAATAGTGAAACTACGTATAATAGATTATTTTTGTCAATACAGTAATTAATAGATGTCTGCACTCAGTATGGATTATTCAGTTCAGGAGAGAAAGAATATGTTAGAGACATATTGAATGCCAAAAAGTGGCCGCCCGTGCATCGCGAAGATACAGGTACATTTTTTTGTTCATTTACACTGAGTTTCCATCTAATTGTTACGATAATTATTTAGGGATTGGTACCCAGAGCGACGACACCCGGATTATTGATCATTTCTACATATTTACATTACATTTTCACAATTTGGAAGTGTAATAGGAAATCAGCCAATAACCCACGTCAAGCCAATTACCAATGATGAATTTTAGTAAAATACTTTACTTCATTTGCAAGAAAACACAGGTTTATTAGCTACACAACTAGCTTCAGTAACCGATATTTCACATAGAAGTATTCGTAGAATAATCAAAATGTATAATTGTAAGCCTTACCGGTGTCATTTTGTCCAAGGCCTCAGAGATGGCGACTATGTGAGCCGCTTAGAGTTTTCGTTTTGGGCGAATGGAGCTTTAAATATAGATTATAAAACTTTAAGTCATATCCTTTGGACGGATGAGTCAAAGTTCACAAATAATGGTGTGTTGAATAAGCATAACAGTGTAAGATGGGCAACGGAAAATCTACACTGGGTTTTTTCGAAGAACCACCAAACTGAATATAAAACCAACGCATGGTGTGCTATTAGATAATAGATTGATGGGGCCCGTATTTTTTGAAGAAAAAATTTAGACAGGACGACTTACCTCAATCACCTAAACACCCATCTGGACGATTGGTTGGATGATGTTCCACTGAATGTCCGATTTAGGATTATTGTTCAGCACGATGGATGTCCAGATCACAACGGCAGGATAGTTGTGGACTATTTGGACCAAGTTTTTGGCCCTAATTATATAGGTACAAATGCCCAAATACGATGACCTGCAAGGTCCCCAGATTTGACTCCCATAGACTATGTTTTTGGGGCTACATCAAGGACCAAGTCTATTCAGATTTTGGTATAGATCCTGTAGTTAGCGTTCACAATCTACAACAACGGATATTAGATGCATGTCGGAATGTTTATCGGGAGATGATCCATGCTGCTACGCATAGAAAAATTATGGCAAGACTAGAGCTTTGCGCCCAGCAACGGGGGAACGTGTTCGAGTATCTGATTTGAGATTTGTTATTAAAACTGTTATTTTAATACATTGTTGATTATTTCGTCTAGATATTAAATTAATGTGGTAAAATTATTTTTATTTAATTTTTGTTGTTTATAAATTAAGTTAAAAATAAATTTTACCATACGATTATCTAAAAACGATGTAACAATTTCCAAAAAAATGCCATGTCTAAGATTTTTATTAAAAGCCTGTACAAATTATAATTCACCTTTAGAAAGAAGAAAGCCCAGACGTTTACCAATGATCCATCAGTTTGTGTTAATCCAGCCAATGAAACCCTAGCAAATATGGTATTGGGAGAAAGCTTACGAAACCCGCTATCTGATGCCGTAGTCATATATAGGGTGTTCCATTTGAAATTTTCAAGAAAAATGGAGATTTGTAAAATGTAACAGCCTGTATAAGTGGATATTTCCGCAAGCTATACAACCATATTTTATTATGCTACATTGAGTCAAGAGTCATGGTAATACTTGACAGGTTTTGCGACGACATGACAGCACTGTCGTGTTGAATCGGAATAAAGTTTCGGACAAATAGTTGAATAATTTCTAAACCGTTGATCCCAGGCCCCTATTGTGGCACATCATTTTACTCGCCATGAAGTGCTTTATCAAAAAATAAAATAAAATATAGGGTGTCCTATTTAAAAATACAAGTTTGGTGTGGCACAGGGAAACTGATCACTCTGTATACATAAAACTAATTTCCGATTATGCGAAACACTGGTATATCCATGGATACCAAATTTGACATTTCTAGGTAGAGCGGTTTTGAAGATAATTATGGGATCCTCTCAACTTGCCGGACCCTGTATATATATATATATATATATATATATATATATATATATATATATATATATATATATATATATATATATACATATATACATATATATATATATATATATATATATATATATATATATATATATATATATATATATATATATATATATATATGGTTAGAAATTTGAACAAAAATGTTTCGATGAATAGAGTAGGTCCGTTTCTGTGTAGTCCATTGTTCTAACTGTTTTCTTAGTAACCAGAGTCTCCTTCTTAGAAGGAATATTTAATAACGAAACACAGTATTACAAAGGCGGCTACGCAGTTTTAGTTACAGGGATTTAAGACTCGACAGTGGGTATCTGGCTATATAGCTTCCTAAAGGACGCTGTTTGCAACTACTTGGTAACTAACATACAAATAGTAGTTCTATTGTTTATTCCATTAGTTGATTCGTCCATCTGATGATGCTAGCTTTGCCACCGAAACGATCTACAGGTGTAAAAACTGTATTGTGATGAACTGGGTTCTCCAAATTGTACTTATGATTTTTTTCTACAAAAATTCAGTAACACATCTTTTAAATTCAGATGATAGATATCCTATTGATTTAAGTTAGAGCATAACGATAAGAAATGGTCTGTTTAATCTTGAAATTGGTTTTTGCAAATGTTAAACGTAAAGTTTATCTACAGCTTTAAGCTGCTAAAATGCTTGTCGAAATCTCAGTTCTTTTATACATTTTTTATAGGATACAAGACGTCTACGCCCTGTCCGCTTCAATAGATTGTAAAATCATTTTGCATTCAAGAAACGTTTCTGTTGTTCGTTTCATGTACCCGCAGGCCTAATGAAAAAAGGGCGCTTTGTTCAAACGGATCGAAAAATAGATTAAAAAAAGTTTCTTAAATTAAGTTTACATTTATGAAGTTGGCATGTTCTTTGAGAAGCAAATAAGGTTTTTATAAATGGAAAAGTAATGCTAAGATATTGCTGCTCATACCCAGAGCATATTATAAATGATAATTTTAACAAAGTAGGTTCGAAAATAAGGCATGTTTTAGAGTGGCTCGGAATATTAATAACAACTGCCTCCGAAACTAAATACGACAAATTTATAGTATATATTATTTGCTCAAAAGTCTCCAAGAGTCTTGAGAGAACAATATTATATCAACCGTACCAACTAAACGTATGTACGTCACTGTACAGTTTTTTATAGAGAAACTTAACTAATGTGATTGTGACTTTTGAATTTTGTAAAACATATTCCGGGTCAATTTCATATGTCATATGTTTACATATTACATACATACATACATATATATATATATATATATATATATATATATATATATATATATATATATATATATATATATATATATATATATATATATATAGAATTTATTGTTAAAGGTTGGCTAAACTAGAGTTGATGGGGATAAGATGACATACGTTGTCACTTTTTGGTAACTACCTTCATGAGAGAATACAACGTGTGAGAGTGGGTGACTGTGTGAGTGAAGGACGTGTGTATATGAATGCAAAGGTGAAAAAGATTGTCTACAAATTCTATACCCTGCGAAATATTTTAACAACAGAAAACCTAATGCTGGTTTACAGATCTGTCGTGGAGTCTTTTGTGGGGTATGGTATTATTTTTTGGGGTTCATGCTATGAAAATGCATTAGCTGCGCTTCAAGTTACTCAAAATAGTATATTGAGAGTCATTCTTCATAGGGATTCTAGGTCTAGTACGAACTTTTTTTATAATAACGACTATATTAAACTACTCGATATAAGAAGAATGTTTATATTAAATGTACTAAAACATGTGCATCACCATTTTCGGGCAATAAATGTGGTGGACCACACATATGGCACACGTTGTAGAATAGGTGAAAATTGACAATTTCACCAGTAGATAGGAGCGTTTATAAAAGATCGGTTTTATTTTGGGGTCCAAAGTTATATAATCAATTACCAGCAAATTTGAGGAGTTTATCTAAATCTAAATTTAGGAAAGAAATTTGTAGCTTTGTTATTTTGAAACAGGTCGAACCGAAAGCAATGTTGAATTAGAGAGCAGTATGATAGTTGAGTGGTATGGAGAATGTAGTCTTGTTCCATGAAGCGAAAGTGGAATGGATGTGTTGCCTGGACAAGGTGCAGGTAAAGTAAGTGTGTGCTGTGTGTGAGTGTGTTGTCGTGAGTGCGTGTCTGTGTGTATATGTGTGTGTAAATATAATATGCACGAGTGGAGAAGTGGATGGGTGAGTACTACGATGTGTATGAACATTTTGGTTGTGGTTGATTTAGAGGTGTCGGTTGTATGGATATCATATATGCAGAAGAGAGATATGAAAAAGGGAGCCTAAGGGTTGACAAAATGGACTATATTGAGTGTAGGATATGCTGTTGATTCCATTACTGACGTTAACACTATGACATTGTTTTAGTTTAAAGTCGCATCTCTTATCTTTTGAGGATTAGGGCACATCTGGTTAGATTGGAGCAGAAAGAAGAAGGAAAAAAAGTAAATATTGTAGATATTAAGCGGTTTAATTAATGTACTGAGGATTATATAGAGTTAGCTTTAAAGGATACAAACAAGTCATGTTGACTTAAGTATCTAAGGAAATATATTTTAGTTGCATTAAGAAATTTCTGGTATTTGGAAGTGTTTAGAATCTTAAGTTCTGTGTATGATCTCGTGTATCGTTGGATTGAATAAATTGAAATTGAAATTTAAATATAATTACATTGCTTTTTACAAATTTAGTTCATGCTTCCTCATAACAACGCCTCTTCATTCTCTGATAATGCTAACTTGATTTCTGAAACGGTCGTCTGATTTTCCAAAATATGTTGTTATGATTTGAGTTCTCCAAGTATACTTATACGAGCGTATACTACGTACTAATATTAAGATACTTAAATTAAATAAAAAAAGTCATAAGCTTGTAATTAGGAAAACGTTGGATTTCAGTAGAGCTCAGAGGAGGATAGAAGACCAAAATATTATGTTTGGCAAACAAAATTTATTAACTATTACAGAATTAACTTCACTCGGCACTAAAAGGTCAAGAATTACAAAAAAAATACTTTGCAACTTTTATAGTTTCTCTTCTGAAAATATTAAAGTGACGATTTGAAACGCCATAATGATGATTTTTTAATAAATATCCTGGAACTGATGTGGTCAATGAGTGGAAGATATTTCTTAGAACGTCTTTAGCAAGGTCCTTGATTAAGTTTGACCTGGTGATCGTCAGATCTTAAGAATGTGTTGTGGTAAATTTTGTTCGCCAAAGTCCACTTACCTTAAAATGTTTTACTCGGAAAGATATTAAAATATTATCCTAAACATATAATAATCTTCAACTGAGTGTACATGCATTTTATGGCAAAGCGAAAAGCTTTTCTGGGCTAGATGTCTTTTTATGTAGAATCCATTTCACCAAAATTCTAAATGCAAGATAATGCAGGGCTTTCATTAATTCCCGAACCCCACGTGACCGGATTCTGTCTTTCTCTTAGTGGAATATGATTTTATGAGTTGGCAGTCAAAAAGTAACCAAGAAAAAACACTAGACTAGAGACCCTAAAGTTACTAAATCAATTGACAGTTGACAGTTCAGTCCGCTGGAGCTTAATTCCCTTTTGACGGTTATTTTGTATGTATATTGTGCATTGTCCAAGTTCGACCAATTTTCTATCTGTTGGACAATAAAAGTAAACAGTTTTTATCAAAACTTAGCATTGTCATTGCGTTTTTACGTAAGTTAAAAATGTAGGTATGTTAAGGTTATATTGTTGACGACATTCGACATCGCATGGAACGAAGCCCTACCAAATCTGTTCGTCGGTAATCTGCCCAAACAAGTACATCTTTGTTACATGCTATACAATACACATTCCTAAAACCGTAAAGTAGAAGTTTAAATAATCAGACCTCAATTTGTTTACGTACGTTACAAAATTTTGATATCTATACAAAATAAAAGTAATATTTCATTATGTTTTTAATTTGTTTTTTAACAATCAATAACAGTACACCATAAATGAACAGACTTGCTGTTAAAAATACTAAATAATAAATACATTTAAGACATTTACTGTTTCAACTTATTATAATTTTTATATTTGTTATAAAACCCCAAAGGAAATATGAGACAACACTGGCATCTTAGGGATTTCATTAATGCAGGTTGTACAACCGTGTATGCCGGGTTGCCTAACTTAAGCGGTCACGTGGGGTTCGGGAATTAATGAAAGCCCTGTATATGTGTTTTACATAGAACCGTGTCAGGTGTAATGCCTAAACTGTTAGTTTATTGACAAACACAATTTTAAAATGGAATACCAAAAATGTCTGTATATACGTTTATCTGTCCTGACAAGGCATAATGCTATCGGTCTCATGTACTGTTAGACCCTGGACACGTTAAGGACTCCTCTGCTTCTTAAATAAATAAAAAATTCCGCAAAGTTTCCTAGATGGTGACGTCAAGGTTCTCTCTGATGTCAGTTATAGGCCACGCAAAAAATACAAAATACATACACTCCTACATCACAAAATAATTTAACATAAATGTAACTGAGCCGTTTTGGAACAATTGACCAGACCTTGTAAATTTCCAGGATCTATTCGCATTATTACATAGACATCGCATTATATGAACTTACGTTGTGTGGGTATTTTCTCCAACTGAAAAAGAAAGTTATTTCTGTAATGATTTCTTAATAATAGAATAGCTATCAAGTAATGGTATCACTATCGATTGTTTTTTAACACTGTTATGTTGTCGCTTTGTCAGTGTGCCACATGTTGTGCGCACTCGGAGACAGATTGAAACGGCAGTTGCTCGCGCTAAAAGCATGCAGTTAAATGACTAGCTTTCCTGTATAGCTTTGTTTTTTGAGGACGTATATTTGCTAATTTGATCTAGGGCAACTATTGACAATACAAAGCACCCAAAGTAACCATCCACTTTATTCTATCGCAAGCTATGACTTTAATTATACGAATTGAATCACAATTCATTGAAACAAACTGCACGTAAATTTCTCTTTGAGAATAACCACACTTTTAAGTTACACTTTCAACAAAAATAGAAACCCATGGTATTTTCTTAACAAAAAAGGTATTTTTTAAATGACGATGAAATTGACCCTTTTCGAAATATTTGAGATTTTAAAAGTAGGGTTGTGCCTAGTTTCACAAAGTTCGATTAAATATTTAACGAACGGCTAGTTAGTCAAGGCTTCAGGCGACCAATCATGGACTATGATTTGGGTTTTTCCCATGACACCCAAATATTTTGAGTAGTGATTGGTTGTATTAAGCAATGAATAACTAACTAGCCGTTAAATATTTAATCGAGCTTTTTTAAAACTGCGCAAATATAATACCAACAACGTTTAAGTGGTTAGCACTGACTTGGAAATGATAGAGAAACAGTAGGGACACAAAACATAATTATAAAGCATGTAGGTGATAGCACATCAAATGTCAGACACTCATTTTACTCATTTCAATTACACAAATGAGAAGATCCCGACTTTTGAATTTTAAAAGAATTTCTTGAAATGAGCGTGAACTAGGCTTCCTAGGACCCATATCCAGGTTCAGTTTCAAGTTTTAAATGTATATATATATATATATATATATATATATATATATATATATATATATATATATATATATATATATATATATATATATATATATATATATATATATATTGAGACGGTAACAGTGTTATTTACTCAAATAATTGTGGGAAAGCCGTCAGTTGCAATATAAAACTCTTTATTAAATGCCGAGCTTTCGGAAAAGTTTATTCCATTCTCAAAGCTACAACATGGAAAGAAAAAAAGTTTACAATTCACATAGGAAAAATATCAAGGTTTAAAATACTTACATATAACGTGAGTTTTACTATACCTAATTATTCAATAACAAACATGAAAAAAACCTTGTTATAAATTTGAGTGAAGTCGAAAAGTGCCAAACTGACATATAAAGCTAACTCTTGTCTAATTGAAGTTATTTTTTGTTTTTGTCTAGGAAATATTAAAATTATTATCTTTCTTTATGTTTATTAAATTGTTGTTAAAAGTAATTTCAAATTCTTCTAAAGACATTCTTTTATTACTTGAGGTTTCAGAGTATAAAATAGAAACATTACTAAAATTTATATTGTGACCAGTGTCGAGATTATGTTTGAAAGAGCGCAAGTTCTTTTTTGTAAACGTATGTCACTTTTGTGCTGTGTTAATCTATCTTTAGGGACTCTGCTTGTTTGGCCAATGTATCTTAAACTACAATTATTACATGGAATACAATATACCACTCCAGACACTTTGGAAATTTTATCCTTAGTTTTGAATTTACTAAAAATGTTATTAATTGTTTTTGAATATCGAGACGTTATTTTAAAATTGGTTTCATCTCTAAATATAAACTTTAACCTATTGGAAATACTTCTAATGTATGGGATTGATATGTAAAAAAAGTTAGATGTTTCCGAACTCGAAATTATATCGGTGTTATGTCTGTCAGATAAATTTGATACTGTTTGTAGAGAGTGTCTTGTGTTGTAATGGTGATTGTTGGAACAATTGTATAAAAGTTTATTTAGTAGTTTGGGAGGATAATAGCTGTTAACAAAAATATTAAAAAGTGTTCTTAAATTGTTTTCATGGAAAGAAGGATGGCATATCTTTAATATTCTATTTTTTAAACCTAATAAAATGTTAATTTTAGTTCTAAAGAAATGATCTGAATGAAAATTAATATATCTTTAGTTGGCTTTATATATCAAAATTAAATTTTAATATTCCTTTAAAAAAAATATGTTGACATTATTTGTAGTATTCCTCTAAACTCAAAAACACACATTTTAGATGTTTTTAATTCTTACAACCAATTTATCAAATTTACATTAGAAGAGGAAACAAATAACAGTGTACCATTCCTAGATACAAAATTAATTAGAACAAACGATAACAGCATAATTTTAGATTGGTATATGTATATATATATATATATATATATATATATATATATATATATATATATATATATATATATATATATATATATATATATATATATATATATATATATATATATACATGTATGTATGTATCACACCGATAACTTAAAAAATAATGGACCGGTTTTGATCAAATTTGCTTAGTACCTTCCTTTTGCAAGCGGATTGGACAGGTTCGTTACCCAGGGTAATCGCCCCAGATTTTCCCGGAAAATGTTGTGTTTTCGTTCGGAAAAAATGTATGTTTCCGGAAATAACACAGTAAGAGCATTCAAATTTGGTACGCAGGTTTGCATTATAAAGAGTGAACCATATACCAAAACCTAGGTCTGTAAGTTTAAAACAAAACAAAAAGTCTGGATGCAGCAAGTGCGTTATGGAAGTGAATTTTTATCAAAATGATCGGAATAGCAAATATGTCATTTTAATGCAAGCAGTCATCAATTTGGTTACCGGTATAACCTATATAGTAGAAACAATGTGCCATATTTTATCAAAATAACTTATTGTTTGAAAATGTACAAAAATTTGCCGACAATAAACTTTAAATGTTGGTTTCCTAGCCAATAAACCTTACGTTAATAGCAAATTGAGTTATTGAAATTTGAAGAATTAAATCAAAATTTGCTACCAAAACGCATTCTCTGGGTATGGATTTTTTCTCTTACATATTTCGCTAACAAAATGCAAGAAAATAACGGTGTACGAAAAAAGAATTGTAGGGATCACCAACGTCCTATGGGTCAGCCTGTGATTGTCAAAATAATTTTATAAGATGCAGCTCAAGACACCCTATAATTAACTTATAAAATTTTTTCTCGGCTCTTGTATAATAATAATTATATTGAGCTTTACCGTAGAAATGCGTCACCCTGTATATATGTAAACAGATACAAAATGAACGTAAACCCGGATATGGATTCTAGGGGACCTAGTTTGCGCTCATTTGAAGACATCTTTTTAAAATTCTAACGTCGCGGTCTCCTCATTGAAGAATTTTTTGTACGAAAATTAGCTAAAAATTATGGACCGTTAAACCATAAACTTAACTAAAACTACCGCCAAAGCATCAGAGGGAAAATAACTAACCTGTTGCATATCCGCCCTTTTTGTAAAACTTTAATCTTTTATATCTGTTGAGAAACAATAGAAACATTGTTTAGTCCACCGATTAACATTAATAAAATCGTAAAGGAATACTTTTCACTTGTACATTAAAATTCTTAGATAACATAAATAATTTGTTAACTGAAATTGATAACATATAACGGATCTAATAATATACAATAAACGTCAGCTACAGCCTGTAACTGACCTGTACAATGATAATAAATGTTCCGTTGCTAGGTAAACGACTCAGACATACTGGATCTACCTATAAAGCTATATATATATATATATATATATATATATATATATATATATATATATATATATATATATATATATATATATATATACACCTACAAACCAGTTTTTAGCGTTGTCAATAAAAGGCGGTGATATTAAATATAAATATTTAAAATTTAAATATCTCAATTTTCTGTAAACCTAGAAAGCTGAATTCTCAATTCGGGGGCAACAACCAAAATCGCCACAGAGGCAAAGAAATCACCTACGTGAGCATCCGGAGCACAGGGGTCATACTATATATAACAGAAGTTTTTAACACGGCATTTCTGTAAACTATACAAGGAGAAAGTAAAAGGGCAAGGCCGCAAGGAGACAACCGTATACACGTGTTTCAAGCTTATTAGCGATCACCTGGCTATACCGTACTGATGATCGCTAATAAGCTTGAAACACGTGTGTGCGGTTGTCTCCTTGCGGCCTTGCCCTTAACCTTTCTCCTTGTATTATATATATATATATATATATATATATATATATATATATAAACATATAAAAATCCAAACTGACCCCGGATATTAGTTCTAGGGGCCCAAATTCGCGCTCATTTGAAAGAATTTCTGCAAAGTCTCACCATTGAGAACTTTCTATTAGTGATTTAAAAAAAATAAAAGCTCACTTAAAGTCATGGGCATTTAGAGAAAAAAATTGGAGTTTTACTCAAAATGTCAAAGTCGTAATTTGAAACGTCAAAATTAGCAACATTTAGGCAAATAACCTAAAACATATACGGATTATGTAAAGAAAATGTCGCAAGAAGATTGTACTGCACTCCCTTATGTGAATTGGTTATACCGGTAACCGAGTTGATGCCTGCTTGCATTAGAGAGACATATTTAATATTAAACTATTTGTATGAAAATTCACTTCGATAACGCACTCGCTGCGTCCCGACGTTTTACTTTTGAATTGTAAAAGAAAATAACACTAAATAAATAATGTTTCTATGTAAGGAACGTAAATGCGTTGATAGCGAATTTTCATGAGACTGAGTTATAAAGGAAATATAAAATACATGAAGGAGAGTATGTATTTTAAACGATATGTCGGAAATTCTTAGGGTATTAAATTTGTCAGTTTGAAGTTACATCTGGTATTTGGTAACGATACGAAAACAATGCTGTCAGGTTGATACACTCGCGGATTGTTAAATGCTAATTTCCGAACTAATCCTTATTGGTTCAGATACTGAGGTCAAAATATTTAAAATGAACCCAAAGAAATTAGTTTCGCAACTCGCATTTCGCAATTTCTCTGGTTGATCCTGCCAGTAGTTATTTGTTTGTCTCAAAGATTAAGCTTAGCATGTCTCAGCCAAATTAAGGTGAAACCGCGAAAGGCTCATTAAATCAGTTATGGTTCCTTAGATCGTACCCACATTTACCTGGATAACTGTGGTAATTCTAGAGCTAATACATGCTAATAGATCTCCGCCCTGAGAAGGGAGGAGCGCTTTTATTAGATCAAAGCCAATTGGTGTCGGGTTCGCCCGGTCATCGTATCACTTGGTGACTCTGAATAACTTTAAGCTGATCGCACGGTCTCTAGCACTGGCGACGCATCTTTCAAATATCTGCCTTATCAACTGTCGATGGTAGGTTCTGCGCCTTCCGTGGTCATAACGGGTAACGGGGAATCAGGGTTCGATTCCGCAGAAGGAGCCTGAGAAACGGCTACCACATTCAAGGAAGGCAGCAGGCGCGCAAATCACCCACTCCCGGCACGGGGAGGTAGTGACGAAAAGTAACGAATAACTGAACTTGGCTTAAGAATTGATTATTAAATATATTACGTGCGAGCTTCTAGTCTCTTTTGTGGTACAAAACCTAATTAAATATTTTGACATTTTTCAGTACCTTAACCCAGAACATTCTTCCTTTTGCTAATGAAATATTATTCGATAATAATTATTTATGATATTGTGTATATATAGATGTATGAATGATATACGGTGTGAACACACTTATGGAATAAAATTATTTATTCAGCAAAAAAATAGTTTTTGTGGCAAAAACTGAGATGCGTGAAGTTTAATTTGTCGAACATTATATTATAATCATAGTTAAAAAAGTTAAAATCCCACTATTTTACCCCCACTACTCTATCAATTAAAAAAATCGCAATCCTACATTTTTTCATCACAATTCGTTGGATGACATTTTTCTCAATGCGGAGATACCCCATATGTATGATCTAATATTACAGTTTTCAATATAGGGTGGAAATTTAATACCGGAATATTAAAACTAAACAGTTTACCCTGAAGTTCAAATTTAGAAAATAAACTTAATAAACACGTCTCTTCCTTACAATAAATGTTCAAAATGTTCTCCATTAACTTGCACACAACGAAATAATCTGCTCTGGAATTCTTCCCTAACTCTGTTTAACACGTCAAGCGTTACGTTATTAATTTATGTTGTTATTTTCATTTTCAAATCATCTAAGTCAGCAGGTTGCGTTTTATACACTCTGTTTTTAAGGTATACCCATAAAAAGAAATCAAGAGGTGTAAGACCTGGGGATCTAGCGGGCCATTCTACGGAACATTTTCATCCAATCTATCTTTGTGGAAATACTTCGTGTAAATACTCCCGTACTTGAAGAGCAAATTGAGGCGGTGCACCGTCTTGTTGAAACCATATTCTTTCATAGGGAATATTAGGCTCCAATACATTTGGATACAATTATGCTAACATTGGGATAATCTGTTCTCTTAGTATTTGTAAATATCTTGGACCGTTTAGATTTTCTATAAAAACAGGTCCAACTACGTGATCACCAATGATACCAGCCCAAACGTTCAACTTCTGAGAACGCTGAGTATGCATTTGTCGCATCCAGTGGGGGTTTTCGGCAGCCCAGTATCTGCAATTTAGCATGTTTACATCGCCATTCAAAAGAGATGTTGCTTCATCGGAAAACAGAACGTCAGCCTAATAAATACCGTTTCTCTGTAACAGCTGTTGTTCTCAAAATTGCAGTCTTCTAATCGAGTCACAGTCAATCAACTCTTGAATATGTTCTGGTTTATAAGAATGCATTTTGTCATTTTTGAGACACCTTAAAACTGTTGATTGACTAACGTCATTCTCACGTTCAACTTGACGGGTAGAAGTTGTTGGTTTTTCTTAAAAAGCCAATAAAATATTGAGTTTTACATCTTCTTCAACACACTTTGGTCTCCTAAGCAGTGGTTTAACGTGTCCATAATCACGAAACTGTGAATGTATCTTAGACACAATTTCCTGGGTTAGTGGGGGCAAATCTTGATGTTTTTTTCTTAAACAGGTTAACAACTTGTGCCTGTTTTCTACACATATCACCATACCCAATCATCATTAATATTTCCGTTCGCAGAGTTTCAGTTAAGTATCGAATTATTAGACAAAAAATTAATTAAAATTATTGGAACAAAATTACTACTAATTTATTAGGAGACCGTACATTCAACACAATACACCACAAAATAAAACATAACTGTTAAATTTCACTTTTTGTACTGTAAAAATTGGTAGTTAATAAGAAATGATTGATAATACCAAGTACGTTTTAGATAAAAGATGAGATAAGAAATTTAAGATAAGAGTCAGTGAAGAATTCCAGAACAGGTTATTTCGTTATGCGCAAGTGAATGGTGAACATTTTGAACATTTATTATAAGAAAGGGACGTTTTTATTAAGTTTATTTTCGAAATTTGAATTTCAGGGCAAATTATTTAGTTTTAACGTTCCGGTATCAAATTTCCACCCTGTATTAAAAACTGTAATATTGGACCATACATATGGAGTATCTTCGCATTCAGAAAAATGTGATCCATTGAATTGTGATAAAAAAATGTAGGTTTGCTATTTTAAAGAATGGATAAAGTGGTGAGCGTAAAATAGTGGGAGTTTATTTTTTTAACTATCTTTATAAGATAATGTTCGACAAATTAAACTTCACATGTCTCAATGTTTTCCACAACAACTATTTTTGCTGAATAATGAACTTTATTCCATAAGTGTGTTTCACACTGTAGATTACGGGTAAAAAACATTCTAGGAGTGATTTTCTTTTCAGTATGTTTATAAAAGCGTTGTTTTTAAAACCTTTTATATATATATATATATATATATATATATATATATATATATATATATATATATATATATATATATATATATATATATATATATATATATATATATAAAGTGGGCTAGCGTTTGTATCTCGAAAACTGCCCTACAACTTGCTGGAAAAAAATATATGACAAAAATGATCCCTAAAAGTATAGTAAAATTATTTCCCACTTTCAAATGTTACCGTTAGGTGCCGTATTTTTAACTCAAAATATAGAAATCAGATTTTCTCCTAAAATCGATAATGAAAGTACGTCACGCAAAACGGTTTTAGACTCTTCTATTAAAACTCGTAAAATTATAGGCTTGACATTTTGACTCATCTCTTAAAATGAGGGGTGATGTACACTTAAACAGGCAGGCCAATAAAAAAAAGGTTTGGAATACATGAGACAGTTAATAAGATGCAGGTGATACAATAACAAGAAAATATCTGCTGGAGAAAGAGTGTAATAGTTGAAACGAAAGGTGACTTTGCGATTAGAGTGTGATGGTAAGATGAAATTTATAATTTTGATAACGACTTGAACGTTTTTCCAAATTTCGTGTCTATTTAGTATTTCTTGCGTTCCATTAGTAGCCGTAAATAGCACAAGGCCAATTGCTTTGAGATTACATAATCAGAAATTGTGAAAGATTTCGCAAGAGTCACGTTGGGGAAGTTAATTTCAATTACGTTCAGAAACTGAGCAGCACCCGGAGTTTCTAGCTGAGTGAGCAACATTTAAATTTTCCGTATGTTGTACCTAGTCCGATTCAATACCCCACATCTGGGGCAAATGGAATTTAACAGGCCGCAATATTGGGATATGAAATGTCGAGCAGCCTCCGTATCGTTTGATTTCGGGAAACCGTAAATCAGAAAGGAAATGATGAAAAAGACTACAGAACATATGTTTGTGCGAATATTGTCGACTGCTATTTTGTCGATTTAGTGAAACTGATTGCCTGTCGAAATTGAGGTGAAATTTATGTAACTTCAATATCAAACATGAAAATGGTATAACAGTTTTGTTTTAAAGGTATATTCTCTTTAAATACATCTTTTGTTTGTGTGGCAGTATCCCTTGTTGTTTGATCTGTTTCTACCAGAAATGTAACTTACACTGCACAACACATGGGTCCAATGAAAAATTTTATCAGAACGATATTAAGTCGCAATATAAGGGTGTTTTTAAGTACATGTGAAAAAAAGTCTGGACGCAGCAAGTGCGTTATGGTAGCGATTTTTCGTAAAAATATTTTTAATGTCAAATATGTATTGTTTTTAAATGGACATTTGGTTAGCAGTATAACCTATATAGTAGTAACAATGTACCATATTTCATTAAAATAGCTTTGTTGTTTCAAAAAGTACAAGCATTTTCTGAAAATAAAAGTTACAGAAAAAAAACTGGTCCGATTTTCCTGGCCAACGAACCTCTTTAAGCTGTTTACACACCTGCCAGGATATAATTATTTACAAACAACTTTAGGACCAAAATTGAAAAAAGAATCTGTAAATTTGCAGAAATTTCTTTTACAGAAATTGCTTTCAGTAATGTTACACTAAATTTTATTTTTCACAAAAATTCGACTACTTTTTTTTTACAATAACGCACTAAACACTTATTATTAATTACCAACATATCACAAAAATAAATTCCACAGAAACACTGAAAACATTTCTGCGAAAACTTAAAAAATTCAGCCATTATTTGAGCGTGCCTGTATACGGCAGCTCGTTTTTTTTTGACGAGTAATACAAACAAAAAGCTCTCTAAATGCGTCATTTACATGGGGATCCGCTATCTATTGATAAAAACGCCGTTTCACAATTTGTGATGTGTGTTTGAAATATGTGCCAAAAACGTGAAAAGTTGCAAGACAATTGAAATAACTCAAAAACGATGAAGGATATCATTTTTTTTCCTTACAAAGATGCATTATAATTCAGTGGAAAACACAAAAATGCAATAAAATAAGGGGGTCTTCTATTAAAAAAAAAGAAAGTGTGTATCACCAACGACTTATGGACCATCCTGTGATTGTCAAAATAAGTTTGTAAGATGCAGCACCCTATAATTAACGTGTATACTTTTTTGTCATATCTTGTATAATAACAGATATATTTAGCTGTGCCGTAGAAAACGCTAAATATGTGTAAACAGACAAAAACTGAAACTGACCCGTATATGGATTTTTGTGGTTCTAGTTCGCGCTCATTTGAAGAAATCTCTTTAAAATTCATAAGTCGTGATCTTCTCAATAACGAATTTTTTCTACGAAAATTTGCTAAAATATAGACTATTAAACCATAAACTCTACAGCTGAAACTACTGCCGAAGCATCAGCAAGAGGGTCTATTTGAAATACATTTCCTGAAAATATTTTAGTAAAATGAAGGACAATGATGGTTGAAGCTGAAACTCAAGGCTTTGTTAAACACATTTATTACGACATATTTTTGACATAATCCGTATTTGCTTCAAATTCGTTGTCTGAAAAGTGCAAATTTTGAAAAAGAAAAATTATCAAATTTTCAAAATATTTTTTCTGCAATTTCTTGACGTTTTTGCGTCAACAAAACTTAACCGTTGTATGTAATATTCAATTGACTTTGTTAATCACACACAATATTTTGTTCTTGTGCTTTCCTCTGATCACCAGTGACACAGAATTTTTTTTAATGCCTATAACTTTTTTCTTTTCACTTAGAGATCTGAATTTTGGCAGGTATGGTAAGTTATATGGTAGAAACGTATATGTCAAATTTGGTTGTCATAGCTCTGTTATTTTCGGAGATACAAAAATTTTACGAAGGAAGACCCAGAATTTTCCCGGAAAAACTGGTCCGATGTTCCTGGCTAACGAACTTATCCAAGCCACTTGCAAAAGGAAGGTACGTACCAAAGTTTATTAAAATCGGCCCATTATTTTTTGAATTATCGAAAGATATATATATATATATATATATATATATATATATATATATATATATATATATATATATAACACAGATCTCCCCATTAGTGAATTTTTAGTTTTACGAAAAATTCGCTAAAAATGAACCGGGGATTCGTTGTTGAAAAATAGTGAGCCTCTCCTATCAACATTTTCCTGCATCAACCCCTGCGGAATCAGCCGCTTTAAAAGTGTATATTAGAAAAATTCTGGACGCAGCAAGTGCGTTACGGAAGTGAATTTTCATAAAAATCTTTTTAATTACAAATATATCGCTCTAATGCGAGCAGGCATCAATTTGGTTACCGGTATAACCTATATAGTAGGAACAATGTAACATATTTTATCAAAATAATTATTTGAAAATCTACAAAAATTTTCCGAAAATAAACTTTAAATATTTCCGAGAAAACTGGTCTCCTAGCCAATGAACCTTAGGTTAATAGCAAATTGAGTTAATGAAATTTTAAACATTTAATGAAAATTCGCAACCAAAACGCCCTTGCTGCATTCAAACAAAAATTTTCCGAAAATAAAGTTAAATGTTGGTTTCCTAGCCAAAAAAGCTTACGTTAATAGCAAATTGAGTTATTTAAATTTGAAGGATTTAATGAAAATTTGCTACCAAAACGCACTTACTGCGTCTAGATTTTTTTCTTACAAACATGCATCATATTTCGATAAAAAATGCTAAAATGCAGTAAAGAATTTGTTCTACGAAAATTAGCTAAAAATTATAGACTGTTAAACCACAAACTTAACTAAACCTACAGCGAAAGTATCAACTTAACTAAACCGATAGCCAAAGCATCAGAGAAAGGGTCTATTTGAAACGAATTTTTTGTAAACATTTTAGTAAAATAAAGGGCAATGATGGTTGAATCTGAAACTTAAGTGTTCGCAGAACACTCTTCGTGCAACATTTCCTTTTCACAATCCGTATTTGTTTCACGTTCTTTGCCTAAACATTGCCAATTTTGACGTTTCAAAATGCGAGTTTGACGTTTTGAGGAAAACTCCAACATTTGTTTCTTTAACTGCCCATAACTTCTTTGTCTTTCAAGATAGAGAGCTGAATTTTGGTACAGTGTTCACTCTTTATAATACAAATACAAGTACCACATTTTGTTGTCCCGACTTTGTCATTTCCGGAGATGTAAATTTTTTTAGAAAGAAAATTCAAAATTTTCCGAGAAAACCTGGTCCGATTTTCCTGGCTAACGAGCTTATCCAAGCAACTTGCAAAAGAAAGGTACTCACCAAATTTGATCAAGATGGGTCCATTATTTTTTGAGTTATCGGTCGGATATATATATATATATATATATATATATATATATATATATATATATATATATATATATATATATATATATATATATATATATATATATATATATATATATATATATATATATATATATATATATATATATATATATATATATATATATATATATATATATATATATATATATATAGGTATTTGTCTAATAACAATAACTCAAAAAATAATTAACCGATTTCGATTAAACTCGGCAAGTTCTTTTCTTTTATTAATGGCTTCGATAAGTTCTTTATCTAGGAAAATCGTTTTCCGGGAAAATTTTGAGTTTTCTTTCCAAAAAAAATTTTTTCTCCGAAAATTAAAAAGCTGTTTTAAGGAAATTTGACGGATATATTGCCTTAGGAGTGACCTTACTACGTACCAAAAGTCAACTTTCTAAGTTTATAGGAAATTGAGTTATTCAAATGTTGAATTTTCTTTCGAAAAAAATTATTACAAAGTTATTTTAATAAGATTTGGTGGATATCTTGCCTTAGGAAAGACCTTACCACACACCAAATTCAAACTTTCTAAGCTTATAGAAAATTGAGTTATTGAAATTTAAAGCATTTAATAAAAATTCACTACCATAACGCACTTGCTGCGTCCCGTTAGTTTTTTTATTAATGTGCACAATAATTATTTATTCCATTCGGCTGTTTTTCACTGTATACCAGAAATTTTTACACGACAAAAGAATATATTTTGTGATCGATGCTTATAACATTGAGTAATAATGTCAATGATGCCAATTTATTAGTGTTCAATAAGTAAGTCATAACATATTTAGGTTTTCTATACACTTGTTGTGGTTAACTGGTCTTCATTTATTACTTGAGTGCGTCTTTTTCTTTACTGCCAACCTTCTTAGAGTTCATTAAACACTGAAAACACTCTGTAAATATATAACACATTTTATATTACCAACTTTAATAAAGCGCCAGAAATTCGTACAGAAGAAAACGAAAACCGAAAATAATTCTGCGATTAGCTGGCCCTAAAAATATAATTTGTGGCGAACGTGGTACTTTATGCGTCGAGAACTAGCGACCGTTATAAATAAGTAATAACGGGAGTGGAAATTTCTCTTTCATGTTTCGATTTAGTCACATGGACATACGGCTCTGGGTCACTGGATTACTCTCCAGAATTTCAAAATCTACTACCCTGCATTAACTACTAACGGCTTATAGAATTATATAGAGAGAGGGTCGATATAGTGGAGTTCATGGGAGGTCGCCCATTACATATCGTTAGATCTGATTATAATCATCGGATGTAGTGCTGTTCAAAGGATATTTTAAGCCTTAGTTAAAGTTTGATCCTTGTCATGCCATTATATACTTGATGTGTCACATGACTTACACGGAAGTAAAAAGTCTGAACGCAGCAAGTGTGTCATGGAAGTGAATTTTCATAATAATGTTTTTAAAAGCAAATGCGAGCAGGCATCAATCTGATTACCAGTATAGCCTACGTAGTAGAAACAATGTACTATATTTTATCGAAATTACTTATTGTTTGAAAATGTACAAAAATTTTCCGAAAATAAACATAAATGTTGGTTTCCAACCAACAAACCTTTCAAATTGAGTTATTGAAATTTGAAGGATTTAATGAAAATTCGCTACCAAAACGCACTTACTGCCTCCAGATTTTTTCTTACAAACATGCATCATATTTCGATAGAAAATGCAAAAATGCATTAACGAACTTGTTCCACAAAATTAGCTAAAAATTATAGACCACTAAACCACAAACTTCACTAAACCTACAGCGAAATCATCAATTTGACTAAACCGAAAGCCAAAGCATCAGAGAAAGGGTCTATTTGAAATGAATTTTCTGTAAACATTTTAGTAAATTGAAGGACAATGATGGTCGAAGCTGAAACATAAGGGTTCGCAGAACACTCTTCTTTCAACATTTTCTTTTCACAATCCGTCTTTGTTTCACGTTCTTAGCCTAAACATTGCCAATTTTGACGCTTCAAATTGCGACTTTGACGTTTTGAGGAAAACTCCATTTTTTTTTAACTGCCCATAACTTTATTGTCTTAAAACTTAGAGATCTAAGTTTTGGTGCTTGGTTTACTTTTTATAATACAAACACGCGCACCAAATTTGGTTGCCCTTACTTTGTTATTTCCGGAGATATAATTTTCTTAGAAAGAAAACACAAAATTTTCCGGGAAAACCTGGGCTGATTTTTCTACTAAAGAACTCATTCAAGCCAGTTGCAGAAGGAAGGGACTCACTAAATTTGATCAAGATCGGCCTTCTATTTTTTAAGTTATCGGTGTGATATATGCAGGGCTTTCATAAATTCCCGAACCCCATGTGACCGGATTCTCTCTCTCTCTCTCTCTCTCTCTCTCTCTCTCTCTCTCTCTCTCTCTTAGTGGAATATGATTTTATGAGTTGTCAGTCAAAAAGTAACCAAAAAAAACCACTAGACAAGGGACCCTAAAGTTACTAAAGCAATTGACAATTGACAGGTCAGTCCATTGGCGCTCAATCCCCTTTTGACGGTTATTTTGTATGAATATTGCGCATTTTCCAAGTTCGGCCAGTGTTTACCTTCTTCAAATAATTTTCTATCTGTTGGACAATAAAAATAAACAGTTTTCATCAAAACTTAGCATTTTCATTGCGTTTTTACGTAAGTTAAAAGTGTAGGTATGTTAAGGTTATGTTGTTGACGATATTCGACATCGCATGGAACGAAGCCCTACCAACTCTGTTCGTCGGTAATCTACCCAAACAGGTACTTATTTGTTACATGTTACACAATAAACATTCCTAAAACCGTAAATTTGAAGTTTAAATCATCGGACCTCAATTTGTTTACGTACATTACAAAATTTTGATATCTATACAAAATAAAAGTAATATTTTATTATGTTTTCAATTTATTTTTTCAACAATCAATAACAGTAAACCATACATGAATAGACTTGCTGTTAGAAATACTAAATAATAAGTACATTTAAGACATTTACTGTTTCAACTTATTATAATTTTCAAGTGGGGTTCGGGAATTAATGAAAGCCCTGTATATATATATATATATATATATATATATATATATATATATATATATATATATATATATATATATATATATATATATATATATATATATATATATATATATATATATATATACAGGGCTTTCATTAATTCCCGAACCCCACTTGACTATATATTTATAACTGAATGTCATTCTATGGTTACATAAAAATGGCTATTTAAGTTTATTTAACCGATGACTGTCATCTACCTAAAACAAGAATAAAAATGTCTGGACGCAGCTTGAGCGTTACGATGGTAAATTTTCATAAGAATTTAAATTTTAGTATCTCAGCTTTTCTTACACTAAAAAACTTTAAATTCTGTTAGTGGCATGGCCCTCATACCAAAAAAAATTATGTACCAAAGTTCATTAAAGCGATGACACTATTTGCGGAGATGCAAGAATTTCCCAAAATATTTAAAGTTTTCTAGAAAGAGGTTATCTGGCTTTCCTTGCTAACAAACTGATCCATTAACACGAACAAAACACCCGCATAAGCTTTATGCAATAGAAAAAATTCGGGACGTAGCAAGTGCGTTATAGTAGGGAATTTTCATACAAATTGTACACTATCTTATACGGCATATTACCAAAATTCATACTTTAAACTTACACATGCCTTGAAGGTTGATTTTAGAGGTCTTAGTACGCGCATATTTGAAGAATTATTTCGAAGGTGTTATCGTCGATATTTTCCTATTACCAGAAAAAATCTTGTGTATCTAACTCCTTTTTGAAAAAAAATGCTCAAAACTCAATCTTCTATGAAGCGAAAAATTTATATTTTGCTATATCTGTAGATAGTGTAAGTCTCTTTAAAAGAAACTTGCATTACAAATTTCATTAAAGTTCCAGAAGAAAACTTCATATTTAGAAAAGTACAGTATCTGCCAAATTATAGACGTAGCAGTTATGTTTCCTTATTAATCAACAGAATGATTTCAATTTAGTCAACCTAGTCAAACTGGTTTGTTTAATAGCGACAATAACAAGATGTCTGCTGAAAATTATAATTTTAGACTCAAAGGTGACAAGCTTGTTAAGGCGTTTTAAACCAAAAAAGATCTTGTTCAAAACGTATGAAATCTGTGCAATATTGTTTCTCCAAATGTTAAAATAAAACAAAAAGAAACCATATATTCATCGAGCTGGAATCGATCACGCAACCTTCTACGTAGAAGACAGGCACGCTACCACTGAGCTATCTAAGGATACGTTAACTAACGTTTTGTTTCATGATACTTCGGCTTCATGCCCGGGATATTATATTAAAAGTATACGTAACATTAATTTTATAATTAACAGAGTTGCCATTGAAATACATTCAACGACTGTTTGAATCTTATATGACGTATTATGTTAAAGTCTAAAGATAAAAGGAACTATTTTAGAATCATCATATAGAGACCTGACTGGATTTTGTTTACATTTCTACCATATTATGCTACACTTTAAGTCTATAACCACAGCATAATATATCTATTCCGCGATAAGGCTGTATTTGGTGCCGCTCATCAAGCTACAAATATAATGCATTTAAGAAATTGATTGAATAAATAATAATCAAATGCCAAATTTTTAATTTCATGTCGTCTGTCATTTGCGTATTTGTGGCCAAGATTTCACGATTGTTGCTTCGGGTAGTATGTTTTATGCCTGTTATTTATTTAGTTTGGCTACCGTTGATGTATGATTTATGCCTGTTTTATGAATCAATCTTCGCGTAGCAGTTAACTACTCTGTCAGGCATTGGATTTTAACCACTAAGTCGTTTCAGCACATGTCTTTCAGATTGTATGTTTAATTTGGAAAAATCTGTCAATGTTGTGTACCAAAATACTTATACACCATCGGACTGATCAGGACAAGCTGCAATCTTGGATGCAGAAACCTCTACATGGGCGACATCTGAATGAGACCTCCCAGGCACATGTCGACAAATTGGCGTCCAAATACTGGTTGGTGTCCGGACAGATGTTTCTAGAGACAGAGGGGTTTTTGCTGGCCATACAAGATCAGGTCATCCCAACAAGAAACTACCCAAGGTATATAGTTGGAGATAATTCAGTCCAAGATGACAAATGTAGATTTGGGTGTCAGACATCAGAGACTATACAGCACGTCACCGAAGGATGTCAAGCGTTTGTTGCAACGTAGTATAAAGAGAGGCACGACGTAGTTGCTAAGAGACTTCATGAAGAACTGGCTCTGAAACGGGGACTTTTAAATTTGAGTAAGGTGTCCTACTATAAATATACTCCCGAGCCTGTTCTTGGAAACTCGGGATATAGGTTGTACTGGGTTCGGATCGCACTCGCAGACCAATGAGTTGCACACAATAGACCAGATATAATAATAGTGGATAAGTTCAGCCACCAAGTGACGCTGATTGATGTGGCCATTCAAAATACTAATAATCTAGAGATAAAGTACAACGAGAAGATCATTAAGTACAGAGACCTCGAGATACAAGTAAAGAGAGAGTGGAGGGCAGATAGTGTCCGAGTGATTCCAATAGTCATGTCGTCAACTGGTGTGGTTCCTAAAAATACTAATAATCTAGAGATAAAGTACAACGCGAAGATCAATAAGTACAGAGACCTCGAGATACAAGTAAAGAGAGAGTGGAGGGCAGATAGTGTCTGAGTGATTCCAATAGTCATGTCGTCAACTGGTGTGGTTCCTAAGAATCTTCGAGAGAACGTTAAGAGACTAGTCCTTGGAGAGCATCTTTATAAGGTTATGCAGAAGGCCATAATACTTGCAACTGCCCATGCTATGCGGAGATTGCTGGGAAATGAGGATGTGTAGCGTTGTAGGTCAGGGTCCGATAAATTGGAAAGTAGTACAGGCAATAGAGATTTTTTTTCTGCATTAAACTACAGGTGTTATTTTTTTGTTGATAGATAGGTTCAAAATTACGTACTGAATGTAAAAACACAAAATCCTTACAAATTAGGAGGGAGGAAGTGCCGCCATTTTGAGAAAAACCATTTCGACCTATATCTCCGTAACCGTGCACTTTAGACCAAAAATGGTAATGACCTTTATTGTAGATACTTGCATTTTTCATCTTTTTTGTAAAATTTTTTTTTTGTATCACTAACTGTTTACAACTTATAAGACTATTAGCATCCACTTATTGACTTTTTTACCTATATCTTTGTTAATAATTGTTTAAAAAATAAAATGCTTATAACTTAACTTTTCAATCAACAAATTTTCTAGAACTTTTACTTAAAACTTTTTTTTCTAAAATTATTATTTGTGCATTTTCTTTAAAAAATTCACTAATGAGAAGACCCCGACTTTTGAATTTTGAAAAAAAATTGAAATAGGCGCTAATTATGCCCCCTAGAACACATCTCCGGGGTCAGTTTCAATTATATATATATATATATATATATATATATATATATATATATATATATATATATATATATATATAGATATATATATATATATATATATATATATATATATATATATATATATATATATATATATATATATATATATATATATATATATATATATATACACACCGATAAAACTAATGGCCCGATTTTAATTAAATTTGGCAAATACCTTGCCCTTGTAAGTGGCTTGGACAAGTTCGTTATCCAAAGAAATCGGCCCAGGTTTTCCCGAAAAATTTTGTGTTTTCCTTCGAACAAAAAATATCTCCCGAAATAACAAAGTAAGGGCAACTAAATTTGGTTCACGGTTTTATGTCATTATAGGTAAATTAGGTCCGTAGATTTAAAGACAAAAAAGTTATAGGCATTTAAAGAAAAATAAATTGGGGTTTTCCTCAAAACGTCAAAGTCGCGAATTAAAACGTCAAAATTGGCAACATTTACGCAAAGAACCTGAAACTAATATTAGCTATGGAAAGAAAATGTCTCAAGAAGAATTTTTTACAAAGCCTGAAGTCTCAGCTTCAACCGTCATTGTCCTTCATTTTACTAAAATATTTCCAGAAAAATTTGTCGATTGAAAAGTGCAACATTTAACGCGTTATAACTTTGAAAATATTGATTTTAGAAAAAAAAGTTTTGAGTAAAAATTGTAGGAAATTTATCGGTTGAAAAGCTAAATTAAAAGCATTTTATTTTTTAAGCAATTATTAACAAAGATATAGGTAAAAAAGTCAATAAATGAATGCTAATAGTCGTATAAGTTGTAAACGGTGAGTGGTACAAAAATTTTTTTTTACAAAAAAGATGAAAAATGCAAGTATCTACAATAAAGGTCATTACCATTTTTGGTGAACGGTTACGCAGATATAGGTCGAAATGGTTTTTCTCAAAATGGCGGCACTTCCGCCCTCCTAATTTGTAAGGATTTTGTGTTTTTACATTCAGTACGTAATTCTGAACCTATCTATAAAAAAACAACTCCTGTAGTTTAGTGCATTATGGACAAGAGTAACGGGCTCCTCTATTGCCTGTGCTAAAGGGCTCCATTTGAGCTTAGTCCTTTGGTATCTTAGATACCTGGGATGAGTGAATGTTCCAATTTGAGGGAGTGTGAAAGCCCTTCAGGCTAAAGCCATAATAATAATAATAATAATAATAATAATAATAATAATAATAATAATAATAATAATAATAATAATAATAATAATAATAATAATAATAATAATAATAATAATAACAATAATAATAATAATAATAATAATAATAATAATAATAATAATAATAATAATAATAAATGAATTTGTAACACCAGATTGGTAGAAACTTATCGGTGTTCTTTAAGTAACTACCACCCATTTAAGAACCTTTCAGAAAGCAGCGATTCATGCGACATTGTACATCGTTAGGAAAGTCATATCCTTGTAACCATACCAAGCTACAGTCCCCTGTTAGATAAATATTAACGTGGTGCAAATCTCTTGTTCCGCAGGGGACCGACCGTAACATGAGAGAATAAACAATAATAAAATAAAAGGGCAATAAGATTAATAATATTAATGAATGTTTATGAAAAGGCGCAAGCAGTTTATAGTGACCTTTTGAGATTCAAAAAATACATGTTCCACTAAAATTTTAAAGTAAACTAATAACAGACATAATTTAATTTGGACAAGGCTTTATGTACATTAGAAGATTAAAGCTTCATGTTCTGTAAATGTTTTAGGTGCTCACAAATACCCGCCATTTAGCAAACATAAGCCGATCCAATAATTACAGCTGTACGCACACTCACCTATAAAAGTAATCCTTCGATTTCTGTTGTAGGTATTAAATTTTCAGCGAGAGAGTATTAGAAATTTTATTTGATTTGCAGGCAACCTTAATGGATAGTGCTCTCAAAGCTTAGGCCCATAAACCAAGCTAATCCATATTGGATCATACTCACAGTTGTTGCATGCTGGACACTCTTTCAATGCCATGGAGTAACGTTGATACAGTGTTGTCCAAAAGTAATGAGACGCAGAGCACCCGTATATTTTTTATAATCAGCATATAACGAATTTGCCAAACTTAGTTATTTCCAAAAAATAAACACTAAAAGTGATAACGGTTTTCATGTGGGAAACTGAATTTAGATTTTGATTGGTATCTAGAAAAGTAATTGACAAGCTGTTTTTAAAACTTATACACAGAAGATTTTCATTAAGATAAAAAATTATAATTCCCAATTTGGCTCTAGCGGACAGATGGGCGCTGTTTGTGGTATCCAAAACACACAAGTAGTGAAAAGATATGTTAAAGAGGTTACAGAACCACCTAAGCACCTTTGTGTTTATAAGATCAAGGTTGGCTCCCTGATCACCAGTTTGGATTGGAAAGTAACTGCTGTTCAGCAATGCCATCTTTTTTAAAAACAATACAGCAATGCATTGGAAGCTAAAAGTTCTGCTCTACTGTTTTTCTTGATACCAGTCAAGCTTTTGACAAAGTCGGCGACTGAGGCCTCCTGTGCAGAATTAAGAACAATCTTTCATATCATTACTAACTTATCCTAAGATTTTATCTATTATCTATTTTCGAGTTTGATAAGACGAAGACACATCCGAAAATTTTCCAGTGCAGTCGCGAGTACCACAGGTTAATATACTCGGTCCTTTTCTTGATTTATTCTATGCTTCTGACCTAACCGGTTACACTGTCAACAATGTTGCAAACCTTTGCTGATGAGACAGCAATTCAGTCAGATAGCGATGACCTAGCAGCTGCCAGAGAGTCCTTACAATTCAATACATCCTATTGCTGTAGACTTCGCCAAACAAGTGGCGAATCAAAATTAATCAGACAAATTCAGTAAATGTATTTTTTACACTATAATCTTCTTCTTGTCATCCCGGTTATATTAACAGTATCAAAGTCACTCAAGCAGATCAATCCAGATACCTACGCCTACATTTAGACAAACGTCTTACTTGGAGGCACATATTAAAGAACATAAAGGAAATAGACTTGAAAATCCAAAAGTGGTATTGGTTACTTGGTAGAAAATCGCCACTGTCCTTGGAAATCAAGATACTTATCTACAAAGCTATAATAAAGCCATTATGGACCTATGACCTAGAGATATGGGGATCCACGAAACTATCAAATATATTTTTTTCAGCGATCACAGTTCAAAACCTCAAGCCAAGCACACCTTGGTAAGTTAGTAACAAAAATTTACATACAGATTTGTACACACCATTCTTCACTAAAGAAATCCCCTAGAAAGCTTACAGACATAGACGAAAACTCGAAGCACATTCTAATGAGCACGTAAGAATCCGTTATCGCTATTTATTCCGGATCTTTTCATGAGTAAATTTGTAACAGATCTTGAAAATGAAAGTGAATATTTCTCTAGAGTGTGGTTCCGTTACGTGGATGATATTCTCGCAGTATTTAACAAAAACATTTTCAGAACAGAAGATTTTATCGCCAAGTTGAACAATAAATTTGATTCCATAAAATTTACCCACAAACTAGAAAATAATAATAAATAACCCTTTCTAGATGTACTAGTTATCAAGAATAAAGACACCTTAGAACTCGATGTCCATAGAAAAGAAACCATTCCGAATGACTCACATCCTACGTACGCACAAAAAGTGGCCAGCCTGAATTTTTTAGTAAACAGGTTAATTTTCCTTTCAGTAAAAGTAGATATACCAAAGAATTAAATTATATTAAGTTGAACAATACATTTGATTCCATAAAATTTACCCACAAACTAGAAAATAATAATAAACTACCCTTTCTAGATGTACTAGTTATCAAGAATAAAGACACCTTAGAACTCGATGTCCATAGAAAAGAAACCATTCCGAATGACTCACATCCTACGTACGCACAAAAAGTGGCCAGCCTGAATTTTTTAGTAAACAGGTTAATTTTCATTTCAGTAAAAGTAGATATACCAAAGAATTAAATTATATTAAGAACGCGGCCGAATATAACGGACACACTGCTTATCTAGTAGATAAATTAATTAGCAAACCCAAAACAAAGAGAAATAGGAAAAAACCTTTGTTTGCTTATCTTTTAAACCTCGAATCACGAGGGGTCTAGATACCGTTTTAAAAAAAGCCAACTTGCAGTTAACATTTTCGAAAAAAAAATACTTTAAGAAACTTACTAGGTAATCCAAAACACAAAGGATAGTGCGGCCAATATATCGGTAATTTATTAAATAGGTTGTAGAGACTGTGATCTTAAGTACGTTGGACAAACAAAAATATCTACTGCAATTAGATTCAAAGAACACTTAGCACAATTAAAATACGGGACTATCGATAGATCTACCGTCGCCCGATATATTTGGGATAATAATCACCACGTTAATGAGGAAATCTAACATCGAAAGTATATATATATATATATATATATATATATATATATATATATATATATATATATATATATATATATATATATATATATATATATATATCGCTAAATATAATTATAAAAAAAGTATGAATCTCGCACCACCTCGCACAGCCCGTCATTTGATAGATATCTTTGTAAAAAATATATAAATACCGACAAAATCGCGGCCGAGAGATAAGGAAACAATACAGATATTTCCGACAAACGAAAATATCAGCAAGGGATCACTAAGCTGTTAACTGGTGTAATAAAGGGAAGCTCAATAATCTCTTCCGGCAATTGAGCATATAATACACAAAGGTTGCGTCTGCTACTTAAAAATTCCACTCTCGTTTTTGGTCTTTTACCTGAAAGTCTATATAAATACGTGCAGAAGTAGAAATCAATTAGAAAATTTTCATCACCTGATGACGCTAACATGGTTAGAGAAATCATCGTTGTCTTAGTCAGATCCTATTTCCGTAAAACAGTATAAAATATTATTATTTTTCTACAACAGTTTTTTACCTAGGGTATAACATACTCAAAAAGCTATAATAAGCTCGATCTTGTCTACCGTGAACCAGGTCAACGTGTTCATCCGGCTAGAAATAACGAACCAGTCTTAGTTCCAAAAACATTGCCGTTTAATGAAAACAGAATTTTGTGCCGTCCATTTAGAGCTCAAAGTTGACGTTCAACCCAAAGCCACTTAACTAATCTAGTAAAGTAATAAAGTGGTTGTGCAATTGACTGTGCTGTTTGTCTGATATTCAGTATCTAACACGAGCTGTTACTTGCTGATATACAAAATGTTATATTTGTGTGTGTGTCTGCTGGTGCGCCTTCTGTCTGTATATTCTTTTGTGTATATAGATCTATTAGCTTTTTTTACGTCGTTTTATTTCTGCGAATTAGGCTAATCACCGAAGGCAAGGAGCAGTTTTACACTCTGAAATTTTTCCGAACCATTTTCTTTTTGGAAAGATTGTAGGGATTTTTGACGTACCAAACATCGCTTAGTACTCGTAACAGACGGCTTGACTTTCCGTACGAAGGGTCCAACCTAATAACTTTTTATAATACCACCTTAATATTAAAAAATATTTCTACCAACTTAACTGCTTTTAAGGGGTAACGGTACCCAAGAAAATAATTGTAATAAAAGTGTGGTCGTGTAAAGACTACTTTTTAAAGGAAAACTAATTTTTTATATAGAAATTTAAATATTTTACATTTTTCTCGATGGTGCCCAAAAAAGTAATTATTTTATGAAAGCAGGGAATAATTTTGTTTTCTTATTTAAGAAGAAAATGGCGCAACAGGTTAACTATAATTTAAAAGCCTGGACGCAGCAAGTGCGTTATGGTAGTGAATTTTCATAGAAATGATGTGGCACAACATATTTTATAACTTTTTTTTCTTGTAACATAGAAATCTAAATTTTGGTGTATAGTTTACTTTTTATATCGTAAACCTACCTACCAAATTTGGCTATCATAGATTTTTTATTTTTTAAGATAAATTTTTTTTTTCAAATGAAAACTCAAAATTTTCCTGGAAAACCTCGTCCGATTTTTTTGATTAACGAACTTGTCAAAGCTATATACAAAAGGAAGGTACGTGCCAAATTTTATCAAAATGGGCCTATTATTCTTTGAGATAAAAATTTTTTTCGAATGAAAACTCAAAATTTTCCCGGAAAACCTCGTCCGATTTTCCTGACTAACAAACTTGTTAAAGCTATTTCCAAAAGAAAGGTACATGCCAAATTTTATTAAAATCGGCTAATTACTTTTTGAGATAAGAAGTTTTTTCGAATGAAAACTCAAAATTTTCCCGGAAAACCTCGTTCGATTTTCCTGACTAACGAACTTGTCCAAGCTATTTACAAAGAAAAGTACGTGCCAAATTTTATCAAAATCGGCCCATTATTTTTTGAGTTATCGGTGTGATACATATATATATATATATATATATATATATATATATATATATATATATATATATATATATATATATATATATATATATTATATATATATATATATATATATATATATATATATATAAATTTGAAACTGACCCCGGATATTGGTTCTAGGGGTCCTAGATCGCGCTCATTTGAAGAAATTTTTTCAACATTCAAAAGTCGAGATCTCCTCATTAGTGAATTTTTTCTAAGAAAATTCACTAAAAAATTAGGTATTAAATTCAGTTTCCAATGTTAAAAACAATTATTTGAAACATACATGATTTTTTTATCATTTTAACATAGAAAAAATTTACTAATGAGAAGATCCCAACATTTGGTTTGTATGTATGTATCCGAAAACAATCTAGGCTCACTAGAAGCCATATATATATATATATATATATATATATATATATATATATATATATATATATATATATATATATATATACATATATATATATATATATATATATATATATATATATATATATATATATATATATATATATATATATATATGTTGTTATGGTAACTAGACCTACAAAGAACGAATACACACTAACACGCTGTTAAACGTTATTAGTATAGGGTGAGAAAGTACAACAAAACAAACTAATAAAAAAAAATTGGTTGCATTCTGAAACCAAATTAAGGTGGAAAGCCATGGAGAAAGAAAAGGTATAATATCAGTATCAGTTTTTTATAAATCAAAATTTTAAATCAAATTATCCTTATGTAAATAAATACCTTGATAATGAAACAAACAAGTAAAATTGTAACCGTTGTGAAATGACAAACTAGGAAAAATAATTAATTAAGCTGTTAGATGGTAGACATGTAATGAGTTGTTGAAATGGAACAATATGTAATCATGTAGTGTAGAAATAAGTAGTGGAAGTAGTTTAAAATTGAATAAAACTGTGCGTACACAAACAGAACCTGACAACATAAAGTGTGTATGTAACGAAATGAGTTCTGGTTTACAAAAAATAAAGTAAATTTAGTTAAAAAGTTTAATCATTAATATAGCAAGCTAAGTGGTACTGTAGAGTAAGAATTCTTAGTAATATTAAGCAAATTATGTAAATTATGATATGACAGGTATCCAAAACCACAAGAAAGACCCACATTTTCATCTATGTTATTGTTATTTATAATTTAATAGTACATTTAGGCAAATATATAGAAATTATAATAATGGCATTTGTCAGAAAAACGTTGAAATGTCAGGATAACATTAATCAGCTAGGAAAAGAGAAAACAAAGTTGCGAGGGAAACAGATTGCCATAGATTGCAGGAAAACAAAGAAGGGAATAACAAAGAGATCAGCCATTTCTTTAAAAATATTGGAAAAAAGTCTTGTCAGAATGACAGGAGAGAAAAAAGAGAGTGGAATTTTTTTAAGATTTGATCAAAAGTAAGTGGGAAGTATAGTAATAATAATCCAAGTTAAAAATAGCCAAAATAAATGTGTACATATAGTCAATGTTGACTTGTGTGCGTTGAATAAGAGTGTGGATCGGTCTAAAGTGGATGTAAAGTAAGAAAATTGCATATTAACAGTGTATGGATGAAAAGTTGGTGTAAAGCAACATAATTTAAAGGAAGAACGGATATTAACTGAACATGGTGATAATTCGAGGAGTAAATGTATGCTGAAACGCCGACAGACGCTGCAACTATAGTGAAACTTGACTTTATAAACTTTGAGCTAGTTATTAATGGCATTTGTATGAAGATTTTGTGATAGGTTATAGTAATAGAAACGTTATTTTGTAATAAAGCTTGGTGGAATGAATGGGCTAATAAGCCACGTATAAATAGAAAGGATCCAGTAATTTTAAAATAGGAATTTGTAAGGAGCTGTAATTTAGTTGAAGAAGAATTGAATAGAAATGTTGTTATTTTGAAGACAGAATATTACTGACTCACAAAAGTTATTAGAGGCAAATTTTAAGGTAAAAAAATAGTAGATCAATAAAATCAAAAGTATTAAAGGTATTTATTTACTCGGGGTTTCAGAAAACTAGGTAACTTTACAGGGCATATTTTCTATACACCAATTAGTGGATTTGAACCCACCCTTGAGACTAAAGAGGAGAAGCCGTGAGCAAAGATATATATATATATATATATATATATATATATATATATATATATATATATATATATATATATATATATATATATATATATATATATATATATATATATATATATATATATATATATATATGTGTGTGTGTGTGTGTGTGTGTGTGTGTGTGTGTGTTCATGAAACAATAGCTATCGAGAAGAGCGTCCCTAAGGTTGTATATATATATATATATATATATATATATATATATATATATATATATATATATATATATATATATATATATATATATATAGTGATAAACTTATTTCAAGATAAAATCTGTGAAAACGTATAAATTAGATTAATTTTTCTGTTGCTAAGTAGGTCACATAGATATTGTATTCATTGACACATTGAATTGACATCATCACTTTACATGTTTATGTAAACAATGCACAGGTTTTTGATTGCAGATTGCAATACTATGACTTAATTTGCCATATTTAGGAATGCTGACTAAGTATGTTACGTAGTGTTAGGAAGTAGTTCAAGTTAGTCTATATATAGAAGTGTTTTTGTAAATATCACGAGATTTTTTTTCATTTGTTATTAAAACGTTAAACACCATTAATATGTCTGTCTAGTCCAGTTTATAACAGCTATCCCAAATACCCCCCACTTATTCTCCGCTCCTTAAACATGGTCCTTCGACGAAGTAACCAGTACCGTTGGTGATACAGTGAGCACTAAAATTCCTTATGTTTAAATCAACTATCCTTATAAAAAAATTATTTAATCCGCCCAAGTCTCCAAATACCTTTTTCACGTTTTTAGGTACAATCACAAGAACACAAACGTCCAAATTCAAAGCAAACAAGGACACAAGCGTCCAGAAGCACATATACAGGATCAAATTCAAAGCAAACAAGGACACAAGCGACCAAATTTAAAGCAAACAAGGACACAAGCGTCCAATAGACCACCTATACAGGGTGATTTCAAAGCAAACAAGGACACAAACACCAAATTCAAAGCAAACAACGAGACAAGCGTCCCAACTCAAAGCAAAAAGGACACAAGCGTCCAAAAAGCACCTATACAGGGTGATGTCAACGGAAACAAGGACACAAGCGTCCAAAGAAGCACCTATACAGGGTCAGTTCCAAGCAAACAAGGACATAAGCGCAAAAAAGCACATACACAGGGTCACGTTCAAACAAACAGGGGCACAAGCGTCCACAAAAAGCACCAATACAGGGTCAATTTCAAAATATTGGTCACAAGCGACCAAAAGTCAAATCAAAGGAACTACAAGTCAGACATGGTAACAAAAACTACAAATATTCAAAAATCAAATAAAATTAACGGAGAAAAATGAAGGAACTTAACGCTATGGAAAAAAATGAAAATCACAAGACTTTCGAGAAAACTAAAATGCCTAATAAACCTTTTTAACCTAACGTTAGAAGAAGTAGAAATGATGGATGAAAACAGTGTACTTTTCAGCTATGAAAGAGGTTTGAAAGAATTAGATAGGCAATGGGAAAAAATAGAAGACAACATAATGGAGATAAACATACTAGCAGATTCAGAAATTCAAGACGAAGCATATTTTATGCTAAGGCAATGGTACAATAACGCCAGTGACAAGCTGTTAGAATCAATTAAGAACCGAACAAACTACAATTCAGAGCAGAATAGCAATAAATTACCAGCAATAAAAATACCGACATTTACAGGCAAATACCAAACGGTGGAGATTAAAACAAATGTAAGAGGACAAAACAATTTATCATTTTAGTGAATTTTCTTTAAAAAAAATTCACTAATGAGGAGATCTCGACTTTTGAATTTTGAAAAAATTTCTTTAAATGAGCGCTAATTAGGCCCCCCAGAACACATATCCGGGGTCAGTTTAAATTTTTATATGTTTATATATATATATATATATATATATATATATATATATATATATATATATATATATATATATATATATATATATATATATATATTTATATATATTTATATATATATATATATATATATATATATATATATATATATATATATATATATATATATATATATATATATATATATATATATATATATATATATATATAGGTATCACACCGATAACTCAAAAAATAACGGGCCGATTTTGATTAAATTTGGTGAATAAATTCCTTTTGCAAATGGCTTGGATAAGTTCGTTAGCCAGAAAAATCGGTCCAGTTTTTCTCGGAAAATGTTGTGTTTTCTTTTGAAAAAAATTTATATCTCCGGAATTAACAAAGTAAGAGCAACCAAATTTCATATGCGGATTTATATCATTATAGGCAAGTTACCTACCAAAATCTAGCTCCGTAGATTAAAGGATAAGAAAGTTACAGGCATTCAAAGAAAAATAAATTTGGATTTTCCTCAAAACGTCAAAATTGCGATTTTAAACGTCAAAATTGGTGAGTACATTCCTTTCGCAAGTCGCTTGGATAATTTTGTTAGCCAGGAAAATCCTCCGAGATTTTTCCGGAAAAATTTGTGTTTTCTTTCGAAAAAAATTTATATCCCCGAAATTAACAAAGTAAGGGCAACCAAATTTGGTAAGCTGGTTTATATCTTTATAGGTGTGCCACCTACCAAAATTTAGCTCTGTAGGTCAAAAGACAAAAAAGTTATGGGCATTTAAAGAAAAATAAATTGGGGGTTTCCTCAAAACGTCAAAGTGACAATTGAAAACGTCAAAATTCGCAAAATTTAGGCAAATAACTTGAATCTAATACGATCTATGGAAAGAAAATGTCTCAAGAAGAATGTTTTACATACACCAAACTCTTAGTTTCAACCGTCATTGTCCTTCATTTTACTAAAATATTTCCAGAAAATTCATTTCCAATAGACCCTTTCTCTGATGCTTGGCAGTAAGTAGCCTTAGCTATAGAGTTTATTGTTTAATGGTATATAATTTTTGTCGAATTTTCAAAAAAAATCAATAAAGCTCAATATATTCGTTATTATACAAGATATGAAAAAATATTGTATACATTAATTATACGGTGTTTTGAGCTACATCTTAAAAAATTATTGCGACAATCACAGGGTGGCCCATAAGTCGTTGGTGATACAAATAATTTTTTTTTGTCGAAAACGCCTTATATTTTTGCATTTTCCATCGAAATATAATGCATGTTTGTAAGTTAAGAAATTCTGGAGGCAGCAAGTGCGTTGTGGTTGCAAATTTTGATTAAATGCTTCATATTTGAAAAGCTCAATTTGCTATTAACCTAAAAGGTTGACCAAGAAACGGATTTTTTCGGTAACACTTTTGGTTTACTTTTGGAAATTTCTGTACGTTTTCAAACAATCAAGTTATTTTGATGAAACATAGCACATTGTTTTTACTATATATGTTATACTGGTAATCAAATTTGATGCCTGCTTTTTCTATATAGGTTATACTGGTAACCAAAATTGATGTCTGCTTACTTAAAAAGAAAACGCACATATTTGCAATAAAAACATTTTTATGAAAATTCACTACCATAACGCACTTGCTGCGTCCCGAGATTTTTTTATAATAACATTGCCAACAAAAAATGCAATGTGACTTAGGCACGATGGTACACTAGCCCATAAGATTTTAACACCAATATCAAGAAGATTAACTTGATGCATTATAGCTGGTGGTAGCCATGTTTAATTGCTTTTGTAAATTAAGGAGCTTTACGTGTAACATTTCGGTATTAAATTGATGTTCTTTTAGAAGAACTCTTATCGGCCTGTATCTTTTTAGCAAAGGGGATCTCTAAAAATCTTAAAACCACAAAATACTGTTAGAATAACCCTTGGAATTGCGCCTTATTTTTTCGCCGTTTGCTTACCAAACACCATGTACATTTAACTCGTAACACATTGACGTAATAATAAAATCTGGCTAAGATTTATTTTAAAGTTATGACGTTTTGCTCATTACTTTATATTAAAACTAATTAGCTGTAATGAACACTTTTTGGGGGCTTTCTATTGGATACCTTGGTTTTGCATACTACAGAGTGTATATCCTCTCCTATGAGAGTACCCAGATAATACATACTCCTGTTAACTAATCCGAACAGTGGAACTGATAGTTGTCTCTTGAGCACCAAAGCTCGACGTATTCAGTGAGGTAACAGGTCCCTAGCTCACAGTTATCACGTCATCAAGCCTCTTCACTCTACTGCGTTATGTAACAGGTGTACGAGTATGCAAGTGCTTTAACTCGTTTGTCAATGTGCTTCAATTAAATTGCAGAGGTTAACACGATTATATGTTCCACGTACTGCAAATATCTAATATGTGAGGGGATATACAGTGCGCGCCAAATGTATGGACCGGGACTTATAAAATCTAAAGTAAGAGGCCAAAAAAATTGAAATTTTATATGCGCATATGGGTCGTATTTTTAATTTTATGACGTGATTTCTAAGTATTTACCCCTTTTATTACAGAATATACAGGGTGTATGTCATTTTTTTAAATGGCAGCAGGGCCAGTAATTGTTAATTTATGACAGTACAATCTTCCCTGCTTCAAACAATGTATCACAAGATGTGGGTTGCATAAGAAAAAATTACAGAAAAAAATTAAATGTGAGGTAGGACACGAATACGAACTGGTCGACTCGTCTTAATAAATTCCAACCTTAACAGCTTGTAATTTTTTGTCCATTGTCCCGTTTTTTGTCTTTTATACCAGAAAAGAAATGAAATGTAAAGTAACACACGAATACGAACTGGTCGACTGGTCTTAATAAATTACAAGATTATCTGCTTGTACAATGTTCCGTTTGTTGTCTTACCAAGGATGGTTTATAAATGATATTTTTTTACCTTAATAAGATAAAAAAAATTAAATTACTGTCACAGTCAAGTTGAGAACCAGTGCTTCCGCCTTTATTGGTCAAGTAATATTGAGTAAAGTAGCATACGAATACGAACTGGTCCAATGGTCTTAATAAATTCCAAGATTATCTGCTTGTACATTGTCCCGTTTTTTGTCTTATGGTTTATAAATTATATTTTTTTACCTTAATAAGATAGTAGCAATTCTAATTTACTGTCACAGTCAAGCTGACAGCGTGTGCTTCCGTCTTTATTGGTCAAGTAATATTTGAGTGTTTCTGAAGTAATTTTTTTCAATTTGTCGTATAGAGAGAGAATACACATTTTAATTATACGAAGATATGGAGACAGACAAAGACCTCACGAGGAGATTTGTTAGATATTTAATGAATTGTATCCCGAAAAACTCCCTATTAGTAGGAGAACTGTGGACAAAACTATCCAGAGATTTTAAGAGACGGGCATTGTTAAGCATAAACCAAAATTAGGTAGAACAAAATCTGCAACAACTGACGAGAAACAGCTAGATACACTATTGATTATTGCCGAATCTCCCCATGTCTCAACTAGGCAAGTTGCCGAAGATCTTGAGATCTCGCAAATGTCGGTTCGTAGGGTGTTGAAAAAAGAAAAATACCATCCCTATAAAATTCAACTTGTGCAGGAATTATCTGATGATGATTTTGATAAAAGGTCAGAATTCTATGGTGTCATGATAGATAGGTGTGTAACTGGTCGCCAGTTTATTTATAAAATTTGTTTCTCCGATGAGGCAACGTTCCTTTTAAATGGAACTGTAAATCTCCAGAACTGTAGGTATTGGTCCGATAATAATCCTCACTGGATGAGGGAAAGTCATACTCAACACCCTCAAAAGGTTAATGTATGGTGTGGCATTATTGAGCGACATAGTGTTGGGCCTTTCCTCACAGATGGAAATTTAAATCGCGACAAATATTTAGCACTTCTAAATAACTCCATATTACCATTTCTTGCAAGATTATATCCAGGAAACAATGGAAACCTTCACAAAAGAATTTGCTCCCAACAAGACGGTGCACCACCACATTATGCGGGAAATGTGCGTGAATTAATAAATGATATCTTTCCTGGACGATGGATTGGTAGAAGAGGTCCATTGGAGTGGCCGTCTAGATCGCCAGATCTAACTCCGTTAGATTTTTTCTTGTGGGGATACCTCAAGACCAAGCTTTACAAAAGTAAACCAAATGATCTTGATGATTTGAAAATTCAAATTTCCGAGGAAATACATGATAATATAATATATTAATACCAACAAGCAATTTTTTTTAAATTCATTGCATGCTTTTATAGACAAATTAGGCCATTGGGTTGCAGCAGCAGGCCAACAGTGACAACATTTGGTATAACAATTATCTGATGCGATTATTTCAAACTAAACCAGAGATGATTTAGTTTTTTTACATTTATGTATGTTTCGATGAAAATAGAAACTTGGTAACTTTGATTTTTGTTTTTATACCCCAACAACTAATGCTTGCAGACAGCAACAAAAATTTTAAAAGTGAAAATATTTGGGGAAATTACGGAAAATTATTGTCCAGTTCGTATTCGTGTCTTACTTCACATTTAACTTTTTTCTGTAATTTTTTCTTATGCAACCCCCATCTTGTGATATATTGTTAGAAGCAGAAAATATTGTACTTTCAAAAACTGGCAATTATTGGCCTTGTTACTATTTAAAAAAAGACCAACACCCTGTATATTCTGCAATAAAAGAGGTAAATACTTTGAAATCACGTCATAATATGCGAAAATACGTCCCATATGCGCATATCCAATTTCAATTTTTTGGCCGCTTACTTTAGATTTTGTAAGTCCCGGTAGCTGTGTTATTTATCGTCTAAAATGTATTAGAAAATACATTATTATCACATTCTAAAGCGACTTCGCTTGGTCGTCGCCTGGTCTTCGCCCAAACTTGACTCTTTGTTTCCACCAACTCTTTTTATTTCATTATAGCTTTCGCAGTTTATCACTTAGAAGATATTTTGTAGAAGTTTACCCTCTGTTCTATCTCCTCCCTCTCTTCCAAATGTATATTCTTTAAATACTATTATGAAATTCGTTATGTTTCTAAGCAAATATTTCTTTTTCTCCTCTAGATTATTTTTGTTAATAATTTTTCTTCTCTCACCTTTTCTAGCACGCTTTTATTCGTCTTTCTATAGGTGCATATTTGTCAAAAGAAAGTGAAGGAAGAAAAAAATATTTTGTTAAACATATTCCAAGGCACAGGCTTTCCAACATTATTACTCAAAGGACATATACTAGTAAAAAGAGAAAATGTAGGTCAAGAAGTAAACTTTTAGAAACTCTTGCGCAATTGGTGAAGAACGGTGGATACAATTAAAGAAATAGCTGTTGGAGACAGAGAGTCATGATTGCGTCGAGAATACGACATCTCTTTTAGACTGTAATGATGATAAACAAGTAGAAAAAGACTGCATTTTAGGCTTTTCCTATACTTACAAATATAAACTCGATACCCGTTTTTAATACAAAATTCCTGTTTGAATTTAATTGTAGCGTTAACTGAAATTTAATTAATCTAATTTTATTTAAATTTTAAACAATTATATACCTAATATCAAAATTTGAAAGCAATTATTGGCCTCTCTTATTCTCAATAACACTTCAACGAATTGTTCGTTCAATCAATAGCCCTTGCCAAGGGTCGTAGGCAGATGAATGCCTAAAATCAATAAACAAACATTCACAGCCTCCTCTGCTTAAAGAAGTCGTGATTAGCATTTCATTCGTGCAGCTCAAATAATATCATTAGCTGCTATTTCCCAACCAGCAAACTAATTTGGAATGCCCATTTAAAAGATTGTTTTGTATTTGTTCTTTTCCAAGCTTAGCCAATAATACAGTTACAGAAGATATAGGGGCGTTTTAGAATTCAAAACCGTTAAGACTAACATTATTGTTTTTCCACATTCAGTGCTTAGATCTCAACATTCGCTTGCTTACGGAAGCCAGAAAATGTTTCATTTTCTTCGTCTTTTTATTTATAGTTAACGATTTTTATCTAAAATATTAAAAAATGTACGTTATATTTTTTTATCCTACCTCGACATCCAAGACCATTGGCAACTTTTTATTATACATATATATATATATATATATATATATATATATATATATATATATATATATATATATATATATATATATATATATATATATATATATATATAATAAATATTCTGTAACATAAAAAATACTACAATCAGTCCAATAATGAGCTGCTCTGTACAGTGTGATGATAAAATTTGGAACATAATTCATAAATGCGTTACATAATTTAAAAAAAACCTTGCTCAGGTCAATTTTATCTTTTCAGTTGCCAACTTATGACGTAAAAATTACATTTATGACGTCACCTATTTCTGAATGATGTTTATTAAAGTGACAACCATATTTTGTTTTGCTCTTTTTCCATAGACCTTCTGACTACCTAAATGATAGAGAAAACAAATTGGCACCTGACGTAACATTTTTTTTAATTTACTTTAAAAAATGGAAATGTAAATTTAATAATAAATCAGAAATATTTCTCACCGTTTTTATGTAAAAGGGTTTTTATTTAGAATAAAAAGGTTTTCCTCCACTTATCTAAAGTAATGAACACTTGATTTTGTGATTTCTAATACGTTGTCATGTAACTATTTTACAGGTGGAACAAAAAGTAAAGTCAAAATCAATTTTTAACAAAATTCGTTGTGATAATTTATTGATAATTTGGTGTTATCAGTATTTAGTTATCGGAGTTTTGCCGCAGTATGGATTCCGAATTCAGTGAATAAAGACAATAATGTTATCTCGTGAATTAATTTCAATTGTTACCTGTCTTTTGTGTTTTGTGTGTTTTGTTTATTTAACGTCGGCCTATTTCGGCGACTATGGCCAATCACCGACGCCAGGGAGCAGTTTCACCTAACTATCCTGGAAATTTTGCCGAACCACTGCCTTTTTGTAAGGAGGGTAGGGATCTTTAACGTGCCCAAAATCGCATGAACACGGGACCGACGGCTTTACGCACCCTCCGAAGGGCGGAACCTGCAGACATTCAACTTGCTCTAATACAACGCCAGAATCTCGGTTGATGTTAATGTTGCAGTTTGTACTGAAAAAGTGAGGGGAGTACCCTGGGATCGAACCCAGTACCCTTCGGTTCAAAGGCACACGTTCTTACCCATGAACCAACGAGGTTCCATACCTGTTTTTTAAATTAATTAATAATGTAAGTGGTGAAAGTGTGGCGAAAGTGCTAAAACTAATCAATTCTAATTAGAATGTCATAAAAATGGCACGTCTAACTAAAAGGGGGGCACTTTCGCCTCACTATCCTGGAAATTTTGCCGAACCCCTGCCTTTCTGTAAGGAGGGTGAGGATCTTTAACGTGCCCAACATCGCATGGACACGGGACCGACGGCATTACGCCTCCTTCGAACAGCGGAACCTGCAGACATTCAACTTGCTCAAATAGAATGCCAGAATCTCGGTTGATGTTAATGTTGCAGTTTGTACTGAAAAAGTGAAAGGAGTACCCTGGGATCGAACCCAGTACCATTCGGTTCAGAGGCACACGTTCTTACCCATGAACCATCGAGGTTCCTTACCTGTCTTTTAAATTAATTAATAATGTGAGTGGTGAAAGTGTGGCGAAAGTGCTAAAACTAATCAATTCTAATTAGAATGTCATAAAAATGGCACGTCTAACTAAAAGGGAAATAAGAGAGGCATTAATGATGATTGGATATGGCGACAGGCCTTGAAATCACCAGGAAGCATGCGAGTTATTTAACCAACAGCATCCTGATATACTGACAATTGCAAAATCTACAGTAAGTAAATTGGTTGCCAAATACACAGAAACGGGATCCGTAAAAATTTGACTCAACAAGGCCGACCTCGAGCAAGTGGATATGGCGATAGGCTTAAAATTCAACAGGAAGCCTGCGAGTTATTTACTCAGCAGCAGTCTGATAGACCGCTAATTTCAAGATCTGCAGTAAGTAAATTGGTTGCCAAATTCACAGAAATGAGACGTGTAAAATATTTCACTCGACAAGGCTGACCTCGATAAGTGAAGAAGTCAGAATGGATATATTTTGAATCTGAAGAAAATCCTCACCATTCTGAAAATTAACTAGCACTATATAACAACGTGGACCAATCATTAGTGGTAAAATTATTCAAAGAAGAGAAGTATTATCCTTACAAAGTGTTATTGATACACAAGTCTAACGATGATGATTCAGACCGCCGTTAACAGTTTTGTGAATATGATGCGATGAAGATCCCAATTTCCTTAATAACATTTCCTTTTTTGATGAAGCCACTTTTTGCCCGGGGGTGACACTAAATCGTCACAATTCAATAGAGTGATCACAGGGAAATTCTATTGTGACTGAAAAGTCCCACAGTCAACGTCATGGCAAAGTGAATGGATCAGTGAGAATAATCATACAGCGTTTTATAAGGTTTTTGGCACCATTGGATTTTTTTCTGTGGGTTTATTTGTAATGAAAAGTTTATTTTAACAGGCCAAATAACTTAGAGAAGCTAAAGCAAATAATTCTTCCCGAAGTGGAGCATATTAGTCCTGACATTTTTGAGCGCAGTCCACAAAGTGTTTACACTCGTATTGGGCAATGCCAAATGCTAAGTGGGGAACAATTTAAACAGTTGCGCTAAATTTTGTGTGTTTTCCTTAGTTCAATATTTTTTTCCATTAAACTTACGTTTCCTTTTTTAACTAAATGTAGCTGATTTTCAAGAAACTTGTTATGTAAGATACCAATTTTTCTTTCACCATCATTTAAGTAGTAAGCAGGTCTATGGAAAAACAGTAAAAAATGTGGTTGTCATTTAAAAAACTTATAGTGACGTCACCATTCAGAGATATATGACGCCGTAAGTTGGCAATTGGAAAGATAAAATTAACCTGTCTGGGCGTTTGCCTTGAAAAAATTAAATTAAGGCATTTATGAATTATGTTCCAAACTTTATCATCACATTGTATAAAAGAGTGGACTATAAAAAATTCAATGGAATATTAGTTTACGTAGTCCTAAAAACTTGAATTATGGCGAAAATATAACGCGCAGTGAAAATGTCACGGATTAATAATTTTTTGGCCGGCACCGATAACCTTAAAAAGTCAGAAATCCAACAGTAGAAACCTCAAATGATTACGGTGGCCTGGCCTGCCTCATTCCGGGTACAAATAGGCCCGGACTAAGGGCGCTCTGTGCGTATATATAAAAATCGGCTCATTATTTTTTGAGTTATCGTTGTGATATATATATATATATATATATATATATATATATATATATATATATATATATATATATATATACAGGGTAATTCTTTGGAGAAAAATAAGGGGCGTCTTTTTTATAAAGTATTTCTTGAAACCCCTTCTCCTCCAAGTTACAGCCCTTTGAAGTTTTGGCAAAAAAAAGTTTTCATTAAATTTCTCCGTTATGAAATAGTTTTAAAAAACGAAATTTTGCAGATGCATAAGGCTAACAAAATGACAGTTTCAAATCGATTTTGTAACCCTATAATGTTATTACACGAGGGTGAAAAAACCTACCCTTATCTTATTTTTTATCAGTGCTTTCTATTGTGTGTACCGTTTTCTGTTTAAAAAATTATTTAGAAATAAATATTTTGTTAGCAACTTTTTTATGGCTTGACATTTTCTCATAAAATTGTTAGATAGATGTCACATGAATTTGCAGAGTGGTTATTTACTGAAAAATCAAGTACGTGGTAGGCTGTCAAATAACGTCATAATTACATTAATATGTTAATATGTATTGTTCTGGCTTTTACTAATTTCCAAAAATTCATAAGAAACAACATCTATTTTACTACTATTTTATAATTAATAATTAACAAATTAAGAAACGATAAGAAATATCAACAAAATGTCAGTACGTATCATCATAATAAATGCTGAAAATGCCCCCCTTCGGAGAGAACGCATGACTCTAGTCTGTTTCTCATTGAACTTCGTATTCTATGAAAAATACCGGGTGTGTTTCTTATAATATCACATGATGCGATATTACGATTTCTGAGGTCATCAATGTTTTCAACAGGACTTGAATAAACTAAGGTTTTCAGAAAACCCCACAGGCAAAAATCCAACGGATTCAATTCAGGAGATCGGGCAGGCCAATTCTGTGGGCCTCCTCGACCTATCCAACGATTTGGGTAAACTTCGTTCAAGTAGTTACGAGAGTTGATACTAAAATGAGCCGGAGCCCCGTCGTGCAAGTACCACATTTGTTGTCTAATTTGTAAAGGAATATTTTCAAGAAGTAAGGGCAACTCTTCTTTGAGTAGATGACAGCATACTTCTCTATTTAGTCTTATCGGAGGAAAATATGATCCAATTAAGTCATCACCAATGACAGCAAGTCATACATTTAATGAAAACTGGTGTTGAAAATGAGATTCCATAATTTCGTGTGGGTTTCCTTCAGACCACTTGTGGTTATTATGAAAATTTCTAATAGCCTCTCGTGAAAAGTTGGCCTCATCAATAAATAAAATACTAGATAAGAACTGTGGAAATTGCGTGATCATTTGAAGCATCCATTGACAAAAAATTAAACGAGGTAAAAAATCACGAGGTAAGAGCGCTTCAACTCGTTGGATATGGTAGGGATACAGTAGTTGTTCTTTTAAAATTCTAGATACCGTGGAATAGCTGACATTTAAGACTTGAGCGATTCTTCTTGTACTTGTACCAGGAGATTCTTCAATTAAATTGAGGACAGCCTCTTAAAGTGCTACAGTTCGTACTTCTCTAGAACGCCCGCAATCGGCGGCACTTCTTGAAAATTTTCCTTCTTGCAGATGTTGATGAATGCGTAGGAATATACTATGATGGGGTACAGTTCTATTTGGATATAACTCAGTGTAGAGGCGCTGCGCTTCTTAATCCATTGCCATTAGCACGGCCATATTCAAAATGCATATTTGCCATTTCGGAATTGGTATAATTTACCATTTTATTCACTTATTTGTTCTAAGTGTTTAAAAAATTCTCGATAGATTGACAACAACTAGAACAATTAATATTAGTGTAATTAGGACTTTATTTGACAGCCTACCACGTACTTGATTTTTCAGCAAATAACAACTACTCTGTAAATTCATGTGACATCGATCTGAGTATTTTTTTGTTGTTGTGATGAAACTAACAATTTTATGAGAAAATGTATAGGCATAAAAAAGTTGCTAAATGAATCCTTCTTTTTAAATCATTTTTTTAATAGAAAGTGGACACACAATAAAAAGTACTGATAAAAAGTAATGTAAGGGTATGTTTTTTCACCCATTTGTGATAACATTATAGGGTTACAAAATCTATTTAAAACTGTGATTTTGTTAGCTTTATGCATCTGCAAAATTCCATTTTTTTAAATTATTTCATAACGGAGAAATTTAATGAAAACCTTTTTTTGCCAAAATTTCAAAGGGCTGTAACTTGAAGGAGAAGGGGTCTCAAGAAAAACTTTATAAAAAAGACACACCTTATTTTTCGCCAAAGAATCACCCTGTATATATATATATATATATATATATATATATATATATATATATATATATATATATATATATATATATATATATATATATATATATATATATATAAAGGTACCTAGTTCACGCTCATCTGAATTTTTTTTTGTTAAATTCAAAAGTCGCGATCTCCTCATTAGTGGATTTTTTTTAAAGAAAATTCACTAAAAATAAGACACCGCTGATATGAGCTCAAAAACTGTATATTCAAATGGTTACTAAGTATCGCCAAAATACCAAAAAACCTTTCCCATATTTATGTCATTAGTTATGACATTATTAGGGTAAGAGTTACTTAAAAATACACTTAATTTGTCTCTAACAACAGTTCCGAAAGACGTCTGATATGTATTTATCGTTCGTTCAAGCTGGAAACGCGTACATAGTTCAAATATTCATATTAATACCAGATAATGAATTTCAAGTAAGTCTAAAATCAGCTGTAATAATTTCTCGCATTGGCTTGTAGTTTGACAAGTTCTAATCGAATTTCAACAGTCAATTCTCACGCAGCTGTTATGCAAATACAGCACCTGTTGTTGGAGGATGAATGATTTATAAGGTAACTTAACATTCGTGGGTATGAGTCACGCAATGTGGCAAATCCTGTCGAAAACCGGACATTACAAGTAGCGCAACTCGCTAGAGTAAGCAAAGTTTCTCTGTAGCACTTAAAAGATTACCGAAAAAGTTTTTTTTTTTGGAATAAAATTAACGCTAAAATCAATGTTACCCACTTTAACGTATATAATGCCGTTGCGACGGAAAGTGCCTATCCTACATACATTTGGAGAAGTTCAGTTAGTTCACTCGTATACGGTTTTACAACTAACGGTTTTTTAGTCAATATAGGTGATTCACATTTTTCACAGACTTAAAAAAAGTCTGGGCGCAGCAAGTGCGTCATAATACCAAATTCCCATAAAAACCTTTCAAATGCGAAAAATTCTCTAAAAGTAAAAACATTGTATCTCCGAAAATAATAAATCTGACCTTATAAAATCTTTGTTACATATATAGGTTGGATTATATTAAGAAAACATTATTTTATTCAAATTTGAAGGAAAATGCGCTACCACAACGCATGACATACTGCATCCAAACTAGTATTACCAGTTGTATATAACAAGTACACTTGTAGAATTCAAATAACCACAACACATCTTTTTAAAGACCTGACGCTCGTTCTACTAACACAGTTAGCGTCATTAGAGGATGACAATTTTTTGATTAGTGTAACCATCGTCAGGTTTTAAAAAAGATGTGTTGTGGTGATTTGGGTTCTCCTAGTGTACTTGTCAGTGCTCAGCACAGATTCAAATCTTCCGTTAGTCAGTTGTATATGGTTTATCTGTTTATCGATTTTTTGACTAAATAGATGAGATTTTATCTAATTTAAGGATAGTGGGCTTAAAATGAAAGGTACCGAGATATTTAAGGAAGCTACACGTTTTTTTTTGATCTAGAAATTTCACTATGCGAATATTGGAGCCCCTGAAGAGCACCGACAAGCACATCTGGCGAACAGACCAATAACAGCCGCTCATCTTTTTTTAAAAACAAAACTTCATAATTTAAACTGTTGCTATAGAATCGCAAAAAAGGTCTATTTGAAGTAACTTGTCGGCAAATATTTCAGTAAAATGGAGAACAGCAGCTGCTGGAACAGAAATGTAAGACCTTGTTAAGCATACTTTTTGCAATGTTCGTTGTCCAAAACCCGCCTTTGTTTTATAATGTTTCTTGAAAAATCAACAATTTTGACGTTCTAAATCAGAACTATGACGTTTGTATAAGAAAAAGCATTTTTTCGTACTTTTCGGACCCTTATACATCAAGAAGACTTAATATTTGCCTGTAATATGCAATATAGTTCGTTAATCACAAAATTTAATTTGGTTGTTTGACTTCCAGATCACCCAAATTTTTTTCTCTAAACACTTATAACTTTTTTTAATGCTAGAGAGTACACGGTATACGCTACATATGGGCAACTTGGGTACCAATAAGTTCGGTTAAAATATATTTCCTATTTTCGAAGATACAGAAATTTTCCGAAAAGGAACCCAAAACTTTTCCGGAAGAACTAGTGCGATTTTCCTCGTTGGAAAATTGTCCAAGACCTCTACCATGGGTGGCAAGTTTTTTCCTGGTTGGCAAACTTGACCAAGACCAAGTTTAATTAGGGTCGGTTCATAAATTTGTTATTTATCGCGTTTACACATAAAACAATTATATATATATATATATATATATATATATATATATATATATATATATATATATATATATATATATATATATATATATATATATATATATATATATATATATATATATATATATATATATATATATATATATATTAGGAGGAAGTAACGGTCGCCAACTGTTAGTTTCCAATAACTCAGAATCTCATTTTAGGTCAACCGACCTTAGTATGATATAAATAATAATTAAATCCTTTGCTTGCCTAATGACGCTAACCTTGTTAATGAAACGATCGTCAGGTATTTAAAATGATATGTTGTGTTGATTTATATTCTCCAAGTTTACTTATCAATGCTCATAACAGGTTTTAATCTTCACTTAGTAAATTCTTTGCTATAAGATAATCTATATATTCCGTGCCAAATTTACACTTCTTTAGAAGCCTACAAAAAAACAACAAACATGGAACAATGTAGTTACGAATCACCAACTACCTTGCCAATAACTGAACTAAAGTGAAACAGCCAGGTACAGCAAGAAACATTATACTGCAACTTGTTGGCTCACATTGAAGCTCGAGACACGAACAAACACCTACAAGAGACGTCATTATATCTTCATCTTGGCAAAAACATTGTTAGATCTTGAAATGAAAAAAAGTGTAATCTTAACTCACGTATTATTATACTTCGGTGAACTATTTGTTATTAATTATGACAATTGACAGAGAGGACGAAGTAAAACCAAGGAGCAAGATGTCGGATGGACACAGAATACCATTTACATAGTCTGACCATGAATACAGAAGATCTGTACCATACAAGAAAGAGAGTACCATACAAGAGAGAGACTCACTCTTGTGAGTCAACTCCCGTTGACTCACAAGAACGAACTGCAAAGTCAACATATGAAGCAGAACTCTGGAAAGCGGTCAAAGCTCTAGGTAATAACATTTTTGCTCGGGAAAGCAATCAATAATAATAATAAAACAACAAGAATAAAATTTCCGACAAATAGCGCCTTCTTGGAGTAAAAAGATAGTTAGACATGGTGGAAACAGATTTAAAAGAATAAGGATAATTGACGCAATACATTTGTGAAGTGCAGACGATGAATCGTAGGAGCCTGTCCTAGAGCACTCGGTACAAGATCAGCGACATTGCACAAAAATGTTATGATACCCTACAACATAAGCTTTTTGTATACACGGAACATTTGCAACAATATATTTCAACAACACACCACGAAAATACTAAAGAAAGAGGCAACTTGTTAATTCTGGACTTGAAGGTTTGGAGATTCGGAGGAGAAGGAAAAACAATTGCCGGCAAGGAATTCCACAACTTGGAAGTCCTCGGGACAAAAGAGCGGGCATAACAAGATGTTCTATGTCTGGTGACCTGGACAGTAAAAGGATGCATTCGCTCTATTCCCCTGGTAGATCTGTTGGGGGCAGCAGGTGAAGTAACTATGGAAGAAAGTTCCTCTGAGCACTGCCCGTGCAGATATCTATAAAAGAGATAGAAAACTCTACAATATAATTTTTTAAGCAGAAGGCAATTTCTACCGTCAGCCTATTCAGCTACCAACACTGATACCAAAACTTCAAATAAGCAGGCGGATGTCGACAAATTAAAGAAATACTGGTTGGGTTGGGACCGCTATTTCCAAAACAGAGAGTTGTATGGCCATATAGGGTCAGATCGTTCCAATAATAAACTACTTGACAGTTAATGATTGACATTCAGTCCTAAAATATCAAGCGCAGATTTCTGTGTCAATCGTCAGCACGTTACTGGATGATTCCAGTAGCGTGTTGGATTCTGTAACAGATAATAAAGAGAGGCATGACGCAGTCATGAAAATACTTTATCAGGAACTAACGGTATAAATGGTACCTTTATACAATGTCTTAGCGAGGAGCCCTATTATATAAATTCCCAAGCCTTGACTAACTACGCAAATAAACATAAATAATTTATAGAAACAACTGAGGTTGTTTGGTATAGCCATTTCGATTACCAATAATCTGAAAAGAGAGAATAACGATAAAGCCATCAAGTGTAGAGACCACGAGATGCAAGTGATGAGAAAGTGGAGACCAGATAATGTCCGAGTGATCTTGATAGTCGTTTCTTCAGCTGATGTGGTGCCCAAGAATTTTCTAGAGAACATTACACGACTAGGCCTTAGAAAACATATTTGTAAACCCATGCAGAAAGCCGTAATCACGATCATAAGCGGCCATTTAGGGCCCGACTACTTGGAAATCTGAGCTAAATTGGTACCTGATATACTTGGAATGATTCGTGTTCCCCTTTAAGGAAACGTAACGCCTTTCTCAATAGTAATAATTATAATAATAATAATATCCTTTTTGTAAATATTTAGGTTACATGACCGATATTAAAGCTAAATTTATTACAATCACCGGATTAACAGAAAAGGCAAAACCTAAAAATAAAGTTAACTCTGCTTCCCTTTATTGTAATGCCTCTTCTTCTTCTTTGGGTGCCATCTCCACTAATGGAGGTTAGCGACTACAACAACAAACTCCTCTCTATCCTCCACCGCTCTCATCAAGTCCTCAAAGCCCAGACCTGTCAAATATCTTATGTTGCTCAGCCATGACAGTTTCTTTCTGCCTACACTTCTTTTCCCCTCTAGTTTACCTTTAATTATGAGCTGGGGAATATGATATTTGGGATTGAGCAACAAGTGGCCCAGATATGATGTCTTTCTCCGCTTGACAACCTGGAGAAGCTCTCTGTCTCTGTTCACTCTGCGTAAGACCTCTTCATTTCGCACTCTTGCTGTCCATGGTATTTTTAGCATGCGCCGATAGGCCCACATCTCGAAAGCTTCCAGTTAATTCATGCTCGTTATTTTTAAGGACCATGTCTCTACTCCATACAAAAGGACTGACCATATGTAGCATTTTGCTAACCTTAACCTTAGGGTTATGTCGAGATGCGAATCGCAAAGAAGGCTTCGTATTTTTGTAAAATTGCTTTTGGCTTGTGCAATTCTGGAATTTATTTATTTTTCTGGGTTTAAATGGCTGTATATCCAGAATCCCAAGTATTTATAATGGTTGACATGTTGTAATATGTTATTATTTATAATGAACGGTATGGGTACATTCTGTCTCCTCTGCATTACCATTATTTTCGTTTTCCTCTCGTTGATCCGAAATTCCAAATTCCGAACATGTCTGATTTAGCTGATCTAGAATATTTTGTAAGCTGGTATCCGTATCTGCCATTAATACGCTGTCGTCGGCGTATCTAATACCATATACATAAAATTATATAAAGACAAGAAGGGCAAGCGACGTATGATAAAGACAAATTATGTTTTATTTTGCAGTTAGGAGCACGTCTAAAACTCAAAACGTTAAATATCTGCTGCTTATACAGCTAACCGTTAATTTATTTATTGAAAACATTTCATACCCTCCTTGTTGTTTGACCTACATATTTTGTATGTTTGATGTCATTTTCCACAGCTACGCTATCTGGGCTTTAAAATGTATTTATGAACTAGACGTGTATATTGAAAGTGATTACCAAATTTAGTTACTATGTATTTTGACTACATATTTGCAGCCAATGGGGAAATGTAAAATGGCAATCGCAAAACTGAGCATAAAATTGACTATAAAGTCCAATTAGTTTCTGTATTTATAACTATGTAGTTAGCAAATCAACCAAACTGATTGCCATTGTATATGAAACCATACATTTTATATGGAAATTTAAACTGTGAAATTTTGGACTATATCAGCGCTCAAATCCATAATTGCTTTCCATCCTATGTAACTAACGTACAAACAACATATAAAACAGATTTATGAACCATAGTGGTTAGATGTTTATTTTAGTTAATACTGGAACACATAAATGCTCATATCTTACCACGAAAAACATATGAATCCAGCAAGTTCGATGTTGCAGCGAATTTTCGTGAAATTCTTTTGATAGACATCTTTTGGTTGCCAAGAAAAAATTACACATTTCATGAGCCAGAAGAAATGTAGTTTCTGAAAATATTTTGTGGTAGAAAAACAACGTGTTTTGTACTGAAATAAATGTAATTATGTATCGTAATGTTGGTGAAATTGGGGAGCATAGGGAAGTAGGCTTCAGAAGAAACTTGGAACGTTAAAACAACATGATTTGACAAGTGGACTTTCTGGAGAAAGACATTCAAACTTATGTCTCATACAAGCACAGACAAAGACTATTAAGCCATGTTGTAAACATGAATTTTAATCACTATATATATATATATATATATATATATATATATATATATATATATATATATATATATATATATATATATATATATATATATATATATATATATACGGGCTGTTTCCAAAAAGGTGGTTCATGTTACTGGTGCACATTTAGCACACAAAAATAAGACTATTTTTCATATAAACATGGGTCCGCAAATGCTTAGTTTTTTAAATACAGCGTGTTAAAGTTATTTGTTTTGTCAGTTTTTCACGAATAAGTCCGAGTCAAATTAAAATTTGGACGTGAAAATTGGCATGTGGGGGTTTTTAAGGGCAAGAAATTTAAATATGTTACTGTTAATAACACTGCTGGCAGAGAGCGCCACCTGTAAGACATGGCTTGCATTCAATTGGCTATAATTTTTTGACACCCAGTAATATCGACCTACCGTATAGCTACAATGCATCAATTGTAATTAAAAAAATGTATACTTGACTCAGGCACACCATTTTCGATATATTTCAATTTTTGTATGTCGATGACGCTTAAAAATTAATTCAGCGACAAATCATAGGAATACATTTTTCACCTTTTAATTGCTACGAGTATGTATAAACTTAATTTTCTTATTCTCTAGTTAAAAATTAAAATCTTACCAGAAAAAAGAACTGACAAGACACAATTATGAAGACAAAATAAAAAGCTATGATAACAAACTTTGAACAAACCATTTAACAAAGTGGTTTCCATCGTTACTGCTGATCGAGGCAGACCCCAAACTGCACGAAATCCTGATTTTGAACAGGCTGTTCTGGATGAAATTGAACAAAATCCAAAAATAAGTACTAGGGAAATAGCCAATCATCTTAAAGCATCAAATGCAATGATATGGCGAGTTCTTCATGAGAAACAATTGCGTCCATATCACATCCAACGTGTGCAGGCACTATCGCCTGAAAGAGATTTTATACCTCGCCTACAATTTTGCCAATGGTTACTTCAACATAATAATGTAGAGAACTTGTTGAATTGTGTATTGTTCACTGACGAGTCACGATTTAGGCACTACGGTATCGTCAATTTTCGTAACAGCCGTATTTGGGCTGACGAAAATCCCCACGCAGTTTTTGAAAGGCATCATCAACAGCAATTTTCCTTAAATGTTTGGGCTGGAATTGTAGGGTGTAATTTGATAGGACCAATTTTTTTACCTCACCGACTTAATGCTACAACTTATCTTGAATTCCGGCACAACCAACCAAATGGTTTATTAGAAAATGTACCTCTTGACATAAGACATAACCTGTAGTTTATGCATGACGGAGCCTCCCCACATTTCGCCCTAAATGTCAGAAATTACCTAAGCAATACTTTTGGACGCAGATGGATCGGACGCGGTGGACCTCAGCCATGGCCGACTAGATCCCCTGATTTAAAACCAATAGACTTTTATTTATGGGGGCATCTCAAAAGTATTGTTTATGAAGCAAATGTTGATGATCTGCAGCGAAAAATTGTACTTGGATGCGAACAAATTAGAAATACACCAGAAATATTTCAGAGTAGGACGTTTTATGCTCCGCAGAATACAAAAGTGTATTGAAGTGGAGGGTGGCCATTTTGAACATTTATTGTAGTCAGGTATCATAAAATGTTTTAAACTTTTTTATTTGTTGTTTTAATTTGTTGTTAAAATTTGCAGACAATACAATTAATTACTTGAGAAAAATTGATTTCTGAGCGACATCGACATACAAAAAATTAAATATCTCGAAAATGGTGTGTCTGAGAGATTTAGGTGAATATAATTTTTTGCTTACAATTGATAAAGTCTGCAATGTCGCTATACGGTAGGTCGATATTACTTGGTGTCAAAAAATTATAGCCAATTGAATGCAAGCATAGTCTTACAGATGGCGCCCTTTCCAGCAGTGTTATTAACAATAACATATTTCAATTTCTTGCCATCAAAAACCCCCGCACGACAACTTTAACGCAAAAATTTTAATTTGACTCAGACTTATTCGTGAAAAACAGACAAAAACAAATAATTCGAACACGCTGTAATTAAAAAACTAAGCATTTGCGGACCCATGTTTATAAGAAAAAATTGTTTTATTATTTTGTGCTGAGTGTGCACCTGTAACATACCATCATTTTTGAAACACCCTGTATATATATATATATATATATATATATATATATATATATATATATATATATATATATATATATATATATATATATATATATATATATATATATATATATAGAGGGTGATGAATTTGAGCCTCACCATTGGGTATCTCGCTTATTGATAGAGGGAGATAGACGGTAGGTTTAAATTTGATGATGTTAAATTTTGTGCGCTTTAACATTCCGTAGAGAAACCAGCTTCCTACAACTGGTGTTCAAGAAATTGTCAAAAAACTGAAAAAAGCGATCTTTGATATCTAGCTCATTTATGTGAACTCGTATAAAGAAACTAAAAACTTATTCTTACAGCCATTTCCAGTCTTCTATTTGATAGTGAACTGAAAATGTCTCAACAAAGTTTAGCCTTCTTTGGGACATCATCAATTTTCTTATTCCTTATGAGCGCCATATTGGATTTTGACATCATAGGATTCCTTTTTTTTAAAGTTCAAGAATCTATAACATGTTGAAAAATAATTTTGACAATTGGGATTAACTGTCAAGCAGTGCAAAATCATGATATAATTACCAGATGTAGGAGGATACCCTATTTATGACCTCGTTTGTTTAATATAGGTTATAAATTCAACTTTTAGGTTTTCGCTATTAATTATCTAATAAAAGGTTATCGTGTCTTTACATTATATTGCTTAATATGTGTTAAGTAACACACAAATAGATAAATTATTGACGTTAATTGACGTATAAGACAAATTTTACAACTTCCAGTTGTAAAAAAAATGTTTTGGCAGTGTCATTTCGTAAACCTTACATAATATTTGAATTAGACCTTTAAAAACTGCACTTTTATAACAGAAAACCTAAAAAGAAATGACCGTTGTTATACAAGGTGACTAGAATCATGGTTTTGTTAGTGGGATTTTTCGGGTAGACTTCATTTTTATATCTTCAAATTTATCAAAGATAAATACATTTTAGTAGGTGCAAATGACTAAATGAAGATTATAACCTGTGATGAGCACTGATAAGTACACTTGGAGAACCCAAATCGCAACACATTTTTTTAAACCTGACGATCGTTTCACTAACCAAGCTATCGTCATCAGAGTATCAGAGGATGTATAATTCAGAATATCCTCTGATTACGCTGACTGATCTGGTGAAACAATCGTGGAGGTTTTTAAATGTGTTGTGATTTGAGTTTTGCAAGTATACTTATTTGTAAACTATTTTACTAAACTCTAACTCTAACATTAAAATTGGATATTGAAAGCCTCTACAAAATATCAAAATTTAGGAATGTCGCTAATTGTGGTTGCATTTAGTTCGTATAACAGTTCCAAATTAAATACACATATATATATATATATTTCTTCCTTTGTTTTACAAATTCTTATTTTGCTCTCTGCAATCGGGTATGCAAACAGTAAAATAACTTAAACAACGATTTTGATTTGTTGAAACTGAGGTTGAGAGACGCAATTGACGGTATTCCAATTCAACATATTCAAAATGGCTACAAAGCATTTACTAAACGGGCTGAGTTAGGTGTATGAGTTGGTGACAGCACATTTGAATAATTTCTTTATTTTTCCTTGTTAGTTTTGATTTTTGTTATCAATAAGCGTTTTGTATTTTACTAACAAATTATTATTTAACATTGCATGGTTACTTACTTTGCGCACCAGCGTTCAGAAAACCACAGGTAAAAAGCTCCATGTTGGTAGGAAAAAAATGTTAATAATTTACTTTAAAATTCAAAGTAGGCTGATCTGGCTGAAAATTAAGGGCCTGTCATAAAATTTAATTCTAAACAAGTTTTGTTAATAACTTTTTGCCGTATCTTTATAAACGAAGGTAGTTTACTCATAACACATTTAAATAAATCAGTTCTAAACCACCCTGTATAATAATTGATTTTATTCATTTCCTCAACATCTTAGCTTAAGACAAGCAGGAGCGATTCCCAGAATATCATAATCTAATTCAAAAATTGTTTGTCACTTACCTTACCCACACTAAATCCGTGGACACACTGGTTATATATATATATATATATATATATATATATATATATATATATATATATATATATATATATATATATATATAATTATGATAAATCAATTACCTTAGGAAATGGCTTAATAACTGAATATTATAACCTGTGATGAGCACTGATAAGTACAATTTGGAGAACCCAAACTGTAGTTTGGGTCATCCCTCTGACGACGCTAACATTGTAAGCGAAACGATCGTCAAATCTAAAAACTGTATTGTGGTGGAATGGTACGCTAGTAACCTATATATATATATATATATATATATATATATATATATATATATATATATATATATATATATATATATATATATATATATAGTATTACACGTTTAGCTTTAAAGAAGAAAAATTTGTAAATAAAAAAAAACTGGTCAAAATATCAAAATAATATATGTGATTAACAAATATGTTGCATATGAGAAAGTTTTTTGGCGCAGAAAAATAAAACAGAAAAAAAAATGCTTCCAAAATTTTATGACTTTTTTATAGAAACGTCAAACTTGCGATTTGAAACGTTAAAATTGGTTATTTCTAAACAGAAATTATAAATCAAAGGCGGATTTTGGACAATAAACCTTATAAGAAGTGGACCCATCATGACTTTATATTTCTGTTTCAATAGCTGCTGTTCTTGACTTGCCTCAATTATTTTCACAAAATTTATTTAAAATAGACGAATTTTGCGATTTTATAAACAGCAGTTTAAATGAGATAGTTTTTGATTTGAATATGTAATTTTTGATATAACAAAATAAGTTTAAAACATATATTCTCTTTAGCCAATAAATCGATAAATGGACAAACTATATACAATTGGATGCAGCAGGTGCGTTATGGTAGCGCATTTTGAGCATCTTCTTTCAAATTGTAATAAACAAACTTTTCTAAATCAATAGAACCCAATTTTGGTACGTAACAAAAGCAATATAAAAGGAAGCATGTTTACGGAATTTTATCGAACTAAATTTATTGGTTCGGAAATATTTTTTTATTTTGCGAGCCTCTTTTATAGTTACATTTTTTAAAATAAAAATTCGTCACTATAGCGTACCTGCTGGGTCCAGACGACGTTTAATTAAATATGTCAAACAGAATACGACTAGCCGTATTAAAACTAGTTGTAATAATGTAATAAAATGATAAACGTCAACATTTTGGTTACATAGAACCTGTTTCGATTGCTGCTATAATTAATTAATTATTTTATTATTGTGATTATTGTTATGGTAAGTTGGTTTTATGTTAATGGTAAATATTAACACATCAGCATTTTAAAGACGTCGTTTTTATTTTAATAAACAATGTATTTAAGTACCCTCACGTAGCAACACACTTTTATTTATAGTTGTTGTAATGCGTGTTTATAAATAAATTCAATTTTCTTCTGCCTGACAATGCCGTAAAAGGCGAAACCGGTCGCAGAGAAGAAAACAAGCACTTGCAAAGCCACAAAAGTAGTCTCTACAACTACTTTTTGTTAAGACTTCGAATGTTGGACTTTTTTTAAAGTAATTTAGAAAAACCAAAAGAAAGTTTATTTTATTCTTTTAATGTGAAATTGTGATTAAGGAAAATAAATACCCGTAAAATTAGTTCAATTTAAACTTTGTATTTCGCCACCAGCATATTACTATAATTTTCTTGGATGATAAAATAATGGTTCCAAACAGTGACCTCAATTTGATTCCATCCGACGGCAAATCACACTTACAGAAGCACGACACAAAGTTTCTTTGTTTATTTGACAGTTAAATAATATTAACTAATTCAATATATTTTTAACATCTTCATTTAGCTGAAAACTCCATATAAAAAAAGTGACTGCAAGTCTAGAAATAAACGTTTTTATAACAATCAAACAATAAAAGAAGGACAAAACATTGTTAATTACATCTTAGAGCTTAATGTGATGGTTGAGCAACTCTTAAATAAAGACATAAACATAATTATCCACTTAAACGAGCACACCTTAGGGTTTATCACATGTAACATCGAGAAAGAGGGAAGACTGGAGACTATGAGTGGTAGCAAATAGTAACAGGTGGTTAGTTGTCGAAGAAACTAGTGAAAGTTTAAATAGATTGTACACACAAAACAGATAGAGAGATAACAGTCTTACAAAGTTCGAACAGGAGGGTATACAAGTATACAACCATGCACAAACTCACTTAGAAGGACACCTACGTCGACTACAACATAGTAGCGGGGGTTTACGAATCAAGCTCGTGCAGCCCAACTCTGAGTGTCATAGAGAGTTGGCAACTAGTGTGCACTGTGTGAAACACCGGCAAACACTTGCGCGCTTGATGGTAGACTGGGGGCCGCCAGATCCATGGAACGCGTGAGCTGTATGAGTTTAGGCGTCCCTAGCTAGCGTCGATGACGTCAACATTTAAAGCTCCGCTCTCTTGCCGTACTAGAGCGACCCCTGTTGCGAAACGGTTTTGGCGCACATTTTATCTCAAGCACACGGCTGCAGCCAAATGAGACATGATTATTTAGTAAAATAGATGGTCCGACTTGCATTCAACGTTGCCAGATCCTAAATACCTATTTAATGTGTTTGAGCAATGTTACTAGGATCAAATCGTCTTCATTTTGATGCAGCTTTCATTTTAGCTAATTTTCGTAAAAAAATTCTACTGGAGATCTCTGTTTATATGCATATACATAAACCATAAATGCGTTATTTAATTTTTTGAAGAAAAACGCTCGGACAGGCATTTTATCTTTTCAATTGCCAACTTATGACGCAAAAATTACATTTATGACATCACCTATTTTTGAATGGTGAGGCCATCATAAGTGTTTTTTATTGACAACGATATTTTTATTGTTGAACAAAAACTTGTAACCTTACATAACAATTTTTTGAAAAAACACCATTATTATCATTAAAAAAAATGGGAACGTAGGTTTAATGGAAAAAAAATTTGAACCAAAGAAAACAGCCAAAATTTACACAAATGTTCTAATTCTTGTCCATCTACCATTTGACATTGACCGATACGAGTGTAAACATTTTGCACACTGCGCTAAAAATTCCCGGACTCCTTTGCGCCATAATTTTCCGTAACTAGTCACGATAAAAAAATAGGAACTCCAAGCACACCAATGGATCGGCCCATTATTACAAATGATATTTTACATTACAACATTATCCTTAATATTGCCATAATTAAATTAAATAGGTAAACCTAGTAAATAATTAAATTTACTAACAGAACTCAATAAAATGCAGATTAATGATTTACGAAGACGCCTTTGAAAATTGCTTGATTTTTAAACGTAAGTCAACTGAAAAATAACAGAAGAAAAGTTGCTATGGAGACAACACTATCGCGACAATTAAGAATACTGTCATTCTTAATGATCTGAACAATTTGAGGTATATTTAACACGTTGCTTAAAATGTTGTACTAAATAGTTTGTTGCCTGTTTATTTTAAATATTATTCAACAACATGTTCAGAATGAAGAATATTTTGACATGTTGGAATGTTATATTCTTTCTAACCGAAATACTGAGGCAGCTGCAAATTCATATATAGACAACTACCCAAAAAGACTACAAGCAAACATCAAAATATTTCGCAGAATAGTGACCAATTTATTGAACGACGGTAGCTACCACGCAAAGAAACTACCAGTGCCTAGAAATGAAGAAAGAAATATTGCCGTCTTACAGGTTTCATACGAAAACCCTCCACAATCTGTTCGGTTTTATGGTGAACAAATTGTCGTTCCAAAAAGTACGGTACACCGTGTATTAAAACAAAGTCATTACCATATATACAAACCTACAATCGTACAAGACTTAAATGTTGACGATTACACTAAGCCACTTCAATTCTGCAGATGGTATCAAGGAAAATATCAGCAAGATGAAAATATTCATTTGAAAATAATGTGGACTGGTAAATCCAAATTTACAAATTGTGGTGTGTATAATCGCCATAATAGGCATTATTGAGCAAATCTAAAGGAAGAAAGACGATTGCAAGACAGATTTGGTATTAATGTTTGGTGCGGCTTATTAGGTAAAAAACTGTTATTTTTATTTGTAGATTAGATAGTTAGTTGTAAAAAATTTAAGGTAACTTCATTGATATTATTTCTTGAGTTCCGTTTCTAATTGTGTTGTTTTGTGGAGTTTAAGTTTTTATTTGTTATTGCCGGGTTTCGTTATTGAACTGTTTCACATAATATTACCTAGAATTATTACCTAATGAAGTATTGTAAATTAAATCACAATATTCCTTTATCGTGAATAATTACGCAAAATTATGTTAAAAGTAGAAGTTTATTGTTAGACTCCATGGCCTACTGCTTTTTGAACCCTTTTTTTGTCATTTGCTTCCTTGTATTGGATTACATTGCCTACTATCATCAAAGAGGTTTTTCTCAAAATTGTCAGTGCAATTACAAGATTTCTCAAGCATGTTGTACATCATTGGAAAGCCCTTTTCACAGGCTATCACATTAGTAAAAAATCCAATATGACTGCTATAATAAAACAGACGTTGATACATGTAGCTCAAAAACAAATGACAATCCAAAGTTGAGAATAGCACAAAAAGATTACTCTGTAAAACGTGTCCCGATAATGTGCAAGTCTTAGACATGTCAGATTAACGCCTACTTAGATATCGAAGAAAAAACGATTCGAAAAATTTTGGGTTTTTCAAAATACTTAGAAAACGAAAAGTGTCAGGACAAAACACAAGTCATATTTGGAACTAGCATGAATTTCTACAAAACGTTTCTAATTTTACCGTCTCCCTATCTCTAATAATAACGAAGATAGCAATACATTTCCATCCAGTTTGGGACACACTGTATAGGGGTGTTTGTACAAAGTTCCTAAATATATATTTTTTCTTATTAAAATATGAAGATCGCTTTTATGTCCGCTTAAATGAGTGACAATTTAATGAAACATTTAATGAAAATGCGCCAGCAAAATGCATTTACTGCGTCTCGATTTTTTTTACAAACATGCATCATATTTCGATGAAAAATGCCAAAATGCAATAAGTAATGTCAAAAAAAAATTGAAGGTATCACCAACGATTTATGGGCCACCCCGTGATTGTCAAAATAAATTTTATAAGATTCAGATTAAGATCCCCTATAAGTAACGTGTAAGATTTTTTCTCGTATCTTGCATAATAAGAATTATATGGAGCTTTACCATAGAAATGCGTCACCCGGTATATATGTAAACAGAAAGGAAACCCGGATATGGATTTTAGGGGGTGTAGTTTGGGCCCTTCTTAGAATTCAAAAGCCGCGGTCTTCTCATTAACACCCTCACCAGAGTTTGCAGGCATGTTTCAAAAAGGTGTATAAAGTGCATGGAACAAAACGGTGGCCATATTGAACAATTTTCTATTTAGTGTATTTTTAAGTTTCTATTTTATTATTTGTTGAGTTTCGTTTCTAATTGTGTTGTTTTGTGGAGTTTAAGTTTCTATTTGTTATTGCCGGGTTACGTTATTGAACTGTTTCACATAATATTACCTTGCATTATTACCTAATAAAGTATTGTAAATTAAATCACAATATTTCTTTATCGTGAATAATTACGCAAAATTATGTTAAAAGTAGAAGTCTATTGTTAGACTCCATGGCCTACTCCTTTTTGAACACTTTGTTTTGTCATTTTTGCTCTCTGGTATTGGATTTCATAGCCTACTATCTTCAAAACGCTTTTTCTCAAAATTGTCAGTGCAATCACAATATTTCTCAAGCTTGTTGTATATCATTGGAAAGCCCTTTTCACAGGCTATCACACTAGCAAAAATCCAATATGGCTGCTATAATAAAACAGACTTTGATACCTGTAGCTCGAAAACAAATGACAATCCAAAGTAGAGAATAGCACAAAAAGATTATTGTGTAAAACGTGTCCCGATAATGTGCAAGTCTTAGACATGTCAGATCAACGCCTACTTAGATATTGAAGAAAAAATAAATCAACAAATTTTGTTTTTTTCTAAATAACTTGAAAACGAAAAGGAGCAGGGCAAAACGCAAGCCATATTTGGAACGATCATGAAATTCTTCAAACATTGCTAATTTAAACGTCTCCCTATCTCTTATAATAAAGAAGATAGCAATACATTCTCATCCAGTTTGGGACACACTGTATAGAAGTGTTTTTACAAAGTTCCTAAATATTTTTTATTTTTTATTAAAGTATGAAGATCGCTTTTATGTCCGCTTATATAAGTGACAATTTCAGTTCCCGTATTCCTTAAATTTACGCTCTTATTTAAACACTTATCTCTAAGTTTTTGGTTTTACTGTGTGAATATTTTAGTAAGATGCCTGTGATGTGCTCCTCATTACCATTAGCTAGTGATAAGTCAATTTATCAATATATCTATCCATCTGTATATCTATCAATTTACTTGCACATGACCAAAAGTCTGGCTGCGTTTCTTAAAAATATTCTAATTCAAATTAATAAAAATTATAGACATATTTTAATGGCATCATTTTTGACGCTTTTTAATGCAACTCAATTTTATGCTGCAAATACTTCATAATAGTAACGTCATCTGCAGCAACACAAGAATCAGATACATTGTTAGAGCAATAAAGAGGAATAAGGAAGAAGCAGGTGTGACGCTAAAGGATGGTCGATAGTGCACTTTCATAAATGTACCATATAACATCATTAGACATGGTGCATATTATGACCTAAAATGTATATCGTCACTTAAAACGAGTTTATGTTATTACGCTAATATTTGCTCCTAAGCACGTAATAGCTACCGTTCTAGTTACCAGAGTGTGTGGGTTTTATGTTTCAGCTGCCATCTTATAATAAATTGGAGCATGCAACAAAGATATTTTCTGTTAATTACCGTACGTCCAGTCCTTCGTAATTTGAGATTACCTATAGCTTTTTATTGCATTAGATGGTGTAAAAATTATATTTTGCTATTTGTATTTCTTAGGAAAGCCATAATTGGAAACATATTTTGTTTTAGCGAATGTTCGTAGAAATAATTTGATATTCAACAGATCGCGTGCTTTGATCAATATCACGACGATAACTCAACAAATCAAGGACCGCTGTTTATGAAACTTGGCATCAGTGTTTGTAAAAACATGTTGTCTTTTAATTTTGAACAAAAAACGACAAACAGTGTTTAAAACAGTTTTTTATTGCTTTAATCGTTGTTTTCCATGAATGACAAAAAAACAGTTTTAAACCGAAAAATTTTTTTTAAACAGTGTAAAACACATGCATGTCTTACATGTACATCTTACAATAGAGGCATATTCCCTAGTAACTGCAAAACTGCTCAAGTACAACCCGTCCCCAAGAAAGGATCCAAAGCGCTTCCTAGCAACTACAGACCTATTTCTCTCCTTTCAGTCGTCTTCTAAAGTAATGGAAAAGTATATAAACACCGAATTACTAATAGTTATTGAAAAACACAGTCTAATCCACGACAGGCAGTATGTATTCCGTCAGCGCAGATCAACTGCCGACCTTCTTTCCTTTATCACCCATTCTTGGAACAAGTCTATGGAACTACACGGTGAATCCCAGATTGTCGCTCAAGACATATCCAAAGCTCGACCAGGTCTGGCACGCAGCGCTGCTTAATAAACTACCGGCCTATGGCCTACCACCAAAACTCTGTACGTGGATAGCAAATTTCCTCTCCAACCGGAGCATTTCTGTTGTCGTGGATGGTCAATCCTCTAAACTGTATCCAATTAATGCAGGAGTTCCTCAAGGTTCAGCTTTAGGCCCTACTTTGTTTCTTCTCCACATCAATGACCTCCTCTCTAGCACATCCAACCCAGTTCACAGTTACGCGGACGACAGCACCCTCCACTCAAATATACAATATTCTAAGCCTGTCTCTTTATCCCAATTAGATGAGGATTGCAGACTCATGAAGGGTTCTATCTCCGTGGATCTCCAAAAAATATTAAACTGGGGAAGTAGAAATCTTGTACAATTCAACCCCACCAAATCACAGTCTTTCTTTCTTTCTCATAAGAGATACACCAGCCCTAGACCCATCACAATAAACAACCAAGTTATTCAAAGTAATGAATCATTTTCACTTGTTGGCATTTCTGTGGATCGAAATCTTAATTGGCACCAACATATCACATCAATTGCAGAAGCGGCTGCTAAGAAATTAGGTCTCCTCTTGCGGGCTCGCAAATACTCTTCACCAACTAATCTACATACCTTATATACTTCACAAATAAGACCAAACCTCGAATACTGCTCCCATGTCTGGGGTGCTGCTGCCGCGTCTACACTTGCTATCCTGGACTCCATTCAAAAGAGAGCTATAAGTCTCATAGGTGACCCTACCCTCACCCAAAGGCTGCCATCCCTTGCCCAGCGACGTGCCGTTGGTGACCTCTCTCTCTTTTATAGATATCTGCACGGGCACTGCTCAGAGGAACTTTCTTCCATAGTTCATCCACCTGCTGCCCTCAACAGATCTACCAGGGGAACAGAGCGAATGCACCCTTTTACTGTCCAGGTCACCAGACATAGAACATCTTGTTATGCACGAGGACTTCCAAGTTGTGGAATTCCTTGCCGGCACATGTTTTTCCTTCTCCCCCGAACCTCCAAACCTTCAAGTCCAGAAATAACGAGTTGCCTTTTTCCTCCTTGTCAACACCCACGGTACGATAGTATTTAGGCTCTAAGCGCTCGTGGTGTGTTGTTGAAAAAAAATGTTATGAAATTCGGGGATTCACCAAGGATAATTCGATACAATAAGACACTATAACCTCTACTTCTTGAACCTAGCTTCAGCCTTCAGTATAATTTATTCAGTGCAGACCGCAGAACAGTTTAGTTTTGTATGCTCAATTCATAAGTGGAATTTATGAAAGGTAATGGACAGGAAGAGGAAAAGATATTATTTGGCAAAAAAGTTACTGTCAGTGGAACTCCTGGTAAGAAGTGTATCAGAGCTTGTAACGATTGCGTTTCGCTACTGCTTTAATTATTCAAAATAAACCCGTAAGGGACTTAATTAAGAGCCGACAATCCAATATCTGTAAGGAAATTCATGTTTTAATTTCAAAATTATTTTCATGAAAAGTCGCTAAATCTTCAAGTACCGTAAACCTCTTTACTGCATTTCTAATTTCTACGTTAAAATTCCATATATCTTTGCCATGGGAAACTACCTCGCATTATTATTGAACAAATATTTCCAGGAACGAAATAAGCATTAAAAATATACGCTAGGAATGTTTGAGAACAAAATATTGTTTATCTTGGAATTTTCCGTAATCGGTGATGTCACCCAACGACCGTTTGAAAACAGTGCAGAGAATTGTCGGCAAAACATTCAACTGTAGGACACGGGAGGTGAGACGTCGTGACTTCACCACCGATTGGAGGTTTCGTTTTATCTTATTCGAAGAATGGAGGTTAGAAAGAGCTCGCGCACAGCCAGCAACGGTCACGGTAAGAATTTTTGCGTGCAGCGAGTAGCAATTGCAGAACCCGACACATTAGCAGGGACTCTCTGCTGAGCGTTCATGGAGTGAACATCCGTCACTTTCGGTGGCTATTAAATTATCTTAAAACGGCGTTGTAATGTTCTTTCTGTTATCTGTACTACTTAATAATTATTGTCAGTGATTGTTCAAAGTAATTCAAGTGATTTTCTAGTTTAATTAAACATCGTATTCAGCATAAAAACGCGAGCTAACTCGTGGTTCTTTGTTCCGAGCTGCTGACCTCTTGCCGTAATCAGAAAGAATTCCTGGTTATTATCGAACCTCAAGTCAATTGGTAGTGAATGCACGTTTTAATTGCGATTCGCAAAGTTTCCATCAAGCGAATTCAGAACATCGACATAGGTGTCAAATGGTCTTGTAATATTGAAGCAGTAACATCAACCGGCCCAATAATCTCTGATGGGAAGTCCCAGTCGTTTTCCCCAGTTTTTACGCTCTTATTGGAGTGGGAAATCTGTGTCAGGCACTCTTAACTGATCCCACTTGGAAAGCATCTTCACAGGGTCAAGTATGTCATATTAAAATGTCACTTTTGGTCTCGTACAAAATTTACAATTTCGGCAAAAATATGGGTAGTTGAGAAAGGTTTGCAGTTGGAAAAGTATTATGGAGTGACTAGTATTAATTGTAAATGGAGGTATGAGGTGAAACATTAGAAGAACGAAATGGAAGAGGAAAGAATTTTTTTGGAATGTCAAAATTTTAAGGTTGTTGAATTTGGAGTGTTGTCAAGCAGCTTTGGATGCAACTATGTATAAAATTATGTTAATATTCACCACAAGTCTTAAACTTATTGAATAAACATGTTGTATAATTTTAAGCAATAAAGGTAATAATAATAATAATAATAATAATAATAATAATAATAATAATAATAATAATAATAATAATAATAATAATAATAATAATAATAATAATAATAATAATAATAATAATAATAATAATAATACCGGAAGACTGGTGAGTCTAAACAAATCTTTTCTCTGACTCAGCAGAATTTTCATGCCGAAATCTAACATCTGAAGTTTTAATAACCTGAACTTTCAAAATCACGTATTCAAGTTTGAGCTTAAACAATGTCAGGGAGGTGCTGTCAGCAGAACTATATATTTCCTGTTTAATCTCTAAGATTTTGTCAATTTTTGTAAATTTAAACACACAGTTTTTATTATTTTAAATTGTAATTAGCAAATTTTGTCTGTAAAATATCTAACCTATACACCTTCTTTAACATCTTTTATTTTTCATAATTAATGAAGAAATTTCACGTGGAATTATATATTCTTTTTTTCTGGAGCCTCACTCAAAGAACTGGTTAGTTAATTCACTAGAAAACCTAGCAATTGATTGACAAACGTCAAGTAATTTACCTAGTTACTTGTGTTTGTTTTTGAGCGATACCCTAAGTAATTAACATTAACATTTTAGTAATATGCAACTCTCTTTATCTTATTGTTTTGGTACATGTATGTAAATTAATAATTTCTTGCTCTTGAGATTCTTGCTATTTATCTGATTGTTATTTGTGTGTAATTAATGATTATCTGAGATTTACCAACCATTTCATTTTTATTTCATTTTGTTTGCTATTCCAAATTTAATCTATATGAATAAATTTATATATTTTGTTATATTAAAATATCTGTTTAATTGAAGAGAAATTGCTCCCTAATATCTCCTTTCTTTTGACGTCAGCGCAAACAATTATTTTTTACTAACTATTATCTAGAATCTAAATTTCTATGTAACCTGGCACTAGTCTGGAGAGCTCACAAATATAGGACTCTGGGCAGTGCAAAGCAAACAAATGAAGAGAACGTACGTATCAAACTACATCCAGATCTGTCAACCTCCTAAAAAGTGCTGCTAATCTTAATAAATTTGATAATCCGATAGCGAGCTACATTAGGGTAGGGTGTTATATGCATTTGCGACCTCATCATTGAGCAGATCTATATCCACCTGAGGTCAATCACCATATACCACGGTTCTTGTGCGTAAAGCTTTTGTTTGAAGGAGGTAACAAGCTAAGTTTAAGGAATACGAAACCGAAGTAGTAGGTTTTGTAGCTAGACTGAAAATCATTATGCATCCTATGCACGCGAACATAAAAAAAACCACCTGACTCAGGTTCAGAAATAAGTGGTAAGTTACCATAAGTTTGCGTATCAGGTTGATGGTATATTTTGTTCATAAATATCAATAAAAATGCTAAGCATATTAAATATCAGGTTTATTTATATTAACACATCTGTAAAGTAATTTGTTTGTTGAACATCCTGGTAAAGATTTCTGTAATTATTTTTTGCCAGTTTATTGACATAGAAAAAAATTAAATCCACATATTCTAACTGAAATCAACCATCAAAATGTGATAATAAATTTATAAGGTTTTCTTTATGAAGGTCAAAGAGACATTAGTAGAAGCAGAAATAGTACTGTTATAGAATCGGAAAATCCAAATGCCTTATGGTAGTGAATTTTCATAAAAATATTTTTAATAGCAAATATGTCTCTTTAATGCAAGCAGGCATCAATTTGGTCACCGGTGTAACCTATATAGTAAAAAGAATGTACCATATTATCAAAATAACTTGTTTGATAATGTACAAAAATGTTCCGAAAATGAACTTAAAATGTTTCTGAGAAAAGTCGTTTCCTAGCTGACGAACCTTAGGTTAATAGCAAATTAAGTTATCGAATTTCGAAGCATTTAAAAAAATGCGCTACCAAAACGCTTTTACTGCGTCTCGATTTTTTTTACAAACATGCATCATATTTCGATGAAAAATGCAAAAGGGAATGTTAAAAAAATTGTAGGTATCATCAACAACTTATGGGCCACCCCGTGATTGTCAAAATAATTTTGTATGTAAGATGCAGCTTAAGACACCCTATAAGTAACGTATATAATTTCTTCTCGTATATAATAACAATTATATTGACCTTTACCGTAGAAATGCGCCACCCTGTATATATGTAAACAGAAAGTAAACCCGGATATGAATTCTAGGGGGTGTAGTTTGGGCTCTTTTTAGAATTCAGAAGCCGCGGTCTTCTCATTAACGATTTATTTCTACGAAAATTAGCTGAAATTTATAGACCGTCGAACCATAAGGTAATTAAAACTATTGCCAAAACATCAGAGAAAGTGTCCATTTCAATGGATTATCTGGAAATATTTTACTGAAATGAAGGACAATGATGGTTGAAGCTGAAACTTAAGGGTTTGCAGAACACTTTTTACATAATCTGTATTTTTTTCAGGTTCATTGCCTAAAAGTTGCCAATTTTGTCGTTTCAAATCGCGACTTTTTACGTTTTGAGGAAAACCCCATGTGTTTTTGAATGCCTCTAACTTTTTTGTCTTTAAACTTACAGACCTAAATATTGGTAAATGGTTCACCCTACATATATATATATATATATATATATATATATATATATATATATATATATATATATATATATATATATTGATATAGAATGTTATTTACAGACTTCCGAAGATTAAAGTCCCACGTAGTAATAATTTAATCTATCTAGGAAAATTATAGTCCCACGTTTTTGGGCGCTAATTGATATAGTAAGTTATTTAGGAAGATTAAAGTCCCACGTTTTTGGGCGCCAATTGATATAGAACGTCAATGCACAGACTTTCGAAGCCCTCACGTTTGGTGCCAATTGTTATTTTTTTTTTTATAATAAGCTATGGATTTTAAATTTAATTTAATATATAGAATTGATATATATATATATACATATATATATGTATATATATATATATATATATATATATATATATATATATATATATATATATATATATATATATATATATATATATATATGTATATATATATATATATATATATATATATATATATATATATATATACACATATATATATATTTAGTTTTTTAGTTATATTTTAGGTATCTTAGCTTTTAACTTTTATTTTCCTGTAAAGTTTAGTGACATGTGTTGTAAATGTTGTTATTATGAAATATATGTATTTGTGTATGTAACTTACACCTGGATGTACTCAATGTATTCTTAATTTTTTTACCTGTTTAACACACAGAAAACAACCAATCACATATATGAACTGCCTCTCACCTCAGGGAGCTTAGTAAGCAAGTGGGTTCAAGTCCCCTTTGGTTTTTTTTTTTTTTTGTAATTTCGAAATATTATGCCCTATCTGATTTCAGTTCTTTCTTCCCAAATACTCACATGTGTATAAAAGAAAACAAAATAAGGCAAAGGTTTCAAATGATCACCAAACTTGAATATTTATTACAATTAAAGAACAAATGACAAAATTCTAATGCCACTTACTATTTTCAATGTAATTTTTGTTTAATTTAGAGCTCTTTCTTATGATACTCCCCCCCTAAAAGTTATAGGCCTGTATTTCTTGCTTAAACTTTTTAAAATTACCTATACATATATAACTACAGATCTTTTCAAACTATGTACTACACGAGAGCGACATCTACTGGCATCTGCTTGGCCTAGCGATTCAATGTATAGTTTATACACGTAGTCAGTAGATGATTTTCGGTTTCGGCGATGATGTGATAATGGACGTTACGGCTGAGAGATGTCTCTACAGATATCTCAATATTATTGATGGTAGAAAGTGAAACAAAGATGATGGCTTGAATGTTTGCCACACTCTGTTGAAGTTGCAGATATATCACATAAATAAGGTGTCTTATTACTCACTTAGTTTTCCATCCCCTGCAAAGTTGCCCTGCTCTGAAGTTCCACGTTGTCTGTGACCAGTGACGCCTGTTTTTCCTCAACCTGTTTTCAAACTTTTTTCCAAAGATTTTTTATTTATTTTTCTAATACCAAAAATTTTAATCAATCTAAACTTTTAAGCAAAATTTCTCCGTCTTATATTTTAATCCAAATTGTCCCATATAATAATTTAATGACAATTTCAATCTTTTTTTATCTCAAAAATTTTCAATCTGATATTTTTATCAAATTTTTTCCCTCTGTTTATTATTTTTCATACGTAACCAGCGTAACTAATCAAAAAACTGTTATCTGCCTGCTTGCAAATCAAGATTATAACAAATTTTTATACAACAATCATCTTATTATCATTATCTCTAGGGATACCTAAGTTGAATTGTTGTTAGTCAATGAGAGAATAATTAACCTAACTATAATTTTAGTGTCAGTTTGACGTCTGTCCTAAATAAAAAACAGCTGACTTAAACATAGGTTATGACATGACATTTCTTACAATTTAACACTCAAATTTTGACATCTTACTATTCTTAAAGCTAACAATATCCTTAATTCTAACAAACAATAACATCTTAAATTACATAACAGCTATCAAACAATAATATCTTAAACTATCTAATTAAACTTGTCATACATTTACACTTGCCTTGCCTCCTTTCAACACATATATATCTGTAAAATTTAGTTTCTCCCTGCCTTACAGTGCAAAAACATTGCATACACCAAAGGTAAGTTGTTGTTTGTGTTTAGTATAATTTGTGGTACAATGTGTTTATGTATGTGTATATATGTATATGTGACCCCCTTTAGTAACCATATCAATATATATATATATATATATATATATATATATATATATATATATATATATATATATATATATATATATATATACCACGCCGGTGTTGGTCCAGCTCCCGTCGGGTTTTCTTAAGGATCCTATAGTACTTGCTGACTCCTGTTTCAGTACACTTAGCAGCCTGGCTATGTCCGGCAAGGAGTTAACTTCCCCGCAGTACGCATGCCAGTCTGCTCGTTTACTATGTCGTAATTCCTTCTTAAACACCCTTTAGGCAGTTCTAAACTCGTCTAAGGCCGCATCACCAGGTTCTCGGACGACTCGGTTTAAGGCCCTACGAGTCCGCCCACGTAGATACCTGTCGGACTTTGACGGTCGGCTGTCCCCTGAGTGGTGACGCGGCCTCATAGGCTGCCATTATTTTACCTTCCAGGGCCTCGGACTCGATATCTAGTGCCTCTATAGAGAGTCCTCTCCCCCCTGGGTTCCTTGGCGACCACCCAAGACCCGTTATGTAGGAATCCCAGTCGATCTTCCTTAGATTTCTCCTGGAGGAGGACGCTCACGGTCCACATCCAATTCAAAGCTGATCATACGGTGATTGGACATTGATATGTGTTCCGTCACGCTCCAGCTAAATATGTTTTCTATAATTCCTCTGCTCGACAAGGTGATGTCAATCACCTCTTGAGGGATACAAGTGACAAACGAAATTAGATTGTAGTCACCCTCCAAAAAAAGAGTGCTCTAAAAGATGTCCATAATGCCACCATAGAGCCGCAAATAATCTATTATGGAATCCTATAAACATTGAGTCTGATGTCTTTCTCGGTTTAAAAGTTAAGGCCTTGGAGCGTCACTTATGCCCAATCCTATATAAAAGTAACGACACGATGAAGATTTCTTAGAAACATTTAGAGGAAAAATTTTAAAAACAGATGCAAAAAACCAATACACAGTTTAAATAGAAAAAGTTTATTCGTCCCACTGATGACTCTGGCGATAGTCAGGTCTTAAAAAAGTGTTGTGGTAAATTGCGCACTTGACAGTGTACTTATAAGTGCTCATCATAGGTACCAATCTTTAGCCAGTGAATAAAAAGCTTTTTATAACATCGTGCAATGCAATTAGCTTAGTGAAGATTTATGTTATTAGTCCGTCTACGTTCTCTTTAAAATTATATGTTGTTAAGGAGCCTCGTTTTTTTTTGTTCCCTCAGGGCTCGTCCGCGGCCTTTCCGCCCCGATAGCACTGCAATCTTTGGTTGATTGAGCATACCCTTAGTCCTACTTCACCCATTCCAAAATCACTGTGCCTTGAACTAGTCTGCACAGCGATTGGTAGGGTGAAGTTTTATATTGCTCTGTCTCCGGTCTAGACTGACCGTAGATCAGTTGTCTTATGCGGTCCAGAGCTTTACACTCGCACAAGATGTGCTGGACTGATTCCTTTCTCTCGCCGCAAAGTCTGCATGCGAGGTCCCCTTCGAACCGCCCCATTTTATGCAGGTGTTTCTTGACGGCCATGTGTCCCGTCAAGAGACCTGTTGTGTTTCTGAGCTGCCCTCTGCTAAGATTTAGCAGCTCCACAGCTCTCGTTGAACTGGGTCCGTCAATTATTGACTTCCCATGTCTGAGCCCTGGACAGTCCGCCCAGTACACCTTGTGTTGGTTTCTGAACCAGGATTTAAAGGCTCCCTGGCAGTGCTTTTTGTCACGCCCAGAGCCGGTTCTGGTCCCATAAATGGTTCCGCTGACCCTCTCTTCGCGAGACTGTCAGCTTCTTCATTGCCTTTGACCCCCGAGTGACCAGGCACCCAGATGAGGGTCACCTCATTCTGCCCAGCCAGGTCGCTTGTCTCGTCTCGGCACTCACTCACCAGCCAGAAATTTACTCGTGGGCTACTTAGTGCCTTAAGGGCTGCCTGGCTGTCTGTGGCCATAAGGATCCGCTTGTTGGTGTAGCTCCTCCTCTTGTTCTCCTGCACACATTGCAGGATGGCGTAAATCTCCTGAAACACCGTTGCATGGGCTTTAAGGGAAATACTATGACTTACCCTCGGTCCTTCTGAGTAAACACCTGCCCCCGTACCACGCTCCCCGCCGGATTCGTCCGTGAACCAGACGAGCGCGTCCCGTGGTATGCCCGGCGTCTCCTCCCGCCATGCCTCGCGGTCGGGGATTTCCACTGTAAAGTTGTTTTCCCTGCACATTCGCGGGCTCGCGAAGTCTGACCTCATTTCAAGCATGGACTCCTTCACGATCTCCTGAATTTTGCAGTGGCCCCTGAAGTCTAGGTTGATATTCAGTCTACCATTGCAGGCTAGTCTGTATAGTCCTAGCCTGGCCTCCCCCATAATAACTAAGTGTGTGTGTGTGTGGGGGGGGGGGGAGATCCAGCAACACCTCCATGGTGGCTGTTGGGGTTGAAGACATGGCCCCTGTGATGCCTAGGCAAGCCATCCTTTGGATCTTGCCTAGTTTTTGTTTGGCATTGGATTGTGTCACCTTAGGCTACCAGACCAGTGCTGCATATGTTAACGATGGTCTGACCACCCTTGTGTACAGCCAGTGGGCCATACTAGGTCTTAGTCCCCACGTTTTTCCATATAGCCGCCTAGTGACGGCTAAGGTCATGACTGCCTTACGCAGTATTTTTCCAATGTGACCATTCCAGGTTAGCTTAGAGTCCAATACGATCCCCAAGACATTTTACCTTCCTAGAGCCTCGGTGGTCCAGGGGTAAGAACCTGTGCCTCTGAACTGAAGCGTACTGGGTTCGATTCCCAGGGTTTCTCTTTCACTTTTTCAGTACAAACTGTAATAAATAAACATCCACCGACGTTCGGGCATTGTATTTGAGCAAGTTGAATGTCTGCATGTTACGCCCTTGGGAGGAGACGTAAAGCCGTCGGTCCCGTGTCCATGCGATGTTGGGCACGTTAAAGCCCTACACTCCTTACAAAAACGCAGGAGGCAAAATTTCCAGGATAGTGAGGTGGAACTGCTCCCTGGCGTCGGTGATTGGCTATAGTCGCGAAAATAGACCAAAGTTAATGTAAAAGAAAAAACATATTTTGAGACAACAACATATGTATGTAATATACCCTTGAAATAAGACAGAATACGTATACTTATCAATCTAAATTATTGGGAGTAATAGCAGCGAATGCTTCGCTTCAGAAAAAGCTATTTATATATTTTCTTATCTTTTCTTTCATCTTAAATTTCTATATGGAATGTAAAGCTTTTACTCATGATGTCATATTACCATATAATGAGTTCAGATAAGAGAAAGAGGGTCACAGTAATAATAAAAAGAATTCTGCGCATATCATTATAACATAGAATTGGCAAAAAAAGAAAAATCTTCCCATCTTAGACATTTACCTTGTGCATGAGAATATAACTCCAAAGACAGTCCAAAAAAGCGCTTGGATATATTTACCTAACATTTTAAAATATTGTTTAAAGCACAGAAATATTATGACTGTTATTTATTCAAGAAAGAATTGTTTATAAAAAATAGTAAATAGTATTAAATAGTATATTTTTCTCAATCAATGTTTACATGGATCGTGAAAGTAACTAAAATACAATACCACTATCAACATATAAAACTAACCGACATAAACTATGTACAAATGAAAATCTAAGTTAACAAATATGTGTGTGTGTGTTTTTTGTCTCTTTAACGTCGGTCTATTTCCGCTACTATGGCCAATCACCGACGCCAGGGAGCAGTTTCACCTCAATATCTTGGAAAATTTACCGAACTCCCACCTTTCTGTAAAGAGACGTGCCCAACATCGCATGGACACGGGACCAACGGATTTATTAAATAAGTAAAAGGATAACCCTGGAATTGAACTCAGTACCCTTCGGTTCAGAGGCACACGTTCTTACCACTAAATCACCGAGGCTCTGTTAAAAAATATAAAACCCTAATTAATAAAACGAACTGCTAAAATACATTCGCAAATAAAACAATATAAACAAAGAACACGAGACAAAACATTTCAATAAAACATAAGTTAAAATATTAAAATCAAAGTATATACATACCCTCAAGGCAACACAACACATCTCAACAGAAGGGTAGATAAAATCATTTATAAAATTTAATTTAAATTTAAAATTAATATATGTAACTAAACAAGATCAACAATGAAATTGATCCATAAAAAGGTCTGGACGCCGCAAGTGCGTTACGGTAGTGAATTTTCATTAAAATATTTTTAGTAGCAAATATGTCTTTTTTTAATGTAAGCAGGCATAAAATTTGGCAAGTATTACCCATATAATAGAAAAACTTTCCCATACTTCATCAAAATAACTTTATTGTTTGAAAAAGTACAAGATTTTTCCCAAAAGGAATTTAAAATGTTCCCAAAGAATTGGTCAGATTTTCCTGGCCAACGAACTTCTTCAAGATATCTACTCACCTACCATAATATAAATATTCACAAAAAACTATTCGACGAAACTTAAAAAAAAGGTTTTTCATGAAAATTTGCAAACCATTTTTCACGAAAATCCGAAAACATTTTTTACAATAACTTATTAAATATTTATTAATAATTACCAAAATTTCACAAAAAATGTTACAAAGAATGATTTCTACGAAAATATAAAAAAAAACTGCAAAAACTGACTATTTTTTGCAAAAAAAATGCTAAAAGCATACATAAAGTTCAATTTACCTATATACCTAATCTGTAATTGAGATTGAAAGAAATTATTTTTTTTAACTTTCCAGATTAATTTGAACCAGTGGAAGTAAAGAAAAATATAAGTGGAAATATACTCATTTTTTTGCCACAAGTTGTCAGAAATAAGAACATTACTGAAGTCTGTTACTTTGAAGTTTCATCTGACATTTCTGAAGACAATTTACCAACTACTTATATATAATAAAAATATAAACGTAGATAATCCTATTAAATAACGTATTTATTACCTTTTTGTTCCAAAGTTAATTTAAATATTTTAATGTTTTTCTTCAAAAATTCGCTAAATAATCACATAATCTGATCAAATCATGATATGCGATTCTAAAAGTGAATATTTCCAAAACTAGTATCTTTTTTTGAGTTATATATATATATATATATATATATATATATATATATATATATATATATATATATATATATATATATATATATATATATACTGTGTGACACACTTAGGATGAAGACATGCCTGTATTTTATTTATTTTTAGAGATAGCTATTTCATTTTTGTACAGAGGTAAAGCGTCATTAGGTTGTCTGAATAGCCTACCCACTTGAAATGTCAGATGTTAACCCAGCCTACTATGATTTCAGGAATAGGTCCAGTTCTCTATATTTCGGGATGTCTTAGAGATATCAAGAAAAGTTGCTTCAAAAAGTTATTCAGAATTCAATTTTAATTCAGATACCGAGTTTCAAGTCAACATTCGAATTTTTACGTTTTTGTAAGTTTTTAGACAGTCTAAATTTTTCATTAGATTTTAACAGGTAGATTGCCACGGAAACAACAAACATCGTCAATATCAAAAGAAAACAATGGTACGTGATTTACTCAACTTAACTTAAACATAAACTCTAACAAACCTACAATTGAATTGAATATAAAATTATTAAATGTAGTCTGCTTCAACTAGCCCACCTTCAAGCCTGATGCCTTTTTCGATCCGTTTACGATTATTGCTGGCAACTTTTCTTAGTTCTGCTATATTTATTTCACGACAAGCCTGCCTTATTTTCTCGCAAAGTTCCTCGCGACTTTGGGGCGTTTCTTTGTACACATTATTCTTAACAGAACCCCAGAAATAGTCTAGTGGTAAAATGTCAGAAGACCGAGGAGGCCACTGTTAAAAAGGACTATTCCTGTCAATCCATCGTGATGGAAAATGTAGATTTAGCCAATTTCTGACAAACTGAGAGTTGTGAATGGATGCACCGTCTAATTGAAAATACATATTTTGTCGCACGTTGATAGGCACACCTTCGATACAGTCCCATAATTCGTTATTAAAAAAATGAAGCAATCAATCTGCCTTCAAGGTGTTGTCAAAAAAAAGGACCAATTATTCTATCCCCTAAAATTCCACACCACGTATTAACTTTTTGTGAATACTGGGCTTTACAATTGATAACCTAGTGAGGGTTTTCAGCAGACGAATATCTGAAATTTTGGGCAGATACTATTCCATTGATAGTGAATGTTGCCTCGTCCGTAAATAAAATTTAACTTAAAAATTTTCTATCATTCAGAAAGTTATCTTGCGCCCAAAGGCAATAACCTAACCATTTCAGCTCACCACCTTCTCTCAATGAGTGCAGAAACTTTGGCTTGAAAGGCTTTATTTTATGACGTACAAGGCATCTTCTGATTTTTCCCAACTACATCCAGTGCAACAGCCTTTTGACGTAGACTCAACTAGGCATTCGCTTGAGTTGAAGCCAAGATTATGCTATCATCACTACTTCTTTGATTTCTAACAGCCGAGATACTGTTCACCACACTTCTCGTTTGATAAAATCATGCATTCAGAGCTGCTGCAGTTCCGCGAGTTTGGATAGTGCCCTTGGATAGTGCCCTTTTGGCACTTCAAAACAAAAAAACTTTATTTCGAAATTACAACAAGTTTAATTATAATTTTAAAACAAAGGAGAAATACACGATGTTTAATGTTGAAACACTCGTAATAAATTCTAACATAATATTGTATCTTACTTGTATATATAAAGTCAAATATGCTTAGCTAACATTATAAAATAAAACAACTTAAACTAAATAATTATGATGACTATGATTATTCAGCGGTTTTAGTATTTCCGCGTTGAACGACTGCTTCGATCCTATTACTCTACCAACACGAGATATCAGTATAGCATTATACAGGGTGCTGTAACTCGCGCCTAATTGGATTTCTCTGTGGATGCCTCCGATTTAATTCATCAGTAACTTCTCTGCTTTTTCGAGACTTTCAACAGGCATTTTGCTGGCAGACTCACAGTTAATGTCAATTTGACATTTATTGCAGTATGTTGCAAGGTGATAATTTGTTTCCATGGCAATCTACCTGTTAAAATCTGATGGAAAATTTGGGCTCTGTCTAAAAATTTACAAAGAAGTAAAAATTCGAATTTTGACTTGAAACTCAGTACCTACAGTTAAAATTAAATTCTGAATAACTTTTTAAAGTAACTTTTTTTGATATATCTAACGCATCGCAAAATATAGAGAACCGGCCCTATTCCTGAAATAATAGTAGGCTGGGTTAACATCTGACAATTGAAGTGGGTAGGCTATTCATACAGCCTAATGACGCTTTACCTCTGTACAAAAAATGAAATAGCTATCTCTAAAAATAAATAAAATACAGGCGTGTCTTCATCTTAAGTGTGTCACACAGTATATATATATATATATATATATATATATATATATATATATATATATATATATATATATATATATATATATATATATATATATATATATATATATATATATGTGTGTGTGTATATGTATATGTATATATTTAGATAAACAAACAACTTGATTTACATCTTCTTAGAAAAAAATTAACTAATGGGTAGATCCCGACTTTTGCATTTAAAAAAATATTTTTAAATGAGCGAGAACTAGGACCCCCCACGATTTTACTCACAGTGGATTGGCTAACACGTCTATATGGATATTTTACACTAAGCAAATTGCCCACTTCTTGCTGTGTTTTGGTTTTATCACCGCATCCAACAAGAATTAAAATTTCTATACGCTGGGTTTTACCTAAATGTGCCATGCTAAATTAACTTTCAAAAGGTATTTATGTTATTCAGAATAACATTTATTTGGCAATGACGTACACCTGGTTCTTCTTTATTATTGATAAGTGCCTACTTGTGCATACAATTTTAAACATTTTGTTTACAAGGAATAATCTTAAATTATTCGTTATCTTTTTGCTGTTGTTTTCAATAGAGTTTATGTTTTCCACTCTTTAAATTACTTTCATTTGAAAATTTAACAACGTGAGGTATCAAAACTTTGATGGTACCGTGTAGAAAATTCAACCATCTATCAAAATAAAGAAATAAGAATGGGAGTTGTTATTAAAAAAAATATCGATGACGTCATATTTAAATAACAGGAGTAGGAGAAACATAACACAATTTTATGCAAAAATGTGTATTTTTGAAAACCGAAGTGGACGTGTGCGAGAATTTCGTCAAAACACAAAGGGCTTAAATTTTAATGAATTTATTTTATAATCTTGCCGTCACTATATATTGTGTAAATATCTAAACGACAAAAAAATAAAAAAATTATTAACCAATTTTTAAGAACCTCGGAATATTTCTTTTCGTTATAGCTTGGATGAGTTCGTTAGACAGTCCAATCGGGCCAGTTTTTACAACAAAAGAAACGCTTTGTATCTCGAAAAATAATTAAGCTTTTTTGATGAAATTTAGTTGATATGTTGCCTTGATAGATACTTCACTATGTGAAAACAGGAACCTGTGATGAGCACTAATAAGTAGACTTCGAGAAAACCCACATCACCACAACACTTATTTCAAAGACCTTACGATCGTTTCGTTGACAAAGTCAACATCTTCAGAGAAAGATAATTTCTAACTTAAACAACTAGCTACATGTATTTATATCGCGACAAGGTGAACGAACTAGTTCCAAGTAAAATTGTCGTCCAGGAACGATCGCTTGTTTATTGTGTAGTGAAACTACTAGGTCGAAAACCTGCTTTTTAATCTTCTGGTCGACATATTCATGAGCCCTTATCTAATATACGGATAATAGCTTGAAAGGAACCGAGGTATTTAAAAATCTGCACGTTCCCTTGGATCTAAAAAATTTACTATGTGGATATTGGAACACGCCGACAAACATCTGGCTAGATAAACAACGTCAACTCCGCTCATATTTTTTTAAAATAGAAACTATGTGGATATTGAAACACCCGGTATTAGTTTTTCTATTTCAAAAATATGAGCGGAGTTGATGTTGTTTATCTAGCCAGATATTTGTCGGCGTGTTCCAATATCCATATAGTACATTTTCTAGATCCAAAGGGAACGTGCAGATTCTTTAAATACCTCGGTTCCTTTTAAGCTATTATCCGTATATTAGATAAGGGCTCATAAATATGTCGACCAGAAGATTAAAAAGCAGGTCTTCGACCTAGTGGTTTCACCACACAATAAACAAACGATCGTTCCAGAACGACAATTTTACTTCGGACTAGTTCGTTTACCTTGACGCGATATAAATACATGTAGCTAGTTGTCAAGTTAGAATTTATCTTCCTCTGAAGATGTTGACTTTGTCAACGAAACGATCGTAAGGTCTTTGAAATAAGTGTTGTGGTGATGTGGGTTTTCTCAAAGTGTACTTATTGATAGATACTTTACTATATATTAAATAGCTCGGGACGCAGGAAGTGCGTTATGGTAGTGAATTTTCATTAAATGCTTCAAATTTGAATAACTCAATTTATAAACTTAGAAAGTTAAATTTTGGTGTATAGTAAGGTCTTTCCCAAGGCAACATATTCGTTAAATTTCATTAAAATAGCTTTGTAAATTTCGGAGAAAACATTTTTTTTCGAAAAAAAGCACAAAATTCTCTCGGAAAACCTTGTCCGATTTTCCTGAATAATGAACTCGTCCAAGCCATTAATAAAATAAAAGTACTAACCGAGTTTCATCCAAATCGGTTAATTATTTTTTGAGTTATCGGTTGGATACATACACACACATACACACACACACACACACACACACACACACACACACACACACACATATATATATATATATATATATATATATATATATATATATATATATATATATATATATATATATAAACATATAAAAATTGAAACTGAGCCCGGATATGGGTTCTAGGGGTCCTAGTTCGCGCTTATTTGAAAAAATTTGTGTGTCATTCATTTCACCATCGATACCTCTCTACTAGTGCATTTAAAAAAATAAAAATTCACTAAAATTAAAGTTTCTAGGTGAATGGCAAACTACGTTAACAAAATTCTAAGGATTTAATTAAGATTCGCTGACATAACGTACTTGCTGCGCTCCGCATTTTTAATCGATATTTATGAAAATAAATAAAGAATATACTGTATTAAGCTTGGTGTGCTTGCTTATTCATATATATATATATATATATATATATATATATATATATATATATATATATATATATATATATATCACATAATCTTTTTTTTGTGATTTTGAATCTGTCGATTGCCTCACATTTATATTTTATAACTCTGAGATTTACCAGAAAAGAAAGAGAGTGGGAGAAAGAGACATATAAAAGACGGCGAGCATACAACAACAACGAAAAATCAGGTTCCATCAATACGGCATAATACGATGTCGGATAACATTTATATTGGGTAAAGGAACAGTGGGGAGCCTTACGTATTTTCAACGGAGTTTGAGAGTCGCAGCAATGGAACGTTGCACTTCGTATCAGGATTATCTGATGCTTGTGCCATAGCGCCAATCCTACGGTACAGTATCCGTCGGTTCAGTGGCAGCAAGTCTCCTAGTCCGGGCTATATTGCATCTACTCACAGCACATTTAAAGCTTACAGCATCACCGACCGTCCCATTTGAAACGGATCGGTATTCGACTCTGGGAATATTGGTGCTAATAGAAATCAACCAGACACTGAACTGAGAGCAAGCTTCATTTCACCTAAAGTTTGCTTGCGCAATGCAGAGATCATGTGACTTACCTTCCTTAAAATAGTTCATTGCATCAGAAAGGACAAAACATACTCACCACACGGGAGACAAGACCATTTAGTTTCAGTGATAGCAGTCGATATTCGCTATGTACCTTCTCTATCTCTGTTTAATAGAGGACAGATTATGAACTGTGTGCTCCGTATTAATAATCAAACACTCAAAATTAATTTCATACAGATAATTAGATAGACAATGCAATTTACGAGTATATCGGTCAGCCAAGTACACAAGCAAACATTGATTTTAAATCAATCTAAAAGGTTTCCAATTTAATTAAATGGAAAACAAAATTTTATCAGGTTTGGTTTATTCATAGTTTCCACTAGTTAAAAGGAAGTAAAACAAAACTTGCGTAACTACAGTGGGTTGCCAAATTATTAGGGACACCTGTTTAAAATTGAAAATAAGTAATGTAATAGTTTTTTTTTAATTTGAACAACACACCACGAGGGCTTCAGCCTAAATTCTATCGTACCGTGGGTGTTGACAAGGAGGAAAGAGGCAGCTTGTTAATTCTGGACTTGAAGGTTTGGAGGTTCGGAGGAGAAGGAAAAACATGTGCCGGCAAGGAATTCCATAACCTGGATGTCCTCGGGACAAAAGAGCGGGCATAACAAGATGTTCTAAGTCTGGTGACCTGGAAAATAAAACGGTGCATTCGCTGTGTTCCCTTGGTAGATCTGTTGGGGGCAGCAGGTGGGGGAACTATGGAGAAAAGCTCCTCTGAGCAGTGCCCGTGCAGATATCTATAAAAGAGAGAGAGAGGTCACCAACGGCACGTCGGTGGGCAAGGGATGGCAGCCTTTGGGTGAGGGTAGGGTCACCGATGAGACGTATAGCTCTCTTTTGAATTGAGTCCAGGATAGCGAGTGTAGAAGCGGCAGCGGCACCCCAGATGTGGGAGCAGTATTCGAGGTTTGGCCTTATTTGTGAAGTATATAAGGTATAGAGATTAGCTGGTGAAAAGTATTTGCGAGCCTGGAAGAGGAAACCTGATTTCTTAGCAGCCGCTTCTGCAATTGATGTGACATGTTGGTGCCAATTAAGATTTCGATCCACAGAAATGCCAACAAGAGAAAAGGACTCATTACTTTGAATAACTTGGTTGTTCATTGTGATGGGTCTAGGGCTGGTGTATCTCTTGTGAGAAAGAACGCAAGACTTAGTTTTGGTGGGGTTGAATTGTACAAGATTTCTACTTCCCCAGTCTAATATTTTTTGGAGATCCACGGAGACAGAACCCTCCATGAGTCTGCGATCCTCATCTAATTGGGCTAAAGAGACAGGCTTAGAATATTGTATATTTGAATGGAGGGTGCTGTCGCCCGCGTAGCTGTGAACTGGGTTGGATGTGCTAGAGAGGAGGTTATTGATGTGGGGAAGGAACAAAGTAGGGGCTAAAACTGAACCTTGAGGAACTCCTGCATTAATTGGATACAGTTTAGAGGAATGGCCATCCACAACAACAGATATGGTCCTGTTGGAGAGGAAGTTTGCTGTCCAGGTACAAAGTTTTGGTGGTAGGCCATAGGCCGGAAGTTTATTAAGCAGCGCTGCGTGCCAGACCTGGTCGAATGCTTTGGATATGTCTAGAGCAACAATCTGGGATTCACCGTGTTGTTCGATAGACTTGTTCCAAGAATGGGTGACAAAGGAAAGACGGTCGGCAGTCGATCTGCGCTGACGAAATCCATACTCCCTGTCGTGGATTAGACTGTGTTTTTCAAGAAATTTTAGTAATTCGGTGTTTATATACTTTTCCATCACTTTAGAGACGACTGAAAGGAGAGAAATAGGCCTGTAGTTGCTAGGAAGCGCTTTGGATCCTTTCTTGGGGATGGGTTTTACTCGAGCAGTTTTCCAGTTACTAGGGAATATGCCTTTATTATAAGATATCTGAAACAGACGAGTCAGGACAGGAGCAAGCTCTGGTGCGCATTTTTTGAGAACAATTGCTGAGATCTCGTCAAGGCCAGAGGCTTTCCTTGTATTGAGAGAAGAGAGCATCTTTCGTACCTTTTTAGTTTTGAAAATAATATCCGTCATTTTGTGCGCGACATTGGGGACTGTTGGTGGTTGAACATTTGGAGGTGGGTTGAGAGTAGAATTGGCGGCAAACAACGAAGCAAAAAGTTCAGCCTTGCCCAGGGCGGTAGAAACAATTTCATCCCCTGAGACAAGATGTGGGAACGTGCTTTTGCAGAAATTATTCCCGATAGATTTAGCAAGAGTCCAGAAGGGTTTGCCGCCGTTGGAGCCTAAGAGGACTTTGTTTTTGATGTGGTTATTTAAAGAATTTTTTGCCTCAGAAAGAATGCGGACATAGCGGTTTCTTGCGTCGTTAAATGCTTGACGATTTTCTTGACTGGGTTTGTGTAGAAGCGTTTTGTGAGCTATGACCTTTTTAAGTCTGGCCATGTCACAGGATTTAGAGAACCAGGGCTTTTGAGTGGCTGAAAATGTTTTCTGTGTACGTGGGATAAATAATTCCATGCCAGCTTGGATAATTTCAGTGACGTTTTGTGAGATATCAGAGGGGTCAGGATGAGAGAAGCAGACAGACGCCCATGGAAATGAGGAATAGTAATCCCGCATTTCGTCCCAGTTTGCGGAGTTGTAGTGCCAAACGATACGTGGGTGTGATGACTGTGTGACCTCGGGTTGCATTGCGCAGGAAGCTGTGACCATGCCGTGGTCTGAGCGACCAAGGGGCGGTGACTGATATCTTATAGCATTCAGGTTGTGTAGTAAGAAGGAGATCCAAGGGATTTGAGCTGTGTGTTGGGATACGAGGAAAGTAAGTAGGTTGCTGAACCATATTGGCTAAAGAATTGCTGACTGAAAAGGCCTCCGCTGCTCTCCCTTGTGGATCGGTTTTTGAAGATCCTAGCCATTCCTTATTATGGACATTGAACTCGCCAAGAATAGTGACCTCGGAGGCAGGATATTCAGAAATCAGATAGTCGGTTTTTTCAGAAAGGTAGTCAAAGAGCTGGACAAAGTTGTTGTCAGAAGGTGACCGGTAAATGCAACAGATGAATTTAGTTGCAGCCCTGAGAGAGAGTTTTATCCATAGTATGTCTTTTCTTCCAGCTTCTAAATTGGGGAGTCTGGTGCAGGGTAGATTGCTACGGACGTATGCGCACACGCCTCCACGCAATCTAAAGGAAGTAAGGAGCTCATACCCCGGGAAATTAAGTTGATTAGTGACTGTTTTGGCACTGATTTGGGTTTCGGTGAGGAAGAGGAGTTGGGGCCTGTTAGCCTGGAGGAAATGGTGGACGGAGTTCAGGTTAGAATTTAGGCCACATATATTCGAAAAGGATATGTTAAATCTTGATGTTGGCGCCCCCTGTAAACCCCTCTCCCGGAGATCCGAATAGAGGGGTATTTTGCCTCCGGAATATTTTGTACAAGGAGGAGCCATCATCATTTTTGCTTATAAGGGAAACCGACTCATACACCAGAACCGGAAACGTCCGTTGGGACTTCACAGGCCCCTTGATGTATGGGGTGGTACCTCCTCGGGCGTAAAAAAATCCTTTACTTTATTATTCTGTTTCATTCATAACATGAAAGCAACATAAACTTGTTATTCTAATATACATACTAATCACAAAACACATGGCTAGATCTTTTAGGATGACAGTATCAGTATTTAGTGATATCACCCTTGGCTGCAATGACAGCTTCCAAACCCCAAGGCATGCTTTCAATGCAGGCCCTTGCATTGTCTTGCAGTTTGGGATCGTGATGCCAGACTCTAATGAGGGTTTCTATGAGTTGCTGTTTATTTGTTATCTCAGTTTTGGCAATCTCACGTTTGGTCAGTTCCCACAAGTTCTCTATTGGATTCATATCCGGGAAATTGCCCCGCCAGAGAAAAACATTTTTCTCTTCTAGGAAAGTTGTTATACTCCCAGCTTTATGGCACGGTGCCGAATAATGCATGAAGATATAATTATCGTCATCAGGGAACCATTCTTTGACCTGAGAAAGAAGGCGTTTTTGAAGTACACGCTTGTACTGGTCCTGTCTCATGGTTCCTTCTACGATGTAGAAACGGCCCATACCTCTAGCAGAGATCACAGACCATACCATAACGCTTACAGGATGTTTAATATTCTTCATTATGCAGTCTGGATGGAATTTCTCTCAAGTGCCTCACAAATGAGCTCTTGTCCATCACAATTTGGAAGGTGGACTCATCGGAAAAGCACACCTGTAAACTGTTGCAATTTTAAACAGGGTCATAATAAAACAAACATTCAGACGTATCAATTTATGGAAGCTATACTTACACGACTCCAGTCCTCAATAGACATATTTCTGTGCCCTTTGGTACATTCCAAGCGCTTCCTCTTCATTGCCTGCGTAAGGCGTGGATTTTTGGCTAGGCGGCGACCAATTAGATTTTCCTTGTCCAATCGTCTTTGCACTGTTCTCCTTGAAACATTCATTCCACCTTGGTTAACAAGTCTGGTGACCTTATCCACAGACATTTTTCTATTTTGTAGGCACACGTCCCTTATTTTACGGTAACTGCGAGGGGTGGTTATCTTTCTGCCACATTTCCCAATACTATTGGCTTCCAAGGGTAGGTTTTGATCAATTTCTGGCATAATTCTGTTAACCACTGATTTGCAAACACCCGTGATTGCTGCTATATCCCTCTAATAATGAGAGGTATGGGTCAGTAATGTCTGAATTTATCTCACTTTTATAAGAAATGTGTCTGTTGACTTGCCCATTCTAAAAAAAAAATCTAAATCCGCTCAACAAAAATGATTTTGAACTTCAAACGCAGCTAATCTAACAAATAGCTAACTATTACTTACATTTTAATGATGCTGGACTCTCAAAAACTCGTGAAAAAACACTGAGAAAGTTGTAGAGTCTGGTTTACACGAATCACCGTGTGCACAAAATCACTGCCGCGTGTACAGTAACCTCAAATTATTGACAAGCTGAGCTTGTTTCCAGTGTAGCCACTGGCAAAACACAGTATAATTATCAACAATAAACAAACAAAGAAATAAGCTCAAGAAGGAACAACTATTTCTCTGACTAAATCCATCCAAACTTTGAAATATGAAGACATTGCTACTGCCCCTAATAATTCGGCAACCCACTGAGTTTGAAAATTGATGAGTGGACTGCTGAAATGTTGAAAATTAAATATCGTGTTCCCAGTTTACCTTGGTGCCTTGTTACTTTATTTATTTATTTTTTTAGTTCAACAACACACCACGAGGGCTTACAGCCTAAATACTATCGTACCGTGGGTGTCGACAAAGAGGAAAGAGGCAACTTGTTAATTCTGGACCTGAAGGTTTGGAGGTTCGGGGGAGAAGGAAAAACATGTGCCGGCAAAAGAGCGGGCATAACAAGATGTTCTATGTCTGGTGACCTGGACAGTAAAAGGGTGCATTCGCTCTGTTCCCGTGGTAGATCTGTTGGGGGCAGCAGGTGGAGGAACTATGGAAGAAAGCTCCTCTGAGCAGTGCCGGTACAGATATCTATAAAAGAGAGAGAGAGAGGTCACCAGTGGCACGTCGGTGGGCAAGGGATGGCAACCTTTGGGTAAGGGTAGGGTCACCGATGAGACGTATAGCTCTCTTCTGAATGGTGTCCAGGATAGCGAGTGTAGAAGCGGCAGCAGCACCCCAGATATGGGAGCAGTATTCGAGGTTTGGTCTTATTTGTGAAGTATATAAAATATAGAGATTAGCTGGTGCAAAGGATTTGCGAGCCCGGAAGAGGACACCTAATTTCTTAGCAGCGGCTTCTGCAATTGATGTGACATGTTGGTGCCAATTAATATTTCGATCCACAGAGATGCCAACAAGTGAAAAGGACTCGTTACTTTGAATAACTTGGTTGTTTATTGTGACGGGTCTAGGGCTGGTGTATCTCGTATGAGAAAGAAAGCAAGACTGTGATTTGGTGGGGTTGAATTGTACAAGATTTCTACTTCCCCAGTCTAATATTTTTTGGAGATCCACGGAGATAGAACCCTCCATGAGTCTGCGATCCTGATCTAATTGGGCTAAAGAGACAGGCTTAGAATATTGTATATTGAGTGGAGGGTGCTGTCGTCCGCGCAACTGTGAACTGGGTTGGATGTGCTAGAGAGGAGGTCATTGATGTGGAGGAGAAACAAAGTAGGGGCTGAACCTTAAGGAACTCCTGCATTAACTGAATACAGTTTAGAGGAATGGCCATCCACGACAACAGAAATGCTCCGGTTGGAGAGGAAATTTGCTGTCCACGTACAGAGTTTTAGTGGTAGGCCATAGGCCGGTAGTTTATTAAGCAGCGCTGCGTGCCAGACCTGGTCGAATGCTTTGGATATATCTAGAGCGACAATCTGGGATTGGCCGTGTAGTTCCATAGACTTGTTCCAAAAATTGGTGACAAAGGAAAGGAGATCGGCAGTTAATCTGCGCTGACGGAATCCATACTGCCTGTCGTGGATTAGACTGTGTTTTTCAAGAAATTTTAGTAATTCGGTGTTTATATACTTTTCCATCACTTAAGAGATGACTGAAAGGAGAGAAATAGGCCTGTAGTTGCTAGGAAGCGCTTTCTAATCTTTATTGGGGACGGGTTGTACTCGATCAGTTTTCCAGTTACTAGGGAATATGCCTCTATTGTAAGATGTCTGAAACAGACGACTCAGGAGGAGCAAGTTCTGGTGCGCATTTTTTGAGAACAATTGCTGGGATCTCGTCAAGGCCAGAGGCTTTCCTGGTATTAAGAGAAGAGAGCATCTTTCGTACCTTTTTAGTTTTGAAAATGATATCCGTCATTTTATGCGTTACATTGGGGACTGTTGGTGGTTGAACATTTGGAGGTGGGTTGAGAGTAGAATTGCCGGCGAACAACGAGGCAAAAAGTTCAGCCTTGCCCAGGGCGGTAGAAACAATTTCATCCCCTGAGACAAGAGGTGGGCACGTGCTCTTGCAGAAATTATTCCCAATAGATTTAGCAAGAGCCCAGAAGGGTTTGCTACCGCTGGAGCTTAAGAGGACTTTGTTTTTGATGTGGTTATTGAACGAGTTTTTTGCCTTAGAAAGAATGCGGACATAGCGGTTTCTTGCGTTGTTAAATGCTTGACGGTTTTCTTGACTGGGATTGTGTAGAAGCTTTTTGAGAGCTTTGACCTTTTCAAGTCTGGCCTTGTCACAGGATTTAGAGAACCAGGGCTTTTGAGTGGCTGCAGAGAATTTTTGTGTACGGGGACTAAATAATTCCATGCCAGCTTGGATAATTTCAGTGACGTTTTGCGAGATATCAGAGGGGTCAGGATGAGAGAAGCAGACAGACGCCCATAAAAATGAGGAAAAGTAATCTCGCATTTCGTCTCAGTTCGCTGAGTTGTAGTGCCAAACGATACGTGGGTGTGATGACTGTGTGACCTCGGGTTGCATTGCGCAGGGAGCGGTGACCATGTCGTGGTCTGAGCGACCCAGGGGGGCGGTGACTGATATCTCAAAGCAGTCAGGATTTGTAGTAAGAAGGAGATCCAAGAGATTTGATCGGTGTGTTGGGATGCGAGGAAAGTAAGTAGGTTGCTGAACCATATTGGCTAAAGAATTGCTGACTGCAAAGGCTTCCGCTGCTCTTCCTTGTGGATCGGTTTTTGAAGATCCTAGCCATTCCTTATTATGGACATTGAAGTCACCAAGAATAGTGACCTCGGAGGAAGGATATTTAGAAATAAGATGGTCGGTTTATTCAGAAAGGTAGTCAAAGAGCTGGACAATGTTGTTCTCAGAAAGTGGCCGGTAAATGCAACAGATGAATTTAGTTGCAGCACTGAGAGAGAGAGAGAGAGAGAGAGTTTTATCCACAGTATGTCTTTTCTTCCAGGTTCTAAATTGGGAAGTCTGGTGCAGGGTAGATTTATACGGACGTACGCGCACACACCTCCATGCAATCTAAAAGAAGTAAGGAGCTCATACCCCGGGAAATTTAGGTGATTAGTGGCTGTTTTGGCACTGATTTGAGTTTCGGTGAGGAAGAGGAGTTGGGGCCTATCAGCCTGGAGGAAATGGTGGACGGAGTTCAGGTTAGAATTTAGGCCACATATATTTGAGAAGGATATTGTAAATCTCGTTGCTGGCGCGCCCTGTACACTCCTCTCCCGGAGATCCGAATAGAGGGGTATTTTACCTCCGGAATCTTTGGCACAAGTAGGAGCCATGATCATTTTTGCTTATAAGGGAAAAGTTTTGTGTTTTTACTGATAGCAGCAGTGTAAGTTGACACATAAAAAATAAATAGTTTTAATGTTATACGCAAATATTAAACAGTGAATAGATCAGTTCTAACATTATTAGACCTTCTGGAAAGGGAACTCAGCTCTCAAAGAGGTAGAATAGTGTAAGAAAAACATTTGGCACAATGGCAAATAATCAACAAAAGTATGGAAGAGTTAAATCTGACAACAAAATAATGTCAGTGGCAAAAAATTAAAATTTACAGTAAATCGGTGGAAACAGAAGTATATGAGGTGACAGCTTAAAATCGATACAAAATTTGTTAGAGATTTACTTTCCGCACATGTGTTCGATTCTTGATGAAATTTCGCATACGGGCGTGTATTAGAGTGTAGATGTGTGGTTCCAAATATCACCTGATTTTTTTTGAATTTATAGCTCAGACATTAATTTTAATTTTAGTTATTAATTAAATATAAGGTGTCACTGACTATAAGTATATTCGTAGCAATAAATTGATGAACAAATTAAAAAAAAATAGAAGAAAAATACCTGGAAATCTTGTGTTTATATTTTCAACTGTCTGTTCTTAATAGCCTTATCTCTATCAGCATACTTCTTATAGTCTGATTTGCAAATTTGTTATTTTGAAAGGAGAGAGCCTTAAAAATTATTTTATTGGAAAGACAGACGATGAATGTAAGGACATGAACAATATAGGTTAAAATTACCTGCAGCAGTTGCTGGATATCTTCAAGTTTCTTACTAAATATTTGTACCGTGAGCGTTGTACAATATAACACTTTAGTGGGAGTTACTACATCACCAGGCACCATCTTATGGATATTTAAAACCTCTGGATAGGTATATACAGGGTAAGTTCAATTTTTGTAGTGCCTTTGAATCTCAATTTTATTTTTTGACTCTTCTTACAGGGTTTTTCTTAACGGAATTTTATTCTCCACTGGTTCTGTTTCCCACTGGTACCTTTCAGACTGGTATTCTATTTAACTGGTTTATAGTTTGCAAACACATTACTAATTTTACTTAAAATAGATTGGATTTTTCTGGATAAACTGGATTTTATTATATGCTGGCGTTATTGTGTGATTTCTATTTGCGTTGCAATTGGCTTTCTGCTTGATTAGTTTCAAAAAAGACGCCTGGGTTTAATCAGCACAACAGCAAGAGGAGGCAGACAACTGGTACCACCCCCTTTTTAATACTTATTAACCATATTACTGTTCATAACAGTCACGATGGCGGCACTTGACGCCGGTTAGCATAGTTTTATTGTTTTATGTAAACATCTGTGATCACCGATAGGAAAATAGCTTGTTCACTATCAAATATATATATATATATATATATATATATATATATATATATATATATATATATATATATATATATATATTAATAACGCAACTTTTATATTTCTTTTTTTACCGTAATACATTGTAATTATTTTCAATACTTTCTGAACAATTCCTCTTAGTTTATAATATAGGTTTATTTTTTTTTGCATCCACATTAATTATACATGTAAAATATATAAATTGTTTAGAATAAAGTTACAACAAATAACAAATAAACCAAACAATATCCACTAAAGCACAGCTTGTGTGTGGATTATAGGTTTCTTCCATCATTTTAAATGCTTCCACACAAAAAAAATTTCAATTTCTAATATTAAATCAGCATAACGGGTAATCGGGTATCCCACAAGATTATAATTAAATTTTCCACGGTATCAGGATAAGTGAAACCAAGCGGTCCCCCCATATGATTCATAACACTGTGATCCTCTGCGAAACAAACCGACCCGGTACATCCCACCCCAGCTTTATTCACTCTCCATACACAACGAAAATTTCACAACACATACACACTCGTGCACACACACTCACTCACACGCACTCACATTCATTGTTTATATATCCAGTCAATCAAGTCTGGTATCCATGCATAAGTCGGTGAATTGGGTCCGCAGATGCTAGTACCCATTTTCTCGAATTTGGTTTAAAAGCATTTCGCGAAGTGATACTCTTTATATCGTCTGGCAGTTTATTATATAAACGAGTAGAATAGTAGCCGTAACTATGTTGTCCCACTGTCTTATTTGGTCTATTAGTTTTCAGGCCATAGTGTCCTCTTCGTAAGTCATATGTAATGTCACAAGATTCATTGTCGTTAGTAGACCGTCTCATATGCAGAATAACTTTGTATGCAAATATCTGTTCCAGGTTCATTACATTAGTTTCAGGAAACAGTAATCCAGACGGGTAAGCACGTAGTTTCCCAAGTATTATTCTCAGGAACCATTTTTGAACAACGTTTACATCTCTAAGATAACAAGCAGCAGCTAACCCCCCAGAAACTATTCCATACCGAAGATGCGACTCTACAAGGCAGTAATATATTAATTTTAGTTGCTCAAAAGTTAGAACACTCTTCAGGTATTTTAGCCTATGTATTAAATATCTTACTTTTCCTGTAATGAGCTGTGCATGCTTGTCCCATCTCAGATGTTGGTCCAATACAACTTCCAAATATTTATGTGGATAAACTGGCTTGATCTCTATTTCCCTGGATACCTTTAGCGATGTATATTGTGGCTGATTATTACCATAATTCGAGAAAGTCATTTAATGTGTTTTCTCTACATTTATCGCTAAGTGATTGCAATCAAACCACTTTTTGATTCCATGCAAATCTTGCTCTACATTTAGTTTCAACGATTCCCATGTGTCATCACTGTAAAATAGTGCGGTGTCATCGGCAAAGCTCACATTTTTTCCTTTTGTTTGCTGTAGAAATTAGGAATTCAAATAAATTATAAAGAGCAACGGGCCCAAAACACTTCCCTGTGGCATACCGCAAGTAACTTCCTCAAAATCACTAAGAACACCACCAATGTCGACACACTGCATTCTCTGCTCCAAATAACTTTTCAGCAGTTTTTGAGCTTTACCCCTTATTCATATATCATACAACCCACACAACAGTACCCTATGATTCACAGTATCAAATGCCTTTTCCAAATCAAGGAAAATGCACAGGCTACGCTTATTTGTATCTAGCGCCTTATAAATTAATTTCGTTACAGTGATCAGAGCGTCTTCTGTGCTTCTACCCTCTCTAAAACCATATTATAACGCAACATATTATATTACGTTACGTGACGTTGACACGACACACCAGCAGGTGTACCAGTTGAATTAGATAATTCAATAGAGTAGCAGTGGAAGAGGAAGCCACGGCACAATAAAGTAGCAGGTATTACGGCGTAATATTTCAATTCTTTTCTTAACCTCTTTTATTGTAAATCGTTTTAATGAAAATGCTACAAGCGACCCATGAAATTGGCTAGAACCCAGACCAGCGTGTTTCAGATGACGAAAATCACAATAAAATTGGAGACCAAGGCAAACTTTTGCAGTTGTTTGATCTTTTTGTAGGAAAAGGGTACGTTGTATTCACATTTGCGACAGGTTTTTGTCATATTTTACACAGTTTTGCGGATCCTTACTTTTATAGATACCATAGAGTAAGTATACACGACATCATATATTTATCCATTTATTTTCCGACTTTCCAACAATATTTTCTGAAATTACTGCATCGAAGTAAAAACCTGAGACTGACATTTCCAACTGTTTTATTCACATGAAGGTAGCTAAGTTGGTGTTACCTCATAGAGTTATTTTGTATTGTGCGGTAGGCTAACCTGTTGCGTTCCAGCAGCAGTAATTAACCCTAGATGTATTCTCACCATGACTATAAACACAGACCGGTTTCGCTCTAATTATAGCTCGTCGTTGCTCTATACCAACCGCAGCAAAGACACACCTATAAACTAATACAGCTAAGGCATCCAGCGTACTAAAACACTGTGAGATGTACGACAGGGTCGGCAACTTGGTGCGAAATCAGGTAGCATGTTGTCACGACAGCTCCCATCAACAAAAAATGTCATTATAAATAGAGAGTATGTACAGGAATATGTCTAACATTATGGGTTGATTAAAACAAAACCATCCAAGCAATTAATAAGGAAAAATACCTGCCATATTTATAATTCGACAGGTACATTCTCTTTGTAAATAATTATTTTTTTCTGAAAAACGTTTATAACTTTAATGAAATTTGTGACACAATTTTTTTAAGACACTTGCAGTACTTCCATATTTTTATAATTCGACAGGTACATTCCCTTTGTAAATCATTTATCTTTTCTGAAAAATGTTTGTAACTTTAATGAAATTTGTAACACAATTTTTTTAAAGGCACTTGCAGTACTTACATATTATATCTAAGACCAAATTTTAATTGAGGAACTCCATATAAAATATAAATTTTTTCAAATAATCGCTAACTGGGACTCTAATACCGATCTCCAAGGTCCATTTAAATTTAAAGAATTAGTTTTAATAATATATCTTACAAATAGTGTACAATTCTTATGAAAATTCACTACCATAACGTACTTGCTGCGTCTAGGCTTTTTTTTAATTCTCCTGACAACGTACCTACATTATTTAATATAATATGTTATAATTAATCCTACAAGAAGTAACATTAGTTTTATATATATATATATATATATATATATATATATATATATATATATATATATATATATATATATATATATATATATATATATATATATATATATATATATATATATATATATATATATATATATATATATATATATATATATATATATATATATATATATATATATATATATATATATATATATATATATATATATAAATTAATAATGATAAAGTTGGAATTACAATTTATAAATGCGTAATATAATTTTTTTCAAGAAAAACGCTCGCACAGGTTAATTTTTTTGCCAACTTATGATGTAAAAATTACATTTATGACGTCACCCGTTTCTGAATCATGACGTCATCGTACGTTTTTTTAAATGACAGCCATTTTTTTGCTGCCTTCCCTGCCTGACCTGACCTGACCTGCTTACTACCTAAAAGGTGATAAAAAAATTGCTACCTGACATAACAATTTTGTTGAAAAAATTGCATTATTTACTTTAAAAAATAGAAAAGTAAATTTAATAAGAAATGAGAAACATTTCTCACCTTTTTTATTCAGGACGATTTTTCTTTACAATACGGAGGCTTTCCTTAACTTTTATAAAGTGATGAGCACTTGATTTTATGATTTTTGATAAGTTGTCATGTAACTATTTGACAGGTGGAACAAAAAGTAAAGTCAAAATTAATTTTTAACTGTACTCGTTGTGATAATTTACTTACTATTTGCTGCTATCAGTATTTAGTTATCGGACTTTTATCGCAGTATGGATTTGTAATTCAATGAATAAAGACAATAGTGTTAAATCGTGAATTAATTTTAATTATTACCTGATGTTTATAATAAGTAATAGTCTTAGTGGTGAAAGTGTAAAAGTGCTAAAATTAATCAATTCTAATCCTAATTTAATAAAAATGGCAACTTTAACGGAAGGGGAAAGCGTAGAGATATTATTGATGACTGAATATGGCGACATGCTTATAAGTCATCAGGAAGCATGCGACTTGCTTAGCCAACAACATCCCGATAGACCGTCATTTGCTAGATATACAGTAAAGAAATTGGTTGCCAAATTCACAGAAATGGGATCGGTAAAAGATTTCCCTCGACGAGGTCGACCTCGAGTATGTGAAGAAGTCAGATTGGATATATTGCTTGAATCTGAAGAAAATATTCACTATTCTACAATGCAACGAGCCCTAAATAACAACGTGGACCAATCTTTGGTGGTAAAATTATTCAAAGAAGAAAAATATCATCCTTACAAATTTCAATTGATACACAAGTAAAACGATGATGATTCAGATCGCCGTTTACCGTTTTGTGAACAATTAATGTTATGCTGCGACGAAGATCCCAATTTTTATAATAACATTATCTTTCCTGATAAAGCCCCTTTTTGCCTGAACGGGAATTGGTCACGGGAAAATAATCACTGGACTCAAGACTTCTGCAGTCAACGCTTTGGCAAATTGAATGTATGGATGGCCATAATGGGACCCCGTTTCATAGGTGCCTTACTTTTTTCAAGGAAATCTTACAACAGCACGCTACCTAAGTTTCTCAGGATTGGATTTAGTGGCAGCTCTGGTAGTAATTTTTCCAAATGATCACGAGGCAGGTGTAACCCATGAAGATTTTGGTTTTAGCAAGAAAAGGCTTCTCCTCACTTTGGTGCATAGTAGTGGCAGTAGCAGTGGTGGGGAGGCCAACGCCAAGCAAGTAGGCCACAGCGGGCCCTTTTTCCAACCCCAGTAACCCAGCAAGCATGCTCTACTCTTCCTCGGTTTCGGCGCCAAACCGCCTCGACCACGAAATGAAAGATTTTGGTTTCAGCAAGAAAAGGCTTATCCTCACTTTGGTGCATAGTAGTGGTAGTAGCAGTGATGGGGAGGCCAACGCCAAGCAAGTAGGCCACACTGGGCCCTTTTTTCTAACCCCAGTAACCCAGCAACCATGCTCTACTCTTCCTCGGTTCCGTCGCCAAACCGCCTCGACCTCGAAATGAAAGCCGTGACGGTCTTCAATTGGACGGTACCTACCTGTTCCTCGGTTTAACTTTGGTGCAGAGGTCCGGCAATATCTAGATCTCACATTTCGTAAAAAATTGATAGAGCATCGAGGAGCATTTGAGTGGCCACCGCGTTCCCCAGACTTGAAAATTGTTATGTAAGGTATCAATTTATTCTCATCATCATTTAAGTAGTAAGCAGGTCTATGGAAAAACACCAAAAAACATGGCTGCCATAAAAAAATATGATGACGTCACTACTCAGAAGTAGGTGACATCATAATGTAGTTTATATGTCATAAGTTGACAGTTGAAAAGATAAAATTGACCTGTCCGAGCGTTTTTCTTGAGAAAATTAAATAACGCATTTATGAATTATATTCCAAGCTTTATCATCACATTTTACATACACACATCTACTATTTTTTTAAAGAAAATTCCATAATCCATTATAACTTTTGTAAATTCAAACTAGTCAACAGTTTAATTTAAATATGGATGCTTTATTATTATATTCGTCCCCAAAAAATCATATCACACAGTATAAAATCTCGAGTCAGGTTTTTATCCAATCAAGTTTGTTAATTTTTCGTATAAGTGTTATATTTGGTACTTTTTTGCCACTGAAGACTTTTTTCTATATTTATAATTTTGGTAGGTACATTTATATTTTAGTTGGTATCATTACCTTTAAAAATTGCACCTTTTACTAAGGGGTGTATTTCAAACTGAAGGCAATCCTTGATGACAACCTGCAACTACATTGAAAATAGAAGTTTTTGTTATTTTTTTTGTTAACATGCAATGAAATGTGCTTTCTTGAGATCTAAACCGTCACAGATTTGGACATGCCACAGAAATTAAATTCATAAAAAACGTTTCTTGTGATACCCCGTATAATGATGATTCAAATGGGGAAATTCTTAAGTAAGGAGAAAAGGCAAGGAAAGCATGGCAGATAGCAATATAAATATTCATTAAGGCATTTATTCAATGTAAGCAACTCGGATGAAACACTTCTCGAGATTGTATAATAATAGGCTCAATAAAGGGTTTTGACAAAAATGCCAACGCAATTAAATTCTTTTTACTTGTTCTGGGCAAACACAAAGATTACTTCGTTTCTTTTTGAATGAATGTGGAAGGAAATCTTCAACAATAAAATGAGTTATTCATGGCTAGAGTAAATAAGGAATCTGTCGAGAAAAGTGTGTTTCATTTACTTTAATGAAAGACAAGATGTTCCTGTAGCATGAAAGTTTCCTTTCAAACACTTAATGGCTACTAATTACCAATTTTGATTATTATGTTTCTTATGCAAAGAAATTAATTGTTTTCTTAAAAAGAGTAATAAAACATTATAGACATTTTGAAAGTGTTGTTGCTTTTTAGGTACTTGGGCAGGTTATTGTTGTAAAAAGTGTATCGTCGCCCTCACAGTTAAAAGGCGATATCCCCTTGTCGACTCAACCATGGCTTACTGCCTCCAGCACCTATATTCATTTACTCGTAGTTTCCGCACTTCATCTATTACACCAGGATCTTCAAAAAGTTTCCCTCTTGCTCTGCCTCTTCCATTTTTTTACAAGCGTGTGTCTTCCATTTATGTCTCAAAATACGTTCAATAAATTTTGGCTTCCTACTTACTCCTTTCAGCAAGCATCCTACTTCTGCCACCACCTAGCAAACGTTTATTGATGTTTACATCATTGTATCTCGCCTCTGTGATTTTTAGTGAATTTGCGCAGAAAAGAATTATTAATAAGGTGATTGCGACTTTGTTGAACTTTGAACAACCTCTTCAAATCGGGGGCGACTACTCCAGAAGCAATATTTGGGATAGTTTTAATTCTTAAAGATACACACACACACATACATACATACATATATATATATATATATATATATATATATATATATATATATATATATATATATATATATATATATATATGTTATGATTACATATGTGGTATTTATTGTTTAAATTTTATATATGTAGGTTTTGTATTATTTAGAGTGTCATGGTTATTGAAGTATGGAGCGTCCATGAAGCTCCATCTCCCCCTAGTGGACCGGCGCTCATCCACACTCGAAATAACATTAGGCACGTTATCTTGATCGGGTTGCTTAAGGCCGAAAGAGTCTAACTCTATCTTCTGTCTCTGCACACAGTGCACCAGCGGTTGTCTTTTCTCCCAGAAGTATTTTCTTATCCGCCAGCATTCTCTGTCACCCATGACTTCCACCGAGAGAAGTCCACGTTCCCCCATGTCTAGACGCATCTACAAGCGGTGCAAGAAACTCCTTGGATGCAGCGTTTGTTGCTTTTTCATAACGAACCAAATCCTTCTGTCAAACTCCTGAAGAGCAGTTATTGACCAGTTGAAGATGCCACAAGTGTATGTAGCAACAGGGACTGCCCAAGTTACATGGCTCTGATTTTATTTCTACCGGACAGGTAGGTTTTGCACACTTTCCTCACCCTAGCCTATACTTTGTCCTCCACAGCACCTCTGTTGTCTTCACAGAGAGGAGTTGTTGGCTGTGCAAGTACTTGTGGTGGCCATCAAAGGCGAGGCCCTTAATTATTTTTACTAACATTAGCGTCATATCCTGCTCTGTTAATGGTCGGCCGCTTTTAACGTGGAGAACCGCACAAGTTTCTAGCCCGAATTCCATACGGATCGCGTCGCTGAAGGCCTTCACAATCTTCACAATGCTTCCCAGCTCATCAGCATTTTTAGAGTAGAGCTTCAAATAGGCCATGCAGAGCTGGCGAGTAACCCGTCCTACATTACTGCGTTCGATATTATATCCATAGGAAGTCTTGTTTAACATGTGACTTAACGGGTTCATAGCTAGACAGAACCAGACGGGACTCAAACTCTCCCTCTGGAAGATACTTCTGTTGATGTCAAGTTCCAGTTGAGTGGTTGTAGCATCCGAGCTTCGTATCATGAGGTGTGTACGCCAATTTTTTATGCATGCTTCGAGGGCTCCTGTGAGAGATGCGTCCACCCTGTGTCTGTGTAGTCGCAAGACTTCGAGTAGCCAAGTGTACGGTAGGGAATCAAATGCCTTGCGGTAGTCGATCCAATACGCTTATTTTTTACACTATGATGTGATAAGTTTGTCAGTGACGAGAAACTCCTGCAGATCCAGCATGCCTATGCGTTTTTTCGGCATCAATTTTGTTTTGTCGCGAGAATCAAATTCTAAATTGTGACCTTTAATTTTTCTCGCCAGAATTGAAGTAAATATTTTGTATGTCGTAGGGAGGAAAGTGGTTGGGCGGTAATTTTTTGGGTCGGACTGATCCCCGGATTTGTACAGCAAGTTGGTGAGACCCCCTGTCAGGGATGGTGTTATAGACTTCGGGGTGCTAATTAACTATCTTAAATACTGCCAGAGTGCCATCTACCTTGCCGGAAAGTACTTCCACCAAAAGTTGCAAATGCTGTACGGTTCAGGAGAACGTCAAGTTTTTTTTCCTGATCTCTGACTGCACGTTGGAAAGGTCGATGTTAAACCTCGCCATGGGCGGCAACTAATCACATTCACTTCGCAGTCCCGCGAGCCAGCTTGCGGTCTCCTCGTAACTCACGGGAACCGACGAGATTGATGACCAATATGCCTTGATGGATTCTGTGTTTCGTGACTGTTGTGTTGTATGATGTGGATCGCCTTGCTCCAGTTTTTGGTACATGACTCACCGATTGACTGCGAATAAGTATTCCTGCTTTCGGCGTTCGGCGGCTTCACGGTATCATCTTATACGAGCTTCGAGAGCCGCAACGCGGCCCTAAGATACTCGTCATTCTATCGCAGCCGTGGTCCTCGATCTTTAATTACTTTAATTAGAGTGGCACCTATTCGTAGAATAATGTCTTGGATGCTGTGGTGGACAATTTTGCCAACTGCATCCTCTTCTTTAAACTAATTCTGCAGGTAGGAAATATCTTTACGGATTATGTAGATACGGTTCTCAATGCGCTTCATCTAGTGGGATGCGCTTGCAGTAGACGCTCGTACGTGCGCTCCTCACGCAGATCGGCAGCCAAAATGAAATTGACTCGCTCTAAGAGTTAGTAAGTTTGAGGTTTTGTGGTGGCTTTGGTATTTTAAGCAGTATTTCGGTGGGTAGGCCCGTCATAAATCATCATTTATCATTTATTATTATCCATCATTTATTATTATTTTTACTATTATTACTGTTATTATTATTATTATTATTATTATTATTATTATTATTATTATTATTATTATTATTATTATTATTATTATTATTATTATTATTATTATTATTATTATTATTATTATTATTATTATTATTATTATTATTATTATTATTATTATTATTATTATTATTATTATTATTATTATTATTATTATTATTATTATTATTATTATTATTATTATTAATGATTAAAAATGTTGGACAAAGTCACCATATTCCGCTACAACCTGTTTCAGTTTCTCCATTTACATTTGGACAAAATAATCATGGTTACGACGACAGGACGACATCGCCTATTGACTGTGATGATGATATTATAAATACTTGTTGCCTCATCATGTTGTTTTCATGAAAATGTATCCCTATTCTACGTCTAATGAGAAATTACATGCTGTCGCAATTGTGCTGATGTAATCATATGTCAGAGTAATTCATGCGTAAAAGTCTGCTCGTGCTTACATGTTTCAACTTGTTTATAAATTTTTCATCAGTATCATGAATGTGTACATGCGTATCTCGCAGACAAAGAGGAAATTGAGTTAATTTAGAATCGCTATTACAGTGTCCTGCATGTTAAATTTATTTAGAGATAAGTCACGGAACACCGGAATCTCTTATAAATGCTAGCAATTTATCCAAGTTTAGGGAGTTTCATGTATCTCTACAGTGAAATATGTTATTTCATTATAATTTAGAAACACATATGTAGTTGACAACAACTCCCAGAAATCTGTCACAACAAATATATTGATTTTCTCAAAAATACGAACACCCAGGTAAGAGTCGATCAACTGCAATAAAGTTTTCTATACTAATCTGTTTTGTGTCTGATATGAAATGGTAACAGTAAGGAAACAAAATTGACAGGAGTACCCTTTTGGTGAATTTTCGTAGATAAAATTCACTAATGCAGAGATCTCGACTTTTGAATTTTGAAAAAATTTCTTGAAATAAGCCCGAACTAGGCCCCCTACAACCCACATCCGGGGTCACTTTCTATTTTCACATATTATATATATATATATATATAGATATATATATATATATATATATATATATATATATATATATATATATATATATATATATATATATATATATATATATATATATATATATATATATATATATATATATATATATATATATATAGATATATATATATATATATATATATATATATATATATATATATATATATATATATATATATATATATATATTTATATTTATATATATATATGGTGGCACATTGAAAACGAAACAGACCGATTTGCGTCCAGAGAAAACTCTTTTTTTAAGAAACGCTGAAACACGTCAATTGTAATATTGAGAGGGACATGTTTCAACATAAAACTCAACTTTGTCACATCAACCCCTTGAGGGTGGTGATAACAACCCTTATATTTTAAATAGGGAACATGTGTCGAGGGGTACATCATTTGAAATCTCTTTCTTTTCTGAATTCAGCACACTAATTTTTTTGGAAGTTCTATCAACTCGTTAAAAAATTATTCACAGTTGAAGATGCAAAAACGCATTTCACTCATTCCGATAAGAAATGTGCTGATAGTGAACGTTTTGTTGGTTTGTAAACAAAAAGTTGACTATCACAACATTTCTTACCGGAATGAGTGAAATGCGGTTTATTATTTCAGTATATCTGTCGGTTTGATACTTGATTGTACTACCGAAAATTAATTTCACAATGGTGTATTTGGAGAGTTGAAATAATTATTCTTTTTTTCAAAAACGATGACTGTGCCAACCGTACCGCAAATTTGTTTGATGAACGACATCCGAACAGACATGTTAACAGAAAATACATTTTGGAGTTAGTTGTAAAGTTTCGACAAAGTGGTTCAGTAGCCAACAAAAAACGGGATGCTGGACGTGAATTTCCGGTTAGAAATGAGACTACTGAGATTGAAGTTTTAGGACAAATTGCTGCAGACCCAACTTTGAGCACGAGAAAATTGACCACTGTTTCAAACATAAAAAAAGGACTATTCAAAGAATATTGAGCATCATAAATTTCACCCGTATAAAATTGATCTTGTACAACAACTGAATGAAGATGATTTTGATCGGCGGCTGGAGCTTTGTGACGTTATGACTGCACGAATAGCTGATAACGGGAACTTTATGTTCAATATCTGTTTTTCAGATGAGTGTATATTTTTATTAAACTCTACAGTCAATCTTCATTATTGTCGTTATTGGGCGCATAATAATCCAAGAAATTTTCACGAAGTCCACACTCAAACTCCACAGAAATTGAATATCTGGACTGGCATTTTTGGAGACCGTTTAATCGGACCAATTTTTCTTGATGGAAATTTGTGTGGCGAAACGTATTTGGAGTAACTAGAAAATATCGTTTACCCTCTACTAATTGACACTGTTGAAAATGATGATCGCTATCAAGAAAATCAATTAGTGTTTCAACAAGATGGAGCTCCTCCGTATTTTTCACAACGTGTTAGGGAGTTTTTGAACAGAGAGATTCCAGAGCAATGGATTGGGCGTAGAGGTGCTATTGAGTGGCCCCCTAGATCACCGAATTTAACTCCTTTTGACTTTTTTCTATGGTGCCATTTAAAGTAGAATTTTCGCAAAAGAACCGGAGTCTCTGGAAGAATTACGACGACGCATTGTTGAAGAATGCCCTCTAATAACTCCACAGATGCTCCAGAATGTCAGAGCTCGTTTTGAACCAAAATTTGTGCTTTTGTATGGAAGCTGGTGGTCAACAATTTGAACACTTACTTAACTGAATACACATTTTTGAATGTTTGGTTTTGCTTTTTAGTTTTTTTTAACGAAAAATTGACTAATTAGTGCATTTCTTAACACAATGAATGAAATACGTTCTTGCAAATCCAACTGTGGATAATTTTTAAACGAGTTGATACAATTTCCAAAAAAAATAGTGTGCTGAATTCAGAAAAGGAAGATCTTTCAAATGGTGTAACACTCGACCCATGTTTCCTATTTAAGATATAAGGGTTGTTATCACCACCGTTAAGGGGTTGATGTGACAAAGTTGAGTTTTATGTCAAAACATGTCCCCCTCATTATTAAAATTGACGTGTTTTAGCGTTTCTTAAAAAAAAATTCTCTAGGCGCAAATCGGTCTGTTTGTTTCGTTTTCAATGCGCCACCCTGTATATATATATATATATATATATATATATATATATATATATATATATATATATATATATATATATATATATATACATTGATAACTGAAAAAATTTGGCAGGTACCCGCTCTTTCTAAATGGATTGGATAAGCTCATCCAGGAAAATTGGACTGGGTTTTCCGAAAAAATTTTGGGTTTTCCTTCGAAGAAAAATGTTATCTCCGAAAGTAACGAAGCTATAGCAATTCAATTTGGTACGTAAATTGACGTTACAAAAATGAAACCATATACCAAAATTCAGATGTTAATGTTGCAAGCAGAAAAACGTTATAAGCAGTTAAAAAATGTTTGGTGCCAGATCTTTTCTATGAAAATTCAGTACCATAAAAAACATCCTGCGTCCAAACTTGTTAAATTTTATTTAATTAAAAAATTATCTCTTTAGTTTTACGTTTCCTTCTGTCTAAAGCATTATTTCGTAGCAATTTCTGCTGAATTTATTGTCATTATGCCTAAGCGCCGTTTACAAAACTACTGCATTGTTAGTATGTGCCGGTTTTTCAATAAAATAAATTTCACACCGTATAGGACGCAGTGTGTCAACTGTGATATAGTGTTGATACAGGTGGTATAAAAAAGTAATCCACAACCGTCCTCATAGATCCGGACGACCTCGAGCAGCTTCAGCACGGGAAGATCGTCATATGAGGCTTGCGGCGTTACAAGACATAATTTACAGAACACGGTCAATTGGAAATTGCTTTATGCATTATGAAATTGCATTATGCATTATACATTATAGATTCTACGTTATATATATATATATATATATATATATATATATATATATATATATATATATATATATATATATATATATATATATATATATTATTATATATATTCGGAAACTCAACCCGCCAACACATACATTTTTTCTAGAAAGTGTATTGTTCCACAGAGCGTCAGTATACGTACAATTTAACACAAAACCATCCATATCTTTTAAAATACCTTGTATAATGTATCTAAGCCTTATATTAAAAGAATTAGAAAAATATGGGCTTTCTAAATTTTAAGTAACATACAGGCATTGCAATCAAAAAAACCTAAGTTTGCTTCTCACCTGAATTACGAAACTCCCTGTATAACTCAGAATAATTTTAGATTATGCACCGTTACTCCCCCTATTACTTTTTTTGGAGCTTTTTTGATATCTATAGAAACCAAGGAGTTATCGAACTTTGTGTCTTGGTTGGTATACCCTAGGGGTCAAAGAAAGTAAGGAGGCAAAGAAATAGTAATTAATTTAAAAATTACATAAAAAAGAATGATCAGATCTGGGTTAGCATTAAAAAGAAGATTTCAACATAAATCAGAAACAAAAACTAAAGTTATTAAAGGCAACGAAGAATTGAATACAAGACCAGGAAATCACCGAATCAAACAATTAATTATTAATAATAATTCAATGCGCTCAGTCTCGGACAAACTCATTTTCCTTTACCTACCTTAACTTACTACAGATACTGAGTGAATATTGAAACCTGTGATGAGCACTAATAAGTACAACTTGAAATAAAGTCTGGACACAGCAAGTGCGTTATGGTAGTGAATTTTCATACAAATGTTTTTGATAGCAAATATGTTCTTTTATGAAAGCAGCCATCAAATTGGGTTACCAGTATCGTCACCTATATAGTAGAAACAATGTAGCATATTTCATCAAAACAACTTTATTGTTTGCAAAAGTACAACAATGTTCCGCCAATAAACTACAAATTTCTCGAAAAAACTGCTCGATCTTCCTAGACAACAAATATTTTCATGCTATTTACACACCTGCCAAGATATAATTATTCAAAAAACGTTTTGCGACCAAACTATCTGCAACGTTTTCATGAAAATTTGCAAAGAATTTTTTTACCGAAAATCTACACACATTTTTTACAATAACTTCCTATAACCATTTATTATTAATTACAAAATTTTAACAAAAATCTTACAAAAAATGATTTCTACGAAACAAAAAAAATTCTGGAAAAACTCCTCCAATTTTTTTTACACCAACGGAGATCCCCTATGTATTGGTAAATACGCCGTATTATAATTTTTGATATGTGCCAAAAATGTTAAAAGTTGCAACACAATTGAAATAACTCGAGAACGATTAACGTTATCAAATTCTTTACCTACAAGCATGCATCGATAGAAAATGTAAAAATCCGATAATATAAGTCGTGTTCGATTAAAAAAAATTGTCACTAATACTTTAAGGGCCACCTGTGATTGTCAAAATAATTTTACAAGATCACAGTAGCGAATTTGTTGTACGAAAATTCGACAAAAATTGTGGACGATCAAACTACAAAGTCTATAATTAAAAGCGCTGCCAAATCATCAGAGAAAGTGCCTATTTTAAATACATTTTCTTCAAATATTTTAATGAAATGAAGGACATTGATGGTTGACGCTGAAACTTAATATTACGCAAAAAACTTCTCTTGCGGTATTTTGTCTACATAACCTGTATTCATTTCAAGTGTCTAAGGGTTGCTAAGTTCGACGCTACAAATCGCAAATTTGACGTTTTAAAAAGAAAATATATAATATTTTCAAAGTAATTGTTCTGGTATTTTTTGACCTTTTTGCCACAAAAACCTTAATCTTTGTTTGTAGAGTAATAGATTTTGTTATCCACACAAAATATTTTGGGTTTGTGCGTTTCTCTGGTCATCAGTGGCACCCAAATTTTCGATCTTTAATATAATTTTTTCCTTTTAACTTAGTGATCTAAATTTTGATATGTTGTATACTTTTCATAATTTAAACTTCCTAACCAAATTGGGTTTGCACAGATTGGTTGAGATCCAAAAATTTTCCGAAAAATAACAAAATTTCGGGGAAAAACTGGTCCGATTTTCCTAACTAACGACACAAGCCACTTGCAAAAAGAACACACTCACCAAATTTCATTAAAATCGGCACTTTATTTTTCCAGATATAGGTGTGATGCAAACACACACACAGATATATATATATATATATATATATATATATATATATATATATATATATATATATATATATATATATATATATATATATATTGTTACATCCATCTCTATGAGAATGAAGTTTATGAGCTTGCTTACTTCTATGCTCACAGGCATCTTGTAAAGTGTGTTGGTAACAACGAACACTCTAGAATTATATTTCTAGAAGGTACCAGAAGTGACAAGTGTAGAACAGTGTAGGAGGTCTAGAATCTCTATGGACAGTATAAACAGGCAAACCTATATATATATATATATATATATATATATATATATATATATATATATATATATATATATATATATATATATATATATATATATATATATATAAGCTGATCCCGGATATGTTTTCTAGGGGGCCTAGCTTGCGCTCATGTGAATCAGTTTTTCCAAAATTTAAAAGTCGCGACCTCCTCATTAGTAAATTTGTTCTACGAAAATGCACTAAAACCCGGTTGACCACAATACAGTTTTGAGACGTGCCGATCGCTTCGCCAACAAAGTCAACGTCATCGGTGAGATGAATAAACTAAGCGAAAAAAAACTCTCACTCCTATTTATATGTTACTTGTTTATCCGCTTGGTTTAGTCATCCCTCTGATAACGCTGACTTTGTAGGCGAAACGATAGTCAAGTATTAAAATTGTATTGTGATAAATTAGGTTCTCCAAATTGAGATTTTATATATAGATACTGAACCCAAGCGCTAAGAAGGGTAGTTCTGTTACTATATTTTAAATTTTAACATCTTGTAATGAAAATTGGATTGAGGTTACCTAATGTAATAATCTATTGATGTTGAAAATTAATTGCTGCTTTCTATCTCAAATAAAGGGGCACTTTGTATAAGGTACTAGCAAAATCCTCTAAGCTAATTAACTTCTCTATTTTAGTGGGTAAAAACTATTTTCTGAGGTACCAAAAACATCGAGCTCATGTTTATTAAGGTATAATTGATTTTAGTTTAATCCAAAATTCCATTTACATAACTGGGATTATGACATCGTGTTATGTATAGATCATCAGATTGTACGCATATTTCTATGATAGAAGTTCGCCCTTGGAATTCGGATAGCTCGAATGAACAGCGATTTTATTGACTCAACCCTCTACTGCGCTGGTTTATCTCCTTATTCGTTTACAACATCTACAGATATTGACATTCGTAGTGATAGAAATCTTAACTGAGAGAAGATATCCAGTCTCGTTTTTCGATAACCTATATAAATTAAATGCAAAAAAAAAAACCCAAAGCAAAAATCTGCAACAAAAAATTACGCTTTTATTACGAAATGTGTAACTCTACGCATAAAACAAACGCTGGGGTACGGAAAGTGAGTTGAAGTAGCTAATTCTCATTTGAAAAAAAATATTCGAAAATTCGATGGTCATATTAAAAATCAAATCAAAATTTATTTGCAGTAAGACAAGAGTTTGGGTGACTTAACCTGAATAATTATTCCAAAGTTACAAAAGTTGTTATTCTCAAGAATAGAAGCAATCTATACTGTACTTTTGACGATTGATTTGGGTGGTGGTCTTCACTCTGATGAAACTAACATTGCTAGTGCGAGTGATGGAAACGGCACGTACCAAAGAATAGATGAGGTAGAATACTTAAAAAACTTGGAAACAACAGAGTGGGATGATATTATTTATTGTGAAGATGTGCAGGGTGCTGTGGATGGGTTTGTAAATAGACTAAGTACTATAGTACAGAAGTCAAAGGTTGTATTACCTATTAATAAAACTAGAAAGAAAAGCCCATGGATAACGAATGGTCTTGTTGCATCACTTAAAACTAGAGACAAATTAAAAATTAAGTGGCTTAATGACAGGAATAATAGGCAACTGGAACTGGAATATAAAGTCTATAAAAACAAGTTGACTAATTTAATAAAGATTACCAAGAGTAATTACTATAAAGGTAGGGTCGTGAATGCAGGAAAAGATACCAGGAAAATATGGAATGTTATTTCAGACGTTGCATTGCATTGCATCACATCCAATTACAAGGTGGTTATTGTTCCCCTTGCAGTAGGTAATCAATTTTCAGATTTCAACTGAAGAAGGTTGGTTGGAGCCGTGAGAATAAGCCACAATGAAGTGGTACGAGATAAAAAACAAATAGCAAATATTTTCAACAGGTATTTTGTTTCAGTGGGTGCTGAGGACTCTAGTGTTGGTACACAAACAGTGCATTATCAGACTGCAAGATCAGGCGCCAGTTCGTTTTTCCTCCGCCCTGTTTTTGGTAGTGAAATTACTATTATAAGTGACAAATTAAAGGCAAGATCTGCACCTGGCATGGACGGATTGGGTGGTAGGCTTTTTAGAAAATCGTTCACATAATAAACAGAGTTTTTGAAACAGGTTTGGTGCCCGAGCAGTTTAAGATATCTGTAGTTTCGCCCATATTCAAAACAGGAAGCCGAATTGACCCCGCCAACTATCGTCCCATAAGCTTACTTAACACGTTGGCCAAAATATTTGAGAAAGCACTTTATTTACGACTTACTGAGTATTTTAATAAAAATAACTTAATATCTATTGATCAGTTTGGCTTCAGGGAAAACTATTCTACCGAACAGGCGCTACACAAACTTTGCTCGAGGGTATTGACTAATTTTGATAAAGATTTAAATGGAATATTTTTAGACCTTTATAAGGCATTTGATACGGTGAGTCACGACATACTGATGCAAAAACTGGACCGGGTGTGTGTAAGGGGTGTAGGCCTCACTTTAATTGGGAACTACTTGAACAACCGACAGCAGGTAGTAAAAATAGGTAATGTTCTAAGTAATCCAAGAGGAATAAAATGTGGGGTTCCTCAGGGATCTATACTGGGGCCCATACTATTTTTGATTTACATAAATGACATCCTTGAGAAATTTGAGACCCGCTGCGATCTTGTAGCTTATGCGGATGATATTGTGATGATGTATGGTGCAAATACCTGAAGCGAGGCTGTTGTGTGTAGTTCTAATATTTTTCAAGACCTTGTTGCGTCTTTGGCTTCTAACAATCTAAATCTGAGCGCAAAGAAATCGAACGTGATCACTTTTTCACCTACGAGGGTGGGTCTCCCGCACATTGTTCCCGTAATATGAGTGAAAGATGAAATAATCAAGTGCGAGACTAACGTGAAGTATCTGGGGATCATTATAGGTCAGCATCTAAAATAGAATTGTCATCTTGAAACCCTGAACAAAAGGCTCAGAAAATTTGCACTTATTTTTTATATTCTACGAGACATCTTAAGTCAAAGGATTTTGCTTCTGACGTATGATAGCTTGGTCCAGTCAATTTTGAGGTATGGAATATCGTGTTGGGGATCGGCATATGACACTTACATGAATCCTCTACGCATCACACAGAACTTTATAATGAAGACTATATTGAACAAGGAGATTAAATATCCCACTAACTTGCTGTATAACCAGGCAACCGATGTACTTAATATTACTGGATTGTACATAATGGCACTCATACAATATACGCACACAACTATAAGCCTTCAGAAATTGTTAACGCATGGTTACAGTACAAGGGGCAAAATGGGTGATTTTATGACGGCTGCGGCGTGTAGGAAGAACATTACACAGCGTTATGTATCGTACCTTGGTCCAATGCTATGAAACAAGTGGATTAGTAATTTGTTGTAAATATCGGATCTTCCTCTTTCCTCCTTTTTATTGTGATGAGAGTGAGTAGACTTTAATCGCGGCTGATTGTAGAGATCATTTAATGGTAAAGAATAGAGATAAGATTGGAGAACTGGATCATACGGACGTGATACGTCCTGTTGCACTGTTGCTGGAAAGATGCATGCAACTGCTCTGTACAATATGTAGGAGGAGTTTTTCAGCACATACAAGTTCTTCTGAACTTACGTGCTACTGTTCTTTAATATTAGTCAGTAAGTATTATTGTATGTATAGGAAATAAATAAATAACTAAAATAAGTATTGACTTCAAAGCAAAAAATCGAAAAAAAAAAAACTTAGGAAAATAATTGTCACTATATAATAAAACGATTCTCCATCCCCACATTGTCAACATACCTGCAGAGTGCCCTTAGTCCGAGTCTATTTGTACCCGACAAGAGACATGACAGGCCATCGTAATCTTTAAGGTTCTTACTGTTAACCCTTTACCGGAATTGCGGAGTCTCTGGGACTCTTGGAAGAATAAACTGTTTAGTAACTATTGTATTTGTTAATCAGGCATCACGTGTTCTTTGGTAGCTTCCAGTCGTGAGGTGATCAGTCACGTGCTCAGTCGACTTCAGCCTATCATCAAAGCAAGTGTGTATTACAAAGGTCTTAGAATCCGTGGGACTACACAGTTAGTGTAATATTTTCAATTTTAGTAACTATGCCCGACAATCCAAAAAAAAGTTAGAATTACAGATCGTAACTTTGAAGGAACTGTGCTAAAATGGTTTTAGGAATGTGACACAGAGTTGTCAGGCCAATCCTGGCGATCCTGATAGCAATATTACTACTAATAATGCTATCACAAGTGATCACGAAACAGCTAGTGAACTTTCTGTCAGTGAATCTGATGACCAAGATGAGATGCAAGTTACTGAAAGTTAAGAGGGTAATGACAAAATTGATACAGTTAAAAAATATTTTTATGGAAAAAAACAGATATAAGTAGGCTGCCACTGAACCAACCGGAAAGGTAAGAACACCAGCTCGCAATATATTGCCACAAAATAAAAGTACTTTACCAAAAATTGAACCGGTAAATGCATCGCAGAAATTTTTCCCACGAGATATACTGGATATATATTATACAAATTTGAAAATTCAAGAATTTCGTAATAAGTCATCAGGCAGTCAGAATCGGACAGAATACAGGGAAGCAAGTTCTGTTGAAATAAATGGTTTTCTAGGATTTTTGGTATTAACTGCTGCTTTTAGATATAATACCGAGGATATTGAATCAATTTTTTTCAACAGACGGAACCGACCGGGAAATTTTTCGACTGGTAATGTCAGCAAAAAGATTTGCTGTTTTGTTAACTTGCCTAAGGTTCGATACCCACGAGGAAAGAATTCTAAGAGTGAAAATGGATCCAGCTGCAGCGTGTTCATATATTTATGTAAAAGTCAATCGAAATTCCCAATCAGCTTACTCGTTGGGAGCTAATGCAACTGTGGATGAAATGTTGGTCGGCTTCAGTGGCAGGTGTAAATTCAAAATGTATTTACCGAGCAAACCAGTGAAATATGTGTTAAAAGTCCAATGTCTTGTTGACGCTCGAACCCACTACATATATAATACATATATTTACTGTGGCAAGGGCACTGATTCATTAAAAGATGTTACAGATGAAGAAAAACGGTTCACTATTCTAACACAACCCATTATTTGTCTTTGTAAGCTATATATGAAAGCAGCAGAAACATTACCGCTGATAATTGGAAATGAACTTACTTACTTTGGAACAATGAAAAAAAAAACGGGAAATAGCCAAGGAAATTTTACCCTAAAAAACAAGACAGATGGGATCTACATTGTATGGCTTTACAAGTAATAAAACATTGATTTCTAGAGTACCAAAGAAAAACAAAGCTGTTGTAATGATTTATTCGATGCATCACTCCATATAGGATGATAATGGTTTGCCTGAAATTAATGCCTATTATAATAATACAAAATCTGGAGTGGCTGCTGTAGATGAAAAATGCAGTAAATATTGCTGTAGCAGAAGAAGACAAGGTTGGCCTATGGCTCTGTTTCATAGATTTGTGGATATATGTTCAATAAATGCATATATCATCCATTAGTGATGGGGAAAAACGAATATTTTCTGTTAACAGTTGAAGCCGTTAACGTTATTTAATAATAACCGTTGAAAATAACGGCTTCAGTTATTTTAAACTGGATAGTCGATCGATAGTATCCTACATTCCCAAAGCTGTGAGCGAGAGCGAGCACACTAGTATAAATGCATTGTATTTTTACCCCGTTATTTCACGTAGTGTATAAATCTCAAATTTTGTCGATATGAAAAGGAAACAAAGGGTTAAGAAATTATAATAAGCGTGTCGTAAATCTTTTGCCACTCTGAAGTGAAACTTTTAGAAATCAGAAAGGAGTCTTATATTAGTATTTACTTAGATGTTTTAGGAATTATAAACTAGTCATTTCTAACAAATTTATTTAATGAGGGGTCTTTACGTAAATGTCAATGCCACAGCAAGAATCAATAAATATCATTATTTATCACGTCTTGGGACGTTAGACGTTAGAACTTTTATTGCTACACAGGGAGTGATTTTAAGAACTCCATAACCTAACGCAGCTCATATAATTCCGGTAAAGAAATTTGCCTTTATTCTGTACATATGGTTTGTTATTACATTATGCTTTTATTCTTTCTTAGAAATATCTCTATCTCTAGTTACATTTTCGGTTCACTGGTCATCTTTATCAGTCCACTTTTAAAAACTGTGCAAACAACAGCCAACAGTATAAAAAATTGAGTTTGAGTTTGAGTTTTAAAAAAAAATTGCAAGATATATAGTATTAATTGTTTATTTACTTATTTTAATATTCGTTGTTTTACAATTAGTTACAAAAATTTCAAAGGGCTGTAACTTGGAGAAGAAGGGGTTTCAAGAAAACTTAATAAAAAGACACCCCTTATTTTTCTCCAAAGAATCACTCTGTAAAATTTTTCGCATCAATTTGGAAACATCCTGTATATATATGTATATATATATATATATATATATATATATATATATATATATATATATATATATATATATATATATATATATATATATATTAATTTAATTTTTTATATTTAAATGTATATAGATATTAAAAAATGTTGTATCATTATATTTTTTTATCAATTTGATAACTATTATCAGACAAACGAAAATGACGTGTTAACTGTTTTCTTAGGTAATGTATATAAATTTAAATAAATAAGTACTTTTCACGTGAAATAACCCTATTTTGCGTTGTCTATAGTAAAAGTAATAACACGTTTTTACAGAAATTCATCTTTTCACCCAACATTTTTTATTATTAAATATTTGGCTTTACATACTAGTGGGAAACTCAACTGTTTCAAAAATAAAAGCTTCTCAGTTTAACAGAATCTCTCTGTGTAGTAGTGTCCGTATGCCGTATCCCCATCAACAACCGGTTAAAGTTAAAATTAAAATTAAACCGTTTTATTGTACCGAATATCGTACGTCCCTAAAGCTGTGAGCGAGAGCGAGCACACTAGTATAAATAATTGTGAAGTACAGTCCTCTCTATACTGTATAACCATACATATTTAGCATTCCCAATCTCAAGGCTATTCATCCCGTTAAATGGTTAAATAACAGTTGCCGATGAAAACCAATGTTTATTCATCGAACCTAGTTGCAGTAGAACTGAAACAGACACGACTCCGAATTCTAGTTTAGTGTAAAAAGCGTTACTTTTTAAGCTGTTATTTTTATAAATCCATAACTGGTGGTTACCGTTACGGCTCGGTAACCGTTTAAAAATAGCTGACAGTTAAATAACGACCCATCACTATCATCCATCAGTCTTGTGCCAACGCAAATCAGCTAGACAGACTCGATTTTTTTTTAAATTATTGGCCAAACAACTATATGCACCGCTCCTTCGTGAAGGATCTCAGAAAACAAATTTACCAAGAGAGCTAAAAGCAGGTATTTGCAGAATTTTGAAGCTGGCACCAGAGGCACCAGCTGATGCTCAAGAAGTGTTGCCTAGAAATAAGAGAAAATATTGTTCCATCTGTGACCCAAAATTAAAAAGAAAAACTGTTTATTCATGTGTTGAATGCAATAAACCTATTAGTTTTCAATGCTCTAAAAATATGTGTTCAATGTATTGAAAATCTAGAAGACTCCTAAATTTATTTTGATAGTAGGCGTTTTTAAACCAATGTAAGCTTTTTACAGTTTTAATTAAGAAGTTACTTTAAACTCTTTTTTTAGTGAATTTTCTTAAAAAAATTCACTAATGAGGAGATCTCGACTTTTGAATTTTGAAAAAATTTCTTCAAATGAGCGCTAATTAGGCCCCCCAGAACACATATCCGCGGTCAGTTTCAATTTTTATATGTTTATATATATATATATATATATATATATATATATATATATATATATATATATATAAATATATTTATATATATATATATATATATATATATATATATATATATATATATATATATATATATATATATATATATATATATATATATATATATATATGTATCACACCGATAACTAAAAAATTAGATTTTGATTAAATTTGGTGAGTACCTTTTACAAATGGCTTGGATAAGTTCGTTCGGCAAGAAAATCGGCCCAGGTTTTCCCGGAAAATTTTGAGTTTTCTTTCGAAAAAAAATGTAAAAAATTTATATCTCCAAAATTAACAAAGTAAGGGCAACCAAATTCGGTGCGCGGGTTTATATCACTATACGTAAGCTACCTACTAAGCTCTGTAGCTCTGTAGATCAAAAGACAAAAAAGTTATAGGCATTTAAATAAAAATTTATTGGGATTTTCCTTAAAATGTCAAAGTTGCGATTTAAAACGACAAAAATTGGCAACATTTAGGCAAATAACTTGAATCTAGTACGGGCTGTGGAAAGAAAATCTCTCAAGAAGAATGTTTTACAAACCCTGAAGTCTTAGTTTCAACAGTCATTGTCCTTCATTTTACTAAAATATTTCCAGAAAATTCATTTAAAATAGACCCTTCCTCTGATGCTTGGCAGTAGCCTTAGCTATAGAGTTTATCGTTTAATGGTATATAATTTTTGTCGAATTTTCTTAAAAAATCAATAAAGCTCAATATATCCGTTATTATACAAGATATGAAATTTTTTTATATATTAATTATAGGCTGTCTTGAGCTACATCTTAAAAAATATTTCTACAATCATAGGGTGGCCTATAAGTCGTTGGTGATACAAATTTTCTTATTTTTTTAATCAAACACGCCTTATGTTATTGCATTTTTGCATTTTCCATCGAAATATAATGCATGTTTGTAAGAAAAGAAATTCTGGATGCAGCAAGTGCGTTATGGTACCGAATTTTAATCAAATGCTTCATATTTGAATAGCCAAATTTGCTATTAACCTATAAGGTTGACCAAGAAACAAGTTTTTGCGGGAACACTTTAAGTTTACTTTTGAAAATTTTTGTACATTTTCACACAATAAAGTTATTTTTATGAAACATGGCACATTGTTTTTACTATAAGGTTATATTGGTAACCAAAATGGATGCCTGCTTTCTTAAATAAATAGAAAACAGACATATTTGCAATAAAAACATATTTAAGAAAATTCACTACCATAACGCACTTGCTGCGTCCCGAGGTTTTTTTTGTAGTTTGAACCTTGGTAAACATGTTTTTAATACGAACATTTTACAGTTTTGAAGAAAATAAGATTGGTAACGTTTATTTTTGTTAAAAAACACAATATTTTTGTCCTATATTTTCTTTGCTTTAGTTTGTTACCCAGTTGGTTATAAATATAAATGTTGTTTTCTTACATGTCGTTGATTAATTATACCATAAAAACAAAGCAGTTTTTTCAATAACATTGAAAAAAACACCTTTTTTATTTTGGAGTCCCAAGGACTCCGCAACGCACGGAGTGTTAAAATTTCTGGCTACTCCAATTAAGGGCTAACTTTCCGACTGGTTCATAAAGTGGACACTCAAACATGAGGTGCTTCAAAAATTCTGGTTTATTCATATTACAGACTGTACAAAAACTATCAAAATTAATTACGTGATTACTACCGTTAGCGGGTAACTTAAAAAATCTACTCAAAGAGGTTCGTAACTGAACCAGGATACACACCGAGCTATACGGAAATCCAACATGAGATAAGGCTGAAAAAATTGCGTTGCGAATGTCAGTCGAGTGTAGAGAACTGTATAAAATTTCGAGAGTAGTTACCTCTCTATTAGCAAATTTTTCATTACGAAAATTCACTAAAAACAAATGATGTCTATATAGTCAAAGTGCTAACCAAGGTATTGGAATACTAACTGAAGATTGAAACCTGTGATGAGGACCAATAAGCACACTTAGGGAACCTAAATCACCACAACACATTTAAAAACGATGATCGTTTCACTAACCAATTTAGCGTCATCGGAGAAAGAATAATTATAAATACCTTGTATCCACAACTATGCTCATATTCCTCCGCAGGTAGTCGGTCCCTAACGATTTAGGGAGGTTCAACGACATCGAAAATTAACATATTTCGTTTGGCGGAAATATCTGTATTCTTTTATTATCTATCGGACGTGCTTATGCTGGTATTTATTTTTCCAAGTAATTTATCACGAGACTACCGATAGGCGGCGGAGCGAGATTCATACACTTGTTATTATTACTATATTTAGCAATATATACATTTTAGAAGACGTTTAACTGGCCTGGTTGTCTGACATATTTTATGAATTTTAGATTCTCCTCATTAATGTGGTGAATATTATCACAGATATGACGGGCGGGGGAAGATCTATCTACACTGTCGTATCTTGGTTGTGTCAAATGTTCTTTGAATCTAATTCCATTTGATTTTTTTGTTAATTTTTTTATTTCAACAACACACCACGAGGGCTTACAGCCTAAATACTATCGTACCCTAGGTGTCGACAAGAAGGAAAGAGGCAACTTGTTAATTCTGGACTTGAAGGTTTGGAGGTTAGGGGGAGAAGGAAAAGCATGTGCGGGCAAGGAATTCCACAACTTGGAAGTCATCTGGACAAAAGAGCGGCCATAACAAGATGTTCTATGTCTGGTGAGCTGGACAGTAAAAGGGTGCATTCGCTCTGTTTCCCTGGTAGATCTGTAGGGGGCAGCAGGTGGAGGAACTATGGAAAAAAGCTCCTCTGAGCAGTGCCCGTGCAGATATCTATAAAAAATAAAAGTCACCAACGGCACGTCGGTGGGCAATGGATGGTAGTCTTTGGGTGAGGGTTGGGTCACCTATGAGACGTATAGCTCTCTTCTGAATGGAGCCCAGGATAGCGAATGTAGAGGCGGCAGCAGCACCCGAGATGTGGGTGCAGTATTCGAGGTTTGGTCTTATTTCTGAAGTATATAAGGTATAGAGATTAGCTGGTGAAAAGCATTTGCGAGCCCGGAAGAGGAAACCTAATTTCTTGCCAGCCGCTTCTACAATTGATGTGACATGTTGGTGCCAATTGAAATTTCGATCCACAGAAATGCCAACAAGTGAAAAGGACTCATTACTTTGAATAACTTGGTTGTTTATTGTGATGCGTTTAGGGCTGGTGTATCTCTTATAAGATACAAAGCAAGAATGAGATTTGGTGGGGTTGAATTGTACAAGATTTGTACTTCCCCAGTCTAATATTTTTTGGAGATCCACAGAGACAGGCCCTCCATGAGTCTGCGCTCCTCATCTAATTGGGCTAAAGAGACAGGCTTAGAATATTGTATATTTGAGTGGAGGGTGCTGTTGTCCGCGTAACTGTGAAGTGGGTTGGATGTGCTAGAGAGGAGGTCATTGATGTGAAGAAGAAAGAAAGTAGGGGCTAAAGCTGAACCTTGATGGACTACTGCATTAATTGGATACAGTTTAGAGGAATGACCATCCACGACAACAGAAATGCTCCGGTTGGAGAGAAAATTTGCTGTTCAGGTACAGAGTTTTGGTGGTAGGCCATAGGCCGGTAGTTTACTAAGCAGCGCTGCGTGCCAGACCTGGTCGAATGCTTTGGATATGTCTAGAGCGACAATCTGTAATTCACCGTGTTGTTCCATAGACTTGTTCCAAGAATGGGTGACAGAGGAAAGGAGGTTGGCAGTTGATCTGTGCTGACGGAATCCATACTGCCTGTCGTGTATTAGACTGTCTTTTTCAAGACATTTTAGTAATTCGGTGTTTATATACTTTTCCATCACTTTAGAGACGACTGAAAGGAGAGAATCAGGCCTGTACTTGCTAGGAAGCGCTTTGAATCCTTTCTTGGGGACGGGTTGTACTCGAGCAGTTTTCCAGTTACTAGGGAATATGCCTCTATTGTAAGATGTCTAAAACAGACGAGGCAGGACAGGAGCAAGTTCTGGTGCGCATTTTTTGAGAAAAATTGCTGGGATCTCGTCAAGGCCAGAGGCTTTCCTGGTATTAAGAGAAGAGACCATCTTTTGTACCTTTTTAGTTTTGAAAGTGATATCCGTCATTTTATGCGCGATATTGGGGACTGTTGGTGGTTGAACATTTGGAGGTGGGTTGAGAGTAGAATTGCCGGCGAACACCGAGGCAAAAAGTTCAGCCTTGTCCAGGGCGGTAGAAACAATTTCATCCCCTGAGACAAGAGGTGGGAACGTGCTCTTGTAGAAATTATTCCCAATAGATTTAGCAAGAGTCTAGAAGGGTTTGCTGCCGCTGGAGCTTAAGAGGACTTTGTTTTTGATGTGGTTATTAAACGAGTTTTTTTGCCTCAGAAAGAATGCGGACATAGCGGTTTCTTGCGTCCTTAAATGCTTGACGGTTTTCTTGACTGGGATTGTTTGTCCGACGTATTTAAGATCACAATCTTTGCAACTTATTTGATAAATTGCCGACATTTGGGCCGTACTATACTTGTCTTTAGGGCTACTTAGCAAGTTTTTTCACGTATTTTTGTGCGACAATATTAGTTGCAAATTGGCTTTTTTTAAAATGCTATCTCGACCCCTCGTGATTCGCGGTTCAAATGGTAAGCCAGCAAAGTTTTTTCTGCTTTCTCTCTTCTAAAAGTCGTTGATTTCGCTAACATTTTCTTCGTTTTCTGTTCGTTAATTAATTTTGCCACTAGGCAAGAAGAGTATCCATTATATTCGACTACTTTCTTAACATAATTTTATTCTTTGTTATATCTACTTTAACTCAAAGGAAAATTAATTAACCTGTTTACTAAAAAAATCAGACTGGCCATTTTTTGTGCGTACGTATGATGTGAATCATTCGGAATGTAGTTTAGAGTGGTGGTTTCCTTTCTATGGACATCGTATTCTAAAGTGTCTTTTTAATGACTAGTACATCTAGAAAGGGTAATTTATTATTAATTTGTACTTCGTGGGTAAATTTTATAGAATTAAATATATTGTTTAATTTGGCAATAAGATCTTCTAAATGTTTGTGTCAAACACTTCGAAAAGATCATCCACGTATCGAAATCACACTCTAGGAAAATAATCACTTTCACTTTTAAAATCTCTTTCAAATCTACTTATGAAAAGGTCTGCAATAAATGTCAATAGCCGGTTGCCCATGGCCGTACCTTGGGTTTGTTCAAAGAACTCATTGTTGAATCGCAAAATATTTTGTTTAATACAAAGGTTTCTTAAAGTTAAATAGTCTTTGCAGACCTTTTCATTTATGTTATTTATTTTTAACAAGTCTTCTAAATGCGTTCACCTTTACTTCGTAGAAATGACAGGAAACAATGAAGTCACATCAAATGAAATCAAAACCTCGCCTTCAACCAATTTAAACTTTTTAATTTTATTAATAAATTGAAGTGAATTTGTTACTGAAAACCTTTTTCGTTTGACGGGCAAGCTTTTAAATTCATTTGTTAACCACTTTACTAAACTGTATGTCGGGGAATCTAAAGCCATCAATGAGACCTGTTGTTTCGCCTTACTGATAGATTAATTTACAAAAGATACCAGCAGAAGCACGTCCCATAGATAATAAAAGAATTCAGATATTTGCACCAAACGAAATATGTTAGTTGCTGTGTCGTTGAACCACCCTGAATAGTTAGTGACCGACAACCTCCAGAATAATATAAATAGAGTTGGGGATATAACAAATTTGGGATTATCTATCATATGATGACGCTTACTTGGTTGTGAATAGATTGTCAGGTTTTAGTGAATTTTCTTTAAAAAAAATCACTTATGAGGAGATCCCGATTTTTGAATTTTGAAAAAGTTTCTTCAAATGACCGCTAACTAGGCTCCCTAGAACCCATATCCAGGGTCAGTTTCAGTTTTTATATGTTTATATATATATATATATATATATATATATATATATATATATATATATATATATATATATATATATATATATATATATATATATATATATGTATGTATGTATGTGAAAAAAATTATATCTCTGGAAATAACAGAGTGAGGGCAACTAAATTTGGTACGCTGGTTTCTGTCATAAAGATTATCGTATGTAAAAATTGAGATCTCTCTTTTAAAAGACAAAAAAGTTAGAGGTAGATTAATTTTTAATTAATTAAATCTGATTCAAGAAGGTTCAAACGTAAAAATTAATTGATCAGAATCTGGGTGAAAAATACTACAGGAAATGACTAACAAGCTCCTAGATATATGTCTAAGTCGTTATTTTTCTTGATTTCGTTGAAATCTAAGCAAAAAATTCATTGTAAATCAAATCGTTTTATGTAAATTGTGACACCTTAAACAATATGATGTTCCTGCTAGCAAATGTATATAGTGCGTAGCTCAGTGGGCTAGGTCCCTGTACATAATCGACTCCAAGATGACGAGTTCTAATCCTGGTTAGTGATTTTACTTTTTATCAATTTTTTTAGTCTCATTTCACTTTACAGTTATCTAATCTGATTGTTGTTATTCCGATGAATTTTTTAGCGAGTCTTTGTATAAAAAATAATTTGATAAAGTGGAGATGGAAGTTTCAAAACTTAATTCAATTTGAATTTTGGTTGTTTGTTCTTGCCCTAACTTCGTGAAACCTTTCCATATTTAATACAGTCGTAGCTTTTTCCCGTAGCTTCACAAGTGCTTGTTTTAGGGAATTTATATATATATATATATATATATATATATATATATATATATATATATATATATATATATATATATATATATATATATATATATATATATATATATATATATATATAAAGGGTGCATAATTTACCAAAATTAAGGTGTGCAAGTTTAAAAACAAAAAAGTTAGAGGCATTTAAAGAAAACAAATTTGGGGTTTTCCTCAAGACAAAAAAGTCGCGGTTTGAAAGGCAAAGAGCCTAAAAGTAATACGGATTGTGTATAGAGTGTTCTGCCAACCCTTAAGTTTCAGCTTCAACCATGATTGCTTTTCATTTTACTAAAATATTTTCAGAAAATTCATTTCAAATAGACCCTTTCTCTGATGCCTTGGCATTAGTTTTAGTTAAGTTTATGGCTTAAGGGCCTATAATTTTTTGCTAATTTTCGTAGAAAAATTCGTTAATGAGGAGACCGTGGCTTTTGAATAGATTGAAAGAGATGAAAAGATTTCTTCAAATGAGCGTAAACTAGCCCCCCTAGAATCCATATCCGGGTTTACTTTCTGGTTACATATATACAGGGTGACGCATTTCTACGGTATGTCCAATATAATTGTTATTATGCAAGATACGAGAAAAAATGGTATACATTACCTATAGAGTGTCTTGAGCTGCATCTTATAAAATTATTTTGACAATCACAGGTGGCCCATAAGTCGTTGGTGATATTTACAATTTTTTTTGAACATTTCTTCTTTCATTTTTGCATTTTTCATCGAAATATAGTGCATGTTTGTGAAAAAATCGAGACGCAGTAAGTGCGTTTTGATAGCGAATTTTCATTAAATACTTCAAAATTCAATAACGCAATTTGCTATTAACCTAAGGTTCGTCGGCTAGGAAACGAGTTTTCTTGGAAACGTTTTAGGTGTATTTTTGGAAAATTTTTGTACATTTTCAAACAAGTTATTCTGATGAAATATGGTACGTTCTTCCCACTATACAGGTTATTTAATTTATTTATATTAGCGAATTTTCTTGTACAAAATGTTCTTCTAATGGCGAAATTTCTTAAAATGAATGTAGTGAATTTTCTTTGAAGAAATATTTGAGAATTTTTGTATGAAAAATTATTCGATTGGTGGAACATTTTTTAAATGGAATTCGTCGAAAATAAGGTTTTAATGGATTTTCGTGCAAACAAATTATTTTATTTTCAGTTTTCATTAAAGATTAGATATATAATCTGAATTTTATGTTTGCGTTAAGCAGAATTTAGTGGAAAAAATATTTAGCCAAATTTGATGCCTGCTTTCATTAATAAAAAGACACATCTGACATTAAAAATATTTTAATGAAAATTCACTACCATAACGCACTTGCTGCATTAAGCCTCTTTTTAAATGTGCTGTGGTGATTTGGGTTTCCACAGTGTGGTTATAATATATTGGAATGTTAAAATGTATGACTTTAACTTCTTACATAAATATTATTAGAGATCACTTTGCCGTCGCGTTGAAACTTAAAAGAGTCTTAAGATGATGCCCACAACAAAGTGATAAACATGTGCCGCAAATTCTAAACTAAGAAGATTGTTTGGTTGCAAAGTCAGTAAACAAAGTAAACAAAGCGTCTCAGAAGTTTTTAAAACTTCGGTAAATATTTTCCTTTGTGGCTATCATTGAAAAGAAACGTTCCAAACGCTCCTTTTTAGAAAAAGCTGTCTGGAGTTAGTCAAGAGGACCCTGAAAACAAATAAAGTAGTTTAATATTTTAACTGGTTTTAACTACTCGGTATTCTTAAGATATTTATTTATATAGCTGACCTGAATATATATTATTATTCTTAATGCACCTTATTAAAATGTGCACTTCTTCCTTCATCTACAAGAGCAAAAAGTTCATTTTTATGCTACCCTATGACCCAATTTTGAAATAATAGAAATTTGCGATTAAGTATGTCAAACTTTTCTTCACAGCTGATCATGATACCATCTTGGATGAATTATCTTATAAAAAGTCTGGACGCAGCAAGTGCGTTATGATAGTGAACTTTCATAAAAATGGTTTTAATAACAAATATGTATTTTTTAAATAAAAGGCATAAAACTTGGTATAACCCACATAGAGTAGAAACTATGTACATTATTTCATCAAGTTAACTTTATTGTTTGAAAAAGTACAATAATTTTCCGAAAAAAACTTAAAATGTTCCCAAAAAAACTAGTCGGATTTTCCTAGGCAACGAACCTATTCAAGCTATTTACACATTTACTAAAATATAATTATCCACAACAAGCTTTTTGATAAAAATTCAACGAAAAAATCTAAATTAAAATTTGCAAACACTTTCTTTAACAAGCACTTTCTTTACTAAAATTGGTTAAAGTAATGTTACAAGAAAATTATGTTTTTTCACGAAAACTTGCTAACCAATTATCATTATTACCAACACTGCATAAAAATCTTTCAAAAATAATTTCTTCAAAAATACAAAAATAATTTTACATAATACTTTTTTAGACGAAAATTTGCTAAAAAAATCATAATATTCAAATGAACTATACACCTAATACGTATCCAAATTTGAAGGTGTAATTAACATTCTATAAGATAAAGCCGAATACCAAATTTGGTTCCCATAGCTTTGTTATTTCCAGAGGTATAAAAATTTTCCGGAACAAACCTAACATTTTCCAGGAAAAACTGGTCTGAGTGTCCTGACTAACGAATATAGCCAAGTCACTTGTAAAAAGACGGTACTTACCAAATATGATCAAAGTCCGCCTGTTATTTTCTGAGTTATCGGTGTGATATATATATATATATATATATATATATATATATATATATATATATATATATATATATATATATATATATATATATATATATATATATATATATATATATATATATATATATATATATATATATATTGTAAGGTTTTCGGGGTTCCTAACAAAACACAGCTTTTCAGGCTACTAATTTATTATAACCAATTATTTCCCAACAATAAACACACCAACTAAAATATTTCTCTCTATTACTAGATGTATATAGTCTCGCCTCTATCAGTTCACATTACACTGATTCGCGTAATACTCTATGATCACTTTTTCTGCACCAACACTAACTCAATACTGAACAACCTCACTCTATGTGCGGTTCGCCTATTTATACTGTCCATAGAGATTCTAGACCTTCTACATTGTTCTACACTTGTCACTTCTGATCCCTTCTAGAAATATAGTTCCAGAGTGTTCGCTGTTACCTACACACCTTACAAGATGCCTGTGACCATAGAAGTAAGCAAGCTCATAAACTTGATTCTCATAGAGACGGGTGTAACAATATATATATATATATATATATATATATATATATATATATATATATATATATATATATATATATATATAGGGACGGGTGTAACACTGCCCCCCTCTTACATTCGATCGTCTCTGTCGAAAGTGTGCATATGGACCACCTTCATATTACTCTTTGGGCTTCTCCGAATGAGATACACAGTGTAATTGATCCTTTTGACCACCTTAAAAGGACCTTCCCATATTTTCTGTATTTTTGGTCACAGTCCCTTGCGCCTTAATGGATTGTAGAACAACACTCGATCTTCTTCCTTAAAACCAGCTCAATTAGCTTGCACGTCATAACGCGTTTTCATGCGGTCGCTTTCTACTCGTATGTGCATTCGGGCATCAGAATGGATGGCTTTCCTTCTCGCGAATAGGTCGGAGCTCTCTTCAAGCAAAGTTGTTACGTTGCACTGGTTCTTCCGCACAATTGCTCTTGTTCTGGTTTTTCTATTTGTACCAATATCTCTGCAGGCCATATTCTTCATTTATACGTCAGCTCTGTCCCAACAAGGGTGTTAACTGACCATTTTCGAGGTTGGCTTACCACTTACATGGTCTTTAGGCCCTTCATCTTGTACTTCTTTTACAATTACTTTCCTACTTGTTTCTAACGTCTCTTTCTCTCACAGCTCTTCACTGGAATGACAATTTTACGGCAGCTGTTGCTATTTTTTATGGTGATTTTCCATACTACCAGGTTACTGCCAAGCGACATTATTATTTCTTCACCGCCGGCAGTCAATATATTAGTGCCAAGATCAAGTTTAGCGCCCTGACTTTGGAGCATGGGTCTGTGATGGCGGCGACTATGGCTCTCTGCTTTGCCTTCCATGTACCAATTTGCATCTCGACGTCAGCTTCGTCAATTACCTGTATCGAATCAGCACTGGCTGCATTTACTTTATACACTCTGTCTGGCTCCTTGGTTCACCAGGGTCGACGACCATCTGGGTCTTATTGCCGCTTATGTCTCCATGTACGATGCGAGCGCTGTCAGAATCGCTAGCTTGAGAAACAGTTACCGGCCTTAGCTTCACTTTCTCCCATGTACTTGATCTGAGAGCCCACCATTCGCCTCGTATATGTCTCACCTTGCCGCAGCTCTAACAACGCAAGGCATTTGTAGGGTAAGCTCTTATTGGCTTCGTATGAAATGTAGGCTGTGTTTCTTCTTCTATTAGTTTCTTTAGTAGCTGCACGACCTCCAATGAATCTGCATTATTTTATTCACCTACTTGGAGACCGCAAACTCTGACATGGATTTCTGACGCTTGCTTTGCCGCTTAAAACTCTACCGAATGTGCCAAAGCATCGTTCAAGTTTTTATGTCTCCCCATTCTCAGCGCCTGATGAGCGTCGGCATCCCTAATGCCGCCAATGAATGTTTGCAGTGGCTGATTCAAAAATTCCATCTGGATTGTGGGGTAAGCTGATTGTGTTAGTCAAACAACGTCGCCTTCGAATTGCTAAAGACTCTCACCTTATTTCATAAAACGATTTTTCAGCTGAGTTTGATATAGCTGTTGTAAATGCTGGTTGCCAAGCCTCGTTCTTAGGTAATATCTAATATTGTCGAAACTGCCTTGTTCTTCCCTGAGAACACATTGGCGCACATCCGGGCCATCTCCTCTGAGAGCTACAATTAACGAGGTCGCTTTCTCTTTATCTCTCTCTCGCCCCAACCATTTGCTCTAGCAGGAGCTTCGAATTGGAGTAGATAAATACCCCATGTAACTGAGCCATCAAAGGTGGAAACCTTAGTTCTTACGACGGGGCTATCTTCGAGCCTAATGTTGCCTTTGACCAGGGTATCGCACTTCCTTTCTAGTGATTGCATTTTTTGCTGTACTTCCGCTTTTATTTCTGGCCTCGTCGTCAGTTTGTCATGCATATCGTCACTGACACTTCTCACTTGGCTCTCTACTTGCTGGAAGATATCGCCTTTTACCTGCTTTATTTGCTCGTCTACACATGAAGTAATATTCTCTATTCTGTTCGCTAGTTCTTGCAGCATTTTCTTGGTTTCTTCATTTCTTTTTCTCAGTTTCTCTCTTTTCTCCTCGTTTCCTTTTCTTAGTTCTTCTTTAGCTTCTTCATTTCTTTTTCTGGATTCTTCATATCTTTTTCCCCAGCTCTTTTTTTAGCTACTTCATCTTTTTTTCTGACTTCCTCATCTCTTTTTCACAGATCTTCTTTGGCTTCTTCACCTCTTTTTCTGGCTTGTTCATCTCCTTTTAACAGCTCTTCTTTCACCTATTCATCTTTTTTTCTGGCTCTTCATCTCTCTTCCTGACTTCTACATCTCTTTTTCTGGCTTCTTCTTTAATTTTTTAAATCAATTCCAATAGCTCGGTGTTCATATGGGCTTTTGCTCTACGTGTCTTAGGAATAGACGTACTGTACACAGTGTATTCTTTTTCAAACACCCAGTTGTGAATTACTGCTGACACTGATCTTCCAGATACTCTAGACATTTCCACGTTGTTCAACGAATATTCTGGAAAAAATTTCCGCTAGCAGCTTGAAAATCCCACTTCTGACACCAGTTGTTACGTTGTTCGGGTAGCTTTTCAAACTACTAATTTATATAACCCAACCATAAACACACAAACTAAAATATTTCTCTCGATTACTAAAAGTCTATGGTCTCGCCTCTATCAATTTACACAACACTCATTCGCTTAATACTTTATGATCACTTTTTCTGCACTAACACTAAATCAATACTGAACTGACTAACTCTAAGTGCGGCTCCCTATTCATACTGCTCATAAAGATTCTAGACCTTCTACACTGTTCTACACCTGTCACTTCTGGTCCCTTCTAGAAATATCATTCCAAAGTATTCGCTGTTACCAACACACTTCACAAGATGCCTGTGACCGTAGAAGTAAGCAAGTTCATTAACTTGATTCTCATAGAGACGGGTGTAACAATATATATATATATATATATATATATATATATATATATATATATATATATATATATATATATATATATATATATATATATATATATATATATATATATATATATATATATATTCCAAAATGCAAAAGTTGCCATTTCCCTATACCTATTAGTGATTTTTTTTAAATTAACCAAAAAAACCCAATACCAAAATGACTACGAAAACACGAGGAAAATTATAAATATCAAATATTATGTTGAGTGAAAATTCATTAAAATCCTTCATAAACGTAACGTCCCATTACTTCATTGAATTTGTAATTACTTTTTTAGGAACTGAATAACTGAAGTTTAACATTTAGTATGAACCCACGAATGCATCATATACATCTCTTATTGGCTTCAGGTCCTTTACCTAGAAGATGTTAATTATGACGTTTCGAATCGTGACTTTGGCGTTTTTAGCAGACAAAATATAATGCTTAGAATTTTTTTTAAGGTAGAGATCCGAATTTTGGTGCGTGGTTTGATTTTTACGATATAAACCCGCGTACTAAATTTGGTTGCCTTAGCTTTATTATTTCCGGAGATATGAAAATTTTCTTAAAGAAAATAAAGATTTTTCCGGGAAAAGCTATTCCTATTTTACTGGCTAACGAACTAAACTGGGAGACTTGCGAAAGAAAGGTACTCACCAAATTTTATCAAAATCCGCCCACTACCTTGTAAGTTATCGGTGTGAAATATATATATATATATATATATATATATATATATATATATATATATATATATATATATATATATATATATATATATATATATATTTCATATATATATATATATATATATATATATATATATATATATATATATATATATATATATATATATATATATATATATATATATATATATATATATATATATATATATATATATATATATATATAAGCATATAAAGTGTGAAACTGGCCTCCGATTTGGGTTCCGGGGTTCTAAGTTGCGCTTATTTGAAAAAATTTTCTAAAAATTCAATATCGCGAACTCCTTGTTAATAAATGTTTGTAAGAAAATTCACGAAAATGAAACCAAAGAATTACGTTTAATGATAAAACTAAAGAAGTCATCATACCCTTGATTAGTGAACTGGCCACTGGCTTTATTTTTTTCCTACTTAACAAAACAAAATATGTTGTGAATATCAAAATAAATTATGGAGAAAATAATAATATAATATAACAAAGAAAAGTGTGTGTGTGTGTGTGTCTCTGTGTTTTTTTTTTGTTCTTTAACTTCGGTACATTTTTCTCTACTATGGCCAATCGCCGACGCTAGGGAACAGTTTTACCTTACTATTCTGGAAATTTGTCCGAACCCCTGCCTTCCGATAAGGAGGGTAGGGATCTTTAACATGCCCATCATCGCATGGACACGGCACTGACGACTTTACGTCCCCTCCGAAGTGCGGAACGCGGATACTTTCAACTTGATCAAATACAATGCCTCAAACTTGGTTGATGTTAATTGTACAGTATGTACTTGAAAAGTGAGCAGAGAACCCTGGTATCGAACCCAGTACCCTTCGGTTCAGAAGCACACGTTCTTACCACTGAACTACCGAGGCTTGCATATAAAACATATAGTACGTATTTAATTCCTTTGAAATATAATAACATTTAATTCCACAATGCTCGAAAAAAGCAAAGTAGGTACTTTGGGTGGCAAAAAAGCAAACAAAACCACAGAACATTTACTGCTATGTAACATGTTTTACATACATTAACAAATAATTATATTTAAAATAGACTAGCTAGTAATTTGAGTTGTATTATTCACCCAGTGAAAATCAGTGCTGCATTGTGTTTGTATTTTATCATATAACAAGTATGCTATACAGATTTTACAGTTAAAGTGCACTTAACATTTGAATAAATTATTGAATACGTGGATATTATCGAGTACATACATAACCATTGAGTGCCAACAGCTCTTGTTAAGTATGTGAATAAGCAATACCAGATCAAAAAACGAATCAGTTCATGTAATGTACTGATTTAGATGATCTATTTCAAAATAGAGTATAGATATGTATTTTCTCGTGGAAGGTAATATGTTGGCTGCCAAACGAGAGAATCTTTGTGATATTTAAAATTAAATTTAAAACAAATCACATAAAATTATAAGGACAATACTTCAAACACAATGATAAAATCAAGGAACATAAAATATACTTTTGGTTCCTAATCTAAAAAAAAAATAGTTTTGTTATTTTTCCAGACTAAAACTTATCAAGATGCTTAGAAAAAGCAGACAGCTTGTTGAACATACATATAACATACTAGAAATCTGAATTTTATCGCTTTTTGCTTTGGTTAAGTGTTCCGCTTGCCAAAGCAGCATTGCGCTCGTGATAGTCACTGAATAGTATGACTAATTCGCCATGTTTTACATAAGATTGAGATTTATTCAAGATGTTAATAATAGTAGCAGATTCACTTCAAGCTACGAAGTATTCTGCCTAATTCCATAAGATCCAGTATTCAGTATATTTTTTTGTATTTGAATCGCAAAAAGTATAATTGTGGATCATTTACCAGTTTTTTTTGTAATAAATGGCCAAAGCTTTAAGCATGTGGTATAAAAATAGCGATTCTACTACGAATGCTTCATCTTAGTAACATATTTTATTAGCGGTCAGAACAATACAAAGTATTATGTTCTGGAACATAATTTGATGACGGTTGTCACGGCGGAATCACACCCAGTGGTGCTATCCTAAGGGTTGTCTAGGTAGGACCAGTTATGACTTCACCAGGTCTTTGGAGGATTTTTCTTCAGTCTTCTTTGGGTGAGATCTTTCGTGAGGGTCCTCGCTGTGCTATTTTGATGAATATTTAGCTTCACTTGGTGTTTTGTAGCTGTCTTAGGAATTTCAGCGTAGACCCATGGTATGTTTAATTCTGAATGCAAAGTTTGGTTGGTAACATACCATGGAGCATCTGCTGTGATTCCTAAAGTTTTAGATTTCATGTCTATGTTTGATTGGAGCATTGCTACGGTTCTATTCCGTAAGTCCACGCTGGTTTCTTAACTGTGTGTGTGGAAGGAATTGGTTTCGGACATTACGTCCATTGGCCACGCTTTTTAACTGATTTATGTGTTTTGAGGTGTTGTATGTTTATTGGTGATTTATACTTGTTAGCCAATACAGTTTTCTCCCTGTTATTTTTAACTATGCATTTTTTTCTTTAATATATGTGTTTCCCAAGTTGTTTTTTTTGTCAAGAATGAAACTCGATTAGATATTAATTTATTTAGTGTGTTATAGCGGAGTTCGTCAATCAGATGAATTTATTCTGTTTTACTGTTCATTTAGTCAATCAATTTTGTGTGTGTTTTTTTTTTGTTTCTTTAACATCGTCTGTTTCCGCGACTGTGGCCAATCAACAACGCCAGGGAGGAGTTTAATGCCAGTATCCTGGAAATTTTGCCGAATCCCTGCCTTTCTCTAAGGGGTGTAGGGGTCTTTAACGTACCTAACATCGCATGGACACAGGACTGACGACTTGACGCCTCGAAGGGCGGAACGTGCAGACATTAAACTTGCTCAAATATAATGCCGCAACTTTGATTGATGTTAATGGCACAGTATGTACTAAAAAAGTAAAAGGAGAACCCTGGGATCGAACCCGGCATTCTTCGGTTCAAAGGCACACGTTCTTACCACTGAACCACCGAGGCTCTTACAATGAATTTTAAAAACGTTTGAGCCACAATAATTATTTTGCTATTTTAGCTAATTTGTATCTTTAACTTTTGGTCACCTACTGCTATATTGCTATAGAGTATGTTATGTTTATTTTGTCACATTTATACTTTTTTTTACTTTTATTTTTAAGATTTTTCTACAACCGGTATTTTTTTGAGAAAAAATTATCGTCAATTATATTTTGACTTTCGTTTGGTAATAAAGAAATGTGCTATGTATTTCGTTTTTCCAACATATAATAATACACCAAAAGGTTAAAAAAAAACTCCAAAACGATCTTTAGCATTTTTATTAATATGAGGTAACTATTTTTTAATTGGGGTCCAAAGTTCCAGGTGTTTATTTTGGTCATACTTTTTTACCTGTCACTTGCTAAGTTAAAGCACACCCAATACTAAGTGATATGTAGGACACTAAACAGGCGCCGCCATCTCGTTACGGAACTAGGTAATATTAGTTGATAGGTGTATTTTCGCTGCAACTAGTATGCCGCACTGACGAGCTTCAATTAGAGCAAAACCGGTCTGTAGTTCTAATTGTGGTGAGAATGCATCTAGCACTACACATTTTGTCCCAATATTGGGGAAGAAATGAGCCAGGGCTGACAATTTACTCAATTGTTAGTTGGTTGTATACAGTCTCTATTTTTTACATTCTGTGTTATTTGGAGCTGTAACCCTTCCTAGTCATGTCTTAGGAGAGCCGGGAATGCTTGCCTTAATTGGCCGGCATTGCGAGGAGAGTCCTCTATAAAAAACCCACATCGCAAGGTCGTTGGCGGGTTGGTGCCAAGGCGATGATGCTTCTGGCCGATATGGCCGAGCATTGGCAGGATGGTAATTCTGTCGCTAACGTTAACCCTCCCCAGGGAAACCGGGCGACCTCCCTGTGTAAATTCGTATTCATGGGATGCGGGGCCCTTCCATGGAGGTCTATTTTCCCTTGCTGCTCGTGGGACCAAACATGGACACGACTTACACAGACCCAATAGAGGAGGTGGCAGGATTCAACCTTCCACTGGAACCTCCAGAGGGAAACAACAGGGGAAAGGAAAGTCCACCCCTAGGACGACTACCAAAGGTAGACCCTCCTATAGGAAGCTTGGTTATCGAGCTCCTAAAAAGGAGGAGGAACCTGCACCATAATTCCCCTTTCCTTTAAGCTCCTTAAACTACTCCTTTTTCCTCCATACATTCCTATATTCCTACCCCCATGCCCACCAACTTAAGGTGCATTCAAGCTAATCTGCATCATGTTAAGGCTGCGACATACCTCCTTAGCATGAAATTAAAGGAAGAGCAAATAGATATTGCTCTTCTCCAAGAGCCCTGGACCGCTAATTCGGAACGAACTAAAGGGCTGGGTAACACTTCTGGTAAGATAGTAGAGGTGGGCTCTGGTACTAACCCCAGAGCCTGTATCTGGATCAGAAACAACTTGCAGTATTTTACACTTTCAGAGTACTGCACCAAGGACATGGCATCCATCCATCTCGTGATCACATTCGGGGGGACCAGGCTGGAAGTAGTGGCCTGTTCGGCCTATTTCCCTGGAGACAGAGATGCAGAACAACCACCTCCAGCAGAGGTGCGGAAATTGATCGCCTACTGCAAGAGGAACAACTATCACCTCGTAATGGGGTGTGATGCGAACTCCCATCACTTGGCTTGGGGGAGCACGGACACTAACAGACGAGGTGAATCACTATTTGAATACATTTTAGGGGAGGAGCTGGTTGTCAACAACATAGGCTCGGAACCCACCTTTCTTACAGCTAACCGGATAGAGGTTTTAGATCTTACGATCAGCTCAAGGCTTTTGAGCTCAAAAATCCTCAAATGGAGGGTGTCGTCTGAACCCTCATGTTCAGACCATGCCCATATCCTATTTGAAATTGAAACAGGCTTTAGACCTGTGTTGGAGTATCGGGACCCGAGGAGGACGGATTGGGAGGGATACAAACAGTCCCTCGCCGGCAGACTTGGGTCCGCAATCCCCACAGTGAGGGATCGTGATGAGATCGAGATTGCGGCCGAACAGGTTAGGGAAGCTGTGGTCTCTGCCTATCACGAAAACTGTCCACTGAGGTCAAAGAGAGACAGTCGGGGGTCTACTTGGTGGAATAATAACCTCGATAAACTACGAAGAGAAGTTAGACGTCTCTTCAATCGTGCTAAGGTTACAGGCAACTGGGATCAATATAAAACTGCTCTAACACATTATAATAAAGAGATCAGGAACGCTAAGAGGGAGTCCTGGAGGAGGTTCTGCGGGGACATTAATAATTTGCCCAGCAGCGCCAGAATCCACAGGATTCTCTCACGCGACCGTGTACAGGAACTGGGATCGATAAAACGACCAGACGGTTCCTTTACTGAATCTCGGAAAGAAACGTTAGAGCTCTTAGCACACACACACTTCCCAGATTGTCTGATCCTGAGCAACGGTGAGGTCCTACCAGCTGAGGGACGATCTAAACGCCCCCAAAGGGAGGACTGGCTAGTTGCTCGGAGAATAGTTACAGCCTCGGCAGTGGAGTGTGCTGTGAATCATTTCCAGCCATTCAAGTCGCCAGGGGAGGATGGGGTGGTACCGGTCCTACTACAAAAGGGACTGGAGATTCTCCTACCCTTCCTTATCAGGCTGTTCAGAGCCAGTCTGGCCTGGAACTATATTCCTTCCAGCTGGACGGTGGTTAGGGGGGTTTACATTCCCAAATTGGAACGTAATGACCTCCTACCTACTTCACTGAGACCTCTCAGTATTACATCATTCCTCCTGAATGGATTGGAAAAAATACTGGACGGACACATTAGGGGGAACATCTTACCCAAGAACCCCCTAAATACCCACCAGTATGCCTATCAAACTGGCAAATCAACTGAGTTAGCGCTCAATAACCTCGTCGAGAAGATCACACACTCTCTGGAAAATGGAGAGGTTGCGGTGGCGGCATTTCTCGACAAAGAAGGAGCATTTAATAATGCATTACCGATCTCCCTCTGCGAGGCCACTATCGCTAGGGGGGTAGAACCTACCATCTGTGGCTGGATCGGAAACATGCTGCACAATCGGACCATTATTACCTCATTACGGGGAGAGGTGGTCAGCGTTAGGGCTGCGAGAGGGTGTCCTCAGGGGGGCGTTCTCTCCCCCCTGTTGTGGTCCCTCTTTGTGGACGACCTGCTGGCTATCCTCGGACTCTGGGAGGTTGAGGTCCAGGCGTATGCGGATGATCTCGTCATAATGGTTAGAGGCAAATCTGAGGAGGAACTGTCTAGTACTCTTCAAGAAGCACTAAATGTAGTCAATGATTGGTGCCGTAGGGAACAGATGTCTGTGAACCCTCGCAAAACGATCATTGTCCCGTTCACCAGAAAAAGAAGGTTGGACAAATTAAAACCACCTAATCTTATGGGGGAAAACATTCCATTTTCGGACCAAGCAAAATATCTGGGAGTTATCCTAGATAAGAAGCTCAACTGGGACAGACAGTTAGAAAATGTTATCCGCAGGGCTAAGATGTCCCTGTGGACCTGCCGGAGAATCTGTGGGAACAACTGGGGAACAAACCCCCAACAGATGTACTGGCTCTATGTAGTGGTTATCAGACCTATGATAACATATGGAGCCATAGTTTGGTGGCCTAAGGTACTTCGTGGTACCGCGAGGGGCTCACCTACAGAGACAAGCATGTCTGATGATAACGGGAGCGATAAGCACCGCACCATCAGTCGCTCTGGAGGTCCTCCTCAATATTCCCCCACTTCACATTTGGTTGGAGAGGGTGGCGAGGTGGACAACGTACAGACTAATACAAACGGCAGATAACATGCCGAGGGAAGTCAGTCTGAGGGGGTCCGGACTCCTTGATGACAGTGATTGTCACAGGATTCTGGGAATGGTCTCGGACTTGATGCCTACAAAAATCAGCAGAGATCTGTCTTTCAAGACCGTCCTCCCGGAAAGGTAGGACTGGGACCGGAACCAATCGACCCTGTTGAGAGCGGACCTCTGCTGGTACTCTGACGGCTCCAAAACCAATATGGGAGTAGGAGCCGGCGCATATATGGGGGCAGCACCGATGCTAGACTATCAGCTAGCCTCGGCAAGTACGCAACCATACACCAGGCAGAAGTTTATGCCATCGAGATGTGTGCAAGGGAAAGCTTAAAAGACCCATGCACAAACAAATCGATAAAGATATATGCAGATAGCCAAGCTGCAATAAAGGCTCTTGATTCCTACCGGTGCAATTCAAAGACGGTATGGAGTTGTAAATCTGCCCCATAACGAATTGGGCAGCTGTAATGAGGTGTCGCTGGTCTGGATACCGGGTCACTCGGACCATGATGGCAACGTTGCGGCAGACGCGCTTGCCAGGAGTGGTGCCCAGTGTGACTTTGTCGGACCAGAACCGGTGCTGGGAATAACATCTTGCACAGCAAAACGCACCTTAAAGACCTGGACAGATAGAAGGACAATTCAATATTGGCAAAATCTTCCAGGATTAGCTCACTCTAAGGCCTTCATAAATGGCCTGTCTGAGTCAAGGGCTAAGAAACTTCTAGAGTTGAACAGACAACAACTGAGTACTCTAGTCGGCCTGTATACAGGACACTGTCGCTTGCGGCATCACATGCACCGTATTGGGATCGGTCAGGAGACCGAGTGCCGGCTGTGTATGGAGAATGACGAAACAGCAGAGCACGTGCTGTGTTCCTGTCCGGCAGCGGACAGGACTAGATACCTGCTCTTTGGCAAGGTAAAGCTTGCTCCAGAGGATCTGGATCAACTTTCGCCCGCAAAGGTTATCGACCTCTGTAGGAGGCTGGATTTGTTGGGCGAAATATAGACATTAGGCGTGAGCCACAATAGACCTCATGGTCGCGGTGGAGGGACCGATATGGACCACTCACAAACTAACCTAACCTAACCTAACCTATTTGGAGCTGCCGTGACAACATATTACTTGGTTCCACAACGAGATGGAGGCACGTGTTTCCTGTCTTACATCTCACTTAGTTTTGGGAGGCTGGCTACCATAGCCGTATTTCTTTATAGGTGTATTTTCGCTGCAATTAATATGCCGTACTGACGAGCTCTAATTAGAGCGAAACCGGTCTACGGTTCTAATTGTGGTGAGAATGTATCTAGATTTACATACTCTGTTCCTATATTGGGGAAGAAAAGGGGCAGGGCTGACAATTTACTTAATTGTTAGTTGGTTGTATACAGTCTCTATTTTTTAACATGTTGTGTTATTTAGAGCTGCCGTGACATCATATTACTTGGTTCCGCAACGAGATGGCGGCACGTGTTTTGTGTACGACTACCCATCCAAAATCAAGAGACCCAAACAAATCCTCAAACCCTAACAAAGACGACTTGACCCACTAAAAACTACCTAATAACAGAATTATTCCATCGGCTCAGGATTACGGGATAAAGGGAGAGCTCTCCTGGTCGATCGTCAAGTCATGACAAGTGACAAGTGTATATTCGCTGCAATTAGTATGCCGTACTGACGAGCTCTAATTAGAGCGAAACCGGTATACGGCTCTAATTGTGGTGAGAATGCATCTAGCCTTGCATACACCCAATACTTTATGGTGACCCCATATCTTTTAGCTTACCAGCCTTATCCTTTGTCTATAAACTATCTGACCAACATATAGTAAGAACGAGTAGGCATCGAAAATAGAAAACAAGGTAATATTTTAAATCAAATTGAAAAAAAAAAATGTATATATTCTGCATGATTTTTGTATTTCTGTTTAATATATTACATATTAATTATACATAAACACATAAATCATGCATTATTCTAACTGATTAAATTAATGGAAACAGAAAATTAGTAGCATATAAACAATTTCATTTACTCTAAAATTCACTGTGTTTATGTAGATAAATGATAATTAGCCTGGATTGTTGAGCCATAAAATGTCAAAAATAATAATAAATTTTAATTAAGTGAAAATCAATGAATTTCGTTTTTAATTATAACTATAACATCAAATAACATTTTGTACGATTCTCTTTTTAATAAATTCTATTTGATATTATCGGTTTATTAATTTATGCTATTCTTTTGATTCTTCGAATTAACAAACATTTATATTGCTTTCAAATAACTACTAAAATAGATTTTAGTAGCAAAAACGATACAAACCCTCTTGGTCGCTCAGACCACGGCATGTTCACTGCTTCCTGTGCAATGCAACCCGAGGTCACACAGTCATCACACCCACGTATCGTTTGGCACTACAACTCCCCAGACTGGGACGAAATGCGGGATTACTTTTCCTCATTTCCATGGGCGTCTGTATGATTCTCTCATCCTGACCCCTCTGATATCTCACAAAACGTCACCGAAATTATCCAAGCCGGCAGGGAATTATTTATTCCACGTACACAGAAAACCTCTTCAGCCACTCAAATGCCCTGGTTTTCTAAATCCTGTGAAAAGGCCAGACTTGAAAAGATCAAAGCTCACGAAACGCTTTTACACAATCCCAGTCAAAAAAATCGTCAAGCATTTAACGACGCAACTAACCGCTATGTCAGCATTATTTCTGAGGCAAAAAACTCTTTTAATAACCACATCAAAAACAAAGTCCCCTCAAGCTCCAACGGCAGCAAACCCTTCTGGACTCTTGCTAAATCTATTGGGAATAATTTTTGCAAAAGCACGTTCCCACCTCTTGTCTCAGGGGATGAAATTGTTTCTACCGCCCTGGGCAAGGCTGAACTTTTTGCTTCGTTGTTCGCTAGCAATTCTACTCTCAACCCACCTCCAAATGTTCAATCACCAACAGTCCCCAATGTCGCGCATAAAATGACCGTTATCATTTTCAAAACTAAAAAGGTACGAAAGATGCTCTCTTCTCTTAATACCAGGAAAGCCTCTGGCCTTGACGAGATCCCAGCAAATGTTCTCAAGAATTGTGCACCAGAACTTGCTCCTGTCCTGACTCGTCTGTTTCAGATATATTACAATAAAGGCATATTCCCTAGTAACTGGAAAACTGCTCGAGTACAACCCATCCCCAAGAAAGGATCCAAAGCGCTTCCTAGCTACTACAGGCCTATTTGTCTCCTTTCACTCGTCTCTAAAGTGATGGAAAAGTATATAAACACCGAATTACAAAAATTTCTTGAAAAACACAGTCTAATCCACAACAGGCAGTATGGATTCCGTCAGCGCAGATCTACTGCCGACCTCCTTTCCTTTGTCACCCATTCTTGGAACAAGTCTATGGAACTACACGGTGAATCTCAGATTGTTGCTCTAGACATATCCAAAGCATTCGACCAGGTCTGGCACGCAGCGCTGCTTAATAAACTCCCGGACTACGGCCTACCACCAAAACTTTGTACCTGGACAGCAAATTTCCTCTCCAACAGGAGCATTTTTGTTGTTGTGGATGGCCATTCCTCTAAACTGTATCTTGTCTTCAACAACACGGCCTTCCATGATGGTGCGCCATACAGTATGATTGAGTTGACTAGATTATTCAGCACTCCCCTTCTCCCTGGTTTTTGTCCACCGATATTTGGGATCAGATGCCCTAGCTTTGCAACCATCATGTCTGCTTTTGCCACTACTCTTTCTATGTGCACACTCATGTTCATGTTATGTCCTACTTGTATGCCGAGGTAGTTCAGGCTTGTCTGAGACTGAATATCTGCATTCCCCACCTTGACGGTTACTGTTATCAGTGTTATTTGTCCCACTAGCACTATACTGTCGGTTTTGTGAAGCGCGAGTGGTAGACCACTTTTTAACATCCAGTTTTCCACACTTAACACTGACCAGTTGATATTATCTTCTGTCAGCCTTATTACCTCCGTTTACAATCAGCGCCAAATCATGTGCATACCCTACACTAGCCGTATTTTTTACGAACTCCAGACTACAAACCTTATTGTAATACAAGTTCCACAGTGTTGGTCCCAGGGTTTACTCCTGAGGCATTCCACATGTAACTTGCATCTGATATCTTTGTCCAGTCAGCAGCTGTCTGTGTTCCAGGTAATTACATACTATTTTCAGCAGATACAGCTCAACTTGTCTCTTTCTGAACACTTCGTATATGTCTTTCCATGGTGCTGTATTGAATGCATTTTTTACGTCCAATGTTACCATGGCCATAAATCCGTTTTATTACCTTCTTTCCTTGCCACGTTCTGTACCTTCTTTATAGCAACCGTCGTCGAGCACCCCTTGCGGAAGCCAAATTGTTTGTTTACTAACCCTCCTCTTCTTTAGATTTCCTTTATAAGTCTGTTATTTATTACAAGCTCATATAATTTTGTTAATCCGTCTTCCAGGCATATAGTCCTATATGACTTCTTTCCTCCTGTTTTCTGTGGCTTCTCAAATAACACCAATCGAGTAGTCTTCCATTTTGACGGGAAACTTCCATTAATGATTAGTTTATTTACCTGAACCTGTAGTATCTCCGGTTTCCGTTCTTATACTGCTATAACAACCTCGATCGGCATACCGCCCGGGATTTCAACTTCAACAGAGATAATCTTTCGGATTGCGTCTCTTATTTATTCATCTGTGCAAGGTGGAATATCCTCCGACCTCATCTCCTCCCTCGGCCATTCTTTGTCTTCGTGTTTAGGGAATAATTCCTGCTCTATCTTAATTTTTACATCATCACTTATTGTCACTGGTGCTCTTGTACCAATTTTACCTGTGACAAAGTGTCTCCAAATATCATCATCTATTAACAGAGTCTCAGTTATTTGTGTTTGTTATTGCTGTCTTTAATTTGTTTCTGCTTTCTTTGTATTGATTTTGTACTGCCTCTCCATTCCTACTTGTGATGTTTTTTTTCTATTGACTCTAGTGATCTTCCTTTTTGTCTTCGTAGATTCAGTTCTAATTTTGGCCATCACTTCATTTCACCAATACTCACCTTTCCGTGTGCCGCAGTGCTGCGCACCTGTGCCAGTGCTAGCACCATCACGGCCAGTGCTAGCACCATATTCCCACAAAACGTGCTAAGGCCAGATTCCTAGGATGTCTCATTAATTTTCGTTGCTCTTTCTTGGTGAAACCGTTCCATACCAAATTCAGATGTAGAAGGTTCTTCTCTAACTTTACAAATGTTGTTTCTTTTTCCGTGTAAACGGTTTTGCTGCTTGACAATATGATCAGACAGGATATGAACCTTGACAGCATGATCATATTTAAATGATTTTTGGGTCATATTGGTGTTCTGAGAAATCAATTCGTTCATGTATTTCTCAAAAGTTATGGCTTTTTGACGTTATTTTCTGTCGCACGGTACGAGTGTGATATATCATAAACAATGTTAACTGTAACACAAGTGATCTAGTTACCAGATCGGTGGTAAAAAAAGTGAGAAATGTATAGAAGCAAATGGGTCGCATTTTGAACGTTAAATTAGACATTTTATTTTGGTAATTTTTATGTCATTTGACACATTATTGTTTTTTCCTTTCTTTTTTGTGTTACAATTTCAAAAAGGGTAATTTCTATGTTTTCAAAAGCTTTTTACATAGGATGAACTATCACTATAAGGATATGTTGTTATTAATTGTATTTAAGAGATTAAATGCAGTAGAATCACCTTAAGTGTGAGTTTTTCATCGTGTGACGTTGCCAAATTCGTAACAAAATTATATTTTTTCGTTTTTTTAAACTTTTTTTCACTAAGTGTGATACACGCTTGTAAAGGTAAAAACAGGGGCTTTTCAAATCCGTGAAAATCCAATATGGCGCCCATATGAAAAAACAAATTTGATGATGGTTCCAAACTATAGAAACGTTGGAAATAAAATCTGACTACACAGGCATTTCCTACGTAAAAAGTTGCTATGAGAAAGTTTTTACAGATTTCAGAAATTTTCATAAATAAAGAAAATACGGGGTATTTTCGAAAATGCGTCATTTTAGTTTTTTTCAAATATCGTAAAAACCAAAAGAGATAAAGTCGTAAACTAAACGGTATTCAATTACAAACGGAATTGTCTAAAACTTTCCTCGTTTAACCGCTTTCCTATCTCTAACAGATTCGGAGATCGCAATACATGCATCACCAATTTCAGGCACACTGTATATAAGCAAAAATTATTTGTCTTTTGAATTAAGCTCACATAGGTAAATACTATTTTTGTTTTTAGTGACTTTTTATTACAAAAAATTCACTAAGAGAGAGGTATCGATGGTGAGACTTTCCAAAAAAAGTTATATATATATATATATATATATATATATATATATATATATATATATATATATATATATATATATATATATATATATATATATACAGGGTGTTACAAAATAGTATGCCAACCCGCTAACCACGGATTCCCGGGACGAAAATTTTATGACTTTTCTTATAACATTTTTCTTCTGGGGGCCCCGTTTTCGAAATACAGAGTGTTGAAATTGAACTTAAAAAATAGTTTTTCATTTCTAATTTTTATGTTTATGAAGTTATCTCCATGAAAGTTTGCACGTAGCCTTATTTCAGAACTAGACGCTATCTGTGTAGATGAGGAGAGAAAAATCAAATCCCAAGGCTGGTACAGGGGGGGTGGAACAAGTATTGACCCTCTAAACTGTTTTGTGCGCACGCCAATGGTTTCAAAACAAATGGCTTTTGTTAGACAAAATAATTTTATAGCTTTTGTTTATCTAGTTGAATTTTGAGAAAACGACTAGTTTATGAGTTATTGTAAGTTGTATGTTCGAACCCAAACAGATCAGAAAGAACCTACGAAACGTTATCTCCATGAAATTAAACATGTAGTTCCCCCGACCTCAACCCCTTAGATTTTAGTTTCTGGGGATATATGAAAGAATTTGTGTACAGGGTGCCTATACTCGATGGAGAACATCTGCGGGAACGAATCCTACAAGGCGCAGAGGAATACCGTATGAAACCAGACATTTTCAAAAAAATTCGGTTTTCTCTTATCAAAATAGCCCGCCTGTGCATCCAAGAGGGTGGTAGCTATATTGAGCATTTAATTTATTTATAATTTTATTTCTATAACATCGCTTTACTTACCATTTTTTCCTTATTTTTAGTTTAGTTTTCATGTTAATACTAGACTGACAGTTTAAGTTTAATACAAGTTATACTTATAAAACGGTTTTGATGACTTTTATTACATATGTGTGAAACAAGTATGTATGTATTCAAGCAGCAATATTTAAGGCAATGGAATGAGCTACAATTTCTGTGTATTACATTCTTTATTCTGATTGCAAAAAAGTAAAAAAAAATCCAATTTTTTTTAATTTGTTGAGACATGTCACCGGCGTTGACGAACGCAAATAACCTACGATATTAGTTTCTATTAGACCACCGGCGCTCGAATAAAAATGTAGAGGTTTGATTTTTCTTATTCACGCAGATGTCGTCTAGTCGTGGTATAAGACTACATGTTATATTTCATAGAGATAACGTTTCGTAGGTTCTTTCTCACCTGTTTGGGTCCGACCATACAATTTACAATAACTAATAAACTAGTCGTTTTCTCAAAATTCAACTAGAGAAACAAAAGTTATAGAATTATTTTGTCTAACAAAAGTCATTTGTTTTGAAACCATTGGCGTGCGCGCAAAAAAGTTTAGAGGGTCAATACTTGTTCCACCCCCCTGTACCCCCCTTGGGATTTGATTTTTCTCTCCTCATCTACACAGATAGCGTCTAGTTCTGAAATAAGGCTACGTGCAAAATTTCATGGAGATAACTTCAAAAACATAAAAATTATAAATTAAAAAGTTTCGTCGGTTTTTTCTTGCCTGTTTGGGTCCGACCATACAACTTACAATAACTCATAAACTAGTTGTTTTAGCAAAATTAAACAAGAGAAACAAAAGTTATAAAATTATTTTGTCTAACAAAACCCATTTGTTTTGAAACCATTGGCGTGCGCACAAAAAAGTTTAGAGGGTCAATACTTGTTCCACCCCCCCTGTACCCCCCTTGGGATTTGATTTTTCTCTCCTCATCTACACAGATGGCGTCTAGTTCTGAAATAAGGCTACGTGCAAAATTTCATGGAGATAACTTCATAAACATAAAAATTAGAAATGAAGAATTATTTTTCAAGTTCAACTTCAACACTCTGTATTTCGAAAACGGAGCCCCCAGAAGAAAAATGTTATAAGGAAAGTCATAAAATTTTCGTCTCGGGGATCCGTGGTTAGCGGGTTGGCCCACTATTTTGTAACACCCTGTATATATATATATATATATATATATATATATATATATATATATACTTATATATATATATATATATATATATATATATATATATATATATATATATATATATATATATATATATATATATATATATATATATATATATATATATATATATATATATATATATATATATATATATATACATATATATATATATATATATATATCCATCCAATAACTCAAAAAATATGTAACCGAATTTGATGAAACTCGGCAAGTGCCTTTCTTTTATTAATGTCTTGGATAAGCTCGTTACCCAGGAACATCAGACCAGGTTTTCCGGAAAAATTTTGAGTTTTCTTTCAAAAAAAATTTTTCTCCGAAACTTACAAAGCTGTTTTAATCCAATTTACTAGATATATTGCCTTGGTAGAGAACATACTACGTACCAAAATTCAACTTTCTAAGTTGATAAAAAATTGAGTTACTAAAATTTTGAACTTTCTTTAGAACATTTTTTTTCTCCGAATATTACAAAGCTATTTTAATGAAATTTGGTGACTATCTTGCCTTAGGGAAGACCTTACTATATACCAAAATTTAACTTTCTAAGTTTATGGAAACATGAGTTATTCAAGTTTGAAACATTGAATAAAAAATCACTACCATAACGCACTTGCTGCGTCTCGAACTTTTATTTTTCGTATAAGTGATTCTAAGCGGTTACTGTTAAAAATCAAGGGTGGACAAAAGCAGTAATAAAATGGTACACATGAACTCGGTGAATTGATGTTTGCTAAGTCCTTGCATTCATCGTTTTATTACTGTTATTTCACATTTAGGCTCCGGAGACCCTTCTATACTAAATACACGTTTAAAATTCCCTAAAGAGGCATAAATTAACACATTTTAGGCCTGTGTGAAATTGTTTGCGGAAACTTCTCCCAAAGGAATGACGAGGCTTATATATTTTAAGGAATCGTGTTAATAGTTTATTCAGCGTAATGCTTGGCAAATTCTTATTTATGTCAGTGCAGAAAGTTTTAGATTTTTAATTCTTAAGTGCACCACTGCTGAGTCTCTTCGGGGTTTAGCTAATAAATTTATTAATAATTGTTTTAACAGAAGAGTATAACATTCCCGTTGAGGTTAAGTAACAAAGAGATTAAATAATAAAACAAAAACTGTACATTGTGCTATAACCGAATGGAATAAGTTCAGTGTCTCGATTGTTGTGCATATTTATAAAACTCTCTGGACGCATCAAGGGCGTTATGGTAGTGAATTTTCATATAAATGTTTTTAATAGGAAATATATTTTTTTAAGAAAGCATCAAATTTAGTTACCAGTATAACCTATATAGGAACAACAATGTACCATATTTCATCAGAATAACTTTATTGTTTGACAATATACAAAAATCTTCCGAAAAATAAACCTAAAATGTGCCCAAAAACCTGGTTTCATGGCCAACGAACCTTAGGTTAATAGTAAATTAAGCTATCGAAAGAAACATTTTATGAAAAATCGCTACCATAACGCAATTGCTGAGTCTCGAATTTATTTTATTACAAACATGCATTATCTTTCGATGGAAAATGCAAAAATTGTAATACTATAAGGCGTGTTCGATTAGGAAAAAAAATTGCATCAGCAGAGACTTATGGGCCACTTGTGACTGTAAAAATAATTTTATGAGATGCAGCTCCAGACATCGTATAATTAACATATAATTTTTTTTATCATATCTTGTAGAATAATGGATATTTTGAGCTTCACCCTAGAAATGCGTCACCCTGTATATATGAAAACAGATAAAAACTGAAACTAACCCGGATATGGGTTCTATGGGTCCTACTTCGCGCTTATTTAAGAAAATCTATTTAAAAATCACTAAAATTATATCCAACTCTATGAGTAAAATTGTGATGGCCAAAAATAAATATGATCGTAAGAAGAAGAGCATGTCTACATTTGTATTACAAATATCAGAAAACAAAATACTTATTTACATGTGACTTTGAAGGTAGATCTGACATTTATCAAAATAATTTGTCAGTTGAATATGACGCGTACTGTTGCCGTGGACTATCATTATGAATCACGCCTTATAAGAATCTTGTTGTTTTTTGGAGTACGAAAGCTTATTTTATTGTAAAAACAATTTTGCATCACTTAACCTGAAATGGTTCTCGTTTCATTTGACGTTTCATTATAGTGTCACAGTAGCTTTTAGAATCTAGAAATTATTCTATTTTGTGTGAATTTTTTCGTTACATACCTAGAACAAATTGTATATTCCTGCAATTATAAATGATAATTTTAGGTTAATTCCTATATTTTCTGTGCCCAATGTGTTGAACGGATGCGAAACGGGAGAAGAAATTTCATTTAAAGTTAAAATGACGAAGAGAACTTTATTCCAGGCACGAGCTTTGTTTCTATTTTTTTAAATATTTATAACATTTATATGTAAATTAGCAGATAAGCGTATTGTTTGTTTTTTGAAAAAAAAATCAGGAACATGCTTAGAGGAACCCCTTTATGCATTAACCATCGGACAAATGCTGTGATCTCAACTCCACAATACAGTTAAGAGACCTAAAGTCAATTTGAGGTTCTGTGCAAGGTAAACATGCTACAATGGAGCTACAAATGCAAACTGTAAAAAAACTCACCTTGCAGAAGTCCATAGAAAGGAGAAACTAGTTACCAACACCGTTTCTCCATAAAAAACATCCAAATTGCACAATTGAAAAAAAAACGCTACATAATAGGCGTAACCTGATTCCTTAAAATTAAATAAATAACTGAAACTGCTACCAAAGCATCACATAAAGGGTCTATTTTAAATTAATTTTCAGCAAATAATTTAATCAAATAAAGAACAACGAAGATTGTAACTGAAACTTAAAGCTTTTTAACTTGCTTTACGACATTTATGCTAAATAGCCGTTCATGTAAGTTCTCTATCTAGAACATGTCAAATTTGACGTTTAGAATCGCTTTTTTTGACATTTTAAGAATAAAAACTTAAAAGCTTATTACTTTGTTTTGTCTTAACGTAGATATTCAAATTTTGGTACATGGTTTTCTTTTCATGATATACACCCTCGCCCTAACTTTGCTATTTCCGGAGATATAAAAATTTTCCGAAAGGAAACGCCAAATTTTGCGGGAAAAACTAGTCCTATTTCCCTGTCTAACGAACTTGTCCTAGCCACTTGCGAAAGGAAGGTACTCACCAAATTTTATCAAAATCGGCGGATGATTTTTTGAGTTAGCGGTGTGACACATAAATATATAAACATATATATATATATATATATATATATATATATATATATATATATATATATATATATATATATATATATATATATATATATATATATATATATATATATATATATATATATATATATATATATATAAGTCTGAAACCGACCTTAGATTTGGGTTCCAGGGTTCCCAAATAGCGCTCATGTGAAGAATTTTTTCAAAATTCAAAAGTCGGGATCTTCTCATTAGTGATTTTTTTTAAAGAAAATTCACTAAATATCCCGAAACACGTGAATCTTAGATGTTACTTTTTCAGTACACACTGTAATAAATTACCATCAACCGAGGTTTCGCCGTTGTATTTGAGCAAGTTGTAAGACTGCACGTTCCGCCCTTTGGAGGGGACGTAAAGCTGTCGGTGCCGTGACTGTGTGATTTTGGGCACGTTAAATATCCCTGATTAAGGAAAAGTTAACTACCTGACAATAGTTTTTATTCTCAACCCTACGCGTTTCCGCCATCTTCAGGGGTTTAGACCTAGAATGTAAAAAATGGTTGTCAGAAACTATGTTTCTGGTAAGGTCTACCATGCTAGTGACTAACACTGCAACTACAGAATGGTACAAGGTCCAGCAAAGTAAGTATCAAACTTCAGAATAGCCCTAACGGCCATGCAAGCTTTAAACTGACATTAGTGTCAGGAGTTATAAAAACATTTCTATAAAATGTACAATTTTAAAACGGGACTGGGGTCCCACAATATGAACACCACTTTGATGGAGTCAAAAGCAACATGTTAAAAGTCAAACTAATCAATTATATAAAAACATAAAAAAGCAAAGCAGGCTGCACAGCCGAGCAGAACTCCCCGAGAACATGTGAACATGTGAACTTGTGAAATTTAGAAAGGATATGAAATGCCACTGTGGGGTTAATGCTCATGATATAATGACTTAGAAGAGATATGATATTGCGCATATGCCCCGCCCCCTCCTATATCGTCACGTGGTGAGTAACGTGATAGAAGTCCAATTACACCCTTAAAACAAATTCATTCGTAGTCAAGAAGTTTTTATACGTCATTCTAATGCGGTTGAAGTTATGAAGTTACGCTTATATTGTCTTTTTCAGATAATATAGATCTCAGGACTAAATTTAATCTTTTTGATTTTTATATTACATATATATATATATATATATATATATATATATATATATATATATATATATATATATATATATATATATATATATATATATATATACGCACAAGAAAATATAATTAGGGGAGCCCTTAATTAGCATTAAGGATACAAAAACTTTAAAAAGTAGGGAATAGGTTCGCAGACATTAAGAGAGCGTTAACATTCATAAACTTGATTTGATCATCATGTCACATAATCACAGTATAGTATTCTGATTAAAAAAAAATTACTTCCAACTGTATGCACTTAAATACTAGTAAAATACGTAATTTGTAAAGAGGTTGTGAATGAACGTCAAACCCCACTATACGACAGCATATTATTGTTGCATTGGAATCACCACTTGACGCCATGCACGTGACAGTTCTAAAAATAGGTAGTCTGAATATCATATCTCTCGTTATTTGTATCATGGTTAATACTTACTGATTCCTGTCTCACTTACAGAAACGTGCTATATGAAATGTTGCCAAGGTTTGTTTTTTCACCCATTGTCTTCAGGATTCCAAATAAAAACTGCACAAAACAAAAAATCAGGAACTCAAGACTCGAAACAATCAGAGGATCAATGCAAGCGACGCTTATTTCTTAGTTTTTAATTTTATCAGACGAACAAGATGGAGTCTCTAACATAGATCTTCAGAGACCTAATTGTAAAATGCCATTTGAAAGGGACGAGTGACAAGTGACAGGTGACGTGACAACCAATAGTGACATATGAACTACGGCGGACGGAGAAAATGTCAATGGTGCAGAGAGAGAACCAAAGAATCACCCGATTTTTTTTGATCCATGACTGGAATCGATCACATGTCATTCGGAGCACTGCTACGGAAAGTCCAACCAGTCAGGTTTCTGCATATAAAAGTCTATTCACTCAGGTTTTTGCGTGTGAAGAAAAAATTATTTGTGACTCTGGTGCCGAAAAACAATGAGCACTTTATTACTGGAGCAAGAGCACTACCATTGAAAGTCTATTTAATAAGGTTTCTGTATATGGAAGGGAAGTTCATGGTGCTGGTACTTGAACATTAAGAACATTATTATTGAAGCCATTTATGTACTTGTAAATCTCAATTTGCTCCAGGCCAAATTGTTCTATGCCAAAACTAGATGGGTGAAGGATTTTGCCGTCGTTCTCTTTGTCAAAGGTGTGGCCGCTATCTCTCAGATGGCAACCGAAGACTGAAGTCGTGTTATCGACGTTATTTTTGCTTCTAAGATGTTCAGAGAGCCTGGTATCCAGTGCTCTTCCTGTTCTTTCTATATAAACGGTGTTAAACTGGGGGTCACCGCAGGTGAGACAATATACCCCCGACTTCTTGAGGTGAGGAGTAGAATCCTTATTATAAACCAAAATTTTCTTAACAGTATCCCTTGAAAAGAAAAGAAAAGAAAAGTTTTCAACCAATGTGTTCTACCGGTTATGACCTACGGCGCCGAAACACTAACCCTTACCAACGCTTCTGCTAAGGAGACAGAGCAATATAAAACTTCACCCTACCAATCGCTGTGCAGACTAGTTCAAGGCACAGTGATTTTGGAATGGGTGGAGTAAGACTAGGGGTATGCACAATCAACCAAGGGTTGCGGTGCTATCGGGGCGGCAAGGCCGCGGACGAGCCCTGAGGGAAAAAAAAAAAAAAAAAAAAAAAAAAAAGGAACTAAAAGTAGCACAGCGCAAAATGGAGAGGTCGATGCTTGGCGTTTCGTTACGTGGCCACATTAGAAATGAAGAATTACGCAGAAGAACAGGAGTGACTGATGTGGCCGTACATGTATCAAAACTCAAATGGAAGGGGACGGGACATGTGGCTCGCATACAAGATGACAGGTGGACAAAACGATTACTTGAATGGAGTCCCAGATACGATAAAAGAGACAGAGGAAGACCACCCACTCGCTGGACAGACGATATTACAAAAATTACAAACAACTGGATTCGTAGCGCTCAAGACAGAAAAGACTGGAGGGGAGGCCTATGTCCAGCAGTGGACTCAGGGGGCTGATTGATGATGATGATGGTCCCTTGACCTGTATGCGAACTTGATATTATCTCTTGCTTTTGACTCCATCAGAGTGGTGTTCATATTGTGAGACCCCAGTCCCGTTTTAAAATTGTACATTTTATAGACATGTTTTTATAACTCCGGACAATAACGTCAGTTTATCTCTTGCATGGCAGTTAGGGCTATTCTGAAGTTTGACAGTTAGTTTGCTGGACTTTGTACCTTTCTGTAGTTGCAGTGTTAGTCACTAGCATGGTAGACCTACCAGAAACATAGTTTCTGACAACCATTTTTTACCTTCTAGGTCTAAACCCCTGAAGATGGCTTAATAATGAGCCTAAACGCGTAGGGTTAAGAACAAAAATGCCTTTTAATTTTTCCTTAATCATGTTAAACCCAGACGTTATCACGTGCAGAAATAATACTAAATATCCCTACCCTCCTTATAGAAAGGCAGCGGTTCCGCAAAATTTCCAGAATAGTGAGGTGAAACTGCTCCCTGGTGTCGGTGATTGGCCATAGTTGCAGAAGTAGGCCGACTTTCTGTAAATAAAAAACAAATAGATAAAAATATTACATCATACAACGTGGAAACTTCACTTCTACATTTAATCACATTCGAGTGACAGTTGCAACCCCCAAATTTTCAAAATAGGAGATAGGAGCTTGTGTTACTAAATATCGCTTCATACTCTATTCAAGAACGCTATGGTTCTAGCATTTATTTAAAAAATAGGACGAAAAAAAATCTAATTGACGAACTTTGCTGCAACACACTAAAAAATTAATAACTAATTGTGTTTATTATTATTGAGAAAAAAAAATAATCAAAAACAGATGAATCTTATTGTAGAAGATGTTAAAAATGCCGGCCTTGAACGTCTTGGCAGCATCCTAATCGTAAATAAAATGCCTTCTAACGTTAATCATCATCTGCGGTGTGACAGATCTAATCGCAATCGTTATTCTTCTGGCTAGGTCAGTTAAATCGTGTGGTTTGGTTTTCTGTACCATACTTTTCACACAATCCCATAAGAAGTCTAGTAGCGTAAGATTGGGTAAGCGTGCTGACTATTCTAATGATCCTCGCCTCCCTGTTCACCGATTTGGCAATATTAAGTCGAGGTACTGCCGGACATTGATTTGGTAATGTGCTGGTGCCCTATACCGCTCGAACTCGTGGCTCGTTTAGGATATAAGTTTGCACAATATTATTTTCGAGCCGTACTTAATAAATATCTCTGCTCAAATCGCCATAAATGAAAAAGGGACCAATGACATAGTTTACAACCATTCGTTCGCAAACACTAACCTTTTCAGGGTATTGCGTATGCCCTTTCCTCATCCAGTGCGGATTTACTTTAGACCTGTGGCGACAATTTTGATAAATAGCATAGCTGTAAAATGTAAAACCGCACTCATCGGAAAGTAAACCACCTTATAGTTGGATAGAATTGTGAAGTTTCCATTAATTGTTCACAAAAACACGTTTTTCCATCAAAATCGTCTTCGAGTGCGTATTAATTGATAGGGACACATTTGATATATTTATTTATCTGTCTATTAATATTTTTATAATAGATATATGGCTATCATCGCTTGTTGTAGCTGCTTGTCGAATTAAAGTATTTGAGTTTTCCTCAAACTCAAGCATTACGTCCAACTTGGTATCACTACTCAGTACATTAGAAGGTTTTTTTATCTGCCTTTCAACAGTAAGTAAGATGTAAGACACGCTTTTAACACGTGTCGCCCTCCCGTTGCGGAAACAAGTAGTATGTTGTCACGGCAGCACCAAATAAAACATAATGTTAAAAGATTAGATACTGTGTACAACCAACTAAAACTTAAGTAAATTGTCAGCTCTGGCCCATTTCTTCCCCATATAGAGACAAAGTATGTAAGGCTAGATGTATTCAATTCGACTGTATTTTTTATGTTTGTTACCTCATAACTTTTTTTAGGTGAACCGATTTTGATGATTTATTGGAAAGCTGGTACGTGTCGTGTGGCGCCATATAAATTTGATCAAGATCTGATCAGTAGTTTTTGAGTTATCCTTAATTTACCTCCGATAATACGTTAACAAATGGTGGCAGCGTGATATGCATTTTTGAGTTATTCCTAGTGAAGTCGGTTTTCTATTTATTTTTTTTAAATTTTTACTTGTTTAACATTATGTGTTATTTGGAGAGCTGCCGTGACAACCGACTACTTGGTTCCACAACGAGATGGCGACACGTGTAAAAGGCGTGTCTTACATCTCACTTAGTTTTGCGAGGCTGACTACCATAGTCGTATTACTTTATAGGTGTATTTTCGCTGTCAGGTCAATGATGAAACCGGGAAAACGGTTCAGATAATTGATTACCATGCTACGAAAGGACGAGTCGACACCGTTGTTCTTATGTATTCGCGAATCAACACTTCCAGAAGAACTAACAGATGGCCAATGACAATTTTCTTTAGAAGTATTGATATTGCCGGGATAAACTCGATGACGATTTATCAAATGAATAATCCCGGAAATTTTCCAGCAGATCTTTCTATTTTCCTAAAAAAATAGAGAGAAGGATAAAATCAACATAGAAGCAATACAGTGGCCAATTCAAATAAGCGCCGTTTTTGCTTCATTTTTGGGCCAGGAAAAAATAATATAACGAAACTCTCATGTCATGATTGTGATAGGACTGTGTGTCAAAAACATTCGCAGCATAGATGTGACAATGGTGCAATATTAACCGAAATATCAGTCGAGAATTAAGACGAAAACAGCGATTAAAGGTGACGTAATAGTTCATAGTCGTAGGATAATTTTTTTGTTTTTTCGTTAGCACAAATTGTTATTATTTTGATACCATGATATGATAATTTTAAAAAATTCGTTTTAAATGGAGGAAGAAAATATAATCCAGTATCAAAGTCAGACTAACAATGAGGCCGCTTTGATGACTCACATAATTCAAGTACTCGAAGTGTCACCAGTGACCAATCGTCCATTATGGCTGTTGGGCGCAGCCTACCCTGTTTTTATTCAGATGCAAAATTCAAATAATGCTGTTTCATTTGTATTCAATTATCTTTCTTGATAAACATTTTTCATTAACGATGATGTTTTAAACCGGATTCTGAAATTAAATGCTGGAGTTGGCAACGCTACCCCGATATACAAAATAGACGAGGAATTTAACCTATGTGCCTTCAGCCCAGATCAAACCGTGGAGCTTTACGATCCTGAGATGAAGCGGGGGTGACACTTTATTTTACTTTATACTTATTATATTCTCTACACAATCGTAATAATACTTCGTTTTCATCTAGCGCTACAGGTATCTCTGCGTTTCAAGAAAATATACCTTATTGAGAGTAAGAGGCCATTAATTGCTGACTCTAACTGGGACATTGAAACATTCAAGAGATTAGTAAGGCGTCATGACCAAATTTACTTATCAGAAGAATATGAAGACATGATGTTAACTTGCAGAACAAATAATTCGTTTAGTGTGAAGAACATAGCTTACAAAGACATTCTCGATTTTAAAACCTGATGGCCCGACAGCTACAAAAGAATGACAACTGCAGTTGGGTCTCGAGGCAATACTGCACAAAGTTTCACAATTTCCAACTTTAAATAGTTTGTCTACAACAGTTCGACTCCAGTATATGTCATCACGTATGGTATCAATAGTTTTTTTCGCATACTTTTAAGCAACTGAAGCAAATTATCGCTATGAACCGCCCCCCCCCCACCCTTCTTATGCAGGCGGCCTATAAGGAATGCATTCAGATTAATGCCAACAAATCACCGATATCAAGAAAGTAGTTAATTATATAACTGGAGAGATTACTAGCACGTTACTTTTTGGCCTAAAATTACTAAGAATGAAGAAGACTAAAAGCAGCTATCCACTTAAATAAAAACATATTCCATATTTTCCGGTTGAAAATCGGGGAAAACCTTTTGAAAACCTCATATTTTTATGTCAAAGTAACTGGAATGAGACGTTACATGTGGCTAGAAATTGTGCAAACAAACCTATGTTGTGAATTTTGAGTAATTTTGTACACAATATTTAAAGTTTTTTCCAAATTAAAAATAAAATCCCAAAGACATACGTTGAAACGACTTAGCGGTTAAAGTCCAATGCTTGATAGACAGAGTAGTTAACTGCCACGCATAGATTCATTCATACAACAGGTATAAACCATACATCAACGGCAACCAAACTAAATACATATCAGACATAAAACATATTACCAGAACCAACAATCGTGAAATCTCGGCCGCAATTATGGAAAATGACAGATGATATGAAATTGGAAATTTGCCATGTGATTGTTATTTAACTGGGGAATTCGATCGATTATTAAAAGAAACTATATTTGTAGCTTTTTGAACGGCTTCTTAGCGCAGCATAGATATATTATGCTGTCGCATAACACAGTAGAAATGTAAACAAAATCAAGCCAAGTCTCTATAAAAATGATTCTAAAATAATTTCTTTTATCTTTAAACTTAAACATAAGACACATATAAGACCGAAACAGTGGTGTAGTATGTTGCAGTGATAACTCTACTAATTCTGTAATTAATTGTTACGTATGCTTTAAATACAATATTCCGAGCATGAAGCCGATCTAATGTATCATGCGAAAAAAAAAAACGTTGCTTGACGTCTGCCTAGATAGCTGAGAGGCGTTGCGCTTCCCTCATAAGCAGAAGGTTGCGCATTCGAATCCAGCTCGATGAATGTATTTTTTATGTTTTATTGTGACATTTGGAGAAAAAATAGTGCACAGATTTCATACGTTTTAAACAGTATCTCATTTTTGTCTAAAATGCCTAAATGGGTTTGTTTGATTAGGTTGACTAAAACGAAATCATACTGGCGATTAATAAGGAAAAATAACTGCTTCGCTTATAATTTGGCAGATACTTTACTTTTCTAAATATGAATTAAGTTTCCGCACGAAAATCTTTTGTATATCTTTAATGAAATTTGTAATACAAGTTGCTTTAAAGAGACTTACAATATCTACAGATTTAGCAAAATCTAATTCTTTAGCTTTATAGAAAATTGAGTTTTGGGCATTTCTCTCAAAAGGGGTTAAAGCACAAGATTTTTTTTGATAATACAGAGATATGGGTGGTAACACTTTCGAAATAATTCTTCAAATGTGCGCGTACTACAACCTCTAAAATAGATTTTCATGGTCTGTGTAAGTTTAAAATATTAACTCTACTAATATGCCGTATAATAATAGTGTACAATTCTTATGGAAATTCCCTACTATAACGCATTTGCTGCGTTCCGAATTTTTTGTTATTAAGCTAAAATTTCAGATTACTTCTGGTAAAATAGTTTTGGGTCTAGTTTTTTGACATGCAGATTTTCTGTTAATGGAAGACTCATTTATTTGTAAAAATATACATAGTTCTGTTTGTACTGTTTATTGAATATTTTTTAGCAACTGAATTTCAGAATGCATGAACAAAATAGAATTTTAAAGCTAATGGCACTAATTACAAATATGCATCGCGAGCTATATCTATGTAATATCGTAGGTATTTCTATCGGAATTTTACGATAAATATGGTACTGACATTTCAATTTGCAGCTGTAATCAAATTATTGCACACGAATTTACATCGTTTGTAAAATTTTAAGCCTGTTTGTGCTGCGCCTCAATTTTAGTTATCGACTTCACTTTTTACCTCTTGTTGTAGTGTAACTGACAGAAAATGCAACGAATTTCATGCTTAGTTTAATGGAAAGCTTGTTGTTTTTACTTAAAGCTTGATAGTACTGTAAAATCAAATTTGAATTGCAAACAAGCTTAGGTTGTGTATCAGTGCATCCATTCTTGACAATCAAATTTCACCCAAATGTTATATTAAAGTAGAATTAATGATTTCTAGTAGTATAATAGAAATATAACAAATAATAAATATATTTTTATACAGGTCATGCACTTCATTTATTTTGTTTATTTATTCCACATAATGTACGACAGACAAGGTCCAATAGACAATTTGCATTGGTTTTCCATTAAATGGATTTAACATTTACCTAATAGTTTTTTATACATAGAACACTATTAAATGCATGAAAATACCCAAAAACATATGTAGTTGACAAAAAAATAATTTTAAAATCAAACAATTTCGAATTGTGTGATCGCGAACGTTCTGTTATTGGTGGTGGCAAAATAGTGGTGTTTGAAATCAATTATGAAATTCGCATTTTCATATATTTTTTTGCGTCGTTATTATTGGTGGTGGCGTACTTGGACAGTGAATAAATGACGTGCTTACATTTGCCTTATGGTGGTGATAAGTACGGTCGCTTGTTTTGTCACGGGTTTTCTTAATGAAAGATAATGAAAAGCTTGCCCTGCTTCTGGCCCGTTGCAATTTAGGAAAAGCGAGGTTTCGGAAAAGTAAAGAAAGAAGGAAAAGGAAATTAAACAAACCACAGGGAAGAGTACAAGAGAAAAAATAGAGAATGGTTTCAGGCTACACCCGGGAATTGGGAACTTCAGCGTTGGCAGTTGGTACCAGGCTCAGCAGGTAGGTCACGACTATTTGCCTATTTCTAGTGACAGGTGCAACAGATGCTAAAGAACAGTTTTGGGGGTTAGCAGTTTATAAACTAATAAACTATTCCACACAAAGTATTTTAGTCAATTACCTGATAGTTAAATAAATACAAAGACATCAACGGTAAGTGAAATTTAATAGCTGGAATCACAACACTATAAGTGAGGAATGGTTACATTAATTAACTGTTGCCTTTTAGGCTGACACTCAGCGATGGTAAAAATGTGTTAATGTTTCAGAGATGTAATTATTAATTTAATTTAAATTTAACAAAGATGCAGAGATCCCCCTTACAGTCGACTGTTCGAGTTTACACACAAACACAAGGTTAAAACATCAACTTAAACATATGTATAGCCTAATAATCAGCTGATGGTAGGTGAAATTCAACAACAGTTACACAAAATAAACAAACAAAAAAAAAACTTCGTGGACTTATCTGGAACTACGTCCGTGTCCTTCAACGTCTTTGGGGGCCCTCAAGTATGAGTGCTGACCCAGTAAAAGTAGAAAACACCACCAGATTTCAGCCCCCGAAAAGAAACTCTACAATGAATAAATAGCTGTCTCAGCAGGTATTACTTATTTCAATTGTTTTTGTTTTTATTAGGCAGAATAAAAATGTGGGGAAAATTTAGCTAACTATAAAAGCTTACCCAAATAGATGAGGTTTCTTGTTCCACAAGATATAAATAATTTCCTTAAATAATTAAAGTAATTAATTGTAAAGTAACAAAATCCCGCTTCTAGCTGCAGTCAACTTTACTGTTCAGTTACAGGATTATTAGTAAAAATATCATTTCATGTGAATATTAATTATTTTCCAAAGAACAAAAATTTTTGATAAGAAGTGATAAGAGAGATGTTAGTATTTCCTTTTAAGTGAATTTTATTAAATTTCAGAAATTATATCTGGTAGAAAGAGAGAGAATGAAAAAGATGATACTATACGCTGAAGAGTGTGAGATAGAAAAATATGGATAGTCAAAAGAGAGGAGACAGTACCTACCTAAGGGCAATTGCTATTATTAAGAATGTAAACAAAACCTCAAACTTACTTGTTTACTGTTTTGGACTTAGGTTAATTTTTACAAGTGAACTTAGATTAAGAGGGTTGTTTATTGGTATTAAACCTTAAACTACAACAAAAGTGTAATTGGCGCCTTTCCAATGTTTTACAAGTGTGCATTACAAACAAGCTGTTTATATACCAAAACATGCAAACTATTAGCTACAGAGTGTTCACAAGTGAGTATTATGTCCATATATTTACTATGTTTCTCACCCTTGAAGTTAACAAGCTGTCAGAAATATAAAGAGAGGTTTAGAACCGTCTCAGTTTCTCAACACTATAGTGCATTTGATCCGTTTATCGGGATCTCAAGCTCATTGTCATTGCTGACGTTACCGTCCAGTGACGTCACAGATAATGCCGGCAAAATAGTGGTGTTTGAAGTCAATTACGAAATGCGTATTTTCATATATTTTTTTGCGTCGTTATTATTGGTGGTGGCGTACTGGGACAGTGAATAAATGACGTGCTTACATTTGCCTTATGGTAGTGATAAATACGGTCTCTTGTTTCTCAACACCATGGTGCATTTGATCCGTTTATCGGGATCTCAAGCTCATTGTCATTGTTGGCATTACCGTCCAGTGACGTCCCAGATCATGCCGGCAAAATAGTGGTGTTTGAAATCAATTATGAAATTCGCATTTTGAAATATTTTTGTGCGTCGTTATTTTTGTGGTACGTAAAATGAAAAAAAATATATTAAAAATCCTCTTTGTGGGATGTCTATCAGATGTGATAAGAAAAAAAATGCAAATTGTCTATTGTACAGTTTGCAAAATGTAAATATTTTTACAAGGTATTACCTTCAACATTTTACACAAGTACACAATCTGATTCTTAAATCTATTAATGTTAGTGGTACCTAAGTTTTGCTAAATATACGCAACCAATTTTGAGATCTAATGATACGTTGATAAATCTTTTGTGCGAGCCGTTGCATATGAATAAGTACAGAGGCAATTTATTAACAGCTCTTGCTATACCATCTATAGGATTATTTCTACCATACTCCGTAGAATGCTGACCGATGTGAAGTAAAAAATTCGCTCTTCTTGACTGGTATGGGATTCGCCAATTGAAACGCTGGAGTAATTCAATACTGTCGATCCTATTATTAAATAATCTGTGTGCAAACCTCAGCTGAGCCTGTACCCGTCGACTATCCAGGTACTGAGATCCCAATAATTTGAGACTGGCATTATATATATATATATATATATATATATATATATATATATATATATATATATATATATATATATTATATATATATATATATATATATATATATATATATATATATATATATATATATATATATATATATATATATATATATATATATATATATATATATATATATATATATATATATATATATATATATATATATATATATATATATATATATATATATATATATATATATATATATATATATATATATATATATATATATATATATATATATATATATATATATATATATATATATATATAGTAGGGTAACGCATTGAAAACGAAACAAACCGATTTTTGTCAAGAGAAATTTTTTTTAAGAAACGCTGAAACACGTCAATTTTAATATTGAGGGGACATGTGACATAAAACTTAACCTTGTCACATCAACCTCTTAAGGGTGGTCATAACAACCCTTATATTTTAATAAGGGAACACGGGTCGAGTGTTACATCATTTGAAAGATCTTTCTTTTCTGAATTCAGCACACAAATTTTTTGGAAGTTTTATCAACTCGTTTAAAAATTATTCACAGTTGAAGATGCAAAAACGCATTTCACTCATTCCGATAAGAAATGTGCTGATAGTCAATGTTTTGTTGGTTTGTAAACAAAAAATTGACTATCAGAACATTTCTTATCGGAATGTGAGAAATGCGGTTTATTATTTCAGTTTTTTGGTCGGTTTGATACTTGATAGTACTACCTAAAATTAATTTCACAATGGTGTATTCTGTAGAAGAAAGAGTTGAAATAATTACTTCTTTTTTCAAAAACCATGACTGTGCCAACCATACCGCAAATTTGTTTAATGAACGACATCCGAACAGAAATGTTAACAGAATATACATTTTGGAGTTAGGTGCAAAGTTTCGCCACAGTGGTTCAGTAGCCAACAAAAAACGGGATCCTGAACGTGAATTTTCGGTTAGAAATGACTACTGAGTTGAAGTTTTAGGACAAATTGCTGCAGACCCACCTTTGAGCACGAGAAAATTGGCCACTGTTTCAAACATCAAAACAAGAACTATTCAGCGAATATTGAAGCATCATAAATTTCACCCGTATAAAATTCATCTTGTACAACAACTGAATGAAGATGATTTTGATCGGCGGCTGAATTTTCGTGAAGTTATGACTGCACGAATAGCTGATAACGGAAAGTTTCTGTTCAATATCTGTTTTTTAGACGAGTGTACGTTTTTATTAAACTCTACAGCCAATCGTCATAATTTCGTTATTGGGCAGATAATAATCCAAGAAATTTTCACGAAGTCCACACTCAAACTCCACAAAAAGTGAAGGTCTGGACTGGCATTTTTGGAGACCTTTTAATCGAGCCAATTTTTCTTGATGGCAATCTGAGTGGCGAAACGTATTTGGAGTTACTAAAAGATATCGTTTACTCTCTACTAATTGACATTGTTGAAAATGATGATCGCTATCAAGAAAATCAATTAGTGTTTCAAGAGGATGGTGCTCCTCCGCATTTTTCACAACGTGTTAGGGAGTTTTTGAACAGAGAGTTTCCAGAGCAATGGTTTGGACACGTAGAGGTGCTATTGGGTGGCCCCCTAGATCACCGGCTTTAACTCCTTTAGACTTATTTCTATGGGGCCATTTTAAGAGTAGAATTTTCGCAAGAGAATCGGAGTCTCTGGAAGAATTACGACAACGCATTGTTGAAGAATGCCGTCTAATAACTCCACAAATACTCCAGAATGTCAGGACTCGTTTTGAACACAATTTATACTTTTGTATGGAAGCTGGTGGTCAACAATTTGAACACTTACTTAACTGAATAAATATTTTTGAACGTTTGGTTTTTTTATAGTTTTTTTTCACGAAAAATTGACTAATCAGTGCATTTCTTATCACAATGAATGAAATACGTTCTTGCAATTCCAACTGAATAATTTTTAAACGAGTTGATAAAACTTCCAAAAAAATTAGTGTATTGAATTCAGAAAAGAAATAGCTTTCAAATGATGTACCACTCGACCTATGTTCCCTACTTAAAATATAAGGGTTGTTATGACCACCCTTAAGGGGTTGATGTGACAAAGTTGAGTTTTATGTCAAAACATGTCCCCCTCAATATTAAAATTGACGTGTTTCAGCGTTTCTTAAAAAAAATTTCTCTGAACGCAAATCGGTCTGTTTCGTTTTCAATGCGCCACCCTGTATATATATATATATATATATATATATATATATATATATATATATATATATATATATATATATTTATATATAAATTCTTACTGATGTTCAACTTATACATAATAAAAGTAATAATTTGCTTTTGAACTCTTTCAAATCCATCAATAGCTGTCTTGTAAAGAGAATTCCAGACTATGCTACAGTAGTCCAAAACAGATCTCACCAAAGAATTGTATATTGTAATGATGCAGTTAACATCAGTAAAATTTCTACACTGCCTCTTTACAAATACAGATATTCTAAGTGCCCTTTTCAATACGTATTCAATGTGGTTATCAAACTATAAATTACTATCAAAAACAATGCCCAGATCTTTTATATGATTAAATCTCTTAAGACTATGGTTACTAATTCGATAATTCGTGTAAACTGTGCCAGACCTCTTTTTAGAGAAGCTAACACATTTGCACTTTGAAATCTTAAATAGTCAATTATTAAACTGACACCAATTCAAGAAGGAATTCCGATCAGTTTATAAGCTGTTAGTTGCATGGACATTTTCAATCGCACAGTGAAGCTTTAGATCATCTGCGAACAGAAGACAATTAGCGTGCTTAAATTCATACCCCAAGCCATTAATAAAGAGACCAAAAAGAAGTAGAGACAAATGACCGCCCTGTGTAGCTCCGCAAGTCACTAATATTTGTTTTGACTTATACGGACCCAGTCTCACAATTTGATGACGATCTTTCAAGTAGGATTCAAACCAGATCAAAATCCTGCCCACCACCCCATAAGCCCTCAATATACAGATTTGCACTTTGAAATGTTTAATAGTCAATTAATAAACTGGCACCAATTCAAGGAGGAATTCCGATCAGTTTATAAGATGTTAGTATCATGGACATTTTCAATCGCACGGTAAAGCTTTAGATCGTCTGCGAACAAAAGACAATTTGCGTGCTTAAATTCACACCCCAAGTCATTCATGAAGAAACCAAAAAGGAGTGGAGACAAATGACCGCCCAGTGTAACTCCGGAAGTCACTAATATTTGTTTTGACTTATACGGACCCAGTGTCACAATTTGATGGCGATCTTTTAAGTAGGATTCAAACCAGATCAAAATCCTGCCCACCACCCCATAAGCCCTCAATTTACAGATTTGCACTTTGAAATGTTAAATAGTCAATTATTAAACTGGCACCAATTCAAGGAGGAATTCCGATCCGTTTATAAGATGTTAGTATCATGGACATTTTCAATCGCACTGTAAAGCTTTAGATCATGTGCGAACAAAAGACAATTGGCGTGCTTGAATTCATACCCCAAGTCATTCATGAAGTGACCAAAAAGGAGTGGAGACAAATGACCGCCCTGTGTAGCTCCGGAAGTCGCTAATATTTGTTTTGACTTATACGGACCCAGTCTCACAATTTGATGGCGATCTTTCAAGTAGGATTCAAACCAGATCAAAATCCTGCCCACCACCCCATAAGCCCTCAATTTACAGATTTGTACTTTGAAATGTTAAATAGTCAGTCATTAAACTGGCACCAATTCAAGGAGAAATTAAGGTCAGTTTATAAGATGTTAGTATCATGGACATTTTCAATCGCACAGTAAAGCTTTAGAGCATCTGCGAACAGAAGACAATTGGCGTGCCTAAATTAATACTCCAAGTCATTCATGAAGAGACCAAAAAGGAGTCGAGCCAAATGACCGCCCTGTGGAGCTCCGGAAGTCAGTAATATTTATTTTGACTTATACGGACCCAGTCTCACAATTTGATGGCGATCTTTCAAGTAGGATTCAAACCAGATCAAAATCCTGCCCACCACCCCATAAGCCCTCAATTTACAAATTTGTACTTTGAAATGTTAAATAGTCAATTAATAAACTGGCACCAATTTAAGGAGGAATTCCGGTCAGTTTATAAGATGTTAGTATCATGAACCTTTTCAGTCGCACAGTAAAGCTTTAGATCATCTGAGAACAAAAGACCATTGGCGTGCTTGAATTCATGAAGAGACCAAAAGGGAGTAGAGACAAATGACCGCCCTGTGTAGCTACTGAAGTCACTTATATTTGTTTTGACTTATAAGGACCCAGTCTCACAATTTGATGGCGATCTTTCAAGTAGGATTCAAACCAGATCAACATGCTGCCCACCACCTTATAAGCCCACAATTTTTCAACCGTTCTTGGTCTACACGATCAAACGCCTTTGGAAAACCAGTATAGTTAGAATCGAGTTGCTTTTCAACGGTTTTATTAATATACTCAGTATATAAAAGCAAATTAGTCTGAGTGGTTCGCCGTGCAAAGAAACGATGTTATTGGGTACTGATTACAGGTTTAAATATGTCAAAAGCATTCTCAGAAATTATTGAATCAAATACGTTCGCAATCGGACAGGAGGTTGAAACACATATATAGTTCTTAACACAAGATTTTGTGTCAGATTTATGTATCGAAGAAGACACTTTCCACCGCTACGGATAAGCAACTGAGCCTAAAGGTAAATTATATAGGTAGGTAATAACAAGATGAAGTTGTACTACACAACTTAAAAAAATATTGCGACAGGCCGTCACTGCCTAAGTTCGTATTCAATTTCAGTTCGACTAACTTCTCAAAGTGTAACACTGCACCTGCATACGCTTAAGTGTAATAATATTCTCAAACCTATCTCTATGAGCATTTATATAATAAATTTATATGATCCATGTATTACATTCGGTCCCCTGTGGGTCCGGGGACTAACTAAAAGAAGAGGCCTAAGGTAACTCCTGCCTGCCGTAAGAGGCGACTAATCGGAGTCAAGCAGGTGGTACTGGACTTTTCCTTAACGTGATGGTAAAGGATTTTTTTACGCCCGGGGAGGTACCACCCCTTACATCTAGAGGCCGGTGAAGTCGCAACGGACGTTTACGGTTCTGGTGTACGAGTCGGTTTTCCTTATAAACAAAAGTGATGATGGTTCCTCCTTGTACAAAAGATTCCGAAGATAAAATACCGCTCCATTCGGATCTCCGGGAGAGGGGTGTACAGGCGGCGCCGACATCTAGATTTAACATATCCTTCTCGAATATATGTGGCCTAAATTCTAACCTGAACTCCGTCCACCGTTTCCTCCAGTCTAATAGGCACAACTCCTCATCCCCACCAAACCCCAATCAGTGCCAAAACAGCCACTAATCACCTTAATTTCCCGGTGTATGAGTCCCTTACTTGCTTTAGATTGCATGGAGGTGTGTGCGCATACGTCTGTAGCAATCTACCCTGCACCAGACTCCCCAATTAGGAAGCCGGAAGAAAAGACATACTTTGGATGAAATTCTCTCTCAGGGCTGCAAGTAAATTCATCTGTTGCATTTACCGGTCGCCTTCTGACAACAATTTTGTCCAGCTCTTCGACTAAAAAAACTGACCATCTGATTTCCGAATATCCTTCCTCCGAGGTCACTATTCTTGGTGACTTCAATGTCCATAATAAGCACTTGCTAGGATCTTCAAAAACCGATCAAAATCAAAAAACCCTCGTTTAAACCGCTGTTTCCAAAACTTCTGCGGCCCTTTTTAGCTCCCTTTTCTTGAACACTAATTCTCTCGCGAAACTATCCACTCAATTTTTTAATTAGTCCAGAACTATTCCAGCCCTAATTATACTGTACCGGCGACCGGTTTTTCTCTTGTTTGTGCGGGCAAGGCCGCACCGCCACTAATTCTCTGTAGTGCCCCTGAATCGCAAGTAGCTCGCAACTCCCCATCTCTCTCCCGTGATATTTTCTCAGCCAATTGAAAGTTACGGTCTTTAAAAAAAATGTTAGATAAACACGCCTATGATAAAACCATTCCCACCATTCCTCGCATAAGCGATTGATGTTCATTGTGACTGAATTTTTGTTACATTTTCAGTTTGCCTGCGCCAATAAAAGTGACCCCCTTATATCGCCATTGTTAAGTGGCTGTTTTCCGAAAACTCCTGAATGGTAGATCTGTTAACAGGGTTGAATAAACTGAAACTCAAGCTGCATATGTTCTTCTGTCCACTAAGAGGTTTTAGGTACATTAGGCTGACCACGGTGCAAGTTCCGACTGGCGGGCACCAGCTCACGAAATTTAACACTAAAGCAATCAGCTTTGTATTGCCTGCAACTGTGTTTCAAATTTTATAACGGCAGGTTTTAATTATCGCACAATATTCATAATTATATTAAAATGTAGCAATGGCTAAATTATACCGGATGTCCCATAGTTGTAAACCACTACTGAAACCAAATAAGTTACTCCTCCAGATGTAATAATAAGATGACAAGATGTTCATCTAATTAGTTCTAATTAGATGACAATTACATAAAATACAAATGCCTAAGCAAGTACCTTGCTTACATTAGCAAGTTGCTTAATACTCATATTTTTTTTTTCGATATGCATATTTAGTCCTTTTCGTTTGAGTTTGCTCTTACTTGATTCTGATTTTATTTTTTATCGCATTTGCAGTTATTCAAAAGTGTACCCTTTGCTTCAAGATTCGCCACCAATATTTGAACTGTCGATTTATTTAGTATCGGTCTATCTGGATATTGCACGCTGAACAAATTGCTACATTTGGTAAACTATTACCTGAATAGTATAGTTTTATAATTTGAACTTTCTTTTCGATTGTGTAATTTATTATAAGAACGTTTGTGATATCAACGACAAATAAAAAATATTACAGATCTTTTGATGTGACATTTGTAGTTATTCTAGGTTTTGACACTTGAAGCTTTCTGTGCCGAGAGTACTAGATTTTCTGAATGGAACTCCTGTTTTCATTTAGTTGATTTGATGATATCAAAAGAGAGAGGAAGTTAAAAATAAAGGTAAATAGTGCAATAGACGTCTAGCGTGGTTCTTTTCAAAAAGTTTTAATACAATTTTGCTCAAAAATAACCAGGGAAGCCAATATTTGAGCATTAAAAAATTTGCATGCAAATGCATATATTGCGTCGTCAATTGAAGAATCCTGTATACATTTTATTCAAAAAGTTTACCCATAAACGACCAAATACCTTATTCATTTTTTTTTATTTATAATTTAAATGCCTTAACAACTAAGGTCGTTGTCACTAACGACACTTTAAATAATTGCATAACAAAATTATATATAAAAAGATGAAACTAATAAATACACTTAAATACTATTATATAAATTAGTCTGTCTTAAAAATCTAAGTTAACAGTTTACATTCGTAAAATTTAGACCTAAAATTTCAGACAAGTTTCTTTCACCAAAATTTTCAAATCGTGGATAGGCATATAAGAGACATTCCAATAGTAAGTGAAAAATTGAAGTTGTGCGGTCACAGAGCTCACAATATAGGCGTTGTTGTTGATCTAAGATATAACCATGTGTATGTAGAGAGTGGCCAATTCGGAGTCTTCTGATAATCACTTCTTCCCTGCGAGATAAATCTGGAAGTTTATGGATTGCCACAGTTGGTTCAATTTCTCGCAGTTTGTTGCTTAGCAAAGACCAATGGATTTGCCATTTCTGTCTATAAAAATTTGCTATCTGTGCAGAAACGTCGGAGTAAAGTTGGAGAGGAATTACAGTATCGATTAAGACAGCATTTCTGGCACATTCGTCTGCATTTTCATTTCCGGTAATGCCACAGTGTGATGGGACAAATATAAGCCTGATATATTTGCCAGATTGCAAGGCACAATGAATAGATTGTTGTACTTGGATTACAAGATGGTCTTTTGGGTAAAAGTTTGTGAGTGATATAACCGACGAAAGAGAATCGGTGCATATTAAGAAGTTATTGAAATGAGAGTTGACGAATGTGTTAGTTGATTTCACCCTGTATAGTATAAAACTCAGTAAATACCTATTAGAAGATGGAATTGTGGTACGTAAGACGGCAAAATGGAGTTATAGGATTATAAGCAGCAACATTCTGAAAACTACTTTTAGCAAACCTTAATTGTTTTAAAACTTTTCAGACTTTTTGTGTACTTCAAAATGTTGGCGACTTTATAAGTTTTCCAAACTCTGCGTCAAAGTTTCTTTCTTCTTTCAAACTAGTTTCAAATATAGCACTTTATCAACTGCGAATAAGTTGAAGTTAGAGCTTAAGTGTGATGGCATTAATATTAGAACATACTGAATATATCGCGGAAAATGTTTTTTCTACTTTTTTTGTAATAAATCGAGAAAACTGCCCAGCGAGCTTTTTCAACATGATAGTTACTTTGTAAATGTCACTGTCAATGTTCGTTACTGAAATTCTGTAGTGTTAATAATATATGAAGCGGTGACGTAATTTTAGACGTCAGGCTGCTTAATTATTAACTTATTTAGGCTTGCCAAACCGATAGAAGGTGTTGGAATAGTTGAGTAGATATGTAGAATGCTATTGATCCACTTTGTTTTTTCGATATATATTTTCGTTCTAGCTTAATGCTCTTAAGCGCTAGAGCGCTTTCACTGATAAACTGAAATGTTCAAAGATAAAAAATCCAGACTTAGTAAGTGCGTTATGTCGGCGAATTCTCATAAAAATGATCCACATATTGGTTTTGCGATATATATATATATATATATATATATATATATATATATATATATATATATATATATATATATATATATATATATATATATATATATATATATATATATATATAGGATGGCACGCCACGGGCTCTCACGTCTATATTTTTCGTTATTTCGAATTTATTTCAAACGGAGATTTGTAGGTTGAAAAGGAACTGTATTTAAAATGAATGCCCAGTTTCGCGAATTTGGACATGTTAAACCATTAGGAAGCCAGCTAATCATAATGAGAGCGTGAAACTTGATGTTTTATTGGCTTTTCAAAAAAAAAAACCGAATACCTCTGACGCGTCAGGTGACACGTGAAAATGGTATAGGTCATTCAACTCTTTTAGGAATTTAAAAAAAACTGCGTAAATGTAAGAATATATTATACAACAACACTATAAGAACTGATTGACGGTGATGCAGATAAAAGGTTACAGATGCTTGATATGCTAAATACGAATATAATTTCTTCCGCAGAAATTCTTTTCTTTTTCTGATAAAGTAACATTTGTTTCAAGTGACGAGGTAAATCGGAAAAATTGCAGATACTGGGTAGAAGTAACCCCCATTGGATGCAAGGAACCCACAAACAACGTCCTGAGAAATTCAAAGTTTGGGCTGATATAGTTGGAAATCATGTAATTGAACCTATTTAAATTGAAAACCTTAACGGAGAAAGTTATTTCGAAATGCTAAGAGACCAAGCCATTCCAGCTCCAATAAAGTTATTTCCCAATGCACTTGATCGCAATTGTCTAAATGAATGGATGTGGATGCAAGAAGATGGCACATCACCCAACTATGCTCTTTCTGTACGGGAGAATTTAAATGAAACATTTCTACAAAAGTGGATAGGAAGGAGAAGTTTCATGGAATGGCCTGCGGGATCACCAGATCTTACACATCTGGAATTTTCTTTTGGCGGCATCTGAAAAACAGGGTATACAAAACACAACTTTTGGATTTGAATGATTTAAATGAAAATACCCAGGAAGATTAAGAACATCACACTGGAAGTTTTGAATAGAGGCAAAGAGGAGTTATACATAAGATAAATTCGGTATCAGCGAGTAAATAGGAAATACTTTAAACATTTAGATGTTAAAGACATGCTCAATTTTAATACTTAAAAAAAACAAATGTTGCTTTTTGAATAATCGTTAATTTTAGAACAAACACTTTAAGTTTTATTGTCAGTCATAAAAATTTCCACCTTGTCTAGCGGCTTTGACATTTGACAAAAAAAAATAAAATTTTGGTACCATCAAACGGATAAAAATATGCTCCTTGACTGTCCATCGAAAAATGATGGGGTTTCTATTTGAAAACAAATCAACAAGGGGTGGGGGGTGTAATGGTGAGGCTGAAAGTTACAAACTAATATTACATGGTGTGAAATAAAAAAAAATAGTTGACGTGTCTGGACGTTTCTCATAAAAAAAACATTTCCCCTCCAATTATGAATTTCATTCCATAGCTGCGGTCTACATAATATATATAGGGTGGCCCGCCACATACGCCACGGGATCTCACGTCCATATTTTTCATTATTTCGAATTTATTTCAAACGGAGTGTTATGTAGGTTGAAAAGGACTATAACCTAAATTATTTTCAAATATACAGGTGATCCAACAAAGTGTGACACCTCAAAATTATGTTTTTCTTATGGGACGACCAGCATTTGACATCTTTTTTGAATTATATGGGAAAAATAAGGTTCACTTACTGTAAGGCTCCTATACCTAGCTATTACAGGTTCCCAGATATCTTGATTTTGCGACGAATGTGAGGTTTTCGAAAAAAAGATCTTATCTCCATTGTCAGATGATATCGTAAAAAAACTCACCAGCTTTTGGTGGTGGATTCCGTACTTCATCAACTACTGTAGTCAATATTACCCAATATTCTACAGGGTGTTCAAAAATTCAGGTTTTATTATCAGCACATTCAAATCAGATTATTTCATTTAGTTCAAATGGAATACCCTATATTTTTTATTGCATTTTATTTAAAAAAAATCCATTTCATATGATCCTACGGTTCCCTATACCCAAGTGCAGCAGTTTACTGTTTTGCATAAATAACAATTTTTCATTTATAACAACAAATTTAACTTGCTTTGTTTGAAATTCAATCTGGAAACTAATCCAAGGTAAACAAGTGATAAAAATAAGAAGTAGTAATTATAATAAACATAGTTCTACAAATGTTCAAACTCACGTTCATCCTCTTGAATGCATAATTGTAACCTTTGTTCAAAGGACCGCTTAACATTGAGCAACATTTGCGGCGATATTGTATTAAAAGCATTCCGTATGAATGCATTCCGTATGCGTTGCTTCATGTCATCTTGTGTGGTCGGAGGCATTTCATATACGATATTCTTAACATGTCCCCACAAGAAAAAATCAAGACAGGTTAGGTCTGGCGATATGGCTGGTCAGTTTTGTGGACCCCATCGTCCTAATCATTTATTGGGAAAATATGTACGAGTTCTTGTCGCACTCTGATTTGAAAATGTCCTCTAGCACCATCCAGTTGTAGCCACATCCGCCCTCTAATAGAGTGGCACGTCCTCCAAAAGTTCAGGAAAACTTTGACGAAGAGACCTATGAAACATATCTCCATTTGGGTGTCCATTGAGAAAGTAAGGACCTATTACTATTGACCCTAATAACCCCTTCCCACACGTTAATAGACCAACGATTCTGACAGTTAATATAACGACAAAAATGTGGGTCTTCATCAGCGTAGTAATGAAAATTATGTTTACCAAGCGGTTGCTATGGAAAATCGATTCGTTTGTAAACGGCATATAATCGGAAAAGTGTTCATCCTCACCCAATATCTCTAATGCTCACATACAGAAATCAAGGCGTCAATTTAAGTAAGAGTCTTCTTGATTTAATTGGATATGGTAGGGATGAAATTTGTGTTTTCTAATTATTCTGCCAATGCTCTGCCTGCTTAACGCCGTTTCCTGCCTCATTTTGCGCTCGCCTATGTGTGGATTTTTCATAAGGGATACAATGACCGTAAACACATTTTCTTTATTTCCGGTAATTGGACTCTCTTTATTGATCTTATCATATGCTTCGCTTCCAGTTCTTCGAAAAACTCCTAACAATATTTCAAAACTGCTTCTCATTTTGTGCTCGATATTTTTGTGCGTAAACTAGTGATGCCAGTAAACAATTTTCATGGCATTCTTGTACAGGATACGTTTAAATTTTAAACACGATAATTTTAGAAATGATAAAATTACAAAAGAGAGTAGCTATATAATTGAAGAATTAGATACTGTGCAGTAGGTAATCACAAACAAGAACCGACACGAATTGACAAAAATTGACAAATGCCACAGGCATATGTACAATCAAGTAACCATGTACGTTTCATTCACTTCAATATCCGATGCAGAGAATATGTTATCAAGAAAAAAGTCTTATTTATACAAAAACAGTTACAGTTAGCCATAAGAAAGCCTCATGTAGTTTTTAAGGCGATCGAATATCGCTTTAGATTAGCCTACAAGAAAAGGCTGTTCCATCTGAAGCGAACACAATAATCAACTTGGCATGTCTACACAATAATAAGAGTGTAAATAGCGCCAGAACTACTGCACTTGGGTATAGGGAACCCTAGTATTGTATGAAAGGGAATTAATTCCTCTATGAAGTGCAGCAAAAAATATAGGGTGTTCGATTTGAAATAAATAAAATAATCTGCTTTGAGTGTGCTGATAAAAAAACTTAAATTTTTGAACGCCCTGTAGAGTATTGCAAAATATTGGGTACAGTAGTTGATGAAGTACCAAATCCGCTATTAAAAGCTGGTAAGTTTTTTACAATATCATCTGACAATGGTGATGAGTTTTTTTTCGGAAACCTCACATTCGTCGAAAAATCAAGATATCTGGGAAACGGTAATAGTAGGTATAGGTATCCTTAACCGATTTTGATAAAACTCGGCAAGTGCCTTTCTTTTATTAATAGCTTGGACATGTTTGTTAGCCAGGAAAATCGGACATGGTTTTCCGGGGAAATTTTGAGTTTTCTCCGAAAGTTAAAAAGCTATTTCGATGAAATTTTGTGGACATTGTTTCACACAAGTTGGTGTGTTTTTGTGTGTCCCTGCAAACATACGAGCACAGGTATGTGTGTGTGTATCCAACCGCTAACTCAAAAGATAAAAAAAGATAATTAACCGATTTCAATGCAACTCGGCAAGTGCCTTTCTTTTATTAATGGCTTGGATAAGTTCGTTATCCAGGAAATCCGACAAGGTTTTCCGGAACAATTTTGAGATTCCTTTCGGAAAATATGTAATGTGTAAAAATGGCGGACGTGTTTCTTTGGGAAAGACCTAACTGTGCACCAAAATTCAGCTTTCTAGGTTTACAAAAAATTGAAATATTCAAATTTGAAACATGTATATTTAATATCACCGCTTTTTATTGACAATGGTAAAAACTGGCTTATAGGTATATGAGTTCTAGTATATCTGTGTCGTTACCTAGCAACGAAACATTTGATAACATTGCCCAGGTCAGTTACATTCTCTAACTGACGTTTATCGTATATTATTAGATAGGTTATCTCTTTTCAATTTCAGTTGACAAATTATTTGTGTTAATTGGGAATTTTAGTATACAAGTGCAAATTATTCCTTTACGATTTTATTAATGTTAGTGGGTGGACTAAACAGTGTTTGTGATGTTTGTCAACTCATATAAAAGATCTAAGATTTACACAAAGGGCTGATATGCAGCAAGTTAGTTATTTTCTCTCTGATGCTTTGGCGGTAGTTTTAGTTAAGTTTATGTTTTAACGGTCCATGATTTTTAGCTAATTTTCGTACAAAAAATTCGTAATGAGGAGACGACGACTGTAGAATCTTAAAAATATTTCTTCAGATGTGCGCATACTAGGCCCCCTAGAATCCATATCCGGGTATACGTTCAGTTTTTATCTGTTTACATATATACAGGTTGACGTAGTTTTACGGTAAAGCTCAATATAATTGTTATTATACAGGATACAAGAAAAAATTGTATAAGTTATTTATAGGGTGTCTTGAGCTGCATCTAATAACATTATTTTGACAATCACAGGCTGGCCCATAAGTCGTTGGTGATCCCTACGATTTTTTTTCGAACACCATTATTTCATTACATTTTTTATCGAAATATGTTTGTAAGAAAAAATCGAGACCAAGTATGTGCGTTTTGGTAGAAAATTTTCATTAAATGCTTTAAATCTCAATAACTCAATTCGATATTAACATAAGGTTTTTTGGCTTGTTTATTGTCAGAAAATTTTTGAACATTTTCAAACAATAAGTTATTTTGATAAAATATGGCACATTGTTTCTACTTTATAGGTTATACCGGTAACCAAATTGACTGCTTGCATTAAAAAGACATATTTGCTATTAAAATCATTTTTATAAAAAATGATTTCCATAACGCACTTGCTGCTTCCAGACTTTTTTTTGGTCACTGCAAATACTTAACCAAATTGATGACTGCTTGCATTAAAAAGACATATTTGCTATTCAAATCATTTTTATAAAAATTCACTTCCATAACGCACTTGCTGCGTCCAGACTTCTCTTGGTCACTGCAAATATTCGTCTGTAGTAACGTTGGCTTCAGTATAATTGTTTGATTGTTACTTAAAGTAACAGGCCTATTTGGAATTTCATCAGCAGAAAATGGTAGACTGATAAATTCTGAAGAAATACTTTCATTATCACTGTCTTCAATGAGTGAGTAATTTAGCAAAAGGCATCTTCAGTAAGCAAAACAGGATTAGCTTGTTTAAGTTTCCATATTTTATCTTGACCAACAATTTTTTGAACGTTTCATAACTCAATTGTACTTGAGTATTTGAGTCATTGCTACTTTTGGCATTTAAATCGTCATTCTTTCCGAGGCACTTCGTGAAATTTATGTTGTTGGGGTTCCACGGATAGAGTCCGCAAGCGCGAAAACCATTTATCGTAGCATCTGTATTTATTTTATCAATAACATGTTTGACAGAATGGATTATCCCTTCTCCAACCGTGAACAGCAGATTTCCACAGAGATTTCAACGGTTTAAAACAGCATACATCAGCAGGCTGCAATATTCTAGTTGAATTTGTATATAATGATATTAATATAATGCTCAATTTAGCGCCAAGTTGTAGCTCGTAAGTTAAACATGTCTTATGACCGTCGGCGAAGATTATCATAGGAAATTTGATTCCAAGTTTGGTAAGATAGGGATATACAGGATGGCTCATATGTTAAAGCCCTATAACTGCCTTATAAACCTGATTTGAAGGAAACTTTTTTATATAAATTGATGTGATAGCCAAATGAGCACATTCCAAAAATGTTACCAAATATACAGGGTGGTTCGCCCAAGCAGGGCGCGTGTCGCGTAATTTTTTTTAAATGGAATACCCTATATATTTTTAAATTTTTTTGTACATCATCAATTAGTGTTTCCAACGACATTCCCATTTCAGTAAATTTTTATTAAAAAAAAAATCACTAATAGAGAGGTATCGATGGTGAGACTTTGCACATTTTTTTTAATTTTCGATGCGGCGTTGCAAAGTTATTCAAGAAAATGTGAACATTTTGGCCAAAACAAAGTCAAACCAATTTATTGGTTGTATGAATACCATGATGAACGAAAATGAAAAATTTTACCACTACGTAGCTGACGGTTGTATTTGGAGGATACATTAGCCAAATATTGTGCATATAATACAGGTGTTTATTAGACAATTTTCAAACTGAAAAAATTCAAATATCATTTTTTCTTTTATTTCAGATAAAACTACCTGTATTTCGTCCGATATCTGAATTCGCAGCTTCATTCCACATAAATTTCATTAGCAATGTTCTCTGCCTTAAATCAATATTTTCACAATTATTCTTAGTTTTTTCGTTCACATAGGTGAATTTTGATAATTAATTGCAGAGAGTTTTAATAATAATGATAATTATTATTATTATATAACTCATTTAAAGCATGACACTAAGAAAATTACATAGCAATAACAGAACTATTAAACCAACAAAAGAGAAGATATAATGATAAGATTAGGAAACTGATTGAACTAGTAAATTGAATACAGGTGCACATCGATTGATTCACATAAAATACATTATCTGAATCCAAACGTTCTAGTTTGACTTCAAATTCTGAAAATAACAAACGAGCGCAGTTTGTTGAATGTTCACTTAAAACAAATTTTCACGGTGTCCTCCGTTTTGCTCAACACACTTCTGTATCCTTCTCAAAAACGACTGATATACCGCCCGAATTGTATGTGTAGGAATTATCCCGAAAGCTTCTATAATCCTGTGCTTCATATATTCTGCAGTAGTTGGCGGGTTCTGATACAGAATCTGCTTAATATGTCCCCAGAAGAAGAAATTCATTTCCGACAAGTTTCAAGATCTAGGTGGCCAACAAATGGGGCCGCCGCGACCTATCCATTGGCCTGGTTCGATTCAAGTAACCCTGAACAGTTAGTGCGTAATGTGCTGGAGCACCGTCGTGCTGGAACCTCAAATTTTCAGGCATACTTTGCGGAACATTTTGCAGAAGTTAAGGTAAGTGATTTCGTAAGAAGAACAAATACTGCTCGCCATTCAAATGTCCATTGAAGAAGTGATGTCCAATGATGAAGTCGCCCACAATACCTCCCTCAACATTCACAGTCCATTGACGTTGTCTATCGACTTGTCTCACAATTTTTGGGTTTTCGGTCGCATAATGATGCAAATTATGTCGACTTGGATTACCTCATTGTGCGAAAGTTGCTTCGTCAGTAAAAAGTAATTGCTAAAAAAAATGAACATATTCTTCTTGATTTTTTTTAATTCTAGGGGTTTGGCTGCGGAAAACTGCCATTCGCTCAAGTTACTATAATTCTTCTTGATAATTTTGCTGATTGTAGAGCGAAGTATATCGGTTCACTTCGATATCATTCTTGAAGTAGTAGTTGGTTCTGATACTACTGATAGCAAAATATTTAACTTGTCTTCATGAGTTTTGCATTTCGTTCTCTCATATTTCTGTGTTACATGTTTCCTGTTAATAAACCTCTTTTTGAGTTTTTTCAAGCCTCTCACTAGAGGTTGTTTTCTACAGCGGTATCTTTGCGCATACATGCGCTGTGTTAATAAGCAATTTTATTCACACCATCCTATAACAACGACCATGCCAACAAGTTCATTTCTTTCGGAATTCATGTCGATGCGAATGACAGCACTTGAATCACAGGTAACAATTATTTAACGTCAGTGACAACTGCTGTCATGTATTTTCACATTACCAAAAAACCATGGTTACTAAGCGTGCTTAAAAATGTAGTATTAAAATTCGCCTGCGTGAACCGAAGAAGTCAGAATAATTGTGAGAATATTGATTTTAGGCATCTTCTTCTTCTTTAGGTGCGATCTCCACTAATGTAGGTTAGCGACTATAACACCAAACTCCTATCTATCTTCCGCCTCTCTCATCAAGTCCTCAAAGCCCAGACCTGTCCAATATATTATGTTTCTCAGCCATGACACTTTCTTTCTGTCCACACTTCTTTTCCCCTCTAGTTTACCTTTAATTATGAGCTGGGGGATATAATATTTGGGATTGCGCAATAAGTGGCCCAGATATGCTGTCTTCCTCTGCTTGACTACCTGGAGACGCTCTCTATCTCTGTTCACTCTGCGTAAGATATCTTCATTTCGCACTCTTGCTGTCCATGGTATTTTTAGTATGCGCCGATAGACCCACATCTCGAAAGCTTCCAGTTTATTCTGGCTCGTTATTTATAAGGTCCATGTCTCTACTTCATACAGAAGGACTGACCATATGTAGCATTTTGCTAACCTTAACCTTAAGTTTATGTCGATATGCCAATCGCAAAGAAGGCTTCGTGTTTTTTGTTGTTGTAAAGTTGCTTTTGGCTTGTGCAATTCTGGAATTTATTTCTCTTTTTGGGTTTAATTGGCTGTCTATCCAGCATCCCAAGTATTTATAATTTTTAGGCATAGAACTAATAAAATTTATGAGCAATGTAGATGCGAATTCAGATATCGGATGAAATACAGGTCGTTCCATTTTAAATTTTTAAAAAATGCTATTTGAATTTCCTCAATTTGAAAATTGTGTAGGGAACACCCTGTATAATATGCACAATATCTAGCCAATGTATCATCCAACTACAACTGTCAGCTACATAATGGCAAAATCTTTCATATTCATTCATCATGGTACTCATACAACCAATAAATGTGTTTGACTTTGTTTTGACCAACATTTTCACATTTTCTTGAATAACTTGGCAACCCCTCATCGAAAATGAAAAATAAGAATGTCGCTGGAAACGCTAATTATTGATGATGAATAAAAACTGTAAAAATTCATAGGGTGTTCTATTTAAGAAAAAATATGCGACTCGCGCTCTGCTGTGGCCAATCATCCTGTATATTATTTTCGGAATATGCTTATTGGGGTACCACATCAATTCATATAAAAAATATTCCTCCAAATCAGTTTTGTAAGGCAGTAATAGGGCTTTGACACACTAATGAGTCACCCTGTAGTAAATTAGATATGTATTCATAAAAGATCTCAGATTTCATCCACTGTTTTCTGAACATGAGATTCCCATTGGTCCGGCACCGTGAAGACTATATACCCAGCAATTCTCTTGTACGGGTATATCAGCAGAGGGGGTGTTGTCAGTCCTGCAGGTGAGAAAGTCATCATCAGTCTTATGTTTGCCTTTACCGGTCCCTGATCTCCTTAATATAATATAATAATATAATATAATAATATAATATTCTTTATTGGTCATAATTATACATGTCAATACATGTAAGTCGTTGACTTGTGAAGTATTTCGACATAATTTCACCAAACGTCATTCCAAAAATATTTGACAGCTATCTTCTAAATAACATACTTCAAATTTTGACAATCTAATTTTCAAATTAAGTTCTGCCTCTTTCTTTATCCATCTAAAATTTCACCCAAAACCATTATTGCCTCGTATTCCTTTCCACATAACAATACTTCAGAACAAACAACTTTCTTTTCTGTTCCATATTTTTGTCAAAATAACAAATTTTGTGAAGAGCCAAGTTACATTGACTTTTACAGACTTATATACATTTGTAAACATTTCTCGATCCCTGCTACAACCTTTCCTCCTTTGGGACAAAGTTGAAATGCCGTTTCATCGCCGTTATACACTCTGGTTGTATCTGTTAAACTTATAATAAACCCTTCTCTGTCAAATATTCTTGTATACTTGAGAACCAGCTTCTCAAATCACACTCCGAAACATTAGTTGAAGCATTAGCTACTGCTTCAGGTATGCGTTCATTCAAAGTTGGATGCCGTTTGAAAAAAATATCGGTACCAGTGTGCTCCAGGAATGTTGTTATTCAGCGGTTTTGGCTTATTTTTCTTGTCCAAAAATTGCTTAACTAATTCTTGGATATTTAGAGTTCTTCTAGGGAATCCTTTTCTTTGACTTTTAGTAATCGATTTAACAAAAATTTCCTCTTCTTCGCTACTTAAATAGGTATTCGGGCCGTCTCCAGATTTCAAAAATTTTTTAGGCAAACGAAATTGCGGGGTAGATCTAGGAATTGCATATTTATTAGCTACAATTTTTTTGAGACGCCCCTTTTAATTTCTGATAGCGCTTCATTTATTTGATCTTCGGTATAATCTCGCTTGTAGTTTTCGAATTTTTTCACTTTCGGCATTTGCAAAAGATATTGCATGTGTTTTAACATTAACTGTGCCTAGGGTGTCAATTACTGGTTATATAATGATGAGTAGGTTAAATACCAGTCATTGGCATCGGTGCCAATTACTAGTTTGGATGTAATATTTGTATCAATCGTTGGCATCGCTGTTATTAAAATTTGTATGCACCCAAATGCAAATATAACCTCAAATTTTTATAACATTATAAACCAGTTATCTAGCAACAAAAAAAATGAACATGTTCGTTAACATTTAAGCAAGTTATCTTCATTCACATGAGAGGCAATTCGTATATCATGCTATAGTTTCTTACCTTGTTGACATAAATTCAAAACACACCATGAAATAAATCGTATTACCAACGTCTCTAGGAGCGGGATAATAAAAGCAACTGACTCATGTAACTCAAAAGCGTTGCCAGATCACCTAATATGTTAACGTAACTCGGGAAATCTTAAACATGTGGGGAAATTTTGTAACGGGTGCCAATAACTGAGACAGTGCCAAAAATTGGGTATTTTACCCTATGCTCTTTGAAGCTCCGTCGGAAAACGATGGGGTTGCTGTTTGATAAAAAAATCAACAAGGTTTGGGAGTGAAATGGTGAGGGGTGAAAACTACATTCTAATACTACAGTGTGTGAAAAAAATATAATAATACTACTTTACCTTATGACACTTTCCTCCCCTTCCCAGGTATATGTGGTATTGGCCCAATAGGCATACTCAGTCGAAAAAATCAATTGTCATATCTAAAATCAAATACGGACTCCAATAACGTACAAAATGTTTTTTTTTCAATTTTCGTCTGCTATACGCTCTAATTCCATAACTACATTCAATGATTTCAATAAAAACGTTGTCCACCCTATACGTAAAATATCTCTCAAAAGTAAATAGTCTCTTGCCAAGTCTCTTCACCAAGCCCGGTTAAATATTTAACGACCGGTTACCTAATCAAAGCTTCAGACCACCAATCATAGCTTTAAAAAATTTGGTTGCCATTGCAAAATTCCGACTGTTATTGGTCATCTGGTGCCTTGATTAACTAACCTTTCGTTAAGTATTTAATGGAGCTTTGTGAAACTGGGCATATATATATATATATATATATATATATATATATATATATATATATATATATATATATATATATATATATATATATATATATATATATATATATATATATATATATATATATATATATATATTGGTGCTGCAAGCATGTCCTTTCTGCAAATGCTTACGTTGTGTATATCTATCCTGAAAGTATTATATAGCTAAGCTGGAGTCTTATTTATGATAACCGAATAAAATAACAAAGCATTCCTCATCAAAAACTTCTGTCTCATGTCGGGTCATTATTATATAAGGATATATTGGAAATTTCTTACACCTTAGACAAAGCGTAAACATAAATTCTATGACCTACAAGAATCCACACAGGTTGATAACACCTCAGAGCAGTGAGTAAGTTGAGAAAATAGTTGTGTGGAAGACAATTGTAATTTAATCTGCGGCGGAAGAAACTATCTATGAAAATAGACTTGTCCAAGGCAGTTATATGCTTTCTGTAAACACTCCAAAAGATGTTGCCGATATCTCAATGTATTATCAATAGTGATCCGGAAGTCCTTAACCTTTCCAACAAGAGGTATAGTTTATCCATTAATTTCGATCCTCACAATACTTCTGGCCCTGGCACAGCTAGGTAGGCTACCAAATAAAAGAGCACAACATTTGGCTGGAATACGTTTAAGCTGCTGAGCCATAACAAAAATGGCATTCAATCCTCAATGAGTTATTTTCATGCAGAATTAGTATCTTTGGGACTACATGAGATATAAATCTACAGGTCATCCGCATCCATATGCATTTTATAATGCTTTACATACATTGGAAGATGGTGTGTATATACCGCAAACAATAGAGGCCACAGAATGAAGCCTTGAGGAGCTCCAAATGATAAATTGACTAAATCTGCAATTTATTTACGATGGATTTGAACTTATACTTCTTTTGCTTTTCTTCATTTTTGCCTAATCATATTAAATAAGTATAAATTTTCTCTTTTCCCACCTGTTACCCTCTCGTAATAACTTTATTATTTTTGTTGTCATACACAGTGTTTCTAGTTCTAGTTTCTTATCGCCCTGCACATTTTTCACAGCTGCCTTTAATGCACTTTATGTGTGTCATTCGTTGAAATTTACCTTATTTATCACTTAATGAACATTTTCTGTTCTTCTATATATTTCAGTTCGTTTGTTTTTGTTGACTTCTGGTATTTGCTTGATTTTGATAAGTCCGTTTCTACTTATTCGCCACACCCTCTATAAGTTTCATGCCTATCTATCGCCAGTAATTCAAATCGTTTACACCACCACCAGCTTAATCAAAAATGACCCAAATATAAGCTTAATCTCACTGCTTGTCACTCTCAGAAACACCAACCTGTTTTCTACCTCTAGAAAAGCATATCTGGCATTTACATCAAGCGTTGTAAATTTATAACGATAAATTCAATTCTAGCTAATTAATGGTTAAAAATAAAACCCCCAGAGCATCTAAAGACCAAATAGAATTACAAATTATGGTTGATGAATTTTCTTTGTCGGTCCAACAAAGTAATATTCTGCAGAGATCCATCGTAATTACGTTCAAGTTCTATTTTACAATGAATGAGACTGTATTTGGAAACTCCAATATAATTATATTTGAAGCAGAATAAACGATATCGCTAATGTAGACAATCGATCCAATTATTTTTACAGTGAAAATTATTCTTGCGAAAATTATTGTTTAGTCTCGCAAATTTGTCGTCTGACCTAGTTTGAAAAACTCCAATGTTTCACAGTGCATTTCGCAGCACAGTGGAAAAGCTGCTATTCAAGGGAGTTTGGGAATGCGTGTGTTATTATTGCTGGGTTCGTGTAAAGAATACAGATCAGGAAGCTGACCGTTGTTGGTAAAAGCAAATTAAAACAAGATTACTTCAAAATCTTTTGTGTATTTCAGTCCAGAGAAATAGCAATGATAAAGAAACTTGGGTCTCTTAAAAATAAAAATAGAACAAGTTTTACAATAGCATAGAACAATAACTTGTCACTCTAAGTGTCTTACCAGACATATATAGTATCTCGAGGTTTTGCGTAATTAGATATCTAGTTGGTAACTACATTTAATTACGCACCATCAATTTTTTTCATGCCTAAGCACAAAATAGTTTATAAATAATTATTATAATAATATTTACAAGTGCTGACGACATGTGAAATATTTGCACGAGTCAATATAATTGATAAAAGCTGTCGTATACTGTGTGTAACAGCCAAATTGAATAAATTTAGTATCTGAGTTATTGTGCATATTTGTAAAAAATGCCAAAATACGTAAATTTTAGACTAAAAAAATAACATCCTGCAACTTGAAAATTTCACCCCTACATCGAGCTTCCTTCCAGTGACAGTTGCAACCCACAAATTTTTAAATACAAAATAGCCGTTTGCAAAAATGATATGGCTTTGAAATTTATTGCATAAATTATCAGTAAAAATTTCGGGATGCAGCAAGTGCGCTATAGTAGTGAATTTTCATAAGAATTATACACTATTAGTAAGATATACTATTAAAACTAATTCATTAAATTTAAATGGACCTTGGAGATCGGTTTTAGAGTCCCAGTTAGCGATTAGTTGAAAAAAGTTATGTTTTATATGGAGCTAAAAAATTAAAATTTGGTTTTAAGTATAATATGTAAGTACTTCACGTGTCTTTAAAAAAATGTGTTACAAATTTCATTAAAGTCACAGAAGTTTTTCAGAAAAAAATTAATTATTTACAAAAGGAATGTACCTGTCAAATTATAAATATGGCAGGTATTTTCCTTATTAATTGCTGGATGGTTGTGTTTTAGTCAACCCATCCAGTTTTTGCAAATAATAAACAACACAAAAGGTTTTTTCAAACAAATTTGTAGTTATCCGCGAAGCTCATTATGTTATTAGTAAATTTTCGTAGAAAAAATTCACTAATCAGGAGGACATCCCGACTTTTGATTTGTGAAAATTTTTTTTGCAAATGATGGCAAACTAGGACCCATATCCGGGGTCAGTTTCAATTTTTATATGTTATATATATATATATATATATATATATATATATATATATATATATATATATATATATATATATATATATATATATATATATATATATATATATATATATATATGTGTGTGTGTACGCACCGATAACTCAAAAAATCATGGGCCGATTTTGACAAAATTTGGCATGTGCCTTCCTTTTGTAAGTGGTTTGAACAAGTTCGTTAATCAGGAAAATCGGACAAAGTTTTCCAGAAAAATTTTGAGTTTGCATTCGAACAAAATTTTTATCTCAAAAAATAAAAAAGCATTTATAACAAAATTTAGTAGGTACGTCTATGATAAAAAGTAAACTATACACCAAAATTTAGATTTATATGTTACAAGAAAAAACAGTTATGCTAAAAAATTTCTGGTTCAAAACGTTCTGAAAACGGATTTTTGTACCCCTTACAAAGCTCTTATATTGTGTGTGTGTTTTTTTTCCTTTATAGTCGGCCCATTTCCGCGACTATGGCCAATCACCGACGCCAGGGAGCGTTTCACCTCACTATCCTGGAAATTTTGCTGAACCCCTACCTTTCTGTAAGGAGGGTAGGGATCTTTAAAGTACCCAACATCGCATGGACACGAGACCGACGGCTTTACGCCCCCTCCGAAGGGCGGAACGTGCAGACATTCAACTTGCTCAAATACAATGCCAGAACCTCAGTTGATGATGTTACAGTTTGTATTAAAAAAGTGAAAGAAGTACCCTGGGATCGAACCCAGTACCCTTCGGTTCAGAGGCACACGTTATTACCCCTGAACCACCGAGGTTCTCAGCTCTTCTATTAAAATAGATGCTTTTAGTAAATTTTCTTAGAAAAAATTCACTAATGGGAAGATTCTGACTTTTGAATTCTGAAATGCTGGGCCGATTTTGTTCAAATTTATTATATACCTTCCTTTTGTGAGTGGCCTGGATAAGTTCGTTATCCAGGAAAATCTAAGCAGGTTTCCCGAGAAAATTTTGTGTTTTCTTTCGGAAAAAATCTCATCTCAAAGGATATAAAAGCTATGGTGACCAAATTTGGTACGTAAGTTTACGATATTAAAAGGAAACTATACACCAAAATTTTGATTCTTATGTTACAAAAAAAAAAAACTTGTTCTTTAATCTAGTACCCACGTGCGTGTAGATAGGTGTTACTGTGGTTCAAGATTGAAGATTCTGGCTTAATGTGACATTTATTAAGCTATCGGATTTAAAATATTTTTACGTTAATTTTCTACCATAACATAAACAACCTTTTCTGTTTTTTATTGCTTGCAAAAATTGAATGGGTTGACTAAAACAAAACCATCCAAGGAACTAATTAGAAAAAATACCTGCCATATTTATAATTTGAGAGGTACATTCCGTTTGTAAATATTTTTTTTTCTGAGAAATCAAACTTAAATTTTTTAGCTCCATATAAAATATATTTTTTTTCAAATAATCGCTAACTGGGACTCTAAAACCGATCTCAAAGGTCCATTTAAATTTAATGAATTAGTGCTAATAATATATCCTACTAATAGTGTACAATTTTTTATTTATAGTATACATTCGCGTGCTAAAATTTAGTGCTTTTGGACGCAAACTTTGTCCCGGTATTAGGAAAGACATGGTCCAAGGCTGACAATTTGCACAATTGTTAGTTGATTGTACATTGTATAGAGCTCTATCTATAAAATTTTCTGTAAACTAAAGCTATCGTGACAACATACTACCTGGTCCTGCACCGAGATGGCCTCGCTGTCGTATCGCTCACAACTTTCTTCAGGCTGACATCTTGCGACAACTTCCATTGTTTAGATTTTTATCTACGATTTATTTAAATAGAATAGCAGTACCGATAACGTCATCTGTCTTTGTCCAAGATTGTAGATATTTTGTTATCGAATCCGAAGTTATGTCGAGGATTATTTTATTATTAAATTCGAATAACTTTATTTCCCCTTTTATCAAACGACATGAAAATTGGTACACAACCACGTCTGTCTACGTTCTTTTAAGTTGTAAATATTTGTTTCAATCATTTAGAAAATTTGAGAAATATTGCGTCTTAAAAAAGAATAATTTTTTATTAAGAAAAATTGGCCGTTAAGATTTGATGAACGAACTTATTCAATCCATTAGCAAAACAAGAGTAATGCGCAAATTTGGTCCAAATGAGTGAAGGAATTTTTGAGTTATCGGTTCGTTATATATATATATATATATATATATATATATATATATATATATATATATATATATATATATATATATATATAAACATTTTAACTGACCATGAAAATGTGTTCTAGAGGCCCCAATTCGCGCTCATTTGAAGAAATTTTCCGAAAGTCGCACCATCGATACCTTTCTATTAGTGAAAACAAGAGTAATGCGCAAATTTGGTCCAAATGAGTGAAAGAATTTTTGAGTTATCGGTTCGAGATATATATATATATATATATATATATATATATATATATATATATATATATATATATATATATATATATATAAACATTTTAACTGACCATGGAAATGTGTTCCAGAGGCCCCAATTCGCGCTCATTTGAAGAAATTTTCCGAAAGTCGCACCATCGATACCTCTCTATTAGTGAATTTTCCTAATGCAAATTCACTTAAAACAAGAAATTGATTGATTGACGAACTTTCCCACTCCACAACGCGCTAAAAAAATTAGATAGTAATGGAGTTTTGTACTTGATAACGAAAAAGGGAGAAAGAACTTTCAGTGGCCTTTTTGGGACGCTAAAAAGAAGACATAAAAAGTTAGCAACATTCTTTATAATTGGCACTGTTGGTTTTGTTTAAAACGCCTTAGAAACTTGATCTGTGACCGCATGACGGTAGTTGTTAGTTGTGGATTCTAGAGGTGATTAGTTAGATCGAACACGATCAGGGCTCGCCTATTTCAAGAGAAATTTTCCGATTTTTCCTATATCCAAGGGGGAATTAGTAAAATTAAAAAGCAATTTTGCGTGTTTGGACATGTAAGGCAGATTTAAAAAAAACACCTGAGTTATTATACCAAAGTTCATGTCATGCTTGAGTTTGAGGAAAACCCACATACTTTGAGCCGATAGGCAGTCACAACATTGGGTGCTAGTCATCCATCGATTATTCGAATAGCGAAAGAAAATAAAATGCATCCCTATATATTGATACAAAGTAAGAAACATATGGAACACGATTTTGATAAAAGAACGTCTTTTTGTAAACAAATGGTGAAAATGTAAAATATCATCCAACTAGAGCATGTTTTGTTTTTTGCGAAAGCAGTTTTACACTCCACGGCCGTGCAAAATTGTCACCACTGGACTAAAGAAAACTCACACTGGATGAGAGGAGAAGATAGGCAATACCCTAAAATGGTTGGTGTTTGGGCAGGAATAGTTGGAAATCATCTCATTGGTCCCTTTTTAATTGATGGCAATTTGAATCGGGATAATTATTTAGCACCGCTCCAAAATACTTAAGCAAACCTAGAGATGGTGATTTAATTTAGTTTAGCTATTTTACACTCTAAATTCATTAGCATAAAATAAAAACAAACTAACATTAACCACAAAAAATACAACAATAACAACAAAACGACAATAAAACAAAATCTACATGAAGATAGCCGCAGTCATGTAAATTTGATGACACAGATACATATAGATAATATGCGGCGCCCAAAAAATTAAATTTAAAATGTTCATCCAATAAACACAAAGGATTTTTCACTAAAATCGTCGTCACAAATTTTGAAAAAATTTCAGTTCAAGCTGCTTTATTTGATTTGATGACTGTAAAAATTTAACCCCAAAACCCTTTCCTCAATAAACGCCTATAACACATGTTAAAGTTGGTATTGTTTCTGGTAGGGTAGCCATGTACTACCCTTGGTGTACTATAACTTGTCTCGTTGACTTTTACATATAGGGCACACTAATAAGCACACTTATATACTTGTATACGCGCCTACAACGGATCATGAGGATGAGGAGATATACCTGTTCTATGAGGACATTAACACTGCTCCAAACGAACACCCAGAGCACTTTACTCTAATATGCGGTGATTTCAATGCCAAAATAGGCAGAAAAATAAATCAAAGTGGGGAAGCACTTGGAGACTTTGGCTTAGAAGGTAGAAATGATCGGAGAGAAACGCTGCTCAGCTTTCTACTACAAAACAATCGGTTTCAAATGAACAGCTTTTTCTACAAAAAACCAAATAGAAGATGGACGTGTAAAAGCCCCAATGGTAAAAGAAGAAACGAAATAGACTTTATCATCACAAATAAAAAACACATAATAAAAGACGTAACTGTCCTAAACAGGTTTGCTACTGGGAGCGACCACATGCTTGTTCGAGCAAAAGTAGCTATTAACACTGGCAAAGAGAGACAAAAAAATGATCCAAAAAAGCAATAAATTAAATTTGCTAATAAATCCAGCAGATGTAAATAGCTTTGAACAATGGATCACCACTAAGTTAGCCAAGGCTGAAATAGAACACGCCATTGGTAACGACATCAACAAACTGAATAATATCATCACAACCACAATAACTGAGGCCCAAAGTCGACACTGCTCAACAAATCAAAGGGAAGAAAAACTAAGCAAGGAGACCAAACTTCTCATAGAAAAAAGAAGGGATATGAGGTCCAAAAACTATACATCTGATGAAGAATTAAGAGAAATAAATAAACAAATTTCAAAAGGCATCCGACGCGACGTAAGAGCTTTTAGACACAACCAACTCAAAGATACCATAGAGAACAACAAAGGTATGAAAGTTCTACGTAGAAAGCTTGACAATGGAAAGAGACAAATAATAAAACTTAAAAATGCACAAGGGCACACATCGACGAACAGGAAAGATATTATAAATATAGTGGAAGAATTTTATGGAATGCTATATAAAAGCCAAAGTGATATAAATCTACATCCAGAATCTGACATACTAACCCGTAAAGGAGGCGTGGTTAACCAAGGCTCGGAAATACTAATGGAAATATCACTAGATGAGATTAAACTAGCCCTAAAAAAGCTGAAAAATCAAAAATTGACCGGAGAAGACTGCGTGGTTTCCGATGAGATAAAGATTGGTGGTCCTTGATTGCTCCAAAAAATCAAATCTCTTTTAAACCTTTGTCTGCTCAATAGTACGATACCAGAAAAGTGGCACAACACCATCGTTATACTGATCCACAAGAAAGAATACATCTCGAAGCTAGAAAATTACAGGCCGATAAGTCTACTTAGCCACCTCTACAAATTATTTACTAGAATAATTACCACACGACTTGAAAAGAAGTTAGACTTTATCCAGCCAGTAGAACACGTCGGTTTTCGAGGTGGGTTTGGAACCAATGATCATTTTCAAAGCATTCAAACAGTGATTTAAAAGACCATCTAATATGGCAGACCACTTGTCCTTGCTTTTGTGGACTTCCATAAGGCTTTCGACACTCTGGAGCTGGACGCAGTGTTGCAGTTCCTGGAAGCATGCCGTATTGACTATCGCTACACCAAACTAATCTACAATATATATAAAAATGCAAACTTACAGACGTTTTCAGAAGTGACCTTCCGATATGCTTGAAAAGAAAAGTTTTCAACCAATGTGTTCTACCGGTTATGACCTAGGGCGCCGAAACACTAACCCTCACCAACGCTTCTGCTAAGAAACTGAAAGCAACACAGCGCAAAATGGAGAGGTCAATGCTTGGCGTTTCGTTACGTGACCACATTAGAAATGAAGAATTACGCAGAAGAACAGGAGTGACTGATGTGGTCGTACATGTGGCAAAACTCAAGTGGAAGTGAACGGGACATGTGACTCGCATGCAAGATGACAGGTGGGCAAAACGATTACTTGAATGGAGACCCAGATCCGATAAAAGAAACAGAGAAAGACCACCAACTCGCTGGACAGACGAAATTACAAAAATTACAAAAAACTGGATTCGTAGCACTCAAGACAGAAAAGAATGGACTCAACTAGGGGAGGCCTATGTCCAGCAGTGGACGCAGAGGGCTGATTGATGATGATGATGATGAATAAGCACACTTGAGGGACCCAAATCACAACACGTTTGAAAAAATGACGTTTTATTAACCAAGTGAGCCTCATCAGAGGATGAATATTTCTGAATATGTTATATATACAACTCTATTTATTTATATTCTTCTGCAGGTCACTAACGATTTAGGGAGGTTCAACGACACAAAAATTAAAATGTTTAGTTTGGCGGAAATATCTAAACTTTTTATTATTACTATGCTTCGGGTGTATGAACTTGGCTCCGCTGTCTGCAGGTTAATTTTTGTGTCGTTGAACCTCCTCCTTAATTAGTTAGTGACCGACTACCTGCGGAAGAATATAAACAGAGTTGTAGGTATAAGATATTTAGAATTATTCATCATCTGATGGCGATAACTTGGTTAGTGAAAAGGTCGTCAGGTTTCTTTTAAATGGGTTGTGGTGACTTAGTTTCTCCAAGTGTGCTAGTAAGTGCCCATCACACACACACATTCAAGCTTCTCTTGAACCACAAAAAGCAAGATAAAAATGTGAAGAATGGCCCCATATTAATATGACATAAGAAATAAAATGCAATGCACATATGAATAGTAAGCTGGTAACAAAGTAGGCCTGGAAACCGCGTTTGCAAGACTCTACAAAAGAAAGAGAACCCGAAACGACCTCTGGTAAACGTGTATGAGAAGTAAGCACATAACAAAGTAGGCATCGAAACCGCCTTAGCAAGACTCTGCAAAAGAAAGAGAACCCGACACCACCACTGGTAAACGCATCTGCCTCATCTCATGTTAATGTATGATCCACTAGAACGCCCAAAACTTTGAAAGGCTTTAAGCCAAGTTTATTGCTTGCAAATCAGTCTCTAAATACAACATAGGCTGTTCAAATTTAAAAGTATTTAGATTCAATTGATTAGCCGCAAACCAGGCATCTGTTACTATCAAAGTATCTTTAATACTTGACTCATCATTAAAAGCAGAATGCGAGTTGACGAATGATGTATCATCCCCACAAAAGATACATTTTTACGCTTTCATGACGATGGGTAGATCATTCGTGTAAATAAAGAAAAGTATGGGGCCTAAGACCGAACCTTAAGGTAAACCAAATCTCAAGCCATAGGTTTCTGAACTGATGCTATACTGAGTGCGATTGATTTGTTAGGACGCCAAAAAAGTCTAAAACTGCCAACACCAATCCCATAGAACTCCAAACTGCTGATAAATATGTTATGCAACGCGCAGTTGAAGGCCTTTACCAGATTTAGAACCTGGGCGCACGCAAAACCACGCTTCTTCAAGATTTTATTGGCTGCCTTAGGTAGACTGCCAATTGTTAGTGTTGTTGATTTGTTGATTTTATACCAAGGTTGTTTGTCATCTAACAAGTCATTAGTTACTAGGTAACTGACCATTTCATTATTTAACATTTAACATTTATTAGTGAATTTTCGTAGAAAAAATTCACTAATGGGGAGATCCCGACTTTTGAATTTTGAAAAAATTTTTGCAAATGAGCGCGATCTAGGACCCCTAGAACCCATATCCGGGGTCAGTTTCAATTTTTATATGTTTATATATATATATATATATATATATATATATATATATATATATATATATATATATATATATATATATATATGTATCACACCGATAACTCAAAAAATAATAGGCCGATTTTGATAAAATTTGGCATGTACCTTTCTTTTGTAAATGGCTTCGATAAGTTCGTTAGTCAGGAAAATCGGATGAGGTTTTCCGGGAAAATTTTGAGTTTTCATTCGAAAAAAATTCTTATCTCAAAAAGTAATAAGCCGATTTTAATCAAATTTGGCACGTACCTTTCTTTTGTAAATGGCTTGGATAAGTTCGTTAGTCAGGATAATCGGATGAGGTTTTCCGGGAAAATTTTGAGTTTTCATTCGAAAAAAATTCTTATCTCAAAAAGTAATAGGCCGATTTTAATAAAATTTGGCATGTACCTTCCTTTTGTAAATGGCTTTGACAAGTTTGTTAGTCAGAAAAATCGGACGAGGTTTTCCGGGAAAATTTTGAGTTTTCATTCGAAAAAATTTTTTATCTCAAAGAATAATGGGCAGATTTTGATGTAATTTGGCATGTACCTTCCTTTTGTAAATAACTTTGACAAGTTTGTTATTCAGAAAAATTGGGTGAGGGTTTCCGGAAAAATTTTGAGTTTTCATTCGAAAAAAATTCTTATCTCAAAAAGTAATAAGCTGATTTTAATAAAATTTGGCGTGTACCTTCCTTTTGTAAATGACTTTGACAAGTTTGTTAGTAAGGAAAATCGGACGAGGTTTTCCGAGAAAATTTTAAGTTTTCATTCGAAAAAAATTTTTATCTCAAAGAATAATAGGCAGATTTTGATATAATTTGACATGTACCTTCCTTTTGTAAATGGCTTTAATAAGTTCGTTAGTCAGAAAAATCGGACGAGGTTTTCTGGAAAAATTTTGAGTTTTCATTTGAAAAAAATTTTTATCTTAAAAAATAAAAAATCTATGATAACCAAATTTGGTAGGTAGATTTACGATATAAAAAGTAAACTATACACCAAAATTTAGATATCTATGTTATAAGAAAAAAAAGTTATAATAAAATATTTTGTGCCAGATCATTTCTATGAAAATTCACTACCATAACGCACTTGCTGCGTCCAGGCTTTTTTATTTATTTATATTAATTATAGTAAATGGCTTTAAGAATTTTTGTAAAAGCAGGAATAACTGAAATTGGTCCGTAATTTATTAGATCATTTGGATCAGCTGTTATAAACAGCGGAATTACTTTAGACAGTTTCACTAAATCTGGAAGGGTTTTGCTTGATGTACAATAATTTATAGGGTTTGTTAGTGGAACAACAAGTGGATATTTTATACATTTTAATATTTTTATGTATAATCATAACAATAATCGCTTGCAATAATATTATAAATGATACCGTGTTTAAAAGATGACCTAAAATATATAACAGCATATAATAATAATTGTGTGAAGCACAATTGGAATTGAACTAGCTGGTAGAATGTTATTAGAAGGAAAATAAAATTTGGGATTTGCATAATCTCTTCTTTAAATATATTTAATAAAAAGTCAACAGTAATTATTCAATTGAGCAAGCAACAAAGAAAACAATCGTTCAAACTTTGACAAGTCTACAATTTGCTATCCATTACAAACGGACTGTAAAAACAATGGTATAACTTGCGCCTGTCTGAATGTACAAATATGCAAATACATTCAAAATCATGGTAATCTCACTTCCGAGTGAGTGAAGTATAAATCACTAAATCACATTTGTTTCACTTTTAACGTATTCACGAGCTCGATTTGACAATAGAGGAGGATTTCTGTCCCTTTTCAACCTTCTTGTTAACAATCTGACAGACCAGTGTCCGATTTGAATACTATGCAGAACGTGTAGCAGCTTCTCTTCAACAGTATACAAGAATGGGTGTCATATGAATGTAAACATGAACGTATTATAAAACCTGCACGTTCCTTCCTCTTTCTCTCTCTACCTATTCCTCATTTTTTATCTTCCGCTGCGTTTCTTTTATTTGCTCATGTAATTTTTCCTCTCATATACTCGTTCAATACGTAAAACAATTGTATAGAAGAAACAGAGGCCACGTACAGAAATGAGCTGTCATCGAGCTTTATACTAAGAGCAATATTTTATAAAAAATTTAATACACAGACTTTTCGGAATTTCTTTATAGGCAAAATCAACGTGCTGTTTCAGAAGATTTCCGTAAGAAAAATCATGAGATCGCGACTCTTGAATTCTGAAAAATAATGCTTTTTAATGAGCGCAAGTTCCAGTTAATATTTATATATTATATTAATAATTCCCGCCTCTTTTATATATATATATATATATATATATATATATATATATATATATATATATATATATATATATATATATATATATATATATATACACACTTTATTTGTTTGCTGTACGTTTGTGATTTCTTATTGGTTTGCGTGGACTGCAGTTTCGAACTGTCCCGGTTCATCATCAGCACGCTACTGGCTGCTATCGCTCCTGTCTGGTCTACGTCGGAGATTGTAGGTGGCGCATGCGCCGTGAGCTTCTATTGGTCGGTTTCCTGTTCTCTGATTGGTTGTGCCTTCGGACTGTGTCGTGTGTATCGGTCTCCTGTCTTGATCACTGTGGTTTAATAATTTGTCTATTTGTATGGCCTTTATTAAGTTTTGTTTAAATGTTTGTACTTGGATTTGTTCTGGCATTAATTGTTTTCTATTGCTTGTTTGTTGAATGTAGTATTGTTCCCAGATTTCCATTTTTTTGTGGTCTTTAACATGTTTCATTAGTTTTAATTGGGTGATGTCTGGTTTTTGGTGTTTTGTGTCGTGAATGTGTGTAGCTACGTTTGATTTGTAGCTAGGTATGTGGATTTTATCCAATGCTGTTATATGTTCCTTGAATCTTGTTTCTATTGATTTTTTTGTCATTCCTATATATTCTTTATTGCATGTGTTACATTCTATTTGATATATTCCGTTTAATTCATGTGGGTTTTGTTCTTGTTTTTTATTTATTTTGTTTATTATTTTGTTATTGGTTTTGTAGCTCATTTTTAAGTCATATTGTTTGAGTGTTTGTTATATATATATATATATATATATATATATATATATATATATATATATATATATATATATATATATATATATATATATATATTTCTTTTTTTTCTGGGTGGTGTAAGTGTTACATGGCGATTGTAGCTTTTATATTGGTAACTATGACACCCGCTACCTTGTACCGTTACCATAGAAACAATGTTATGATAAAATGGATAAATTTTAGCTTTAAGATACCTGGTTATCACTCGATCTGTTGGCATCCACCTTGATAGTGGGCTGATAGAACAATTTGCCTTTTCAACGGCTATGCTATATTTTTCTGATAGAAATATGACTGAATGTCTTAAATTCTCGTGTTATATGGACAGTTACCAGCAAATTTTCTGCAATTAGCGCTAAAAATATTAATTAAACACTGAGATTTTTGCGTCACTGTTACTTGTAGCTGTGATCAGTTAATTCAGAGTTTACAACATACTTGCGGATCCTAAATAGATCTATTATGATGAATTACACTCTGGTTTAGCTTGGGTTGACTTATTATATGCTTACAATCTACTACTGTGCTTCACATATGCAGTAAGATAAGCCTACACATGTTATAAGGATGGATATGCATTTTCTGTAGGTTTTTTTATTATCCAAATTTTGCATTTTCTCTACTACAAACAAACTTTTATGAAGATTGATATACAACACAGATCCAAACATTGTAACCGTCCTAAGAGAATTGAAAGTCCACGCCTAATATGACCTAGTGTAACTGTTTAAATATTCTAAGGCAAGGGACCTATAAAAGACCAAAAGTATTTATTTGGTTGCTATTGATGAGTGATATCTCGCGACTGACTTCAAGTGGATCCAAATCCGGACGATAGTGAGGTCACCATCACCTACTAAACCCTAACCTAAATGTACCTATCTCTCAGATCTATTATTTACAACATAAAGAACACTTTGTAAGGTTTGGAGATGTTAAGGTAATCAAATATTTACTCGGCTTTTATGCTTTTCTACCCAAAGTCCTATATTTGTGAGATCTTCAAGTCAGAACACTGTTACGGGAATACTTACTTAATTTAGAGGGATCTAGATAGTAGATATGAAGAATTTCCACTCATGTCGTCAACAGGATTGAGAAGTTTTAGGGGGGAATTTTTGTCCAAGTAAACATATATAAAAAAATATATAAATACTTACATTTAATTATATAAGTTGTTGTGGGAGCAAATTAATTTAGTACTCCTAGTAAATTAAAATAAACATTACGATTCAGAGAAAAGAAAACAAATATTAACTGATACAAAAAAGTAAATATTGCATGTATACAAGAAATACATCAAATGCTGCATATGACAAGCACAAAAATGAAGATTAAATGTAAAAATTTTTGTTCTTCAATCAGATCTACTGATGTTCTTAAATTCTTTACAGATTAGTTGGAATTTCTAGTTATCGTCCTGGCCAGGTGTGGTTTTATTATTTAAGGAAAAAGCTCGGAGAGAAGCTCAGACAGTACAAAGTCAAATTGCTGTTTACTAATTATCAATGAAAAATTTTAAACATTTGAAGGTTAGGCAGTTCATAAACAAAACATTGATTAATTTTAAATTACACAGCGTTATATCTGATTTCACATAACTGTCAAAATTTTAAGAGAACGGTACAAAATTCAGTTATTATAAATGACAATTTAAAACATTTGAAAATTTAGGAAATTTACGAACAGAAAATGTTACTTAATTTAAACGTACAAAATTTAACTCTTTTACTTCATTAAAAAAAATGTTAAGAGAAAGATACAAAATATGTTTATCATAGTCCGGAAATCTCACTGCGGAATTTTTTAGTGTTAACTAAAAAAATTTCCTTCCAGAATCAAGTTTTCTTTGTATTCAGGAGTTTTACGCTGTTTTAACCGAAGAAACATTTCACCAAATTACCCCTCATTGATCCCTTACTCTTGAAGCGATCTTACTCAAAGGCAATTCGAAGCGTTCCTTTCTCAGGTGCTAACTGGATACTAAATTTGAAGATGATATTCCAATTCGTTCTAGAGTTATCGTGGTTATAAACAGACAGACATACAGACTGACAGATCGACAGATTGACCGACCGAGAGACAAAAAAATTTTTCGTTCCAGAACCAAGTTTTCTTTGTATTCAGGCTTTTTACGCTGTTTTAGCCGAAAAAAATGCGCAATTCCTGTCACCGATATTCCACTCCCACACGATCAACCCTTAATTTAATTTCAGCACAGAATAATAAAATGGATGAAATTGAAAGTTTTCTAATAAAGAAACCCTAAACCGTTATATTACTCGAGTATTAACTAAAAAGTGTCAATTCTTCCCAAACCACCCCCATTGATCCCATATCCCATTAAGCAATTTTAGGAAAAACTAATCAGAACAGTTCATTTGTCGGGTGCTGTATAACTGTATAATAAATTTAAAGACTATATCTCAGTTCGTTCTCAAGTTGTCGTGGCTACAAACATTTAGACATACAAACCAACAGACAAAAAAAATTCCTTCCCAAATCATGTTTTATATATCTTTTGACACTTTTTACGACGTTAAGTGAAAAACAAATTTTTTAAGTTTTGTCGTGGTTGCCATTTTTCCACACGTATTGACGATGTGAAAGTAAAATGCTTGGTTTAAATGTATTGAAAAAATTTACAATAAACAAAATTCATCTAATTAACAAAGTTCGCATTTTATTTTGGAAAATGGAAAAAATAAAAAGACGCATCAAACTTGCTGTAGGAGATGTTTAAAATGCATGCTTTGAACATCTTGGCAGCATCCCAACCTAAAATAAAAATGTCTTCTAACGTTAATCAACATCTGAACCATGTCCAGCCTAATCGCAATCGTTACTCGTCTTCTTAAGATAGTTAAATCGCGTGGTTTAGTGTTGTACACTCCCAAAATAAGTCTAATAGCATGGGATTGGGTGATCGTACTGGTCATTCTAACGATCCTCGCCTCGATATCCACTGATTTTGAAATATTAAGTCAAGGTACAGCCAGCCTATGATTTGGCAAGGTGCTGGTGCTCCACCCTGCTAGAACCATATAACATTCTCTACAACTTGTGGCTTTGCACGATCAATGTATAAATTTGCTGAAGTTAGCGCGGCATTATCTAAATAATTATCTCCATTTAAATTCAATCATTAGGCGGAATAAAGTACTGTGTTATGGTAACGAATATAAATATGGGTGTGTTATGAACAAAATTACTGCCGCACCAAGTGCGTTGCGGTAATGAATAACCTGATCTTACCTGTTCTGACCTGACCTAGCACAACCGAGGTCAGTTTCAATGTATATATATATATATATATATATATATATATATATATATATATATATATATATATATATATATATATATATTGTTAGTAAAATACTGTAGATCATTTCTCTGAAAATTCGCTACCATATCGTAATGGCAGCGTTCAGACTTGTTGTCATTAAACTGCTCAAACTAACTGACAGTATGTACTATATTGACTCATGGCCATTTGGTGTTGGCCAATATTGCTAAAGCCGGAGAACTAGTCTCCAGGTCTATATTTAGTAAAAAAGAAAAGAATTCCTATATGTTTTTGATAAAAGTGGCTGATTAGCAAAGAGTAGAATAGAGGTATTCGAAGTAATTTAGATGAGTCTAGAATATCAGTGAAAAGTATTTCTCCTGGAAACCACCTTGCACAAAAACGTAAAAATAATGCGCAAATGTTAATTTTCGCTGAATAAAAAAAATATTAGGGAATTATTGGAAGTTATTGTTTTTCAAAATTTTTGATCTTTGAAGTTTTCTTACAATATATATGTTCAAAAATTTACAACTTTTTTTTTGAACTGGAAGGAAAGATTTGTTTCGTTTAAAATTATTCAATGAGATAGAGGTGATGGTAAAAAAAATTGCACAAGGATTTCGCTTGATTTCCGTAAAAAAACGAATTTTGCATTTTGCCTATTCCGAAAAATGCAATTATTTAATTTAGTAAAAATCGCTAGATAATTCTGACCTGTATTTGATAGACATTCAGTGCACAAATTGAAATCGTAAAAGTTTCGAAAAATCTAAAATGAGAATTTTTCATATTTGGAGCATACGTTTTGGCAGTCTATAATAAACATATAAAATATTAAAGTCACCACGGGTACTGGTTCTAGTGGTCTAAGTTCACCCTCATCTGAAGAAGATTTTAGAAATTCTCAGTCTTGATCTGACCATAAGCATATTTGTTATATTCAAAATCGCTAAAAAGTGTATGTCATGAAAGTTAGAAAATATCCACCAAAATGCAATAAAAAGTAGTGCTACAAATTGAATCATAACTTCCACATAGCTGTGATAATTTATTCTCTCCAGAAATACCCCAAGCAACATTGAAAGTCAAATTGACGTAAAATCGCCTTACCAATAAGGTCGGCGACCAAATCACCACAGGTCATTTTCAAGTAAAAGGCGTTTCGACCAAGGCGTTTTAGTTATATTTAGGGCATTTTCATTCAACATTGGGCCAATGGACGTAATATATTGGTAAATATGTGCTACGCTTTACTTGAATTTGACATCTAGGCGCCGAGTGCCATGACGTTCTTAACAACGAACTACGCATACGCATGTGACATTATTCGGTTCTGCAGGATCTGTGGTTATGTATGTATAAACAGACAGTAGAGTAGTAGATATATTGTCCATCTTTGTTAAAAAATGACATCTTAGAATGATCAAAGAACTTACTTCAAATATTTGCAACAATGATAAAGGAAATTCGCACTGTATAAAAAAAACACTGCGGTTATGTTTTTTTCTGTTAACATGATGATGATACTTCGATAAAATTCGAGCGCCCTTGTAAAAGATAAAATTAGTAAAAATAAAAAAATTATTCAAAATTCTTGAAATTCTGATTTTGAAGGATTGGTGATGCAAACAACACAAAACTATCTTGTCGTCATGGTATACAATCATTATTTAATGTTTTTTTCAAACTAAAATTTGATTACACTATATTCAACAAAATATTATTTTTCATTTTCCAATACAATCAAGATGGATACCGCAAAATTAATTTAATATGGCTGACCTGAAAGTTAATTTTGCCCTATTTTTTTTACCTATAAGTCACAATTCCTAATGACAAGGCCAACTAACCAAACATTGAAGGCATTTTGTCCTATTATGGGAATTTCAACTATATGGTAAACGAATTTTGTTTGAATTTATTAGAAATGAAACATTTTCGTGTATAGAAATATATATTACTTATATCCGTGCACAGCGGAGAGACATATAGGAATGATTATACAGCGTTTTTGGTCTTTGATTCCATAATATATAATCATTAATAGAAAATAGAAACAAAATAAAATGAGTAAATAAACATAGACATGACAGCTGACCGTGTTGCCAATACTTCACTCCATTTGGCATGAAAAGGGATGTATTATATTGAAGAGGGAAACGTGCTGATTTGATACCAGCATAGAATTGAAATTCAGTTTTACTTTCATATACCTAGTAGTAGTAGCCGATAAAGTTGTCATACTTTTTTTAGGATTGAAAAATGAGTTCTTCATTTGATGTAAGCCACTTTGAATGATCAGCATCTATCACTATTTTTCTGTGAGCATTCTTTACTACTCTATAATAGTTTGTAGTATGTCTGTAAAACTTAATTGGTTTCAAAGGGGGCATTCTAACACTATATTTGTTACTGGTGCACGCACATTAACAACAAGAATAAACTTTTATTGATGAAGTTTATCAACTGACACACCTTTAAGATTCACAAATGTATTTCACTGCTGTACACTTTGAACTTTGAGGACAATTTTTATTTCAAGTCAGATTTTATGGGTATTTTCAACTTGAAGGTAGGCAATTTGACTTGGAAGACCATTTCTGCAGTAATTATGACTTTATAGCCGATCAGAAAGCCATTTTAGGTTAGCTCAGTGCCCAAAATATTTCCTGTGCTGTATTGCAATGAAATTGGTAATATATATGTAGGCTGGACTTTATAAGAAGACCTCCAATTTACTATACCACAGAGACATATTGCAGGTTAATATTAGGTAATAAATTACCTTAAAGTAGGTATTTCAGGTATCTGGACTTGGTAGTCGATTTTCAGTCCAATTTAGGGCACACTTCGACCTAAAAATTACCAACTCTGGAATTGAAACACAAAAATATATTCAAGTATATTTTATAAGTAAAATTAAACCATTTTTTTCCCAATTTAGTTACTTGTAAGTTACTGACTTTGGAGTAATTTTAATAGTCAAAAATAAGCTAGTTCGGAGCCGGATTTCCAAATTTGTAGTCATTATGACAATGAAGGCAACATTTTAGTTAATTATTACTAAATTACAACTTGTTTGGGTTATTTGGACTCGAGTGATGGTTAACATGCCTTAAATTGTTGCTTGGGACATTCTCATGGAATGAATTTAGGGCCCATAACTTGATCAGAAAGAAACTATTTTTATTCCTGTACCTATAACCTTTGGAACGTTATATTACTCGAGTTTCATTGAAAAAATGTCAATTTGGACCAAATCACCCCTTAAGTATGCCCTACCCCCTGAAGCGATCTTACACAAGAACAATTTGAATCGTTCTTTTGTTGGGTGTTAACTGCATACCAAATTTGAAGGGGATGTATCAGTTTGTTCAAAAGTTATTGCGCCTATCAGCAGATAGACGAATATGTCGACAGACCTACCGAGCCATACCGATAGACAAAAAAATTTTCGTTTTAGATTCAAGTTTTGTCTAGGTTTTTAGACTTTTTACGCAGTTTTAGCAAAAAATATTTCAAAATTTTTGTCAACCATATTCCACCCCCACACATTCAAGCCCTAATTTATTCTGCACAGAATACCAGATGTTTGATTACCTTAAAAGTTTTCTAATAAATAAAGCCTAAGATGTTATATAACTCGACTTTTAACGAAGAAATGTCAATTTCCACCAAATCACCACCCATTCATCCCTTATCCCTAACGCAATTTTGCTGAAAAACAATGGGAACCATTCATTTGTCGAGTGCTAACTGCATACCAAATTTGAAGACATCTCAGTTCATCCTAAAGTTACCGTGGCTACAAACAGACAGACATAGAGACCGACATACCCACAGGCAGACAGACAGATCAAAAAAATTCGTTCCCAAATCAAGTTTTTTGTATGTTTTGATACTTTTTACAAAATTTAAGCCGACAAAAAATTTTTGAAATTTCTGTCGCCGACGCAATACTTCAACACGTTGTGACGATGTAGAAGTAATTGTTTAAGAAATCTGTAAAAACTTCTTCCCCTGAAAAATTGTTCAAAAATATATGTTTGCAAAAATTGGTTTAAAAAATTTTTATGTGAAAATAACGATACAATTATTTTCAAGAAAATCCGTCTAAACCATTCGCTAATGAAAGGAATCAAAAATTATACTAATTTGCTTTTGTCTAACCACGCCGTACAAAGCGCGTTATTGGAATGCGCATCGCAGGTTGAAATTCACTTGCCTAAACAAAATAGCGTCTACAATATAATCCTTTTGCGTAAAGATCACATGGAGTGCATTTAAAAATTTTAAAAATAAGATTAAATAAAAATATATTATGATGTGCCTTCGTAGTTGGTGCAAAGGTTGCTAAATCTTACCCAAATATTGTTGCAGTATTATAAGTTAGGGTACCTAACTTAGACCTTACCTGTTATTGTACCCCATACATGCTTGACCTGTGAACCATTTCAAATATACCGGATTGCGATTATTACGGACAAAGCTTGTGGCAAATCTAGTCTCTAATGTTAGGGCGCTGCTTTACCAGAAAGTTTACAAATTCAATGCTCCAAATGTAAGAATATTATGTTCTAATAATATATTGATTCTCTTGGTCTGTTATGCTTAGTAAACTCCTACTGCCTTGGTAGCAAAATTTGATACTGGGACGTATTCAAAATTTTTAGCTTAAAGTTAAGTTAGTTCGCTGGGTCATATTTTTGCAACTGTACAGTTTAATCCTTAACAGTTTAGTTAATTATTAAACTTCTATCAGTCTGCTTCTGGGGACACCAGTAACGATATACCGATTATCAATTTTACTAATTGAAATAAAGTTTAAAAAGAGAACATTATATATTTTTCTATGTCCTATGTTCTAGTTATCAGTATTTGGGGTCTTTAAGTATTCTAACGCGATCAAGACATAGTTTAAAGTTTGAGCAACTTTAGCAGAAAAACTAGTTTTTCCAAGACGGTGCTATCGGAAGATATGGTAGATGCCATAAAAAAGTGGATAGTTTCAAAAATACATTAGTGAAAAGAGTCATTAGAAAGATTGCTACACACAATAATTATTGAATCGTATATTGTTGAAAGGAGCGAAGCGTCATTTTCTAGTGTTTCGAGTTACTGCAAGAATTTTCCTTTCCTTCCATATTCGTATCGTTTGGTGTTAAAGAAATAAACGCCGATGCGTTATATGGACATAAATGCTATGCGCGCGACTTCGATTAGCGCAGAAAGGAGGTAAGCGACGTCGCTTGACTTTTTTCAACAACTTACGTGGAAACAAGGTCACGTGGCTTAAGAATTCGCGATTGCGCACTGTCACTTGAGATAGCCATATTTGCAATGTTTTGTCGTTTTGTCGTGATAAGTTCTGTTGTTTTCATACTCAAAAATGGAAACATTCGAATAGTGAAAGTGAAACTGAAGTTTACCTAAGAAAAGAATGAGGGGTTTGAGACATGATGAGGAATATAAGAGAAATGATATTGAGCACAGCAGAATAAAAGGACTTTCATATGTAAATTACCACGGTAAAAGAGTTGCAGAGAGGAAAACTGGCTTAGCATGCAAGTATGTTTAATATTTTTTACTTAGTTCAACTGGTTTCTACATCGTTGTGTTTTATAGATGTCCTTTAAAATGTTTTAACTAAAATAAATGACGAGGAAGATAGAAATGAAATATTCGCCAAATTCTATAGTTTAAAAACAAAAGATTTGCAGGACATATACTTACAGGGACTGTTACCTCCGCCAAAGAGAAGCTTTACGCACAAGAAACGTGGTATATTATGATTGACCTCAGGTGGATATAGATCTGCTCAATGGTGAGGTCACAATGCCTATAACACCCTACCCTAAAATAGCTATCTATCGGATTATGAAATTTATTAAGATTAGCAGCATTTTTAGGAGGTTGACAGATCTGGATGTAGTTTGATACTCACGTTATCTTCCTTTGTTTGCTTCGCACTGTCCAGAGTCTTATATTTGTGGGCTCTCCAGACTAGTGCCAGGTTACATGAAAATTTAGATATCCAGATAATAGTTAGTAAGAATAAATTGTTTGCGCCGACGTCAAAAGAAATGCAGATACTAGGGAGGAATTTCTCTTCAATTAAACAGATATGTTAATGTAACAAATATTGAATTTATTTATATAAATTAAATTTGGAATAGCGAATATAATGAAATAAAAGAATAATAAATTTCAAATAAACACAAATAGCAATAAAATATACAGCAAGAATTTCAAGAACAAGAAATTATTAATGTACATACATATGCCAAGACAATAAGATAAAGATAGTTGTGTATTACTTAAATGTTACTGTGAATTACTTAGGGTATCGCTCAAAAATAAACATAAATGATTAGGTAAATTACTTGAGATTTGTCAATCAATTGCTAGGTATTCTAGTGAATTAACTAGCCAGTTCTTTGAGTGAGCCTCCAAAAAAAGAAAGAAAGGAAATCTATTTAATATATTCTTACGTGAAATTTCTATATTAATTATGAAAACTAAGAGATATTAAAGAGAATGTATAGGTTAGGTATCTTACAGACCAAATTTGCTAATTACAATTAAAAAAAATAAAAACTGTGTTTAAATTTACAAAAATTGAGAAAATCTTAGAGATTAAAGAGAAAATATATAGTTTTGCTGACAGCACCTCCCTGACATTGTTTAAGCTCAAACTTAAATACGTGATTTTGAAAGTTCAGGTTATTAAAACTTCAGATGTTAGATTTTGGCATGAAAATTCTGCTGATTCAAAGAAAAGATTTGTTTAGACTCACCAGTCCTCCGGTACTTAGTTACCGGATGACTCTGTGAAGATGCTTTCTAGGTAGGATCACTCATGAGTGCCTGACACAGATTCCAGACTCCCATAAGAGCGTAAAAACTGGGGAAAAACGACTGGGACTTCTCATCAGAGATTATTGGGCCGGTGGATGTTACTGCTCCGATACTACAAGACCATTTGACACCTATGTCAATGTTCTGAATTCGCTTGATGGAAACTTTGCAAATCTCAATTAAAACGTGAATTTTTTCAGTAAAATTTACTGCCAATTTACTTAAGGTTCGATAATAACCAGGAATTCTTTCTAATTACGGCAAGAAGTCAACAACTCGGAACAAAGAACCACGAGTTATCTCGCGTTTTTTTTTAATGCTGAGTACGATGTTTAACCAAACTCGAAAATCACTTGAATCACTCCAAACAATTACTGACAATACTTACTAGGTGGTACAGATAACAGAAAGAACATTACAACCCTGTTTTAAGATAGTTTAATAGCCACCGAAAACTGACGGTGTTCATTATATGAAGGCTCAGCAGATAGTCTCCGCTAATGTCTCGGGTTCTGCAAATTGTTAGTCGCTACACGCAAAAATTCTTACTGTGACGGTTGGTGGCTGTGGGCGAGTTCTTTCTAACCTCCATTCTCCGAATGAGATAAAACGAGACCTCCAATCGGTGGTGAAATCCCGACGTCGCACCTCCCGTCTTCACAGTTGAAGGTTTTTGCCGCCAATTCTCTGCAACGTTTTCAACGGTTTTTCTTGGATGAGATCACCGGAAAATTACAGATAAACAATATTTTAAATGCTTATTTCGTTTCTGGAAATATTTGTTCAGTATAATGCGAATTAGTTTCCCATGGCAAACATATATTGAATTTTAACGTACAAATTAGAAATGCAGTAAAGGGTTCGACGGTACTTGAAGATTTAGCGACTTTTCATTAAAAAAAATTTGAAATTAAAACATGAATTGTCTTACAGATATTGGATTGTCGGCTATTAATTAAGTCTCTTACGGGTTTATTCTGAATAATTAAAGCAGTAACGAAACGTTATCGTTACAGGACTTACACAAAAACGCAGCATTGGTAGAAGGAGAAAACAGTCCACAGAAAGTAAAGAGATGAAAAAATCGTGTACATATATTCATTTTGTTCTTGTTGCAATAAAGAGATATTCCTGGTCGCTTAGGCTACTACCGAGCAGCCATAATTTCTGACGATGTGTACGTAGAATGACACGCTTTTTGAAATGGCGTGGTCAAAATTGAAGGTTGCTATTTAAAAAAATTGTCGGTGACGTCATATCTAGAATAAAGATGACGTCACAAATATAGGTCATATGTCAGAAAGCGTCTCTGTTTAAAACAAACTCGACGTGTCAGAGGATTTTTTCGAAAAGCACTCAATTTCAGAAATAATGAATTTATGCGTTACTTTTCGAATTGTGATATATAATGCAGGCTGTACTGATTTCTTAGCACATCTTTTGGGTTATAAATTAGTTAAGATCAATATAATTTGTTTTTTTATTAAAATGAGGACACATTTGCGCACAGGTCTTTTAAAATTAAATTACAATCCTAACTGGAAAGTCATGTTGAACATCTGAAGACATATATATATATATATATATATATATATATATATATATATATATATATATATATATATATATATATACAGTGCTTTCATTTTAAAACTAGCCACCCTTTATAATTTCTTTATCAAGGAAATCTGGTTAAAAAAACAGATCAATTGGAATATCGAGGGGCACGTTCAAAAACCGTATTTTTTCGTCTGTCAATCCATTTTTCGGGAAATCTTTGATTAAGCCACTGGCGAACACGTAAGGCATAGTGTGGTAGTGCACCGTTCTGTTGATAGTGCAAATTTTGTTCATCCAGCAGTGGGTTGTCTTCTTCATTAAGTTGGTTTTCTAAGGACTCTGTTATGAGTGGGTCAATATAATTTTCCAAAAAATTTTAATACAAATCACCAGTTAAATTTTCTTCAATAAACAAACGGCCTATTATTTCATTTCGAAGAATTCCCGCCCAGATATTAATTTTTTGTGGAAACTGTGTATGACCCTCTACGAACACTCGTGGATTTCGATTATCCCAGTATCTACAGTTGTGTTTATTAACAAAACCATTCACAAAGAACGTTGATTCATCACTAAAACAAATATTCTTTACCAAATTCCTATCGTCTTGATTTCTGGCAGTCATTAATTCACAGAATTGAATCCTTCTATCATAATCATCCTCATCGACTTCATGGAGAATGGTAAATTTATAAGGAAAGAATTTGTAAAGTTTTAAAACTTTATTTATGGAACCGACGGAAATATTAGTTAATGCAGCGACTTTTGGAATTGAAGTCGTAGGTTCAGCGGCAAAACATCCTATGACCTCAACTTGTGCAGCCTCGTTAAGAACTCCTGATAGCTTATTTGCTTTGTTACATATTAAACCAGTTTCTATAAATTTTCGTGCAAGACTTAGCACATATTGGTGTCCCACATTTTTTTCAGGATGCCTTTCGTTGAAAACTCGGGCGGTATTACGTGCACACCTATTTTGAGCACCATACAAGTAAATTATTTCAACTCTTTCTTGTGTATTGTAAACCATGATTGTTAGTTTTATTTAAATTTAATATTTTTAATTGAAATGATTTAAATTAGTTTGAAGTTTTCAAAATTTAAAAATTTTATCACAACACACTCGGTTTTAACTCGTTGCAGTCGTCAAGACAGCGAACACTAAATACGAATAACTAACAAAGTTATCAAGAAGGTAAAACTTGCTCATTTTATCTGAAATTTATTGTTAAATTAGACATGGGCGTTATCGTTCCCATATCACCTTGTACCAGGAAAATTGATAGCCGCAAATGGCACCGGGGAGCTAAATTTGCAACAGCATTACACTTAGAAAAATTACTGATAAAAGCAATGTTAGAAAAAAATTCGACAGTCAAATATTTTGTTGTTTAGCTTAGAACGGAGGGCACTTTGAACACCTAATAAAGTAGGTTTTTGTCTTAAAGTATATTTTTTTAATATTCCGAATTTGATGACGTTTTCTGCTTCTAAATTCAAAAGTTGGCGGTGGATTTAAATTTTGTGAACGCCGTTGGATAAGGATTTGAAATACCGTTAAAATGATGTATCACAAGCTAGGGGGTGTCATTTAAAATTATAAAGTTGGGGTGACTGGGGCTTAGGGGGTAAAAAGTAAAATTCCGAAAATACTGTTTCTGAACGTACCCCTCGGAATCCCAAATTGACAATTATTTTTTTTAACCAAATTTCCTTGATAAAGAAATCATTAAGGGTGGCTAGTTTTGAAATCAAAGCACTGTATATATATATATATATATATATATATATATATATATATATATATATATATACATATATATATATATATATATATATATATATATATATATATATATATATATATATAACCAATATTTGTTCGCAATGTTTAGTTTATTGATAAAGTTAATTAAATGAGCTGAAAGACAACAAACATAGGCATAACCGATTGTAAATATTGACTTTATAAGCGATAGGTACAATTGCCCACAAACAATAAATTGAACTGCAATCCACTGTTTCAAATTTACATGTGCATATCGATATTTAGAATATGCACTAAATCATAAGCATACAATACAGTCATGTTATATATCTTTCTACACTAATGCACCAAAAGCTATACATGCATATGCTAATATCTAATTGGCCTAGCAACATTCCAGCAAGCAAATTTGAATTCAGTTTCTACGCTAACGACGCTAACTTGAATTTGACATTTTTGCATCCCGAGTTTTTTTAGTTTTCAAATAAAGTATGTTAAACTGATTCCGATAGCGTGTGCGTGTTTTCAAATTAGAGGTTAAGTACACTGCATTTTCATTTAGTTAGCGAATTCCTTTCTTAATGCAAAAGGCAAACTCAATTTTTGTATAATAAAGCAAAGCTGATACTAAACCATACGTGGATCCACTTGAGCCAATTTACATTTTAATTGCTATAGAGAGATTTTAGTCAAATTAATTCCGAACATCGACATAAGACGGTTGTTCATTTGATGGTAGGGGCCAAATTGTCTCACCCAGTATTGGAGCAACAAGATGCACCTGCCCAATAAACGTTTATGGAAAGTACAACTTCTCTCCAAACTTCCCTCTCGTATTGAAATTTGTAAGCCTATGTTAGGCCCTGATCGTTGACTACTTGTAGAGCATCTTCAAAGGTTCAACAGGTTACTCCAGGTGTCAGGATTTGATGAGTCGATTAAACTTTATTTGTGTAGAACAACCAATACCTTTCATGCAGCAGTCTATTATTTGAACCTTTGCAATTTGAATTTTCAAAGTAACATGAGCAAATTAGAACTTCAATAGTGTCAGTGAGGTGTCTAAAAAAAGGCAACTGTAAATTTCCTGTTTATTTTATAGAATTTTGTCAACATTGCGAATTTAAATACATACTGTTATTTAATTAACAGATTTTTGCTTGTAAAATATTTAGCCTGTACATTTTTAATATTTTTCATTGACAATCATTAAAGTAAAAATTTCATATAGTAATATTTTTCTTAAATGGAGCCTCACTCAAAGGACTGGCCAGTTAATTCATTGAAAAAAAATCAACCGAACTGATTGACGAACGTCAAGCAATTTAAGTAATAGTTTGTATTTGCTTTTGAGCTGTAAAATACAGCATTTGATCCTTAATATAGCTCAACTAGGTAATGTTAATATTTTTGTAACATATAACCATATTATTTTCAGACAGATATATCCCGGAAATATTTTTAAAATCACAGAAAAATGTGCGAATGGCAACCTGCCGCAGCCATATACTGCCTAACTAACTAACTAACTAACCATCTTATTTTATTATTTTGTCATATGCCATATGAAATGAAAATTTCTTTTTCTTGAAATTCTTGCTGTTTATTTTATTTTTTATTTGTGTATGAGTTAATATTTATTTGAAATTTAGCAACCATGTTAATTTGATTTTGTTTGCTATCCCAAATTTATTTATATGAATAAATTTAATATTATTGTGACATTAACATATCTGTTTAATTGAAGAGAAATTCCTCCCTAATATCTCCCCCGTTTGGCAGCAACACAATTAATAAATTCTAATTATGGTTTATCTAGATTCCTTAAATTTTATATAACCAGGCCCTAGCCTGGGGCGCTCACAAATATAAGATTTCGGGTAGAGCAACACATAAAAGAGCGTGAGTATCAAACCATATCAAGATCTGCCAATCTCCTAAAGTGTTTCTAGTCTTAATAATGATAATAATAATAATCTCATAGATAGATGCTTTTAGGGTAGGGCTAATAGGCAAAAGTGACCTCTTAGGACATCTTTTGGGTTATAAATTAATTGAAATCAATAATAAAATTTTAAAAAATTATTATAATGAGTGCACATTGGCGCACAGGTCTTTTAAAATTAAATTACGATCCTAACTGGAAAGTCATTTTGAATATTTGAAGACATATATATAACTAATATTTGTTCGCAACGTTTAGTTTATTGATAAAGTTAATTGAGTGCGCTGAACGGCAACAAACATAGGCATAACCGATTGTGAATATTGACTTTATAGGCGATAGGTACAATTGCCCACAAACAATAAATTGAACTAAAATCAACTGTTTCAAATTTACGTATGCATATCGATATTTAGAATCTGCACCAACTCTGGAACATACAATATAGTCATGTTATATATCTTTTTACATTAATACGCCAAAAGCTATACCAGGATGTGCTGATATCTAATAAGCCTAGCAACATTACAGCAAGCAAAATTGAATTTAGTTTCTACGCTAACAACTTTAACTGGAATTTGATACCATAACAAATTTGCTGCATCCCGAGTTTTTTTAGTTTTCAAATAAAGTATGTTAAACTGAACCTGTTAGCGTGTGCGTGTGTTCAAATTAGAGGTTAATTACACTGCATTTTCATTTAATTAGCAAATTCCTTTCTTTATGCAAAAGGCAAACTCAATTTTTATATAATAAAGCAAAGCTGATACAAAAGCATACGTGGAATTTGATATAGGGATTCACTACATGGCAAATACCGGAGTAAAAAATATGTAGTATCCGCAACAAAATGTGAAGCTAGCTAACATTCTTTATAACTCAATAAGCTTTGAGCAAATTAAGCTTCAGCTTTTATACATATTTTGCTGGCTACACTTAATTACTGAACTACACTGACTTTTGTACGATATTATCGGCGGAATTTTTGGTGGTATTGTTGAACTTTAATAAAAATCCTATCTGTTAGTTATTCTTTTTTATACAGTATGATGATAAAGTTTTGAACATAATTGGTAAATAAGTTATTTAATTTTTTTCAGGAAAACACTCGGACATGACAATTTTATCTTTTACATTGTCAACTTATGACGTAAAAATTATGACGTCATCATAAGCTTTTTTCAATGACTACCATATTTTTTCAATACCCCAGCTTATTGTTAAATAATGGTAAAAAAATGGTTCCTTACATAACATTTTTTTTAAATAGCTTTATTCACTTTAAAAAATAGAAACGTAAGTTTAATGGAAAAAATTATTGTTACAAGGAAAATAAACAAAATTTAGGGCAAATGTTCAAATTTTTCTCCACCTACCATTTGGCATTGACCGATAGAAGTGTAAATATTTTGTAAACTGCACTAAAAAAAATCAGGATTAATTTGCTCCACTTCAGCGCGACTTCTTAACTATAGCTTCTCTAAAGTAACTGGTCTGTTAAAAGAAATCGTTGGGTGATGAATAAATTTATTCATCACCCAAAGATGTCAACCCCAAACATTTTGACGTTTAGGAACAATATTGTTAAAAGAAACTTTCGATTTCGAATAACCCCCACAGAAAAAAATCCTAGAGTCAGGTCTAGGGAACGCGGTGGACACCCAATTGTTCCTCGACGCCATTTCATTCTTTTAAGAATTGTGGCATCTAGATATTGACGGACGTCTATGCCAATGTTAGGAGGCCCTGTCTTGCTGAAACCAAATATATTGATTGGGAACATCTGTATCGTGATTATTTCTGAAAATTAGTGACAAAGCTGGCACTAAATCCAATCGCAAAAAAATTAGGTAACGTGCTGCTGTAAGAATTCCTTGAAAAAAGTAAGGCCCTATGAAACGCCGTCTGATTATTCCCATCCATACATGCACTTTCCCGTTGTGTTAACTGTGGGACTCTTGCATCTAATGAGGATTTTTCCGTGACCAGTATCTTGAGTTCTGACGCTTTGCTGTCTCATTCAGGTAAAACGTGGCTTCATCAGAAAAGGGAATGTTATTAAGAAAATAGGGATCTTCATCGCAGCGTAACATTAATTGTTCACAAAACCGAAAACGGCGGTCTGAATCATCATCGCTCAACTTGTATATCAATTTCACTTTGTAAGGATCATACTTCTCTTTGAATAATTATACCACTAATGATATAAAATGTAAACTATACTCCAAAATTTAGATTTCTATGTTACAAGAAAAAAAAAGTTATTATAAAATATTTTGTGCCAGATCATTTCCATGAAAATTCACTACCATAACGCACATGATACGTACAGGCTTTTTTTTTAATTTTCCATGTGTATCAGGTGGCACGTTGAAGTCCCAATTATCTGGCATTCACATTCCAGCAGATAATCACAGCATAAATTCTACAATAACGTAGGTTTCATGATATATTAAGAAATAATACTTAAAAACTTGTTACAGGTCACCATTTCTCTACTAACATGATGATATATTTACTAGTAAATTCACATTATCTCCACACATTTTAAGAATATTTGTGTATAGTAACAAAAAGACTGGACGCAGCAAGTGCGTTATGGTAGTGAATTTTCGTAGAAATGATCTGGCACAAAATACTAAACTTTTTATTCTTGCAACTTAGAAATCTAAGTTTTGGTGCATAGTTTACCTTTTATATAATAAATCTACCTACCAAATTTGGTTATTTTGGCTGTTTTATTTTTTGAGATAAAAATTTTTTTAGAATGAAAACTCAAAATTTTCCCGGAAAATCTCGTCCGATTTTCCTGACTAACTAACTTATCCAAGCCACTTACAAAGGAAAGGTACGTGCTAAATCTTATCAAAATCGGATCATTAGTTTTTGAGTTATCGGTGTGATAATTTTGGGTATCATGGAATATGAAGCATCTTTTAAGGTACACTTACTTTATTTTTATACTATTTAAACCAAATCTTTACATTCTTTTTGCCAAGTTCTAACTTTTCGAATATTTTATTCATAATAAGTATACAACTTTGCATCTTAAATATCAAGTAATAACTTCCCTTGACTCTTTTATGCCTCATTGAATGTCCTTTTTCTTTATTTTACCTTTTAGTTCAAAATGTTAGAGTTAATCGTATTTTGAGTTTCGTGTATTTTAGTACATTTTGTAGAAAAAATTCACTAATAGGAAGATCCCGACTTTTGAATTTTGAAATTTTTTTTGCAAATGAGCGCGAACTAGGACCCCTAGAACACATATCCGGGGTCAGTTTCAATTTTTATATGTTTATATATATATATATATATATATATATATATATATATATATATATATATATATATATATATATATATATATATATATATATATATATATATATATATATATATGTATGTGTGTGTGTGTGTATCACACCGATAACTCAAAAAATAATGGACCGATTTTGATAAAATTTGACACATACCTTCCTTTTGTAAATGGCTTGGATAAGTTCGTCGAAAAAATTTTATATCTCCGGAATTAACAAAGTAAGGGCAACCCAATTTGGTACGCAATGCAAGTTACGAAAAAAAAAATGGTATAAATTGATTATAGGGTGTCTTGAGCTACTTATCTTAAAAAATATTTCCATAAATCATTGGTGATTCAAATTTTCTTTTTAGTGAATTTTCTTTAAAAAATTCACTAATGAGGAGATCCCGACTTTTGAAAAAATTTCTTCAAATGAGCGCTAATTAGGCCCCCCAGAACACATATCCGGGGTCAGTTTCACTTTTTATATGTTTATATATATATATATATATATATATATATATATATATATATATATATATATATATATATATATATATATATATATATATATATATATATATTTTGTGTGACGGTAATAGTGTTATTTATCAAAAAATTGTGGGAACGCCGTCAGTTGTAGATCAAAACTCTTTATTATACGCCGAGCTTTCGGAAAAATTTATTCCTTTATCAAGGATATAACATGAGTTCTACTAAACTATTTATCTAATAGCAAACATAAAAAGAAAACCTTTTGATGAATTTGATTGAAGTCTAATAAATTTATTAGACTTCAATCAAATTCATCAAAAGGTTTTCTTTTTATGTTTGTTATTAGATAAATAGTTTAGTAGAACTCATGTTATATATATATATATATATATATATATATATATATATATATATATATATATATATATATATATATATATAGCACCGATAACAAAAAATAATAGGCAGATTTTGATTAAATTTGGTGAATAAATTCCTTTTGCAAATGGCTTGGAGAAGTTCGTTAGCCAGGAAAATCTGTCCAGGTTTTCGGAGAATTTTCTGTTTTCTTTGGAAAAAAATTTATATCTCCGGAATTAACAAAGTACTGGCAACCAAATTTGGTATTGTTTACATCCTTATAGGTAAGTCACCTACCAAAATTTAGCTATATAGGTGAAAAGACAAAAAATTTATAGGCATTTAAAGATAAATAAATTGGGGTTTTCCTCAAAACGTCAAAGTTGCGATTTAAAACGTCAAAATCGGCAACATTTAGGCAAATAACTTGAATCTAATACAGGCTATGGAAATCAAATGTCTCAAGAAGGATGTTTTACAAACCCTGAAGTCTTAGTTTCAACCGTCATTGTCCTTCATTTTACTAAAATGTTTCCAGAAAATTTATTTCAAATAGACCCTTTGTCTGATGCTTGGCAGTATATACTATAGAGTTTATCGTTTAATGGTATATAATTTTTGTCGCATTTTCGTAAAAAAACCAATAAAGTTCAATATATCCGTTATTATACAAGATATGAAGAAAATTTGTATTTATTAATTATTGGGTGTCTTGAGCTACATCTTAAAAAATATTTCTACAATCACAGGTGGCCCATAAGTCGTTGGTGATACAATTTTTTTTAAATCAAACACGCCTTATGTTATTGCATTTTTGCATTTTCCATCAAAATATAATGCATGTTTGTAAGAAAAAAAATTCTCGAAGCAGCAAGTGCGTTATGGTAGCGAATTTTGATCAAATGCTTCATATTTGAATAGCCCAATTTGCTATTAACCTGTAAGGTTGACCAAGAAACGAGTTTTTCCGCAACACTTTAAATTTACTTTCGGAAATTTTTGTACATTTTCAAACAATAAAGTTATTTTGATAAATCATGGCACATTGTTTTTACTATATAGGTTATACTGGTCACCAAATTTGATGGCTGCTTTCTTTAAAAAAACACACATATTTGCTATTAAAAACATTTTTATAAAAATTCACTACCATAACGCACTTGCTGCGTCCAGACTTTTTTTGTAATTATAGGTACATGCAATTATATATATATATATATATATATATATATATATATATATATATATATATATATATATATATATATAGAGAGAGAGAGAGAGAGAGAGAGAGAGCTTTATTTAAGTTTTTATTAAGACAATCAAGTTAAGTAAATGTTAATTATGTTAAAGTTTCTTAACAACACAGCGTGTGTTATACTAACGACGAATATCTGATGCCTCGGATATAGACCAAACAATGTAACATTCCATTTTGATCCACAAAGAGAAAACCTAGTACCTATACATTAGTTTTGCCTGTAAAGTGCCCTAGGTAAAACAAGATCATGTTTCCACAAACCTAATTTTATCTCTTCAATAGAGGGATTACAACTACCACCGCTTTTAATTATATTTTAATCAGGATTATGTAAAGCTATTTGAAATATAACTTCTAGAAGGGCTCACTATCCTATTTTTATTTTGCAAGTAGCGTAATATTTAGAAACGGATTAAGTCTGCATTAGAGCAATATATAAAAAGTTTGGACGCAGCAAGTGCGTTATGGTGGTGAATTTTCAGAAAAATGTTGTATGTGGTTTCCAATATAACCTATACAGTGTGTCCCAAACTGGATGGGTATGTATTGCTATCTCCGTTATTATTAGAGATAGAGAGACGGCTAATTTAGCAATGTTTTGTAGAATTTCATGCTCCTTCGAAATATGACTTGTATTTTGCCCTGCCTCTTTTCGTTTTCGAGTTATTTGGAAAAAAACAAAATTTGTCAATTTCTTTTTACTTTAATATCTAAGTAGGCGTTGATGTGACATATCTAAGACATGCACTTTATCAGGACACTTTTTGCAGAGTAATCTTTTTGTGCTATTCTCAACTTTAAATTGTCATTTGTTTTTGAGCTACAGGTATCAACGTTTGTTTATATTATTGCAGCCATATTGGATTTTTTACTAATATGATAGCCTATGAAAAGAGCTTTCCAATGATGTACAAAATGCTTGAGAAATCTTGTAATTCCACTAACACTTTTGAGAAAAACCGTTTTGAGGATAGTAGGATATGAAATCCAAGACCAAAAAACAATTGACAAAAAAGAAAGTGTAAAAAATCAGTAGTAGGTAATAATGCTAGGTAATATTATGTGTACGGTTTAATAACGAAACTCGGCAATAACAAATAGACACCTAAACTCCACAAAACAACACAACTAGAAACGGAACTCAACAAATAATAAATTAGAAACTTAAAAATACACTAAATAGAAAATTGTTCAATATGGCCACCGTTTTGTTTGCACTTTATACACCTTTTTGAAACATACTTGCAAACTCTGGCGAGGGTGTTTTGGGTAATATGATTCATAGATTCCGTGATTCTGTTTCGTAATTCATTTAATATTTTGTGGTGGATCGAATTTATACACATCATTCCTCAGAGTACCCCAAAAATAAAAATCCATGGCTGTTATATCAGGACTTCGAGCACACCAATGAACCGGCCCATTATTACAAATGACACGATTATTAAAATTTTGCTACAAAAATTCTTTGAAGATCCTAGCATTGTGAGCTGGACAACCGTCTTGTTGGTACCAACTCTCGTCCAAATTATCATGAACTCTTTTAATTGTTGGAAAGATATCATTTCTCAATAGATTAAGGTACCTTTCCCCAGTTAAATTATTTTCAAAAAAGAACGGACCAACAATGAAGATACCTGAAATTTCTTAAAATTAACTCTCTAATCTACAAATAAAAATAACAGTTTTTCACTTAATAAACCGCACCAAACATTAATGCCAAATCTGTCTTGCAATCGTCTTTCTTCCTTTAGATGGGGATTTTCATTTGCGCAATAATGCCTATTATGGCGATTTTACATACCACAATTTGCAAATCTGGATTCGTCAGTGCATATTACTTTCAAATGAAAAATTTCATCTTGCTGACATAAAAAAAGGTAAGATGCTTACTGGCAATTAGGCCATTGCTGACCCTTTTTGCTCATCTAAAGTAACCTACCCTCCACCTTGAGCTCGATCTCAACGACGACAGTGATTTGAAAAATCATTCGCCGCCGGTGAGGCTCGAACCGTCGACCCCCGAGTCCGTATTGGAAAGTCTGAATCGACTTTCCCGCACGGCCACGGAGACGCTAATCTTGCTGACATTGTCTTTGATACCATATGCAGAACTGAAGTCGCTTAGAGTAATCGCCAACATTTAAGCCTTGTACGATTGCAGGTTTTTATGGATGGTAACCACTTTGTTTTAATACACGGTGTACCGTACTTTTTGAAACGTCAATTTGCTCATCATAAAACCGAACAGATTGCGGAGGGTTTTCGTTTGAAACCTTTAACACGGCATTATTTCTTTCTTCATTTATATGCATTGGTAGTTTCTTGACGTGGAAGCTACCGTCGTTTAATAGATTGGTCACTATACGGCGAAAAAATTTTGGTGTTTGGTTGTCGTCTTTCTGGGTAGTTGTTTTGATATGAATTTGCAGCTGCCTCAGTATTTCGGTTAGAACGAATATAACATTCCAACATGTCAAAATATTCTTAATTACTGAGCATATTGTTAGATAATACATAAAATAAATAGGAAACAAACTATTTAGTACAAAATTTTAAGCAACGTGTTAAATATACCCCAAATTGTTCAGATAATTAAGAATGACAGTATTCTTAATTGTCGCGATAGTGTTATATCCATAGAAACCTTTCTTCTGTTGTTTGTCAGTCGACTTACGCTTAAAAATCAAAAAATTTTCAAAGGCTTCTTCGTAAATAGATAATCTGCTTTTTATTGAGTTCTGCTAGTAAATTTAGTTATTTACTAGCTTAACCTGTTTAATTAAATTATAACAGTTTTTTAGGATAATGTTGTAAAAGATCATTTGTAATAATGGGCCGATTCATTGGTGTGCTCAAAGTTCCTAGTTTTTTATAGTAAATCATTACCGAAAATTATGTTAAAAGCAGAAATCTATTGTTAGACTCCATGGCCTACTGATTTTTCTTAAAATTATGTACCTTGATAGGAATGAAACCAGAAAATATCACAATTTAAAAAATTATTTTCTATTAATGCCTGTTTTGTATTTCAACAATTTTACCACAATATGAATATTTTAATCAAGCATTGACAATTTATATGTTGTTTTACATTAATTATCTTACTAGATCCTTTAACTTTAAATATTGGCCATTTAAATTTATAAATTACTTTTAATATAAGTTTGCAGTTCGAACTGACTTTGAATTTGCCGCTATACTCTTTTGCACACTGCTATCCTTTTCCTATATTTAATTTATTGTTTCTATGGCAACGGCTTTGATGCAAAATGGTTGATATTTGATTTATTTAATATTCTTACGAGTGTAACGTAACGACATCTATCTCTCTATTTTACCGTTATAAAATCTATTATTATTGAATTCTAGACACAAATGATATTTTGGGCCTCATAAGAGTTCTTATTGACAATGTGTTTACGTTGTTTCGATATCAAGTTACGATAATTATGGTTATGTTTCAACTTTACTGATAAATACCCTGGCAGCTGTCGGCGTCTGTTCAGATACGTATTGTTTCCAATCACTTATTTGCTGTGTGAGCTTATTCATTGTTACCAAAACATATGCAACGAGCATGCCGATTATACACTGTTGTTTTAAACAAGCTTTTAGTATAATTTTGATAATAACACAATGGATGTTTAAGAAGCGTGGTGTTCGCTTCGCCCTCTCAAAACCGTGTTTTTTTCGTTATCAAAGGTGCCGGATGTGACAAAATTCTTCTCAGCCAATTCCTTTGTATTAATTTCAAACGTGCAAATTGTTTTTCACATGGTCCAATGGTTGCTGTTAATTCACAGATTAGCCAGAACAACGACATGCCTGCTCATGATTTATTAGACCACTGCTAATTTTATATATATATATATATATATATATATATATATATATATATATATATATATATATATATATATATATATATATATATATATATATATATATATATATATATATATAACCACAACAAAAATGTGTTGTGGCGGTAAAATCAAAAATGAAACCAAATGTAACCAAATTCAATGGATGGTTACATTCAAAAAAGCATATTTGCTATTAAAAATATTTAAATGAAAATTCACTTCCATAACGCTCTTGCTGCGTCCATAGTTTTTATTTATTGGTCTGCTAGCTTCAATTTTACAATATGTAAACTGTGTATTGACATATTAAACAAATAAGTGAATAATTTTCACAACACTATAAGTTCAAAAGAAACCCGCAATTTAGAAATATATCTACGCCACGAGACTATTATTAAGTCATGCCCATAGCAAAGGTCTTTCCTAAAACCGTTGGTAACTGAAGATTTTGAAGTTTGTGATCCTTCTATCTTCCCTGAATAAGTGACAGTTATGTCCAAGTACTGAATTGAAAAAATTTGGTTATTAAGTTGGGAGAAAAACTTATTCTATTTTACCTTACTAACATGACGTGCAGACTTGTTAACAACACAAAAGAAGTAACGATGTTATAGTAAGCAAGCATTATGTATTAATGAGGTAACAAACTTTATACTTACGCTCATGTTTCAAAACTTTGTAAAGGGTATCAAACAAGATTAAGCTGAGAAACTATGTTTATGTGGGGAATGTCTATTAGCGGTTTGAGTAACAATGAGATAACTAAAAAAAGTCTAGACTCAGCAAGTACGTTATAGTAGTGAATTTTCATAAGAATTGTAAACTATTAGTAAGATATATTATTAAAACTAGTTCTTTAAATTTAAATGGACCTTGGAGATCCGTTTTAGAGTCCCAGTTAGCGATTATTTGAAAAAAAAAATTATTTTATATGGAGCTACTAAATTAGAATTTGGTCTTAGATATAATACATAAGTATTGCAAGTGCATTAAAAAAAAATATTGTGTTACAAATTTCATTAAAGTTACAAACGTTTTTCAGAAAAAATAAGTTATTTACAAAGGGAATGTACCTGTCGAATTATAAAAATATGTAAGTACTGCAAGTGTGTTAAAAAAATTGTGTTCTTTATAATAATAATGAAATAATGTTTAGAAATTCGAATGTATTGTTTGAGCAAGCATATTTTTTCTTTGTATCTTTTATCGCTTTTATAAAACGGGTGCATTGCGTTTTTCCAAAACAGCACTAACTTAAAGATAGGAAGATTATCACTATACAATATACAGTTTCAACTTTAAGTTTATAACATAACCTATAAGCAAATAACAAAAACAGATACCTTGGTTAGTTATTAGTCTATATACTATATACACGAAAGTTATCTAAGTAATATTTCACTTACCATTTATAACATATAATTATTTTAGCGTCCCACATTCTCTATTTAAATAATAATGAAAATGTGAAATAAGATTTATGTTTTAATAAGAATATAAATGAGACGTCCATGCTGATGTTGTTTATTTACGTTGACGTTAGGTCTCGAGTGTCTCGACGCAGCTCGCAGCTATGCGGTCATCGCATGCAACGATGTCATATTGTACAAATTAGATTGTAATTATTTTTTGAAAATAAGACGGGGAACTGGTCACTCAACATTTATGAATATTAAACGACATTTAATGGATGGATTAATTTATTGTGAACTTTTATTTGTTATCAATAAGCTGTACAAATATGTGTTATGACCATAATATGTTTTACATTTTAAAATTCAAATGATATTTTATTATATCTGATAACCCAGCTTCTTTATATTTAATTGTCAGGTGACTTGGTCGATTTTGAATTATCTACTTAGAATAGCACATTCACAGTCTAACCATGCTTGAAAACATTCACCGTGTGAAATGCCTCATGTAATTCGAAGTCATATCTTAGACTGTTTATTACTGTAACATCTTTATTTTCGAATAACTCCTTTTATCGTGGGCCATTTAATTTGAACTTTAGTTAACAGGTATATTATCACGTCCCCTATATATGTGCAAATTTTCATTCGAATTACTCTAATATTTCATAAAAATATTGTGATTTCAAAATTTTCTTTACATTTTATTTGCCCATGTGCCCATCTACCAACTCATCCAAACCATTAACACAATCAAGGTTATTGCCAAATTTGGTCCAAATCGGTCAAGTAGTTTTTGAGTTATCAGATGGATATATATATATATATATATATATATATATATATATATATATATATATATATATATATATATTTTCTTAATGAAAATTCACTAAAAGTATTGTAAGTACAAAATTATTTAATCAGCAGACATCTTTAGATATAAATATCAAATTAAATTTCGGGACGCAGTAAGTGCGTTATGGTAGCGAGTTTTCATTAAATGCTTAAAACTTGTATAACTTAATTTTCTATGAACCCAGAAAGAATTTTGGTACGTATTAAGGCATTTTCGAGGTAAACACACACACACACACATATATATATATATATATATATATATATATATATATATATATATATATATATATATATATATATATATATATAGTGTGGCCCATTTTAAATGGAAACACCCCTGTAATTTTTGTATTTATTATTCGATTTTGATGAACGAAAGATCAAAAGAAAAAAAATTAAAAACTCTATTAATGCTGTGAAAATTGTTATCTATGTCGCCTGACCAAGGCCTACTATTAGACTTTTTCTATGTCAAAAAATGAGAAAAAGGTTTAGGAAAAAATAAGTACGCCAGTGCATTCGGCGTTCCTCAAAATAGAGATTTGCCAAATTTCATCAAAAATGAAGAATTATTAACCATTTCAGAGAGGTTCATCTCAACAAAAAATTTAACTTGTAGAGATTTTCTCTATATCCCATTCCTCTACCAAGAGAAACAGCTCTTTCCCCGGAGAAATATCCCACTTATAGGAATATTTGCACGCCTCTGATATTTGAGCCAATCAAACAATGCTTTGTCCAAGTTCTTCATGTCACCTCTTTCAGACTTTTCCGTTTGTTGTCAATAGTGTTGGAACCACTAACCTGGACAATAGAGTTCTAGCACTTTAAAATTGTTGATAATGTATACTATGCAATACCGTACTGCCTACCAACATCACTTTTTTCTTTCCTGTTTTTACTCGTTTTAATATGGACATTTGCTATAAATACCGGAGGCGGTACGTTGTCTAAACAAGACTATATTCATCTTCCTCAAGCCTCAAACGCGCGATAATAAAAAACTGATCAGAATAAGGCGCAAGTTTTTAAGATTTACACAGAAAAACAGAAAGTCACACAAATGTACGGTTGTAACCAACTAACAAACGTTGACTTCAAGTGGTAGGAGGAACTTTATCATTGTCTCGGTGGAAAAACCCATAAATATTTTCTCTTGTACTGTGTACAGTAAATTATATTGCCCTTTAGTGTAATATCTAAATCAAGGAACATGTGCATCTACTCCTAGTCCTAGAGTGGCCATATTTTCTTAGGTAGGCAGGCAACGAAATTCCCAGAAAGGCCAAGTCTTCTTGTTTACTTTCGCACATCTGCGTATCCAATAAAACATTTGACGGGTCCGCGCAATAGTTACCCGGCTAAAACGGAAATTTCCCAAAAAGCGGTATCGTTAAATCAGAAACATTTTACATCTCTTACACAAATCTATTTAAATCACCAAAGTTTGCTCATTAGATGAGAAGTTCGTAGAATCTGCAACTCGTTAAACCCGCATCCTACTATATATATATATATATATATATATATATATATATATATATATATATATATATATATATATATATATATATATATATATATATATATATATATATATATATATATATATACAGTGTGGAACAGCCAAATGTAATAAATTCGATAACGGATAAATGAGGGCGTGTTGGGAAAAACGCTTGGACACTTCGATTTGTATTTTTAACTGCGCATCTTTTTCAAGAAAAAAAATTATATAGGGTGCATCATGTGACAGTGGCCAATACCAACTTTCTTATTTTAAATACAAGCCCCTGTATATTATTAATTTTTTGGATTCTTCAGAAAATTCTAGACATAATTCATGTACAATGTTCTATACCTATCTTCAACTGTTTCGGAAATATTAAGTATTTTCAGATTTATTACAAAAATTAACATTAGAAATAGAAAATTATTTTATTTCACAAATTCGCTACATTGCATTCAATACTTATTTCCCATTCAGCTCTTGATAATGAGAAAGTAAACAAAAACCATTCCTGCGTTTCTTTTTACTGATATAAAATGAAACAAAAACAAAAACAGTTTTCTTTCTGTTCGTATAAAACTCGTAGCCTTAGCAACTTGTTGTCTGCCTGCATGACAGTAGTGATTAGTGTCAGTGCTATTGTCGTTTGAATTTCGTTAACTGTACGTAATAATATCAGAAAAATGGTTCATTTAACAGAAATGCACAAAATAACCATTCTACAAATGATTGGTTATGGAGATAACACACGGACACAGATGGAAGTGTCTCGCTTATTTCACGAAAAATTTCCAAATTTGCCGCCTGTATCCCAAGGAACAATTAGCAAAATAGAAAAGCAGTTTCGCGAGCTTGGTCATGTGAGACAGATAAAAAAAGTAGCTGCCAATGCAGTAAGTGATGATACGAAATTGGATATTACGCTTGAGTTTCAAGAAAACCCACATACTTCTGGTCGACAAGCAGCCCAACTATTCAACGTTAGCCACACAGCAATTTTTCGAACATTAAAGGAAAGTAAAATGCATCCCTATAAAATGATACCAACTCAGGAGCTCATGGAGGACGATTTCGATAGGAGAACGTATTTTTGTGAACAAATGATGGCAATGTTAGATAACAATGTGATCCAATTAGAAGATGTTTTGTTTTCTGATGAGAGCACATTTACACTTCACGGTCATGTTAATCGTCAAAATTGCCGCTATTGGTCTAATGAGAATCCTCATTGGATGAGAGAGGAACATACGCAATATCCTGAAAAAGTTAATGTTTGGGCAGGAATTGTTGGAAATCATATCGTAGGTCCCTTTTTCATTGATGGCAACTTGAATGGGGATAAATATTTAGACTGCTCCAAAATAATGTCGTGCCAACTTTGACAAACTTATATCCAGATCCAGCAAACCCACAAGTTCCTGCCAATAAAATATGGTTTCAGCAAGATGGAGCACCGCCCCATTACCAAATCAATGTCCGGCAGTACCTGAACCAAATTTTTCCAAATCGGTGGATAGGGAGGCGCGGATCGATAGAATGGCCAGCACGATCTCCTGATCTGTCGCTATTAGACTACTTTTTGTGGGGATATGTCAAAAGTATTGTATACAAAACTAAGCCCCTCAACTTAGATGACTTAAAAAGACGAATCACGCTTGCGATTAGATCAGTCACGCCTGAGATGTTGAGTAATGTTAGAAGACATTTCTATACCAGATTAGCATGTTGCCAAGATGTTCGTGGCGAGCATTTTGAACATTTACTACATTGGCATTAATTATTTTTTTGTTTTTTTAAATTATTAAGAAATAATCAGTATTTCTTATTAGAATTTGTGAAATAAAATAATTTTCTATTTTCAATGTTAATTTTTGTAATAAATCTGAAAATACTTAATATTTCCGAAACAGTTGAAGATAGGTATAGGACATTGTACATGAATTATGTCTAGAATTTTCTGAAGAATCCAAAAAATTAATAATATACAGGGGCTTGTATTTAAAATAAGAAAGTTGGTATTGGCCACTGTCACATAACGCACCCTAAATAATTTTTTTTTCTTGAAAAAGATGCGCAGTTAAAAATACAAATCGACGTCTCCAAGCGTTTTTCCCAACACGTCCTCATTTATCCGTTATATATATATATATATATATATATATATATATATATATATATATATATATATATATATATATATATATATATATATATACAAACGGTGTTTCACGGTTAACAGGACGGTCTCTTACGTCTAAACGGCACACTTTTAAAAGATTTTTTTAAGTACCGTTATGTAGGTCAATAGTAGCTACATTTTAAAAATATTTTTTAATATACAGGTGTTCAAAAAAAGGTCGGCACATCAAAGTTATTTTTTTTTCTTATGGAGCAGCTTATGTTTGACGGCAGTCTTGAATTCTAGGCAAACAATAAGATCCACTTATATAAGTGTTCCTTATTCTTACGATTTTTGATATATTTTTATTTTTCGATATTTATAAATAAACCTGGAAAGTTGTGCATTGTGCAATATTGTGCACCTGCCAAAATGAAATAATATTCGGTTTAGGAAAGAATCGATTTATTATCAATAAATCAAAAAATAAATCAAAAATCAATAATTTATTACTGCAGAATGTTTAGAAAACAGTTTCTTAGCACCGAGAGTATTCGCTACAAAATTCCAAAATAGAAAGCATCACAAAAAGAAAGTATTTCAAAGGTTGCTAAGTAGATTTTGTACTACAGGATATGTTGCTTATGATAACATAACTTAACAAAGCCAGTTACTGGTCACGAATACAACGATCTCCAAGTTTTGCAATGTGCAATTGAAAATCCGAATACTAGTACTATAGCGATTGCAAATAAAATGTTTGTAAGTCACATAAGTGTATGGACAATTCTTAAAAACATAAATATTACCCATTCCATATTGAAATGCATCAAAATTTTGATGACAGTGATTTTGACGTGCGTTTAGAGCTTGAGTGCATTTTCTTAACAACAGTTTATCGGTACTGGAATAAGAAGACTTTCTTTGCGGTTAAGTAATAGACTCTAAATTCATTTCATGACAATGTCGTTTTGATGAGAATAAATTACCACAGTTATGTGGAAGTTACGATTCAATTTGCAGCATTATTTTGTCTTTGCTTTGTGGAATGTTATTAATAACTCTGCATGTACCTACATATCAATTGCAGTATGTAAGTAAAAGTTTGTGATTTACCATTCAAAGATTTTTTTTCCTTCTAAAATGTGAAGAACGTCACAATAAATTCCCTATAGTAAACAAACCATATTATTCACAGATATTATCCATAGTATCTACATACCCATATTCAATAAAGGCAGACATCTGAATCGCGGTCATCTCTGTATAACGGCCGGATTTATGTTCCCCGATGATGCCCGCTATTGAAAGGCTTTACTATATATACATATATATATATATATATATATATATATATATATATATATATATATATATATATATATATATATATATATATATATATATATATATATATATATATATATATACAACGTGATTCATTTCCCAGATAAAGTCCAATAGCTTCCTTAAACTAGACTTTTTGGAAAATACTTTTACACAAAAGTTTTCTACCATGTTAAGCTCCATAGCTTAAAATTATATTTAGCTACACAGCATGGTCCATATGTCACTGGCACTAGGTAACTTTGTTTTTTTAATTAAAATACCCTATATATTATTATATTTTTTGATTTTAAATCCAATTTTGATTACAAATTATACGAAGTACTATGGCAAGAAAGTCAATGGTTTTCAAGTTATTCAAGTTTCTTAAAAAAATTTTACAGGTGTAGAGTTTTTTTCAGGTACTGGTATCATTCGTACACCACATCCGCAAAACTGGAAATTCAGCGCAAGTACCTGACAGATACACGTATATCTGGTGATGATGTGGAAAATCATATTTTATGTACAGGGTGGTTGCTAGAGAGGCTCCCATTTGCTGAAATTCTAATATAAATAACTCGAAAATTTCAAATAGAATACCCTGTATATGAGCACCTGAATCAATGCAAAAATTGATTCTCTTTCGGATGGATATGGGTTTTTTACATGTAGAGCTGATAATTTCTGAGTTATTCAAAAGTTATCAATTTGATTGCAACTACATGATATAATGATTGGATTGTTTCCGTTTTGTATAGTGTGCACTGGTCATGACAGAACTCTTTAGAATGTCAGATTTGACAAGTATTTTCAACATTGTCTGTTCGTTGTTGTGTGATTGTGTAGTTATGTTATAGTTAGTATACATAATTAAAAATGAACTTCAATAACGAAGAATTGAGACATATGGTGTACATAATTGGTAAATGTTCTGGAAATTGTCTTTTGGCTTCTCGTATTTATAAGCAGCGCTATCCTTTGCAAAGACAGCTGACAGTTTTGTCATTAAAAATTGGCAATACCGTTCTTGGACCACATTTTTTGATGGAACTCTAAATGGACCAATGTACCACCAGTTTCTGGTTAATGATTTACCATTCTTGATGAAACATGTACAGCTACAAGTTAGGCAAGATATGTGGATACAGCATGATGGTGCTCCACCGCATTATGCTGCCGCAGTTAGTCAACATCTTGACCGCGATTACGAAGGGAGGTGGATTGGCAGGGGTGGACCAGTAGCCTGGCCTCCAAAGTCTCCCGACCTTACTTGCTGTGACTTCTTTTTATGGGAATTTGTGAAAAATTATGTGTATCGCACTCCACCAACAACACGAGAAGATATGCGAGGGCGAGTACAGGATGCATTTCGGCAATGTGGTGCAATGCTTTCCAATGTCCACGGATTATATGGAAGAAGGATACAACTTTGCCTTGTACAAAATGGTCGTCAATTCGAGCACCTTTTATAATCCATTCCTGAAATAATAATTATTCGTTATTCGTTGATTATTCGTTTATTTGTTCATTTTTTTATTCATTAGATATTATCAGTTTATTATATTTAATTTATTACTTGTTTACTCCATTGTTATTTCTCCTCTGATATCTATTAAACTAGTTCCAAGTAAATAATCTTCCGTTATTCGAATCTTTACCGGGTAACTTAAAAAAAATAGAGAATGTATCGCTTTTAGATGAAAGTAATTGGATACAAATTTGAAAGCAAATTAATTTTTGCATTGTTTCAGGTGCTTATATACAGGATGTTATATTCAAGAATTTCAATGAAAACCTCTACGAATAAACAAATCATTAATGTTAATGTTAATTCTGTACTAGAATTATATCTGGTGACATCACTCAATTGAGTTTAAGTGGTTAGTTCGAGAATGTATTATGTGAGAATAGTTTGCATTTGTCAATTTAAAAAAAAACAATCAGGCAGAAGTGATAGATTTTTGACAAAACAATGTTAGACTCTCAATCATTGATAAGAACATTTCCTTTGGCAGCAAAATTTTTCTATTTTGATGTCCTGAAAAGTATCGAATTATCTAGCTCGAATTTTTTTTCAAGTCTTTTTAACGTCATAATTGTCGCTTGTCCCCATGGAGAGAAACACTGTTCATGAATGCTAGAATCCAAGGTGCAAACGGCCATAACGCAATCAAATTGATAACTTTTGAATAACTCAGAAATTATCAGCTCTACATGTAAAAAACCCATATCCATCCGAAAGATAATAAACTTTTGCATTGGTTCAGGTGCTCATATACAGGATGTTCCATTTAAAATTTTTGAGTTATTTATATCGGAATTTCAGCAAATGGGAGCCTCTCTAGCAACCACCCTGTACATAAAATATGATTTTTCACACCATCACCAGATAGACAAGTACCTGTCCGCTACTTGCGCTGAATTTCAAGTTTTGCGGATGTGATGTACGAATGATACCAGTACCTGAAAAAACTCTACATTTGTCAAATTTTTTGAAGAAACTTGAATAACTTGAAAAGCATTGACTTTTATGCCATAACACTTCCTATGATTTGTAATCAAAATTTTATTTAAAATCAAAAAATATAATAATATGTAGGGTGTTTCATTTAAAAAAACAAAGTTACCTAGTGCCAGTGAAATATGGACCATGCTGTGTAGCTGAAAATAATTTTAGGTTATGGACCTTAACATGGTAGAAAACTTTTGTCAGAAAGCATTTTCCAAAAAGTCTAGTTTAAGGAAGCTATCGGACTTTATCGGGGAAATGAATCACGTTGTATATATATATATATATATATATATACAGGGTGGCGCATTGAAAACGAAACAGACCGATTTACGTCCAGCGAATTTTTTTTTGTAAGAAACGCTGAAACACGTCAGTTTTAATATTGAGGGGCGCATGTTTTGACATAAAAGTCAACTTTGTCACATCAACCCCTTAAGGGTAGGGATAACAACCCTTATCGTTTGAATAGGGAACATGGGTCGAGTGTTACATCATTTGGAAGCTCTTTCTTTTCTGAATTCAGCACATTTTTTTTGAAGTTTTATCAACTCGTTAAAAAATTACTAACAGTTGGAGTTGCAAGAACGTATTTCTTTCATTGTGAAAAGAAATTTACTAATTAGTCAATTTTTCGTTAAAAAAAAAAACTAAAAAACAAAACCAAAAAAGTTTATTCAGTTGAGTAACTGTTCAAATTGTTGACCACCAGCTTCCATACAAATGTACAAATTTTGTTCAAAACGAGCTCTGATATTCTGGAGCATTTGTGAAGTTATTAGATGGCATTCTTCAACACTGCGTCGTCGTAATTATTCCAGAGACTCCAGTTCTGTTGCGTAAATTCTACTCTTTAAATGGCCGCATAGAAAGATGTCTAAAGGAGTTATATCCAGTGATCTAGGGGGCCACTCAATAGCACCTCTACGCCCAATCCATTGTTCTGGAAACTCTCTGTTCAAAAACTCCCTAACACGTTGTGAAAAATGCGGAGGAGCTCCATCTTGTTGAAACACTAATTGATTTTCTTGATAGCGATAATCAATTTCAACAATGTCAATTAGTAGAGGGTAAACGATATATTCTAGTACTAGTAACTCCAAATACGTTTAGCCACTAAAAATGCCATCAAGAAAAAACGGGTGACGTTTATGATGCTTCAATATTCGCTGAATAGTTCTTCTTTTGATGTTTGAAACAGTAGCCAATTTTCTCGTGCTCAAAGTTGAATCTGTAGCAAGTTGACCTAAAGCTTCAATCTCAGTAGTCTCATTTCTAACTGGAAATTTACGTTGAGGATCCACCACTTTCTCGAAACTTTGCAACTAACTCCAAAATTTATTTTCTGTTAACATGTCTGTTCGGATGTCGTTCATTAAACAAATTTGCGGTACGGTTGGCATAGTCATCGTTTTTGAAAAAAGAGTAATTATTTCAACTTTTTCTTCTACAGAATACACCATTGTGAAATTAATTTTCGGTAGTACTATCAAGTCTCAAACCGAACGATAAACTGAAATAATTAACCGCATTTCTCTCATTCTGATAATAAATGTTCTGATAATCAATTTTTGTGTTTACAAACCAAAAAAACATTGACTATCAGCACATTTCTTATCGGAATGAGTGAAATGCGTTTTTGCATTTTCAACTGTGAATAATTTTTAAACGAGCTGATAAAACTTTCAAAAAAATTAATGTGCTGAATTCAAAAAAGAAAGAGCTTTAAAATGATGTAACACTCGACTCATGTTCCTTATTTAAAATATAAGGGTTGTTATCACCACCCTTAAGGGGTTGATGTGACAAAGTTGAGTTTTGTGTCAAAACATGTCCCCCTTAATATTAAAATTGACGTGTTTTAGCGTTTCTTAAAAAAACACATTTCTCTGGTCGCAACCGGTCTGTTTAGTTTTCAATGCGCCACCCAATATATATATATATATATATATATATATATATATATACGTATAAAGATTGCAACTGACCCTGAATATGCATGTTAGGTGTACTAGTTCGTGCTCATTTAAAGAAATTTTTCAAAATTGAAAGGTGATATCTCCTAAATAGCGCGTGTTTTTCTGCAAAAATTAACGAAAAGAAACTGAAGTCAAATACTTTATAAAATTAATGTTAAGAAAGTATTTCTTAATTGAAAACAGAAACGGTAGGTAATATTTTTTAAGATCTACTTACGAAATCAGTTGTATATGCCAGCCGCCAAGCATGCCTGAGAGCTGAATTACGAAATTCCAAATAATTTGTCTAAGGCAAATTAATTAAGCTAGGCGACCGTTTAAGATAAACTTTTTCGATCAGTAATATATAAACAGTATCTGCATACCTTTGTGAACTCGACGTTTAATTTAAATAACAAACTTCAGCTTGCTAATAAGTCGACTTCAAAGAAACTTCAAATGAGGAATATAACGTTTGAGAATACTAATTTTTTCCCCAAACTGACTTCGAAACCTGTTTTCCACTTAACTTATAATTTGTTCTGTTATATAGAATTTCCTTTCACTTTCGCAAAAAAGACTTTAAATAACAACTTCGAATCGAAGCTTTCAAGTTTAATAATGTCAAGTGTATATTTTAACAAACAAACAATATACTGCCGTTCATATAAAAAGCGCACCATCTGCAACTAAGTTAATTAGAGATATTCAATTTTATATCTGTTCCTTTAAGAAAATGCTTATTTTGCGATAGGTTCAAACTTGCCTAGTTAATATGCAGTACTTATTTCACTACAGAATATAATGACTGGAACGAAATGCAGGACTACTTTTCCTCACATGCATGGGCGTCTGTCTACTTTTCTCATCCTGACCCCTCTGATATCTAACAAAACGCCACCGAAATTATCCAAGCTGGCATGGAATTATTTATTCCACGTACACAAAAAAGCTCTTCAGCCACTCAAAAGCCCTGGTTCTCTAAATCCTGTGACAAGGCCAGACTTGAAAAGGTCAAATCTCACAAAACGCTTCTACACAATCCCAGTCAAGAAAACCGTCAAGCATTTAACGACGCAAGAAACCGCTATGTCCCCATTCTCTCTGAGGCAAAAATTCGTTTAATAACCACATTAAAAACAAAGTCCTCTCAAGCTCCAACAGCAGCAAACCCTTCTGGACTCTTGCTAAATCTATTGGGAATAATTTCAGCAAGAGCACGTTCCCACCTCTTGTTCCAGGGGATGAAATTATTTCTACCGCCCTGGGCAAGGCTGAACTTTTTGCCTCGTTGTTCGCCGGCAATTATACTCTCAACCCACCAACCATCAACACTCCTCAATGTCGCGCATAAAATGACGGATATCATTTTCAAAACTAAAAAGGTACGAAATATGCTCTCTTCTCTTAATACCAGGAAAGCCTCTGGCCTTGACGAGATCCCAGCAATTGTATTAAAAAAAAAACGCGCGCCAGAACTTGCTCTTGTCCTGACTCGTCTGTTTCAGACATACTACAACAGGGGAATATTTTCTGGTAACTGGAAAACTGCTCGAGTACAACCCGCCCCAACAAAGGATCCAGAGCGCTTCCTGGCAACTACAGGTCTATTTCTCTTCTTTCAGTCGTCTCTAAAGTGATGAAAAAGTATATAAACACCGAATTATTAAAGTTTCTTGAAAAACACAGTCTAATCCACGACAGGCACTATGGATTCCATCAGTTGCAGATCAACTGTTGACCTCCTTTCCTTTCTCACCCATTCTTGGAACAAATCTATGGAAGTACACGGTGAATCCCAGATTGTCGCTCTAGACATATCCAGAGCATTCGACCAAGTCTGACACGCAGCGCTGCTTAATAAACTTGCGGCCTATGGCCTACCACCAAAACTCTGTACCTGGACAGCAAATTTCTTCTTCAACCGGAACGTTTCTGTTGTCGTGGATATCCATTCCTCTAAACTGTATCCAATTATTGCAGAAGGTTCAGCTTTACCCCCTACTTTGTTTCTTCTCCACATCAATGACCTCCTCTCTAGCACATCTAACCTAGTTCACAGTTACGCGGACGACAGCACCCTACACTCAAATATACAATATTCTAAGCCTGTCTCTTTAGCCCAATTAGATGAGGATCGCAGACTCAGGGAGGGTTTTGTCTTTGTGGATCCCCCAAAAATATTAGATTGGGGAAGTAGAAATCTTGTACAATTCGACTCCACCAAATATCAGTCCTGCTTTCTATCTAATAAGAGATACATCAGCCCTAGACCCATAACAATCAAGTTATTCAAAGTAATGAGTCCTTTTCACTTGTTGGCATTTCTGTGGATCGAAATCTCAATTGGCACCAACAGGTCACATCAATTGCAGAAGCGGCTGTAAGAAATTAGGTTTCCTCTTTCGGGCTCGCAAATAATGTTCACCAGCTAATCTCTATACCTTATATACTTCACAAATAAGGCCAAACATCGAATACTACTCCACATGTGGGGTGCCGCGTCCGCCTCGACACTCGCTATCCTGGACTCCATTCAGAAGAGGGCTATACGTCTCATAGGTGACCCTACCCTCACCCAAAGGCTGCCGTACCTTGCCCACCGACATGCCGTTGGTGACCTCTTTCTCTCTCTGCTCTCTGCTCAGAGGAGCTTTCTTCTATAGTTCGTCCACCTGCTGCCCCCAACAGATCTACCAGGTGAACACAGCGAATGCACCCTTTTACTCTCCAGGTCACCAGACATAGAACATCTTGTTATGCCCGCTCTTTTGTCCCGAGGACTTCCAAGTTGTGGAGTTCCTTGCTGGCACATGTTTTTCCTTCTCCTCTAAACCTCCAAACCTTGATGTCCAGAATTAACTAGTTGCCTCTTTGCTCCTTGTCGACACCCACGGTATGATATTATTTAGGATCTAAGCCCACGTGGTGTGTTCTGGAAATATAGAAAACAAAATACTAACATTAACTTTTAGAAATATAAGGCTTTCGTGAAAATGCCAAGTTAATACAAAATGTCTGAGTAAAAACCTGCTGTTTTTAGAGAAATTTTGTAAATATTGCTAATGAGGGGATCGCGATTTTTGCATGTTAAATAAATGTTTTCCAATAAGCTGGAAATTATACCTTATTATCCGAGTTAGGTTTCAGACATTATACGTATAACTTAACATAACATAACATTACATTTATCTAACCATTAACATTTACATGGTTCGTCACAAATAAAATAATCTTATAATGGACTTACACATGGTAAAGAGTAGGTGACAATATACAAGCAATAAAAACAAAATATAAGATGAGCTAACAAAGACACTCAGTAGTTAATTAAAAATTAAATTCTTTAATTGAATATATAGGTCTCTCTATTAATTTTCTTTTTATCACAGAGTCAAACTGTCTTCTAGGCAACTCCGCGACCATTGCTGAAAGTGAATTAAACAGTATTTTAACACCAGTATACCTATGGCTCTTCTGCGCGCGGCTTATCCTTTGAGGAATGACAAACTGACTTTGCCCCTAGTTTCGTAACTGTGAACCTGTTCGTGGGAGATAAAACTGGCTTGATGGTCATAAATGTCAGGAAGACAAGTACATATATGACATGCTAGTAGGATAAGTATTTTATACCTCTGGGATAGTTATCTACAACTGTGGTCCTGAGGAACGGTATCAATCACCCTGATGGCGTTTTTCTGTTGCAAAAAGACACGCTGTGTCTGTGGCGAGGATCCCCACAGCAAAATTCCATAGGCTGCAATGCTTTGAAAGTGGACATGGTAAGTAACCCTTGCGGCGCTTTGATCTATGACGTATCTTCTTCTACGGATTGTGTAGATGGCTGAAGATGATGTGGGGTTTCCAAATTAAACAGCCATCTCTATATAAGCCTAAAACCTTATTACTTTCGCCTGAGTTCTGTAGATGATCGCTGGTTGTTATGAGAAATCTTGATGTTTTTTCTGCATTCACAAATAACCTGTTTGCCTTAACCCATGCTTCCACCTTCTGGCTGGATTGATCACCTTTGTATTTTATAAGCTATGAAATTCCTTTATTTACTATTGTCGAGTCATCTGCGAAGATGCAAATTCTGTATGCCCTGATGTTTTTGGGAAAATCGTTAATATATAATAGAAAGTGCATTGTTCCCAGTAAAGAGCCTTATGATACTCCCAAGTTTACGTGTTTAAAATTCGAAGTGGTATTTTGTCAGCTAACCAACTGCGCTCTGTTCTTTAAATAGGATTGCAAAGGTGTTCCTTTTCTGTCTCTCACTCCATAATATTCCAAATTAGAAATAAGAATCTGGTGCTTTACCATAATAAATGCTTTGCCAAGATGACAGCACAATAGCTCGGCATGTTCTTTGTTATCAAGTGCTTCTAAGATAAAGTCAGCTATATATGTCATCGCAAGAACCTCGGTGGTTCAGGGGTAAGAACGTGTGCCTCTGAACCGAAGGGTACTGGGTTCGATCCCATGGTACTCCTTTCACTTTTTCAGTACAAACTGTAACAATAACATCAACCGAGGTTCTGGCATTGTATTTGAGCAAGTTGAATGTCTGCACGTTCCGCCCTTCGGAGGGGGCGTAAAGCCGTCGGTCCCGTGTGCATGCAATGTTGGGCACGTTAAAGATCCCTCCCCTTCTTTACAGAAAGACAGGGGTTCGGCAAAATTTCCATGATAGTGAGGTGAAACTGCTCCCTGACGTCGGTGATTGGCCATAGTCGCGGAAATAGGCCGACGTTAAAGAAACAAAAACACACACATATGTCATCGCCGTAGTTGCTGACGTATTTCTTCTGAATCCATGCTGGGAATAGTTTAGGATTTCCTGCATATCAATATACCTTGCTAATCTCTCTCTTATAAGTACCTCCAAAATTTTATAAATTATAGAGATAATACAACTTGGACTATAATTGTTGCAGTCGTTTTCGCTATTTTTTGAGAGATTAATTATTTTTTAAAATTTTAATAGATGTGGAAATATACCCTCAGCAAAGCACATAGTGATAATTTTGCACAGTTGGTCTGCAATTACATGGACTATCCTTTTTAATGATATTATGTTTAACTAAAAAATGTTACAAACTGGCCTGTTTTCCATCCTCAACACAACCTGCATAACTTCACGTGGGGATGTATTCTCGAGAAACATTGACCCATTGTTCCGTATTTTGAGACATTTTATATGGGAATATCACTTTTTTGACGTATCTTATACTAGAACCAAATTATTCTCACAAATTTTGGAAAATTGGCAATTCAGACAGTCCGCATCTAGGGTACTTGCTCCTTGATTAATCCTCGAGATTTTTACATTCGAACTTATCAACTTCCAAATGGTTTTAGATTTTCTATCGGCATTTGTAATTTTATCTCTGTTGCAGTTTATAATAGAAGTGTCAATTTGTGCCCTTAGTTGTTTCTTCAGGCTTTCATAAAGAGTTTTGGAGTTTTCGTCTCTTTTTACTCTAAATATTGTATGTGCAGCCTTTACCTCATTCCTATATTTTCTGATAATTTCACTCTAGAAATTGTGTTCTTTTCCATACAAGGTGGCCTATTGAAAACTCGCAGCCATAACTGCTAGGAAAATATTTTGTCCAAAAAAACCTGAAACACGCCAGGTATTCTTGTGAGGGGGAAAACTTTTGTCTCAAAAGGTACAGCCTAAACTTTACCTTCCTAAGTGGGGGTGTAATCCCTCAAATTTTTTCAAATAGGAATAGGGGTCCTGTGATAGTTAGTTGGAAGGGGCTTTTGATTCCCTATACATATATTTTCTGTTCTTGAAATTTCGTCTATTCGTTTAGAATATATGGTTTCTTGAAATCTCACTAACGCATTTCCCAAAAAATTTATATATTTGAACATAAAATAAATATTTTAACTATATATATATATATATATATATATATATATATATATATATATATATATATATATATATATATATATATATATATATGATCAATAACTAATTTACCCTTCTTATCCTTGGCCATGAGTCTTCTTACGTTCCAATTCCTGCCCCTCCTCTCCAAAGATTCTGACACCACTTCGTCCACTCTTTTCCTTCATTTGCCTCTATGCCTTTTTCGAGCGCTTCATGCCTGACACATTTTCTTCACTTGTCTATAATCTCCCATCCGTACCAAGTGTCCAAACCACTTGAATTGTTGCATCTCTATACTGTCTCCTATCGGTTCTATCTGCAACTATTCTCTTATTTTTTCGTTTCGTAGTCTATCTCTCTCCATTACTCCCTTGATTTCTTTCAGATACTTTATGTCGAACGCTCTTATTCTACTCTTCTGCTGCCTGATTAGTACCAAACTTTCAAATCCATATAACAAGGTAGGCTTCATGTTTGTAGGTTCTGTCTGATATCTGTCTATTCCTTATCAATCCGTTGTTCAGTGCATCGTACAGCTTTGTTGCATTTTTATCCTTTCCTGTTTCGCCGCTTCGTATCCCTCTTCCTCTTGTACTTTTACTTCTAAGTTCTTAGGAATATTCACTTGTTCACTAATTCATAATTATTTACAATATACTCTTTCTCTAGCTAAATCAAATCCTCACAAAAATTTGTTATCGCAACTCACCTGTTATTTTAAGACTTTCAGCTACAGGAGTCCTGAGGTGGCTGAAGATCGATCCTTATATTATTATTAATAACGTCCCAAATTCGTGTTCCTGGCAATGGCCTTAGGTTTTGCATCGACTCAGTAATCTAGAAACGTTTTTTTATGAAAGTAAAGAGAATATAGTATCTTAAAGGTTCGAAACAGGGCAGAAGTCTAAAGTTCAAATAAATATCCTCTGGAATCTAGGATAACTTAAAAAAACTAAAGCTGACGGAGTAGCACACACCATATATCTGCAAATCTTTCAGAGACACTGGGATAAAATTGAAGTGTATATCTAGACGAAACGACTCTTTTTTAAACAGAAAACAAAGAGACGTAAGAAAAATGTTGAAGCTCTAAAAGCAGTGAAATCCGATGCAAGCTTCCATAAGAAAATCGGCCTGGCCGCTTTCTCCGCAAAAGCTATAAATTATTCATACAGAAACCTGGTAACATTATCTCCTTCGGTTTATAGAATACAAAAGAGATATTCAAGCTTCACTGGGGTCCTCTGCGACAAGAGGAGCACTACTTCATCAAGAGGTTATCAATATCACTCCGGCTAAATGAAAAGAAAACATTGTTCGACATAAGCTTCTTTCCGCTGTTACTTTAACAATATTTTGTCACACAGACGCCGTACCGTAGTGGAGAGAAGCAACAGGACGTGAGATAACAAAACACTTTTAATGGAAACTTGTAATCTACGTTTTCTAAGCCTTTTAGTAACACGTTGGAAATGGTGACATGAGAAGCGTGGTTTAAAGAACAACTATGAACTTTCAAAAAAAATTTACTAAGTGGCTTCTGCATACAAAACAATAGTTAAGCTGCTGACAAGCGTTACTTATTCTTAGCGAATAGCAAAATTAGCCGGGAAAATGTTTAATATTTTTGATCGGTGTCTCTAAAAAAATCGTTTCTGTAAAGCTTGCGATGGTCTCTAGTTATTTCTCGTTAAAACCAATCAATCTAAAAGAACGTTATTTGCATTTCGATTCATTTTGTAAACTAGCATAACTTTAGAATCCTTATTGGCTGCACATCTGGTATATAAACTTAAAAAAAGTCGGGACGCAGTGTGTTATAGTGGACAATTTTCATAAGTTTTGTAATAATTAACGTAACTTACTTTATATACGCAGCACTGGACCCTTTGAAAATTCAATATGTGAAATTTAGTTCCTGGATAACCTATAATCATGTAATATCATCCCTTTCTCTGCCACACCTACACATGTTAAATTTAAGTAGCTGATTTTTATAAACATTTCATCCCAAAGCTTCATAAGCAAAATAAGAGCGATGATGGTCTTCTACTTTAGTTCACTGGTAAATGTATTATGTTCTCATTACAAACATGCAAGATGACAATTAATTCAATATATAGTTAAACTATTTTATTTTACCTAATTCAACAAATACCCTTAGTCTGCTTGATTCTTTAAGTACCGTGATGAAAGCACCCGACTTAAAAGACTTTGACCCGACTTATTAAAATGATAACGAGGCATTTAAATGAAACGTTATATATAATACAAGACTTACAACGAACGGTCAGATCTATCTTAGGTTTAAAAACACAAGACCTTAGAAATGAGCTCCAGCGAAATTTGGGGAAAAGGCAGACTGAGGCCTCGTGATCGTGCTACAACAACACAACCTACCCTTATTCACTACTCTTTCACCTTTACCTAAAATTTTGAAAATGGTCCGCGGTCTTTAATGTGAGACATGCTTGGTTCTCGGGTTAAACCGCGTCCAGAATTTATGTAAACTCGACGTTTCGGCTCCTGTTTTGGAGCCATTTTCAAGAGGTAAAGGAAACATGTAAGGACACTCTAAGGCCTCAATCTGCCTACTCCTTAGAGTGATGGACAAAGGTGGGTAAAGGAAATATGTAAGGACACTCTAAGGCCTCAATCTGCCTACTCCTTAGACTGGTGGATAAAGGTAGGTTGGGTTGTTGTAGCTCGATTACGGGGCCTCAATCTGCCTACTCCCCAAATCGCGCCGGAGATCGTCTGTGAGGTCTCAGTGTGTTCAACCCTAGGCCTCTAGATCTCTCTGAGGCCTAGGGTTGAACACACTGAAACCTCACAGACGTGTTGTCACTAGGTATACGCTAAGGCTGCATATATAGTAAAATTTTGGGGATAGTGTTCCAAATAAATTCATAACGACCTTCAAGAGAGGTCCCTTGAAGGTCGTTAAACTTAAATATTGTTTTCAAGGTAACAAGGGGTAATTTTTGAATTCGCGTTCTGCCGCTCGAGCGTTGTCAAATTTAGAAATATACCCAAGTAAGTATTTACATACATTTTATTAATAATAGCAATTACTGTTTACAGTTATTTTAAATCTTTGTATCAAAAAAAAGCAAATGGCTCGTAAAACCACCCCGTTACATATATATATATACAAACTGATACGTGTCTATTAGTAAATTTTTTTAATAAAAATTCACTACAAAACACAAGTTTAAATACGCAATAATTGACCCTTCTAGACTTCTATTAAATTTCAGAAAAATTTTGTTTATGTTTATGATTTAATGATTTTGTAAAGTTGAATGTTAAAACTCGCTTTATATGCAACTATTTAAAACTTTTGCAGTTTCCTATGCTGAAGCCTTGATAATTGAATAAATCATTTCGAAAGCTTCGCAGTTTAATAACCATAAATATAACGGATATCTAAAAACTCCGCATTGGTAAAATTAACCATTTTGTTTTCAAGATAACAATGTGAGACGTGAAGCAGATATTTTAATAATGAACTTCAAATTTACTTTAGAATACAAAGCCGAAACTGTCATAAATGATCAACATGTGACGTTTGAAGCACAGATGAGATATTGTTTAACTGTGTTTGAAGTCACAGTCCAATAGATGGTTTTAAATCTGTGCTTTTAATTTAGGAGATTACAATGTTTCCTTGTTTTGTGTTTTTCATAAAAACGCTTAAAGTTACGAAAAAATTTCAAGCGATCTTTTTTTTATCAAAATAAGTATTAATGTAAAACGTACTTTCATTTTCAGAGAAAGCAGCAGCGTAGCATACTACTTACCCAAAATATTTAAGGTCCCGTCAATGGTGGCGTCACTATTTAAATTTAAAAATGCGTTACTAATGTAAAAATAAACTTTCATTATCAGAGAAAGCAGCAGCGTAACATACTACTTACCCAAAATATTTAAGGTCACGTCAATGGTGGCGCCATTATTTAAATTTAAAAATGTGTTTTTCCCTTCAAAGATGTGCCTCTACATTTCTTTCACCCCCACCAAGTTTCATAAAAATATTCAAGGGCTGTTCTGAGTTATAAGGAATAGTATCCAAAAACAAGGATTTTTTTATCACTCTTTATCTCAGAGAGAAAACGAAACGGACCTGTATTGATATGAACTTTTTTTATAAAATCGTCTATAGATTCAGTACTTTCAATATTGATATCTTATTATGAAACACGCTGTATATATTTTCGATGAACCTAGTTAGTTTTTCGCAACGAAACGAATTTCAAAAAAATTTATATGTTTCCAGTTGAAATGCTGCTTAAAAACGAATTTCAAAAAAATTTATATGTTTCCAGTTGAAATGCTGCTTAAATTGTGATGTGGGGGTAAATATCAAAGGTACCGTATTTTGGGGTTACTTTGCCACGATTTTGTCATATATTTTTGAATAACTTCCAAACCAAAGACAATATATTACAGCGCTGGCGATATGTGGTATATCTCACTTCAGGCTACTCGTAGACTTATTTACAGTTGTCTGGGCATTCAAGATTATTTTCTATTAATTTTTTTAACGGCCGGGCAAAGTTACCCGTAAGAAGTGTTACTTTGCCTATTGGCAATAAACACGTAGTTACGGGTATTTAGCTGCAGTTTAAAGCAAAGTTGTGCTGGTACAAGGGTTACTTTGCCCACCTAGAAGCCACAACAAATTTCCGCATGGAAGAAGTGCTTGGATGACAAAAAAAAACACAAGTTTATAAACTATTATATTTATTTCAGTGCACCTTGCTTCAGCAAAAGATATGACCAACAAATAGGTACAATCAATATCACAACATATAGTCTTACGTACATATGAGTTTTTTAGATGCACAGGCACGTTAAAAAAAGCCACTAAATACTCACTAGGAAAATATTAACATAATTTTAAGCAAAATAAATATTCTGAACAAGAAAACTAAAAGGAACATTCTTAGAGATCATTTGTTTTTTATAATCAATACATATAAAGGACAATACTTTCTGGGATAATATACCTACAGAAAAACAAATAAAAAAATGTGCTAACATAGAAAAAAATAAACAACTTTCTACCCGTTCTAATGTGTATCGAACTTTGTATATTCTAAAATTAGAGCAAAATGTATCAATTTATCCAATTAAAGTTTATAGACATTGAGATCACAGTTGAATTTCTGAATTCCTCTTCGATATTCAGTTGGTGCTCCCAAAACCTCAACAATTTCCTGTTCGTTGGTTAGAGAAATATCGTCTACCTAAGTGAATGTAAATAAATTTTCATTTGGCTTAAATTTTCTCATGAATTTTATGTTGTATTCACCGTCAAAGATAGCTTACACAACTCCAATGTAGTGTTTGAGAGTTTTCTTGGTGAGAAATTGGACTACAACAAAATCATTAATTCTTGGCGTCTGTAGATAGCTTGAAATTCCGTTTTGGTCCTCTACTTCTGTTTGGTCATCGTCTTCTGAAAGTTCTGGATCTACTGTTTCTATTGTATTATCTGACACATTCATATTATTTTCTGGGTTTTCTTGTGGGAATAATTCTTAAAAGAACACAGACTTCCCAGCAGTAACTTTGAGCATGTTTTCATTCCTCTAGATCCTATTGTAGAGGATCTGGGACTTCTAATTTCCTTCAAATAATTCAGCACCGCGTTGTCAATTTGATCGTTACATTTTTCTTCTTTGTTGTGGGAGCCTTTTAACAACTTGTTGAGGATCTAGCCGAATAATTCCTGTTGCCCTAAAAGCATTCTTAATGGTCACTTATTGATTTATTTGGATTTTGTTCATCAGAATCTTCAACAAGACACGAAATGATGTTTTAATGACACAGCTTTCTCGATTTCCTGTTTTGTAGTCTGTTATTATATCTCTCCAACAAATTTTGAGGGATTTGAAATATCCAACATCCAGTGGTTGAGTAAGGTGAGTTGAATGTGGAGGTAGGAAAACGAATCTAATATTATTACGTTGGCAGGACCTAACAACTTCAATATTGAGATGTGATGATAAATTATCCCGGATAATAATTTTGGGACCCGACCTTGTACGACTCCATAGAATCGCTACCTTCTCAGACCAGTCCAGAAAAAAACAAACAGAGTCAAACCAACCCGACTTTGTTCTGTTGAATTTAGTACCTTTTCGACCACCAATTAACCATCGGTCATACAACCGTTCAGCTTTGTACACGACATATAGAGGAAGCACTTCACCAGCACCTTTCGCACAAAACATAACGGAAACTGATGACTTAGAAAAAATTATCATCCGTTCTGGATACTTCATCCCACGACCAAAAATGCACTTTCTAGCCCCAGGATCATCTGTAAAGTTAGTTTCGTCATAATTAAGATTACTCTCAGGTGGAACATCAGCGATACTGTCAGAAAGATTTTGGAAGTAGGTTCCAAGTTCCTCCTCACTTTTTTGAGCACGGATATACTTAATATTTTGGCAGGCACGCTATGATAGTCTAGCGCTGTGTCTGTTGATAAAGGAATAGCACCAATCGTTTTCTGGTGTGGTACCGTCTTGAAACTGTTTTATGCGTTTGCCTTGCTTTTCCAAATAACTTTTGACGATCATTTTCAAATCAAATTTGATTAGAGGTGCTCCGAACTCAGCACTCGAAGTTAATAAATCGACAAAATGACGTTCCTCAATTTCGGTGAGCTCTGTTTGTCCACCGACGGATCCCATATGTTTCTGTCGATACTTACTCCAAACCATTTTTTTTCGGAACACGAAAATTGTCTTCTGTGTAGTCTTTGTACTTTCTATACACAACTTTTCTTACATAATTTCTTGGCATAATTAATATATGTGCAATGAAAGAGTGCAGATACAGTAATATCGCCTTATATAACAAAATTAACAAAAATGTAATTATTTCAAAAATTGTTTCAAAATAAACCGTTGGGTAAAGTCACCCCAAGGTAGAGGCTATATATATATATATATATATATATATATATATATATATATATATATATATATATATATATATATATATATATATATATATATATATATATATATATATATATATATATATATATATATATATATATATATATATATATATATAATTTGTAGAAAGTCGTGACACTTTAGTTCTTTTTAGAAACGATAAAATAGGTGATCTTTAAACAAACATTCGAAGACGAAGGCGGGTGTCGGACAATAAACATCACGAGACGTGAGCTAACCAGGTTGTTAGATTTCTGTTTCAGTAGCTTTGGTTTTTCATTTAACTAAAACATTTTCAGAAAATTTATTTGATAAGTAGAATGTGGAGAAACTAATTCATTACACAGTTTTTAGACCTGATGATCGTTTCGCTAATAAAGTTAGCGTCATCAGAGGGTAAATAGACTAAGCGAATAAAGACTATAACTACTATTTATATGGTAGTTACCAAGCAGTTGTCACAAATGTATACAGACAGAGTTTTAAATCCCTGTAATCCATTAATTAACTTAAGCCTAGTTTATTCATCCCTGTGATGACGCTAACTTTGCAAGCGAAACGATCGTAAGGTCTAAAAAATGTGTTGTGAAGAATTGGGTTCTCCAAATTGTACTTATCAGTGATCATCAAGGGTTGCAATCTTAACTTATTGAATTTATCTAAATTTATTTTCGGCGATCTTATAGCAGCAGGTAAGACTATATAGTTGGTGGTTTAAATATGTTATAATTTTTTATTTAGGAAAATAAGTTTAAAACAATTTCTCTCTTCAGTCAATAAATTGGTAGAATGACAATATATATATATATATATATATATATATATATATATATATATATATATATATATATATATATATATATATATATATATATATATATATATATATATATATATATATATATATATATATATATAACTCGCAATAATCGTTCGGATGCAGCAAGTGCGTTATGGTAGCACATTTTCAATGCATTTTATTCAAATTTTTTCTCAATCAATAAAATTCAACTTTGGTATGTAGCAAAAACATTATAAAGGCAACATGGTTTCAAAATTTCATTGAAGCAAATTTATTGTTTTCGGAGACAAAGTTTTTTTTTACTCTTCGAGGATTATTCGTGGCTAAATTTATTGTTTTCGGGGACACAATCTGTTTACTCTTCAAGTATTTTTCCTATTTGAAAGATTTTTATTAAAATTCGCTACTATAACGCACCTGCTGCGTCCAACGTTTTTAATCACAAAAATTACCTGATAACTGCAAGCTATAAAAAACACCAGCTTTAAATATCGTCACTCAATTTCACATGTATTTGGTTTGTGTGTCGCTTTCGAATATTTTTTATCGTAAATTACGAGATATTAAAATGCGGCCCCTTCGAGTAGCATATTAATTTATACTGCATCAGCTTGCCTAGTTTCCAATATTGAATATTCGAGTATGTAAATATGTAGAACACTGGAGAGTTAATAAATGTTCGGCAAAGGACGTAAGTAGGTGAAACATTGAATTCTGAGTGATATGGGTAAGCGGATGTCGACCCTGCTGGATCCCGCTTTGTTTTTCACATTCTAAACGAGTTTTCTGTAATCCAAAATGAATATAACCGTAGGGCTTGTGACCCATAACATATTGCCCAGTAAAATCGATTTTCTTTATATGTTTTCACTAAGGAGTATTCCACAATACGAATGTTTGATCAACTGAAAGCATAAGTTACACAACATCTAACTAAAACAACTGTTATTTGGCATTGAGTTTTAACACTTTGGACAACTCGATGAAAATTTGGTGATAACTGAGAGGCAGGCAAGTAGATATAAGATACCGTGTATTAGGGTTACTTTGCCCCCGGGGGGGTCACTTTTCCCACGCAACTGAAATATTTTAAAATAAACAAATTTGCAACAATGGCAACGCCGATTTAATCGCGTGAAGTGAAGTTGTAAACCGAGATACTTCAGTTGTTGACTAGCGCTGGTACGAGCCTGATGTGACGTGTTTGAACGTATCAGTAGCCATGTAAGCATTTACCTAAAATTGCATACTTTAATGATGGTGAAATGCTAACGGACCTAGAAGAGAATTGAAACATCACCTATTTTATCGTTTCTAAAAAGAACTAAAGTGTCACGACTTTCTACAAATTATATATATATATATATATATATATATATATATATATATATATATATATATATATATATATATATATATATATATATATATATATATATATATATTGTATTGTTATTTAAGGTATACAAATTATAATTGAGCTTTAGAATACAGTGAATAATAATAACAAATACTTATCAACTAAGAACAGCTAAATAAATATTATGTCATAAAATTGGAAAAACTATGGAAAATATTTAAAAACAAGTACAAATTCAATCATAGATCGAGATTTAATTTAATTTAATATTCAAGAAGCAAAAAATGTACCAAGTTCACAACAAGCAAACCACTTCTCACTTACTGATTGATATTTTTTGGAAAAGGTTTATATGCAAAAGATAGCTGGAAAAATGCTCCATATTTTGTGCATAAAAGAGGTTTAATACATCCATGTATAATTATTAAAGCTGATGTCAAAGAAATCAGCGGGTTTAATCAACAAACAAATAGGTTATGAGAAGTTTGATATAAATATAAATATAAACAGAAAGTTTTGAGGAAGAGTTTAGCAAATAATAATTGTGGAAAAACAAAATATCATTAAAAAGAAGAAACCAGCACCAATTTTAATTGTTAAAGAAACATGTAAATATAAAATAGACATAAATAAAATTGTTAGATGTAAGAGGCTATGAATTTGTTTGTCAAATTAATAAAATAAAAGTATTCACAATAATTTAACAAAGGTAAAAAAATACAGTGTATTGATTATATATAGACAATAATTTGACAGTATAGGGTTTTTGCTACAACGTTTAATAATTATAGTACAAGAAATAGACAATAAATATGAATTAGAATTAAATTAAGTTATGTAATAGGTTGCTAAATTAAGGTTGAGATACATTAAAAGGCAAGTTATTTATTGATAAAATTTTTGAAGCTAATAGTTTTTAGAAAAATATTGAGTTAGTCCGAATAATGTAATAAATACATGCATAGTTTAAAAAAATCATTTTTAAAACATTAAAAAATTTTTTTAGGCACAGCTATTTAGTTTACATAATTAGAATATGAGCAGAATTCGGAAGTGACTTTAATTAGTTTAAAAAGAAAGGCTGTTTCATGGAGAATATGTTACACATATTAAAAAATCAAATCGAGTTAAAATTAATTGAAAAATAGTAAGCTTAAAAAAATGTATAAAAATATTTTAATCCAGCTGTCAAATAAATTATTTTGACGTTTCCGAGATTTGACAAGAATTTCTAGGGAAATCACGATCTCTGATTGGTGAACTCGATTTAATATAAATAGCATATAACCCAAAAACAGAAGAAGTTCAAGTCATTATAGTAAGAATTGCCCGGTATAGCAGATTGTGTTTTGGTGCGAACAAAAATGATACCGCTGCTAAGCGCAAAGTGAGGTTGCCAGTCAGGTGTGTTTATTTAAATAATAAAGTGATGTTTTAAAGAGTTGACATAGCATACTTACAAAGTAATGGTGATATTAAATCAATAAATAAACAACAAACAGATCGCGTTAAATGTTAGTAATAGAATTAAATTTTAAGAACAAAGGTTGGAAATAAAAATGTTGTAAGTGATCACGACGTGAAAAATCATCCGTCGTTTTTGTGAACCAATATTGGAGGAGTTCTACATGCGCAAACGCAAAAGCGCGTTAAATAATGAGGATAGCAGATTGAAAAATGTAGACAAGGAGTCCAGTCTATAAGAAAGAACATTGCATTGCAGTCAATAAGAAAGAGCATTACAGTGTTATCAGTGCAGTAAGTTATTTATTAAATAAGCATTTAATTTTTATATACATTCAACACGTGATCACGGTATAAGCGATTATGTTCTGAAATTCTGTAAATAAATAATTATTATTAAATAAGTTGCATTGTAAATTTGAATGGTATAGTTTTATTTTTTGACCCATAATTAAGAAATACCTATTCTAGATGTACCTCTAAGAGAGAATCCCATGCCAGATATAAGAATAATCATGTTCTTTATTTCTTCTAAAAAATGGCATCAATAAAACATTCAGAGCTATTCAGCGAAATAAAAGGTTTCAAATAAGGGAATTACCTATATTTAGGTATACTATCCGACGTGACTGGAAGAATGGATGGCGCTCAAACAGGAATCAAGTCAGTGAGTGATAAAGTGTAGGTAAATTAAAAAGCCCTATCAACACAAATCTTCCATTCTTGTGAACAGTTACTTGATTTATAGGAATATTTAATACAATTTATATATATCTCTATTCTATAAATAAATAATTCATATCAATCATTATTTAATAAACATAATTTTTCATATAAAATAAAACTATAGTATATACAATATAATCTACAAATGATTATGATTATGATATAAATATATATATATATATATATATATATATATATATATATATATATATATATATATATATATAAACTTGTTTAAAAATATTCCTATATTTTTTCTATACCATTTTATTGTCTAAAATAAAAGCTGGAACTGAATTGGAAATTTTGGTAGCAAGTAGTTACGAGGTTTTGTACCAAGAGATTTTGATTTTTAAACGAGTCCATTATGTAGTAATTACCTTGATTTCAAATAAATTATCTCTTAATGTTCTAGATAATTAAGCAGAATATACTGTGTAATCTTGGGAGATAAGAGAACAAACAGAGACGGTATGAGAGAATTAAGCCCCCGATCTCCCAATGCAAATCCGGAAGTTAGGAAATGAGGATTAGTCGCCTTGTTTGCTTTCACAGCTTTTGAAATCTTCCTAACCTTGTTCAAGTCCGACACGAATTAGGTAACTGCAGGATATTGTTGTAATAATACTGACACTTAACAATATTACAAAATCATAATTTTAAAATAGGGCAACAAAATGGAAATAAAATCTAAACATTATGCTTTTATCGTTGTTGAGTCTTTTATTTTATTTTTAATATCTACTAAATCGTTTGTTGTTGGATATCTCAGAATTTGAACCTTTTATAAGCACTGATAAGTAAATTGTAGAAAATTCGATTGACCCCGACACATATTTGGATTTTGCCAACAAAGCTTTTTAGAGAATCAAATAGGAATAGACTTGATCATTACACAAACACACACAAATATATATATATATATATATATATATATATATATATATATATATATATATATATATATATATATATATATATATATATATATATACATATATATATATAATTATTATTATAGGGTACATAGACAGACAAATATACACTTTATCCTAACAAAAATGTATAAAAAAGTATACTTTCAATGTTCAGTATTAAGTCCAAAAGGAACAGGCCAGACAAACGAGGCATAATGTAAAACACGTTATTAATTATAGATTTAGGATATAAAGTGAAACTCTTCTCATAAACAAAATAAAAATACCGGCATACATAACTGTTTATATGAAGTCAAAAAATTCCAAATTAAAGAAAAATGAAAAGATATATATGATATACGTTAAGGTGTAAGATTTAGACTCTGTAGAATCACAGGATAGGGAGACTGCTAAGTAAGTTCAGAGCCAGGTCATAGTAAATTTGGTTCAATTTCTGAACGCATGACCACAGTTTTTTAAATAAGAAAGTAAATATTAAACCTCTAAAAATAAGTAGTAAAACGTAGAAGGCGTTTCTTTAATTAAGTATGTAGTCAAAGAAATAAATAGCAAACACGAAATAAAACACCTATATGTAAAGACGTAGAGAAATGGACTAACATTTAATTGGTGTGTTAAGATCTAACAGAACACAAGAGTTTAATCATACCTAAATATATTAAATAAAGAAGTAAATTGGTATTAACACCATAGTTAGGGTGTATGTCAACAGGGGGAGCAGCTATCATGTATAAAAAGTATACTTTCATGTTTAGTATTAAGTTCAAAAGGAACAGGCCAGACAAACGAGGCATAATATCGTAAAAAATTATTAATTATGGATTAAAGATATAAAGTGAAACTCTTGTCATAAACAAAATAAAAATATCGCCATATACAACTGTTTATACGAAGTCAATAAAATTCCAAATTAAAGAAATATTAAAAGATATATATGATATACCTTAAGGTGTAAGATTCAGACTCTGTAGGATCACAGGGTAGGGAGACTGCTAAGTAAGTTCAGAGCCAGGTCATAGTAAATTTGGTTCAATTTCTGAACGCATAGAAAAGTAAAATCATGACAAAAGTTTTGAAATAATAAAGTAAATATTAAGCCTCTAAAAATAAATAGTAAAAAGTAGAAGGCGCTTCTTTAATTAAGTATGTAGTCAAAGAAATAAATAACAAACATGAAATAAAACACTTATATGTAAAGACGTAGAGAAATGGACTAAGATATAATTGGTGTGTTAAGATCTAACAGGACACAAGAGTTTAATCAGTGAAATAAGACTAAGGAATAAGATAATAGGACAATATATTTCTAACCTAAAGTGACAATAATTTCGTGTAATAACATTAATAGAAGCAATTATGAGACAAGGAGTAGCATAAGTGGTTGAAAGCGAATACTAAAATAAGGTATATATAGTAGAAAATGTTTGAGTTATTGAGGTTAGATATTAAGTTGTGATTATTTAGAAAATTATGTGATGATAAAAGAGAAATTCACTATTTAATAGGTTATGAGACAATCAAAGATTAAATGACAGATAAAAAAGCAATAAAATCCAAAGCAAAGCATTTAAAGCCGAATTTACACAGTATTAGGATTAATAAATTACAAAATATCAAAATTTCAAACTTACCGCTTGATAATTATAAATTTGACTAATTACCCAGTATGTTTATAAAATTTTAAATCATATTTTTCCGGAAGGAACTTTCTTTTGAATAACTTTGTTAATGAACGGTGTTATTGGTCGTTAAAACTATAAAACACGGTATCAAGATTAATAAAATCTAGAACGGAAAATACTTGTTTATAAAAAAACTCTTCTTGGTTCAACAGCAGAAGCAGTAGCATCATTTTGAGATAGGGTGTATTAAAAATCAAGTAAATTCGTATAAATGATAACAAATTTAGTCCAGCTAACCTGCAAAACAAGTAGCAGTTATTGAAGTTATGAAGAAGTAAATTGGTACTAACACCATAGTTAGAGTGTATGTTAACAGAGGGAGCAGCATCAGGTATACATGTGTTGACATACACCCTAACTATGGTGTTAGTTCCAATTTACTTCTTTATTTAATATATTTAGGTAGGCCTTTGACATAAAACATATCTGCATTGTTATTTTGCTTCCACAATTAGCACTATTTAAAGACAATTTTGCTTTAATTATCTTGGTTCTTACCGATTATTGATCGTTCACAACTAGCTTGGACTCTGGCGTCCTTACCAGGTAACTTTATTTCACTGATAACAACTTGTGCTTGATCGTAAACAGATTCACTGGATTCTTATATCGTCTGATACGAGTTAAATCATCCATGTTTCTTTAAGGTTGCTATAGAAACCACTAAAAAGTTCGGTTGCCAAGACAACCGATATCAAGGGCAAAGGAAATCGAAATCTGTTTTAGGATTTGAGAGCGTAGGATAAAATTTAAACTTTCTAGTCTCAAAATCATGAATATAAGAGGTAAAATTTATAAATAGTAACGGATCCGTGATAAGTAATAGGTTGTTAGAAAATATAAGTTACGAGTATTCATTTTAAATTCAATGTTAACAAATATCACAAACGCAATTGTTCTCAAAAAATGCGCACCAGAGCTTGCTCCTGTCCTGACTCGTCTGTTTCAGACATCTTATAATAAAGGCATATTCCCTAGTAACTAGAAAACTGCTCGAGTACAACCCGTCCCCAAGAAAGAATCCAAAGCGCTTCCCAGCAACTACAGGCCCATTTCTCTCCTTTCAGTCGTCTCTAAGTGATGGAAAAGTATATAAACACCGAATTACTAAAATTTCTTGAAAAACACAGTCTAATCCACGACAGGCAGTATGGATTCCTTCAGCGCAGATCAACTGCCGACCTCCTTTCCTTTGTCACCCATTCTTGGAACAAGTCTATGGAACAACACGGTGAATCCCAGATTGTTGCTCTAGTCATATCCAAAGCATTCGACCAGGTCTGGCACGCAGCGCTGCTTAATAAACTTCCGGTCTATGGCCTACCACCAAAACTCTGTAGGTGGACAGCAAATTTCCTCTCTAACAGGAGCATATCTGTTGTTGTGGATGGCCATTCCTCTAAACTGTATCCAATTAATGCAGGAGTTCCTCAAGGTTCAGCTTTAGCCCCTACTTTGTTTCTTCTCCACATCAATGACCTCCTCTAGAGCACATCCAACCCAGTTCACAGCTACGCGGACGACAGCACCCTCCATTCAAATATACAATATTCTAAGCCTGTCTCTTTAGCCCAATTAGATGAGGATCGCAGACTCATGGAGGGTTCTGTCTCCGTGGATCTCCAAAAAATATTAGACTGGGGAAGTAGAAATCTTGTACAATTCAACCCCACCAAAACTAAGTCTTGCTTTCTTTCTCACAAGAGATACACCAGCCCTAGACCCATCACAATGAACAACCAAGTTATTCAAAGTAATGAGTCCTTTTCTCTTGTTGGCATTTCTGTGGATCGAAATATTAATTGGCACCAACATGTCACATCAATTGCAGAAGCGGCTACTAAGAAATTAGGTTTCCTCTTCCGGGCTCGCAAATACTTTTCACCAGCTAATCTCTATACCTTATATACTTCACAAATAAGGCCAAACCTCCAATACTGCTCCCACATCTGGGGTGCCGCTGCCGCTTCTACACTCGCTATCCTGGACTCCATTCAAAAGAGAGCTATACGTCTCATCGGTGACCCTACCCTCACCCAAAGGCTGCCATCCCTTGCCCACCGACGTGTCGTTGGTGACCTCTCTCTCTTTTATAGATATCTGCACGGGCACTGCTCAGAGGAGCTTTCCTCCATAGTTCCCCCACCTGCTGCCCCCAACAGATCTACCAGGGGAACAGAGTGAATGCACCCTTTTACTGTCCAGGTCACTAGACATAGAACATTTTGTTATGCCCGCTCTTTTGTCCCGAGGACTTCCAAGTTGTGGAATTCCTTGCCGGCACATGTTTTTCCTTCTCCTCCGAACCTCCAAACCTTCAAGTCCAGAATTAACAAGCTGCCTCTTTCCTCCTTATCAGCACCCACGGTGCGATAGTATTTAGGCTGTAAGCCCTCGTGGTGTGTTGTTGAAATTAAAAAAAAAAAAAAACGTTAGTAAGAACTTTTTTCCTGACTATATCTCGTTAGTTGATCGTTGATAAGTCTTTAGGTAAAAGGGAACTGTATTGAGAAACTATATAAAACGTAAATTATACATTCAATAATAGAGGGAGTTGACAATTAAAAGGTCCTTACATTTTTATATATGTTTTGTTTGTGTCAACTAAATTTGTGTACAGAATTTTAAACCCAATAAAAAAGAATCAGCCCCTGAGACAAGAGATAAGCCAAGGCAAGGTAAGAAATAAAACACAGTTAAAGTTTATTTATAACAACTAAAAAAAGGAAAACTTTGCATAATATAAATATTAACAAATTTTCCATTGACTCAGTAGTGAACAGTGGGGTAGAAAATAGTAGATTTTAATATATATATATATATATATATATATATATATATATATATATATATATATATATATATATATATATATATATACATACAGGGTGAGTTTTTTCGATGTTTAGTACAGGGATCTCGTAAGAGAGACGGTTAAATAAGGAAAGTAGTGCAGTTTTAGGAGTGTAATTCTGAACTATATTATTGATACTATGAAAAAACAGATATTTGCCAATTTCTCTAAATGAATTTAGCTGCGTTAGTATTGGGTTTACTGAAAAACTGAAAAGGTGTAAAGTAAAAAGTTGTAGATAAATATGTTCGAAATAAAGCAAAAGTATGCAAATAAATATGTTCCAGATAAAGCAAAGGTATGCAGATTCTAAAAAGAATTGTAACTTTTGAGTTATGACATAAACTTGTGTTTTTTTAATAGAAACCGTAGTTAGCTGTGGCTTAATTAAAGAGGTCTTTTTTCCTCTTTACATTGATATGAAGCACGATATGATTATTCTAAGTAAAAATTTTACAGCAGTTTTCTTTTTTTTTTTCAAAAAGATAAAAGTTTTCGCACAGGGTTTACATAACATACAATAATTAGCAAAATAAAATTTTTAAATCAATTTTTTAAAAAGTTTGATAAAAATTTAGAGAAAATGTCTAAAAAAACGTTGAGCTATTACTAATGCAACTAATTTTCTTTTGCAAAATCGAATCCGTCGCTTATTTATTGAAACTTCTACCACTGATAGCAAACAATCTAGGCCGGCTTTTTCTAAGAGGAAGTGAATGTTTTTTTTTTAATATTAAATCTAACAGGTAACTATGGAATTATTTGTTTTTGACACTTGAAATATAACTGTGACGTTTTCTTTATATAAAATCTTAGTTTGGTAGAGACGTTTGTAGTTAATTAGTTATTAATTTTTCGAATCAAGAGAAGTGGGACATGTTTGATTGTTACATTTTAAGTAATAAAAATGCAGTGCGTGCTAAAGAGCAATATTTTTAACAATATTTTGATCGTCTCTAGCCCAGTTTGCCTACATTTAAAAGGCGCTACGATAATTTAGGGGCATATGGTTCCTTCACTAGGCCAAGAGACAGGATACATATCATTAGTGAAGTGGCACAAATAAACGTATAAGCCAGTGCAACTCAAAATTCTTTAACTTTAACTAGGAAGATCGCAGCAGAAGCCAGTACATCGCAGCGTATTACCATTAGGGTACTAAAAATTCACAAATATCAACCTTATAAAATATCAACATAGCAAACATTGCACAATGATGATCCACTTAAGCGAATTGAATTTTGCACCTGGTTTCGAAATATGTGTGAAGACGACCCACAGTTTTCATATAAAATACTTTGGATGGACCAGACTCGATTCACAAACTGCGGTATGTTCAACAGACTTAATGAGCATCTCTGGATGCAAGAAAATCCGCATGAACAACGGAGACGACAAATAAAATTTGGGTTTAATGCCTGGTGTGGTGTCATTGGTTCAAATATTCTTGGTCCGTACATTTTTGAAGGTACATTAAGCGTTGACCACTATTTTCGTTTTCTCCAGAATTACTTTCAAGATATGTTGGATATTGTAAATTTGGCAACTCGTGCATCACTACAGTTAGACCAAACTTTTCCCAACTCCTGGATTGGAAGAAATGCACCAGTTACATGGCCATCCCGGTGTCCTGATCTGTCCGTTTTAGATCTCTTCTTATGGGAAACTGTAAAAAATAAGGTGTACCGAGGGTCTTATGATACATTGAACGATCTTAGAGAAGCCGTCCTAGACAATTTTGCCAATATCAATAGACGTTCGATTGAAAAAGCGACAAATTTTGTTTTGCTTACGAGTATTTGCTGTTTCAATAATAATGTAGAACTTTTTGAACATTTTCTCTGAACTTTTGTTATAGTTTCTATTTTAATTTAAAAATTTTATTTTGTTAATTATTATGTTAAATCTCTAATTAGAAATGTTATGTAAACTATGTGCAAAAACTTATATTCAGGTTTTCGCTATTTGAAATAAACAACCGTTTCCGTGGTACCCAATGTTATTTTTGTGAAAAAAAAAACCACTGTAAAATTTCTTTGAATAATCATAACGTGTTTCATATCAATGTAAAGAGAAAAAAAGACCTCTTAAATTAAGCCACAGCCAACTATGGCTTTCATTAAAAAACACGAGTTTATGCCATAACTCAACAGTTACACATCTTTTTAAAATATGCATACTTTTGCTTTATTTCGAACATATTTATCTACAACTTTTTTTCTTTACACCTTTTCAGTAAACCCAATACGAACGAAGCTAAATGCATTTTAATAAATCGGCAAATATCTGTTTTTTCAAAATATCTAGTAATCCGTGACATTCTTTATGGAAACAAAATCAATTTTGAATTACATAAAACTTCACTACTTTTCCCATCTAACCGTGTCTCTAACTGCAGTAGTTTACGAGATCCCTCTACTAAACTTCTAAAAACTCACCCGTATATATATATATATATATATATATATATATATATATATATATATATATATATATATATATATATATATATGAAACGCATCACTTATCTTAAGGGACCTGCCAAAGTGGTAAAGTTGCTACGAAACGTGTTCAATTACCGATTAAACAAATAATAGATGCTTAATTAATTATATTTTTAAGTCGTTTAAAAATCGGGAACGTGGCCTCTGATGACTAACTGTTAAAAAAGGCTTGTAAGTATCTGTTAAATTGTAGGAGTTATGTTAAAATAAATTTGAAGTCGAAAAGGTAATACAGGCTGTTTCAAAAAACATGGGTCATCGCTTAATGTGAAAAATTTTTTTAAAGACAAGACGAAGTTACCCCAATATCAGTCAAATGTGTTTGCTGTAAATACATATAATAATTAAATATGTGATAGCAAAATAAAAATTGTTCAACCCTACTTACACAACGAATGACATTGTAAACTGAAAATCTCTAAGGAAAGCCTCATTCCGAGAATCATATACCTTATTATAGCATGTGTTTAAAATAGTCTAATTTGACATAGTTGTTCCATGGCTTCATTTTAATTACTGCAGACGAGCGCTGGAGCACGAATTTATTTGATTACGCCAACTAAGAGATTCCTTTGAAGTTAGGTCGTTCGAGGCAGACGCACGCACACAGTTACACACACGGCAGAGGTTAATTTGTTTACTACTGCCACTGCTGCAGGTAGTTATTAATTGAAAACCTGAGTTTGATGGTCAGGTCGGTCACAAAGCTCTCCTGAAAGGTTAGCGAACATTGAAACGACCAATTTTGGTAGAATATAAAAGCATAGAAGCTTTTACAACGTCTATCATACTAACTAAATTTGCCGTGCTATGTCACTAGATAATTGCTTCTATTTAATTATTTGAACATAGTAACAAAATAACTCAATATATAATATATAAACCTTAGTATGTAACAGTACAATTTATGGACGCATCTAGTGCGTTATTGTAGTGAATTTTCATTTAAAAAACAATTTTTTGGCAAATATGTATTTTGTTTAACTAAATGCAACAACTTTTGTTTTCAGTATAACCTCTATCCTCCTGAGTGCCGATGTTCATTCAAATGGACACGTGGGTTTTAGTGTCTATCTCAGCAACAGCTAAATCGACTGACTTAGATTCCTCGGTCCAACGTAGTAGACATGAGATTTCAAGAAACAACAGCGCTGGTGTGGTAATCGTGCACTTTAAAACAAAACAACCTAAAATAAAAAATAAAATAAAATATTTTTTATTTTAACAACACACCACGAGAGCTTACAGCCTAAATACTATCGTACCGTGGGTGTCGACAAGGAGGAAAGAGGCAACTTGTTAATTCTGGACTTGAAGGTTTGAGGGTTCGGAGGAGAAGGAAAAACATATGCCGGCAAGAAATTCCATAACTTGGAAGTCATCGGGACGAATGAGCGGGCATAACAAGATGTTCTATGTCTGGTGACCTGGACAGTAAAAGAGTGCATTCGCTCTGTTCCCCTGGTAGATCTGTTGGGGGCAGCAGGTGGAGGAACCATGGAAGAAAGCTCCTCTGAACAGTGCCCGTGCAGATATCTATAAAAGAGAGAGAGGTCACCAACGACACGTCGGTGGGCAAGGGATGGCAGCCTTTGGGTGAGGGTAGTGTATAGCTCTCTTCTGAATGGAGTCCAGGATAGCGAGTGTAGAAGCGGCAGCAGCACCCCAGATGTGGGAGCAGTATTCGAGGTATGGTCTTATTTGTGAAGTATATAAGGTATAGAGATTAGCTGGTGAAAAGTATTTGCGAGCCCGGAAGAGGAAACCTAATTTCTTATCAACCGCTTCTGCAATTGATGTGACATGTTGGTGCCAATTGAGATTTCGATCCACAGAAATGCCAACAAGTGAAAAGGACTCATTACTTTGAATAACTTGGTTGCTTATTGTGATGGGTCTAGGGCTGGTGTATTTCTTATGAGAAAGAAAGCAAGACTGTGATTTGGTGGTGTTGAATTGTACAAGATTGATACTTCCCCAGTTTAAATTTTTTTGGAGGTCCACGGATATAGAAACCTCCATGAATCTGCGATCCTGATCTAATTGGGCTAAAGAGATAGGCTTAGAATATTGTATATTTGAGTGGAGGGTGCTGTCGTCCGCGTAACTGTGAACTGGGTTGGATGTGCTAAAGAGGAGGTCATTGTTGTGGAGAAGAAGCAAAGTAGGGGCTAAAGCTTAACCTTGAGGAACTCCTGCATTAATTGGATACAGTTTAGAAGAATGGCCATCTACGACAACAGAAATGCTCCGGTTGGAGAGGAAATTTGCTGTCCACGTACAAAGATTTGGTGGTAGGCCATAGACCGGTAGTTTATTAAGCAGCGCTGCCTGCCACACCTGGTCGAATGCTTTGGATATGTCTAGAGCGACAATCTGGGATTCACCGTGTAGTTACATAGACTTGTTCCAAGAATGGGTGATAAAGGAAAGGAGGTCGGCAGTTGATCTGCGCTGACGGAATCCATACTGCCTGTCGTGGATTAGACTGTGTTTTTCAAGAAATTTGAGTAATTCGGTGTTTATATACTTTTCCATCACTTTAGAGACGACTCAAAGGAGATAAATAGGCCTGTAGTTGCTAGGCAGCGCTTTGGATCGTTTCTTGGGGACGGGTTCTCCTCGAGCAGTTTCTCAGTTACTAGGGAATATGCCTCTATTGTAAGATGTCTGAAACAGACGAGTCAGGATAGGAGCAAGTTCCGGTGGGCATTTTTTAAGAACAATTGCTGGGATTTCGTCAAGGCCAGAGGCTTTCCTGGTATTAAGAGAAGAGAACAATGGCAGGGTTTCGACGGTATGGAATGAGTTGGCTTAGCTACTGGTACTATTTTTTGCATATTTCACTAGAGTTGTTATTTGTACATCTAAAAAGTAGCTCATGGCTAGTCTGTTTTCCTCGTAAAACTTTCACGTCCATTTGGATGGACATCCATTTTTTTGCTACAAACATTTTTATGTGCTGTTATTTATTTTAGCAATTTTTGGAACGAAAAAGCATTTAAATTTGCAGCAAGATGACCAAGACCAATTACTTAAAATTTGTAAAACTCAGATTTATAATTTTCGGACAATGAAAAAACTGGGATCAAGAGTTAGATTTTGATATACATGTAAATGATGAAGATTAAATGGAATTGGACCCAGAATTATTAGATGTTGGAGATTCAAATGGTGATGGAGCAAACCTGGCAGAGTCAGATGACAGTGATTCGGATAACTAACTACTTACTGACATTAAAATAAGATTTGGTGAACAAAAATCAGCAAATACTAACCGCACAACTTGAAAGAAAATTGGACCATTCATTCCGCAAACATTGATGTCACAGGAATTGCAGATACCGCAATTGAAAGTAGAGATTGGACGATCAAAAATTACGTTTTCATTTTCTTCGACGATTCTGACTTTGCAAGAATTTGTAATTTCACGAACGTGAGATATGTAGAAGAAAAAGGAAACACTTTGAATTTAACTGTCCTAGAAGTAAAGAAAATTGGAATATCTGTTATAATGTCATGTCTAAAATACCCGCAAGTTAAGATGTCCTGGGCCAAAATGACAAAAGTTAATTCTATTGCAACTTGCATGACACGTGATAGATTCTTTTTAATAAGGAATAAAATGAAAGCAGTGATAGGCACAGACATTTCTGAAGATGAGAAGAGACCTGACAGGCTACCGCCTAAAAACCATTATGCTAGTATGTTGTTGCTGTAGTCAAAAAACAAGGCTGAAGCATGCCAAAAAAGTATTCTCCCTTCTGAAATAAATGTTGATATCTTTAAAAATGGAAATGCTAGTATCATTGTACGCATTTAGTTGTGTAGAAGAGGTGAAGTTAGATACAAGCAAATATACACGTAATTCAAATATAAAGCCATATTTTTGCTTAACGTTTGACATTTAATGCTACATTTTTCAGAGCAGTATTTACACATCGACGTTTGGAGGTTTTAATTAACGTAAAACTGTGTTCTAAATGTTTTGTTACAAATTGTAATATGCATGCAGACGCGAGTTACAATGTAAAATGTCAAATATGTACCTACAATGTAATTTAAGTTATGTCTGCTGTCACAGATATTAATTAGAGTTTAGTCTCAAAATAAATAAAAGTTAATTAATTTATTTGCGCTAGCAGTAGAGCTAGGTTGTAGACGTACTCCATTTCAGAGCGTGAGCCAGATACTTGCTCAGATGTTGCATGTTGTCTGCCTGGTGATATGTATATATTTACTATTACTATTACAAAATATTTGCTTTTCATTCGCTCTATGTCACGATAAACTATGACAGTGGGAATTGCCGCAAGCCAGTAGACATTTTGCATGGATTTTACATTGCATGAATTTAACATTTACCTTATTGGTTTTTATATATAAAACATTATTACATGCATGAAAATACCCAAATATATATATATATATATATATATATATATATATATATATATATATATATATATATATATATATATTCAGAAAGATCTCCGCGGTGTTTAATGTGAGAGATAATTGGTTCTCGGGTTGAACCGCGTCCAAAATTTATGGAAACTCGACGTTTCGGCTCCTGTTTGGGAGACATGTTCAAGAGGTAAAGGAAATATATAAGGACACTCTAAGGCCTCAATCTGCCTACTCCTTAGAGTGGTGGACAAAGGTGGTTAAAGGAAATATGTAAGGACACTCTAAGGCCTCAATCTGCCTTCTCCTTAGAGTGGTGGACAAAGGTGGGTAAAGGAAATATATAAGGACACCCTAAGCCCTCAATATGCCTACTCCTCAGAGTGATAGACAAAGGTGGGTAAAGGAAATATGTGAGGACACTCTAAGGCCTCAATCTGCCTACTCCTTAGAGTAGTGGACAAAGGTGGGTAAAGGAAATATGTAAGGACACTCTAAGGCCTCAATCAGCCTACTCCTTAGAGTGGTGGACAAAGGTGGGTAAAGGAAATATGTAAGGACACTCTAAGGCCTCAATCTGCCTACTCCTCAGAGTGATGGACAAAGGTGGGTAAAGCAAATATGTAAGGACACTCTAAGGCCTCAATCTGCCTACTCCTTAGAGTGGTGGACAAAGGTGGGTAAAGGAAATATGTAAGGACACTCTAAGGCCTCAATCTGCCTACTCCTTAGAGTGGTGGACAAAGGTGGGAAAAGGAAATATGTAAGGACACTCTAAGGCCTCAATCTGCCTACTCCTTATAGTGGTGGAAAAGGGTAGGTAAAGGAAATGTGTAAGGACACTCTAAGACCTCACTCTGCCTACTCCTTAGAGTAGACATCAACGGTAAGTTAAATTAAATAGCTGGAATTACAACACCATATTAAAGTGGGGAATTGTTACATCAATGAGCCTGTTGTATTTTAGGCTGACACTCAGCGATGGTAAAAATGTATTACTGTGTCAGAGATGAAATTATTAATTCAATTTAATTAAAAGATGCAGATATCCCCCTTACAGTCGACAGCTCGAGTTTACACAAAGACAAGGTTAAACCATTTAGTTTAAACGTACGTATAGTTTAATAATGATCTGCTAAGCCAGGGGCGTGCGGTGACATTTTAAATAAGGGAAGCAATTTTCAGAAACTTACCTATTTGTAGTGTAACTGAATTCTTCTGTCGTTTTTGGCAAATTCATTAATAATGTCATAAAACTGTGGTTCTGGGATATTTCCTCGACGAAGTTATTTTCAATTGACAAAATTGAAATTTGGGAACGTCTTTCCTGTCCTGTTGAATTCCTAACAAAACTCTTGATACGTTTCTATGTAGAACAGTTTCGTTCTACAGACGCACTAGTAGCAGCAATTGTTAATACTAATTCACATAATTTGAACGCTTAAGAATATGCATTTTCCAATTTTGATTCTTTTAAGAAAGTTAATGGTTCACTCGCGTTAGTTTTTGTGTCAATAACATCGGTTTGATAAATGACTGTAAGTTCTGAACGTAATAAAGCTTTGTCAAAATAATGTCCATAGTGGTGGAATAATGATTTGAATGAATCTTCTGGGAAAGGTATCCCTACAAATCCTCCAAAATTACACAATTCAAGAAATTTCAGGTCACTGAGATGATCAAATCTGCAGTTAATTTGCTGCTGAATTTGATCCAAATATTTTGTAGAAAAGGCGGCGCTAAGAAGTTTGAAGCTCTCCCACATTATCAGTGCGCAGACGCTTTCTTCGCGGTTCACTTTTCCTAATTCCATTGTTTTTTCCAGAACTTATAAAATTCATTCCTTTTTTGAATTATAATGGATTTAAATTCATTATTTTTCTGGCACAAACCAATGTCATTTGTTTTATATTGCAATACGTTAATAACATTATCTGAAAACTGAAATATTTCCGAAAATATATTAAGTAAAAAATTAAAATTAAAGTCTCTTTTCAAAGCATCCGAAAATCCTCTAGAACTATTTATTGTTTCTGCATCCCAATTTTTGCTATTTTCTATTGTGTTTTCAAAAAGTTCAATTAACGATTCACGGTGTTCAAATATAGTTCACACAAGTCTCCCGTTGTAGTTCCATCAGGTTGCAGCTACTTTGGGTAAACGTTTTTTAACAATTGAGTCTAAGGCTTGTGTGCGCTTCATAGATTTGAAAAAAAAAACAGCCATTCCACTTAGGGTAGCAAAAAACATCTTTCATTCTTTAATATGATTTATGGGATAAAATTAAATTTAATTTATGAGCACAACAGTGTACAAATAGAGCACTGGAAAACGTTTCCCGCACTTTAGCTTGAAGACCTCCTAAATGTCCGGCTATAACAGCAGCCCCATCATAGCTTTGGGCAATTAATTTATTATCAGCCTCCTCAAAATCTTCCATAATATTAAGCACAATTTTATATAGAGCGTTTGCGGTAGGATCTTCTGTCACATTTTTAAAGCCTAAAAATCTTTCTTGCTCCCATCACTTTTGCACATAGCGTATTACTACAGATAGTTGACTTAAATTAGTTACGTCGGTTGTTTCGTCTAGAACAATAGCAATGAAACGAGTCTGTTTAATTTCAGATTTAATTCTGTTCAAAATAATAGTGGCAGCTGCCGCAATTAAATCATTCTGAATGCGATTTGATGTCCTGCGAAAAACGTTAGACTGTTCCAAGTGATTTTTTAAACAAATGTCGTATTTGGCTATTAAAGAAACTAGGTCTTGAAAGTTTCCTCTATTTGCAGATGTAGTTGTTTCGTCATGACCTCTGAACCCCAATTCATGATGAGCAAGAAAACACACAACATCAATAAGTCTTTTTAATATGTTTCTGTTTTTATCAACCAGTTCATTGTGTTGGCCATGACTAATTTCTATCTGCTTGTCAACGGCGTGTTCAATTCGCGTTTGTTTCAAAGACACTTAATTTTAAAATGGTCTGTAAATGCGCTTTAGACGTGTTTTTTTACTACTTTATGTAGATTATTCAAGTCGGAAAACCCACTTTTATTCCACACTCCCTTTTCAGTCACAAATAGACTACCAGGCCAACAAAACAGTTTATTCCTGTTAACCATTCATATTGTTTATAAGTTTTTCCGCGTTGAAATGTCGAATACATGTTTTAATTCTTGTATTTGAGTTTTTTAGAGTAGGTTTCGGCCTACCTTTATTAATAATAGCAAGTTTTTCAGCAAACGATAAGGCTGAAAATCCTTTGGTTATCAAAAAACACACGACACAATCACAGTTATTATTACCACTTGTTCGTAAAGTTTGTAAATTCCCAATCTCACCGACGCCGCTGTTAAAAGCTGATGTAGTTGCAGCCGTATTAATAATCATAAAATGCCAATGTATTTAACTTAGTCAATTGCTTATTTCTACGAAATAATCAGCGACATTCACGTTGTACGTGCATCGAGTCTTCCAACACATTATATATGTTGAAATACACGTACATTGCGTCGAGCATCGAGCAAGGGTTTCTCATTATGTGGTCTGCTGGCTACGTGTATTTAACTGAAGTCATTGCATCCACTCTCGTAGTATCAGGTTTATGCTGTTGGTTGGCGGTCGGTTTACTGGGACGACGTCCTTGCCAAGAGCGCGGAGCGCATATACAAGTACAGTATGATACATAATAAATAATTATGTATGAGCTTGCGAATTAAAAATTGTAATAGATAAATTAGTTTTAGAATTTGAAACTTAAAATACAAACTGGATTTTAAATAATGCGGTTTAATACAAATTATTTTTAAGTAGGTATGTGGTCGTTATTTTAAGCGAAGCAATGCTTCCCTTGCTACCATGGACCGCACGCCACTATGCTAAACCTATCTTCATGTATACAAATACATACACATACATCTATGTACACATATTTATAAAAGTTAAGATTCAATATTGCTATCGAAAGTTTAGAAGTAAACACATAAAATAAACAAACAAAAACCATTTAGTGGACTTATCTGGCACTTGGTCCTTGTCTTTAGCTTCTTTGGGCCCTAAAGTGAGTGTTGATTCAGTTAATGCCAATTCTGTAAATCAGCTGGAAATACCTCCATTCCCTGTTCTACCTATAATTTCTGAATAGGAACGTTGGAGAAACTCAATGATAGATACAGCTACGGAAGACAATACGTAAAGCAGAAAACACCATAAACCAGTATGTGAGGTTTCTTTTCGATAAAATACCAGAGAATTTCCACTGAACTTTTATATCCCAAATAATTAATATAGAATTTAATTCAGAATAACACGGTTCTTTACATTCTCTTTTTGAAAGTAAAGTTGTGTCAATATCCAGCTTCTAGCTGCAGTCAACTTTTTTAAGAGTTTTTTGATCGTAACCTTATTGTTCAGTCACAGGAAAACACAATTTTATATGAACATAAATTTCTTGAGTTGAAAAGATATTTTAATATTTGCCAAACAACAAAAACTTGTTGGAATTTGATAAGTGAAAAGAGAGATGTTAATATTTCCTTTAAAAATAAATTTTATTAATTTCAGAAATTATATCTGGGAGAAAGAGAGAATGAAAAAGATGACACTACACACTGAAGAGTGAAATAGAAAAACATGGCTAGTCATAAGAGAGAAGGAGTCAGTACATATCTAAGGGCAATTGCCATTATGGAAAATGTATACAGAAAATAAAATTTATTTGTTTACTGTTTTGGACAAGGAAATTAGATGAAGAGGGTTGTTTATTTGTATTAACCTTAAACTACAAGAAAAGTCAAGGTATAAATAACGCCTTACCAAGGTTCTACAAGTGTGCATTACAAACAAACTGTTTATTTACCAAAACATGCAAACTATAAGCTACAAAGTTTTGACAAATGAGTGTTAGGCCCATTTAACTAACTATAATTTTCACCACTGAAGTTAACAAGATGTTAAGAAAAATACAAAGAGACGTTTAGAATCGTCTCACACTTTACTTTTATATAAGCTAATTATCACATAATTACTTAACGTATAATCTGATACTTATTGAAATTACATCTCAGTTTATATTCAAACAATTATTAAGATCTACAACAAATAAACAATATGCGTTCTGTGAGAAACTCACCCATAACTCCAGAAAACAATGATCATAACACTAATTCTACTGCACCAAGTACGGTTAACGACACAATGCTAATAAGTTCTTTATGGTAAACTAGATGATTTATAAGTACGTCGCCGAAAACGTTCCTTTGAATCAGTGCTCAAGTTTCTAAATAAATACAGTATGAATATTGCGGTGCCCCTGAATCTAAGAGAGATATGTTGTAATTTTACGGAGCGTGTCTTCGAAATGCTATCCAGTAAACTATTTTAAACGCGCATCGCTCAACTACGCACTTTAATTTTAATTGGACAATACTCTTACTAATGAAACTTTTCCACATTATAATGTGTCTGTTAAATACGTATAGAGTGTTTTCATCCACCTTTGCCGTCCAGTATCAGGGAAATGATACTCGAAAAGAACCGTGTGCGTAGACTAGCTCAAGGCACCGGAAACCCCACCGACAAACGAGACGCAAACAGACTCATCAAACAAGTACGATCCGCCCTACAAGAACTCCGCAACAATCGTTGGGAGGAGCGCCTACAAACCCTGTCTACCCAAGACAATCCCGTCTGGCAAATGGAAAAAGCCCTTCGCACCCAAAAAGTTCCGATATTCCCGCTTCACGGCCGTAACGGTGTCGTATACACGGATGCGGAGAAAGCTACTGCATTCGCAGATCATCTGGAGTTGCAACTCAGCCCTAATTATAACAACGTTGATCTGTCGTACGTAGCAAGAGCGCACCGCTACGTCAGGAGTGCGCTTCGCGCCACCCCAGACACAACTATCGAGCCCACAACTTTCGAAGAAGTTTCCCAAATAATCAAATCATTAAAAAATAGGAAAGATCCGGGATACGATGGAATTTCCAACGTAGCCCTAAAAAACCTCCCCCGCACAGCCGTGGTATTCCTAGTTACGATTATGAATGCCATGCTGCGATTTTTATTTTCATTTTCATTTCCTTCCATGTGGAAACTTGCCGACATTATCAACATCCCGAAACCCAGCAAAGATCCGCTGTTCCCTCAGAACTACAGGCCGATTAGCCTACTACCAGTCATCGGCAAAATCGCCGAAAAACTGATTCAGAAAAGGCTAGCTTCTTTCACCTCAGAAAATCATATCCTCTTGGATGAGCAATTCGGTTTCAGACACCAGCACTCTACCACAGACCAAGTCCTTCGTGTGGTGGAAAACATCACCGAAGGATTTAATAAAAACAAGTCAACTGGTGCAATATTTCTTGACATTGCTCAAGCCTTCGATTGGGTTTGGCATGCGGGCCTCCGAAACAAACTTTTATCATTTAATTATCCTCTCCCTCTGATTCTGCTAATCAGGTCATACCAACAACAGAGGAAGTACCAGGTCAAACATCTGGGAGTCAGATCTAGAAATTACCCAGCCACGGCTGGTCTCCCGCAGGGTTTGACTATCTCCCCTCTGCTGTGCAATATATTTGTCGCAGTCATTCCGACAGCCCCCCTAAACGTGACATACGCACTGTACGCAGACGACACTACCATCCACAGCAGCTCCACTCAGCCGAGGATAATAACCGAACGACTTCAGATGGCCGTAGCCGAGCTGCAATCATGGTATATGAAATCCCTTCTAGCCATAAACTCCGATACATGCTCAGCTATCCTATTTTCCAAGAGGAGACACACACACCTCACGAACACGTTTCATTAGACAACTGTCTAATTCCCTGGCAAGATTCCGCCAAATACCTCGGAGTTTTCCTCGGCAAACACTTAACATGCCCCCCCCCCCATGTCGATCACGCCCGAAAAAAAAAAGCCTTGATGTTCATCTCGAAGCTGTTCCCACTTCTAAATAGAAATTCCAAATTGTCCATGAACAACAAGTTGCGCATGTACAAAGTTATTATCCGGCCAGCCTTGGCCAATGCAGTTGCGCGGCCGCAACACACATCAAGACCCTTCAAATCATCCAGAACAAAATTCTGAGAATGGTTACTGGAGCGCCATGGTTTGTCCGAAACAGTCAGATTCACTCTGATCTGGAAATGCCTTCGATACTTGAGTTTATAACTCAACTATCCACAACTCAGTTCACAAAAGCCGCTTCTCACCCAAATGCTCTTCTCCGTAGTGCCACCCACTACGACGAGCAACTTCCACATAAGCATAAGCGACCAAAGCTTATACTTACCCGCTAACGCCCCCGCGACAAAAACAGAATGGAAACATTCATACCCAAAAAGTCATTGTGTGTAGTCTTTCCGACGGAGGTATGGAATAATGTCCGGTACTCTCAGGGAGGGGGTTTTAGTGAGTACAGTCTCACAGTACCTCGATATCCCACGGCACCTGCGGGGCCGTGAATGGGGTCTGCATGAGCATTTCCTTCTCCTGTATCAAAAAAAAAATGTTTTCATAATAAAATGACCTTGTGACCAGGGTTAGAAAATATATTCATTACAAGCTTTTACGAGATATTTGATCAATCGTGTAGTAAAGTGCTGTATATTCTCTAAGCCAAGTATAAAACTATTGCAGAAGAGATAAAAGTTTAACATCTTAAAATAACTAAATCGCAAATAGGACTTTTCTTAGGGGCGACAGTAGCATAATCTGCAAATAATGCAAAGGACTTGGCTTCGAAGAGAAAATATTCATTATAGTTAGGTACTTGTTAAAAATAACTTATTTATGAGAAATATTCTAGGAATTTGCATTCTAAATTCCAACAACACACAAATCCCAACAAACGTTCATACGTATACGTCCACAAAAGAAAGGAGTTAGAAAAGAATCTGACAAGACATATATGTTCATCTCATGTTATGCAAGGAAGTCGTTATTTGGCTTTACGGCAGAGGCAATGTCAAATAAATCTAGGAAACGAGCCCACTCGCTACACTCAAGAATGTTTTTCTGTGAGAACTCTCTCATATACTACCTGTTGAGTTTGACTTTCTTGGACAAGGAGAGCCCCCAACTCGTTCTTTATGACACGCAATTTTATTCATCGCAAACGATAGAAGTTTGCAACTTGTTTGATGTAAATGAAGCGAATGCCCGTATTAGATGTTTGACGTCCCCACTCGGCATTAAATATGTCCCTTACGATCAATATTTTAAGTTATTAAGTGTGTCTGCAAGTTTGAGCCCGTTCTAATTATTATTTAATTCATTATCGAGACCAGTTTATAATCTTAACCCGTTCTGATGAAATTCGGTTTGTGCAACCATCTCTCTTAATAACTACAGCAGTTGATAGAAATGGTAAAAAAATATTACTGAGTGTCAATGTTTGCAAAAAGAAATATATATATATATATATATATATATATATATATATATATATATATATATATATATATATAAGATGAGCATGGATTTATCCTAGATCTTGAGATTGCGTATCAATTTAGTAAATATTTTTCAAGTGTAGGAAAATATTTGGCAAGCAGGATATCTGTCTCCGATAAGTTGGTGTCGTCTGCGCGGGTGAGCCAGTCTTTGGTGATGTTGCGAACAAAAGAGGGTGAGATTAAATTAATTGTGAAGACACTTAAGGACCACAATGCACCCGGGTACGACGGAATAAGGGCAGATACACTGAAGGAAATACTAGATTACTCCTCTTACTTTTATTATAAATCGGTGTATAGACGATGGCATATTCCCTAGAGCTTTTAGATGGGTGTTATCAAACCTTTATTTAAGAAAGGCGATGTGTTGGATACCGCTAACTATAGACCGATATCACTGATTTCCAATATTGCTTAAGTCGTTGAGTGTCTCCTGAAAAAACGCTTCGATAGTTATCTAAATAAATATGGAACATTATCTGAGAGGCAGTATGGCTTCAGGACAAAAACATCTACTCAGGATGCCATAATTTAACTGACGTGTAATATTTGTCAGAATCTGGATAACACCAGACCATCATTGTGTGTCTTGGTGGACCTAAAAAAAAGCATTCGATACGGTTGACCACGCAAGATTCCTTGAAATATTGGAGACAATGGGGTTTAAAAGGAGACAACAACAGCTATTGCAGAGCTATTTGTCTGACAGCTATCAGGTAGTGTGTGTGAATGGTGTTCTGAGTGATGTGGTGAAAGTGAACTGTGGTGTTCCGCAAGGAGCCATTCTAGGACCCTTATTATTTAATATTTATATAAACGAACTTTCTTATGTTAAATCGTTAGGAAAGATAGTTGGATACGCGGATGATGCTGATATAGTTTATAACGCAGCTTCATGGAATATACTCAAATCTACAGTTGAATCAGATTTTCGAAAAATCCTGGAATGGTTTAAAAACCGATTGTTAACTGTAAATGCGGGAAGACGTATACCATTTTCATGTTACGAAAGAAACTTACCAACTTTTACCACCTTGGAAGTATGTGATGGCATGAAGATAAAGAATGTGAAGCATGCAATGTATTTAGGTGTTACTATAGATTCACACATGAAATGGGAGCACCACATTTTAAATGTAACTAAGAAGATTTGCTCTATGATGGTAAAATTTAGAGTATTGAAAGAGATGCTACACATCAAACACCTGAGGACTCTATATTAAATAATAAGGGCCCGATTTTAATTAAATTTGATAGGTACCTTCCTTCCTTTGGTAAGCGGTTTGGATGGGTTTGTTAGGCAGGAAAATGTGACAAGGTTTCCCGGGAAAATTTTGGAGTTTCTTTCGGAAAATTTTTGTATCAGCCAAAATAACAAAGCTCAACCAAATTTTAATACACGTGTCTACTAGCAAACTTACCCTAGATGCGAAACTTCAGATCTCTAAGTTTAAAGAAAAAAAAACTTATATGCATTTCAAGAAAACATTTTGGGTGCACTGGTGACCCGACGAAAACACAAGAACAAAACATTTTGCGTTGTTAACAAAACCAATTGAATATTACGTACAAAGGTTAACTTTTCTAGATGTAAAAAAGTCCAGAAATAGTAAAAAGAATATTGTGAAAATCTCGTTATTTTTCTTCTTAAAACGCCGCGTCAAAGGTTGCAATTTTCAGACAAATAACCTGAGACAAATACGGATTATGTAGAAAAAATATCGCAATGTGTGTGTTTTACAAAGTCTTAAGTTTCAGCTTCACCCACCACTGTCTTTTATTTTACTAAAGTATTTTCGGAAAATCTATTTCAAATAAACCCCCTTTGTGTCGCTTTGGCAGTAGTTTCAACTATAGAGTGTATGGTTTAATAGTCTATAATTTTATCAAATTTGCGTAGAAAAAATTCGTTATTTAGAAGACAGTGACTTATGGATTTTGAAAATATTTTTTTAATGAGCGCGTACATAAAGTACGTAAAGTACAACTCCTAAAACCCATTTACAGGGTCAGTTTCAGGTTTTGTCTGTTTACACATATACAGGGTGGCGCATTTCTATGGTAAAACTCAATATATCCGTTATTATACAAAATTTGAGAAAAATTTTATACGCTAATTATAGGGGGTCTTTAGCTGCGTATTATATACCTATCTTGACAATCACATCATGGCTCATAAGACGTTGGTGATAGACACTTTCTTTATAATAGAATGCCTCTTATGTTGTTGCACTTTTGCATTTTCCACCAAATTATTATGCGTGTTTGTAGGAAAAAATTGAGACCGTTAATCGTTTTTAGGTTATTTTAATTGTTTAGGAACTTTTCCCGTTTTGGACACATATCACAAGTACATATCACAAACTGTGATATGGCGTTTTTACCAATAGATAGCGGAGTACAATGGAAATGACGCATTTAGAGACCTTTGTGGTTTGTATTACTCGTCGAAAAAAAAAACGAGCTGCCCCACACAGGCGCTCTGAAATAGTGGCTGAATTTGAAAAGTTTTCACAGATTTTTTTAGAGTTTCAGTAGAAATCAGTTTTTGTAGGATTTTGTCAAATGTTGGTAATTACTAATAAATTTTTAGCAAGTTATTGTAAAAAAAGTTGTCAAATTTTTGGAAAAAATATAGTTTAATGTAACATTACTAAAGGCAATGTTTGTAAAAGAAAAATGGAAAGGTTTTGTAAAAGAAGTTTGCAAAATTTCATAATGTTTTTTTCATTTTTGGTCATAGAGCTGTGAATAGTTATATCTTGGCAGGTGTGAATAGCTTGAAAAGGTTCGTTGGCCTGGAAAATCACACCAGTTTTTTCTGGAACCTTTTAGGTTTATTTTAGGAGAATGTTAATACTGTTTGAAACAACAAAGTTATTTTTATTATATATGGTACATTGTTACTACTATATAGGCTATGCTGCTAACCAAATGTCCTTCTTTTAAAAACAATACATGCTTGCCATTAAAAACATTTTTACCAAATTCACTACCATAAGGCACCTGCTATCCAGACTTCTGTAATCCCAAAAGACCTTGCGTCCTTGACAACTGTTAGCTAATATATATATATATATATATATATATATATATATATATATATATATATATATATATATATATATATATATATATATATATATATATATATATATATAATCTACCCATTCCACCTCAGAGTTTTCAATAATTAGGTTGTTACTAGTGACGAGGTTTGTCATAAATTTTGTTTTTCCGATGTGGAATGGGTAGATACATACTCATATTTGGGCCACGAGATAAGCATATCCAAAGCCAACCAAACATGTGAGATAAACAGAAAAGTTATACTCTCCTGGGCGGCTTACGGCAAACTTGGAGACGTTTTCAGAGGCGACCTTCCAATATGCTTGAAAAGAAAAGTTTTCAACCAATGTGTTCTACCGGTTATGACCTACGGCGTCGAAACACTAACCCTTACTAACGCTTCTGCTGAGAAACTACAAGTAGCACAGCGCAAAATGGAGAGGTTGATGCTTGGCGTTTCGTTACGTGACCACATTAGAAATGAAGAATTACTCAGAAGAACAGGAGTGACTGATGTGGTCGTACATGTGGCAAAACTCAAATGGAAGTGGAAGGGACATGTGGCTTGCATGCAGGATGACAGGTGGACGATTACTTGAATGGAGACCCAAATCCAGTAAAAGAGACAGAGGAAGACCACCAACTCGCTGGACAGACGACATAAAAAAATTACAAAAAACTGGATTCGTAGCGCCCAAGACAGAAAAGAATGAACTCAACTTGATGATGATGATTATATATATATATATATATATATATATATATATATATATATATATATATATATATATATATATAAGAGTATGTGGCTAGCGGAGCCTGTTTTCCGAAGCAATTCACAACACACACATATCGATCTCCGTGTATTTTATTTAACATAATCCTCCATAGTTATGCTCTTTTTAACAAAAAGGAACACCATTTCCGACTTTTTCCAAATTCTGTTGAATTTTATTTAGGAAAATCTTGCATTAAAATTATTCAACGAAACCGATTTTGGCACATTGTACCTGTAGCTTAATAATAATCATAATTCATTTGCTGCTTGCAATTTTACAGCACCAAATACATCAAGCTACAGCTTGTATATGCATACAAAATATAATTTGCTTAATAGTTTTTTTAATGCTGAAATGGCAGAAATTCATCTTGAAAAGTCACATCTAGAATTTTGTTCTTGATCCAATTTTTATTTTTATCTCATGGTTTAATCCAATGATTATAGAACAGAGAATTTATCACGTCGTTAATTGTGCTTTCTTTAACAATCTTCAAATGTTTCAGTTTGGAAATCACTAAAAAGATATTTTTGGAGCATTGTCGCTCATACACGTATTTCTATGTTTCAGAGTAGGCTGTAACACACAAAATGGAGGAAATTTTCTGTAAGTATTTTAGCTTTTATTAAAGTTATTAATAATTCGTCGCGATACGTGATCTAACACCTCGGAGGCAAAACTACTTTATGCTATGACATTATCCACATATCGCTGTCACAGCTCACTTTATGTGGTATATGCGAATAGAACGTGTTCTCAGTCAGTGTACGATAATGGAATTCACCTTATCTCTTCTCAAATATTATTGTAGTGAGCTGAGATCTACCTTCAGATTCGAGTCAACTCACAAATCTCTGTTGCGCCCCTATTATACACATGTTCTTACCACATGCGTGCTCAAAGCCCTCTGACAGGATTTAATTAATAGAGCAGGCATCATATTGATTTACACGCTGTTCTGGTGCAAGAATATGCCTTTCATTGTCTACGTTATACTACAATTGCTCATTCAAAGTCATATAATACAATTAGGCTTTCATAGGGCTAAGCTGGTGAGTATATTCACCCGATAAACAAGATACACGAGAGCGGAAGTACCTACGTAGGTAATATGATGCTAAAAATATTATGAGAGTTTATTTATTACATTACAGACACACTCTTAGCATAGAGACGTTTACGTCAGAGCCATATTGAACGATTTAATGTCAAACATTCATTTAGATCAGTAAAAAACTGGGGTCCTTTATGTTTTATGTAGGTCTATTTAGGTTCTCTCCTACGTAAGACATGTCACTTAATATTTATTTATTTGAACATCTCTCTCTATCTCTCTATCTATCTATCTATCTATCTATATATATATATATATATATATATATATATATATATATATATATATATATATATATATATATATATATATATATAATGCTGGATTTAATGATAATAATTTTACGTTTTGTTGTGGAGTTTTTTATGCCTCACGATTTGGTGTCAATACATATGATTTTACTCTCGTCCTAATGTGCGTGTAATTTGTGTATATTTTAATTTTGTGTAGATATTTATGTAATTTTTGTGTTTAAGTGTGGTATTTGTAAAGTTTTAGACCCAAATATTTGTATACTTGATATTATAAAGCATAAATTATGTAATATATTTACGAAATTCAAATCTAAACTTGCTGGGCGCCTTTAAGAGTCTTTATTTATAATATTTATATTGACTATTTGATTATTGGATTCACTATATTATTTAATTTATCTCATTAATCAAAATCTGATGCTTTTAGAACACTCATATGTATATGTAAGTAAAATTTTGTAAACTTTTGAGAATTGTATCCAGTATTAAAATAAATGTATGTTTATATGAGTATTTGAATAAATTTACCTTTGATTTATCTTATTTGCTTCTTGCTTGTCCACGGCTATAGATTGAGTCCTCTCTGCAGGTCTGTAGTGGGTTGCAATTGAAAATTCTTACCTTTAGTCCCTTTTCAAACCTACATTTTTTTTTGTCAAATTGATTAAAGGAAAATTAAAGGCTTTATACTACCAGACAGACTGATTTATTCTCAAACCCTTACGCGTTTCGACACATTAACGTGCCATCTTCAGGGGTTTAGACCTAGAATGTAAAAAGGTGGTTGTCAGAAACAATGTTTCTGGTAGGCCTACCGTGCGAGTGGCTAACACTGCAGCTACAGAAAGAATACACAGTACAGCAAAGGCAAACGTCAAATGCAGATCAGTCGTTTATCAAGTGCTTCTTTTGGTGCCAAGTTCAAGAATAACCTTCTGTTCACATATAGAAAAAATCCTGAGTGAATAGACTTCCATTTGCAGAAACCTGACTGGAACCTTCAGTGGTAGTGCTTCAAATGACGTATGATCGATTCCGACCATAGAGCAAATATCGGCTGTTTTCTTTGGTTCTCTCTCCGCGCCGTTGACATCCCTCCGCCACCCGTGGTTTCGTATTTTGCTTCTGGCTGTCATGTCACCTGCCACTTGTCACTTGTCACATTCGGTTTGAAATTCTTGAGTTGATCCATGTGACACCATTTTGTTCGTTTATTAAGAAATTCGACTAAAAAACAAGCGTCTTTTCCATTCATCCTCTGGTTTTCTTCAAGTCTTATGATGTTCCTGTTTTCCTGGTTTTCGCAGTTTTCGTTTGGTATACTGAGGACAATAGATGAAAAGCCAAACCTTGGCAACTTTTCATACAGCATCTTTCTGTAATTAAAACAGGAAATTTGTAAGTATTAGCCCAGATGTGACATCCATGTACGTCTTTTCTTTTCTTTCTTTCTGAATTTAACATGTTCAGATGTTCTCGGGGAGTTATGCTCGGCTGTGTAGCCTGCTTTGCTTTTTATGTTTGTGCTTGTCAGTAGCTTTTATGTAGTGACTAGTTTAAAATTAACTTATTGCTTATGACTCCATTAGAGTGCTGTTCATGTTTGTGGGGCCCCAGTCCCGTTTTTAAGCTTTAAATCTTAATTTGTACTTTTTATGAGACTTTTATAGAAGTGTTTTATAACTCCTGACACTAATGCCAGTTTAAATGTTTGCATGACTGTTAGGACTGATCTGCATTTGAGGTTTGCCTTTGCTGTACTTTGTATTCTTTCTGTAGCTGCAGTGTTAGTCACTCGCACGGTAGGCCTACCAGAAACATAATTTCTGACAACCACCTTTTTACATTCTAGGTCTAAACCCCTGAAGATGGCACGTTAATGTGTCGAAACGCGTAGAGTTTTGAGAATAAATCAGTCTGTCTGGTAGTATAAAGCCTTTAATTTTCCTTTAACCATGTCAAACCCAGACGTTATGACGTTCAGAAATAATACTTTTTTCAAATTATGTACCTTGTTAGGCAATGAGTTATGCAATGTAACAATCATTTAAAAACCTTAAAACTTTTATACTCATACCTGTTTGTATAAATGCAAACAACTGACAACAACATTAATTAATCTTGCATAACAATTTATTTTGATTTGACATTTATTTACTTACTGGATCTTTCTAACAATTATAGCTATTGGCCATTAAATTTACAAGTCTCTGTTAATTTTAGTTTGCTTTCGAAATGACTATTGTTTATATTTACCGCGATATTTGTCTTCTACAAACTATTAGTTTCTCACAAGATTCAAGTTCCTGTTGCTATGACAACCGTATTAGGCAAAATGGACGATATTTTCAATTTAATATTCTGACTAGTGCAGAATAGCGATATCTACAGAGATTTATACGAGACTCCTTGTTCTACCATACTAAAATCTATTTCTACAGAATTTTAGCTACGTGAAATTACATTTCAATATTTATTGCTGTTCTAATTGAGAATGTGTTATTGCTTTAAGGTTATTTCGATCAGTAGTTACGATAATTATGTTAAAATGTTACTATGTTGATAAATACCTTCAATGGCAAGTAGAGTTACTTCAGCTATGTATAGTTTCGGTCACAATTTACTATCTGGGCTTATTTGTTGGTTATAAAAACATGTGCACAAGAAACTGTGGGTATACACTGTTGTTTTTATCACTATACTGGATTGTTTTATCAATGTTTTTTTTTTCATTTTAACACTAATGATGCTTGTCAAGCTGGTGTTACCTTCGTTCTCTACAGTCAGCAACTTCTTGTCGAAGGTGCCGGATATGAAAAACTCTATTCTCAACCAATTATATGTGTGTTCTTCTAAAACTCGCAGTTTGTTTTTATTTGTTACAATGGTTGCTGTTAATTCACAATCTTAGTCAAAACAATCACTTCCTTTAATGTTCATGAATTTAAAAGAAAAACACTGAGTTAATCGGTAGGTACAATAACAGTGTTCATATACCCGCTAAATCAAATTTTAACTGTCTCTGTTTACATTCTATCTAACCTAATATTTGAATTTTCTTATATCAATTGTTGATTATTTTCACATTAAATTCACAATACCTTAATTGTCTCTGTTTATATTATATCTAACCTACACTTTTATTAGCAAATTCAATATCAATACCTGCATTAGGCTTCTTACCAGCGTAATATGTATATATATATATATATATATATATATATATATATATATATATATATATATATATATATATATATATATATATATATATATATAATATTTAAAAAATATATTTTCTTTGAAATCACAATCGTTTTTTCGACTTATTCGAAAAGTCGTGTGGAAAATACAATTTTCATTGCTCTACAAAAATATCAATTGTAGCTTTATAACGACTTTTATTGTGTCAATTGTCTGAGAAATTCGTCTCAGAAAGCGAGCCGATCAAAATGTGAGGTCAAACTCGACGAAACTTATACCGGGTGTTCAGCAATTTATGTTTTTCCAGAAGAAGTTTAAAGTTTAAAAAATGGCTTCTTTCAAACAGAACAGCCTGTATTTGTCTTCACATTCAAATAGATCAGACACTGACCTATGACTTTTATTAGACATTCCCTATAGCAATAATCTACGGTTTCACAAATGTTACTACTTTTTCATAATGCGATAGTTAGACATGACCAGATTTTAAAAGTAGGCGCCACATCTACCTAAATGTACAATAATCCATAGTTAATTTCGCAAATATAATGTATTATGGAGTATTCAATAGAAAACTAAAATGCTTATTACTAACCATTGAACAAATAAATCTAATAGTACAATAAATATTACCATACAATACTATAAAAATAGTTAGAACATATATATCAACAAACAACAAACTTTTTCAACTCATCAAAAATCTATTTTAGGTGTTCGAAATGTCCTTCTACCTAAATACACATACACCTTTGTATCTCATTTATACGTTCCTGGTAAACTTTTTCCAACATTTCCGGTGTCATCTTCTAGAATGCAGTCCTAATTTTAAGTTTCGGGTCCTCTGTGTCCATCGTTTTATAATAAACTTCTTTATGAATCTTCACATAAAGAAAACAAGGCATATTAAATCTGGTGATCTTGCTGGCAACTGGATCACCCCACTTCTTCTTCACCTGAAGAAAAGGAATTAGAAACTTAATGTGTTGCTTTGTTGTAACATCTTAGATTCAATATTTTAAAAACGTGTTTATGTACCTAGATGGTTTACATCACAATTTTAATGTTGGAGTATTAAATGCGGGCTTTAATGCTATTCAAAATAGTCTTTCATAGAAAAATTTTGTGAACTAATTGTGTCGCACGAAATCAATAGTCGAGTTCAGAATATTACTACTAAATCGAGTGAACAAAAAAACTGAATTTGAAATAAAATTTCTACTGCAATATCACTTTGCAAATGCATCAGATTATCTTGCAAAAATGATAGATACCTTTAACCAGTCAGGTTTCCATCGTAAAAATATGGCCCTATAAGATAGAGGTCACGTCTTCCGGCCCAAGCGTTCAGTTTATATCGATGTTGGTAGTCTATTGCTTTTAATATTCTGAGATACCTAAGTGAAGATTGGAACCTGTGATAAGCACTGATAAGTACACTTGGAGAACCCAAATCACCAGAACACATTTTAAAAGACCCGACTATCATTTCACTAACCAAGTTAGCGTCATCAGAGGATGAAACATTTTAAATGTAGGATGAAACATTCTAAATTTGGAATGTTTCATCCTATGATGACGCTAACTTGGTTAGTGAAACGATCGTCAAGTCTTTTAAAATGTGTTGTAGTGATTTGGGTTCTCCAAGTGTACTTATCTGGGATACCTGTCAGTATTGTGATAAACGTTTTTTTTTTGTTGCTCTGACCGTCTTCCAAAATGGTGACTCATCCGAGAATAAAACATTATCAAAAAAGTGCTCCCTCATTTTATTCATAGCCCACTTACAAAATTGAAGTCAAGCTTGATGATTTCTGTATGTCAAAGCTTGGTGATGAATGAGACGATAGGGGTGGAATTTGCTCTCCTCCATGACCTTTTTCACCAAAGTTCTCAATGCCTCTAACACTGATACTAGGATTTTTTATCACATTATACAAAACATTTATTACAGTATTCTCGTTACTGCTCTCATGAAGTCGACTTGTTTTCTCATACAGAACACTTTCAGTACAGTCCAACCTCTTCTTCAATCTCCAAAAACATTCTCCAAGGCGGTAAAAGTTGCGTGACAAATACGTGAGGCTAATAAACAATTACGTTTTCTCTCGTCCAGACAGTACATCATGTTCTTTAGCTCAGTTTGGGAGTAATTCATCTTATACTCTTACTTCGATAAGATTAACAATGCACATAGCAGGACGTTGTGACACATTCTGACACATCGTGGAAAATTAGATTACTCGCTAATGTCAGAAATCTCCTACAACGCCTAACTCATGGAATCCGGCGACGTCTAACTATCGTATTATAAGAAAGTCTGGACTCAACAAGTGGGTGATGGAAGTGGATTTTCATAAAAATCTTTTTAATAGCAAATATGTCCCTCTAATGCAAGCAGGCATCGATATGGTTACCGGTATAACCAATATAGTAGAAACAATGTAGCATATTTTATCAAAATAACTTTTTTTTTGAAAATGTACAAAATTTTTCCGAAAACAAACTTACACTGTTTCCTAGAAAACTGCTTTCCTAGCCAAAAAACCTTGGGTTAATAGAAAATTGAGTTATTGAAATTTGAAGCATTTAATGAAAATTCGCTACCAAAACGTACTTACTGCGTCTCGATTTTTTTTCTTACAAACATGCATCACATTTTGATAAAAAATGCAAAAATGCAATAATATAAGGGTGTTCCAAAAAAAATAGTAGGTATCACCAACGACTTATGGGCCACCCTGTGCCTGTCAAGATAATTTCATAAGATGCAGCTCAAACCACCCTATAATTAACGTATACAACTTATTCTCGTATCCTGTATAATAAAAATTATATTGAGCTTTACCATATAAATGCTCCACCCTGTATATATGTAAACAGATCAGAATTGAAACTAAACCTGGATATGGATTCTAAGGGGTCTAGTTTGCGCTCATTTGAAGAAATATGTTTAAAATTCAAAAATCACGGTCTCCTAATTAACGAATTTTTTCTATGAAAATTAGCTAAAAATTATAGACCGTTAAACCAAAAACTTAACAAAACTACCGCCAAAGCATCAGAGAAGAGGTCTATTTGAAATACAACTTCTGGAAATATTTTAGTAAAATGAAGGAAAATAACGGTTGAAAAGGGTTTACAGATCACTCTTCATGCGACATTTCCTTTACATAATCCGTATTTGTTTCAGGATCTTTGCCTAAATCTTGCCAATTTTGACGTTTCAAATCGTAAGTTTGACGTTTTGAGGAAAACCCTAATTTTGTTTCTTTAAATGCCCTTAACTGTTTATCTTTAAACTTGCAGACCTAAATTTTGGTACATGGTTCACTCTTTATAATGAAAATACGCGTACCAAATTTGGCTGCCCTTATTTGGTTATTTCTGGAGATATATTTTTTTTCTGAAAGGAAACAGAAAATTTTTCGGGAAAACCTCGGCTAACAAGATTTTCTAAGGCACTTGCGCAAGGAAGATACCCAAAAAATATTATCAAAATCGGCCCATCATTTTTTGAGTTATCGGTGTGATACCCATACCCAGGGTACATATATATATATATATATATATATATATATATATATATATATATATATATATATATATATATATATATATATATATATATATATACATATATATGTATGTATGTATGTACCTTGGGTATGAGTTCTAGGGGGCTTAGTTCGCGCGCATTGAAGACTTTCGGGATCCCCTCATTAGTAAATTATTTCAACAAAATTCAATAAAAGTCGTTATCTTCATGATTTTTTTTCCGGAAAAAATTCAAAATTTTAAAACTCGATTATATATATATATATATATATATATATATATATATATATATATATATATATATATATATATATATATATATATATATATATATATAATTGTATTTTCGCACGGCTTTTCGAATAACTAACAAACTATTGGGATTTGAATGAAAATGTTTATGGCAGCTTCTCTCTTAAGTTTTTCTATATCTACCAAAATAAGCGAGATATCGTCCACCCCCACGTTAGGTGGACACCCGTATATATATATATATATATATATATATATATATATATATATATATATATATATATATATATATATATATATATATATTTCTGATCGCCTATTAGTTACTGTTTTTCCTCTAGAGACAAACCGAGTAATTTATGTTTCTTGAATATATATATATATATATATATATATATATATATATATATATATATATATATATATATATATATATAACACAAACTTGTACTTATATACCATCTTACTATAAAAATCACGCGCGCACCAACCGACCAATACTGACTCGCATAAGCGGATTTCAAACCGCTTATGGGGGACGATATAAACTGTGTAGAGAAAACAACAACCTTCGCACGGCCTGCAGTAGTACTTACAGAGAGTATAGACACAGTAGACAGTAAGAAATAAGCAGTCCGCACCCTCGACTGTCGGATTTGGACGCTTATATCTGTCGCATATTATGCAGCATCCGTCTGGCGTTTACGACATTACCAAACTCAATAAATATTCCCATTATTTACCTACCTAACTAGATTCAAACTTAATGAAAGAAATAATGTAATTTCAAAAGAAAAATGCGATTCAAAAGGAAAAAAGTTCGAGACGCAGCAAGTGCGTGATGGTAGTTAATTTTTATTAAATGTTTGAAATTTGAATAACTCAATTTTCTATAAAGTTAGAAAGTTGAATTTTGGCATGTCGTAAGAACTTTCCTAAGGCAACGTATTTATCACATTTCATTAGAACAACTTTGTAATTTTCGGAGAAAAATTTTTTTTCGAAAAAAAACTCAAAATTTTAATAACTCAATTTTTTTTAAACTAAAAAGTTGAATTTTGGTGGGTGGGAAGGTCTTTGCAAATGCAACATATCCATGAAATTGCATTAAAATAACTTTGTAATTTTCGGAGAAAAAATTTTTTTTGAAAGAAAACTTAAAATTTTTCCGCAAACCTTGTTGCCTTTTCCTGACTAACGAACTCATCCAAGTCATTAATAAAAGAAAGGCATTTACCGAGTTTCATCGAAATTGGTTAATTATTTTTTGAGTTATCGGTTGGATATATATATATATATATATATATATATATATATATATATATATATATATATATATATATATATATATATATATATATATATATATATATATATATATATATATATATATATATATATATATATATATATATATATATATATATATATATAAATTGAAACTGACCCCAGATATGGCTTCTAGGGGTCCCAGTTCTCGCTCATTTGAAAAAAATGTTGCAAAGTCTCACCATCGATACCTTTCTATTAGTGAATCTATTTTAATAAAAATTCACTAACGCAACTTTACTAGAAAAATATAGGGGAAGCAGTGCTTTGATTGCTTCCATTGACCGTACGCCCCCTCTACTTTACTACCTAAATATGTCCAAAGTTTGTTTATTTCTCATATTCTTAGACAATATTTGAGGAGCACTTACTGAAGCAAACCTTCTGGAATACCTAGCCCAATTGATGAAGTGGGGAAACTACAATTAAATAGAAAGAGCTATGAAGCTACTGGGTCTTGGTTGGCGACATCATTTTTAACACACAATGATGAAATTTCGTTGAGTTTTTTCATCATATATCTTCATGTCAGTCTTTGTCACATTATAATCTTGAAATCCAGATAACATGCAACGTATTTTCAGCCAGTCATCAGTGGCGTAATATTCAATACAAATATATCTTTTGAAATGTAAAAGATTCAACGACAAGCCGCTGAGCTATACAGGTGAAATGTAATTTGATGGGCAGCCTTTGTTAAAGTGAATTTACCTACAACGGAGTCCTTTAAGCGGAATATGTAGGACATTTTACACAATAACACAAGGCCGTTTTCCACTTATCTGATGCTGTAATGTATTTGAATAGTACCTGAAATGTATTCAAGTAAGCTTCAATGATGTAGTTACGTATTAAGTGAACAACTAACACATTTTCACCAAACTATGCATCAAATAATAAGCTTAAAAAACATATGTGCTATAAAATTTTAAAACAAAAGGAAATCCCCTGCACATATTTTATTTACCGAGGTTAATATTGATATTTTTTATTTAACGTCGGTCTATTTCCGCGGGAGCAGTTTAACTTCACTCTCCTGGAAATTTTGCCTTACTATAATGGGGATAGGGATCTGTAACATGCCAAACATCGCATTAACCCGGGGCCGACTAATTGACCCCCCCTCCGAAGGGCGGAACGTGCAGACATTTAGTTTTCTCGAATACAATGCCATAACCTCGGTTGATGTTAATTGTAAAAGTGAAAGTGAAACACTGGGAGTCGAACCTGGTACCCTTCGATTCAGAGGTACACGTCCTTACCTCTGCCCGCCGAGGCTTTTTATATTAATAACTAGAGAAGAGAATTATCGCGGAAAAGATTCGCCAATAAAGATATCTTGATTTGTTTATTTTGAAAAATACCTTGAAGTGAGCGCGAACCAGGCCCCCTAGAACAGAGCAGTCAAATCCGGGGTTAGTTTTATATATATATATATATATATATATATATATATATATATATATATATATATATATATATATATATATATATATATATATATATATATATATATATATATATATTGGAATTTTGCCCCACACTGTAATCACTTTTAAATATACACTTAATTTTTTTGCTGTACTTTCAGTGATTTGTTATTTGGTTACGTGGACTGCAGTTTCGAACCTTCTCGGTTCATCCTCAGCACACTACTGAGTCTAAAATGAGTCAATAGCGTGCTGAGGATGAACCGGGGCGGTTACATTTTATATTTAATTATATTTAATTTAATATTATACATATCAGTTAAACATATAAAGTTACATGAAGTATTTTCCATTGCGGGTAAAAATTAAGAACAGCGGCAACGCAGTTAAGTGCCAGGTACATAGATCCTAGATTGTTTAGTTGACCTGTAATATGAAAGGATGTTGGATGCTTTATTGTGTTATATGAAAGTATTTAATAGAAATTTGTTTTTATCAGGCTATTAGTGTACTAGGGATTTCTCTATACAACTTCCGGAACGGCCTACACAGTATGCTGTACCCACATCTGTTTCTCTCTTGTATTACCTGTTTACAATATAACGCATTTCGTGTATCTTTCTCCGTCTAGAAGAATGTAGTGATACAATGTTCCGTGTATTAAATCTTTCCGATCTTACCTATTTCTCGTTTGACATATATATATATATATATATATATATATATATATATATATATATATATATATATATATATATATATATATATATATATTATGCTAGTGAAATATTGTAACAGTAGAAGTTACTATCCGTGTCCGGTACAGCCACAGTTCGGTAAGATGGCTTGCAGTTGAAGTAAATATATATTACACTATATTTGTCGGTATGACTCATTATTTTAATATATCTTTCCTGTACTATATCCTTCTTTTATGATAAATTCTATGGACTCCAATGCCTGACAGACAGAGTAGGTAGTCATACATCAACCGTAACCAAACTAAATAAATACCAGGCATAAAACATACTACCCGAACCAACAATGGTGAAATCTTGGACGCAATTATAGAAAACGACAGACGACATGAAGTTATAAAGTTGCCAAGTGATTGTTATTTAACTGGGGGATCAATTATTTAAATACACTATATTTGTAGCTTTGTGAATCGCCCCAAATACAGTTTTAGCACAGCATAGATATATAATTCTGTCGCTTAAAAAGTAGAAATGTAAACAAAGTCAAGCCAAGTTTCTATAAAAATGATTTTGAAATAGTTTCTTTTATCCTTAAACTTAGCCATAAGACGTCATATTAGACCGAAACAATCCTTGAATGTGTTTCAATAGCAATTCTACTAATTCTGTAATTAATTGTTACGTATACTTTTCATACGCTACCCCCGGCATGAAGCCCGAGTTAAGTATCATCTAGACAAAACATGAGTTGACGTATTAGCAGATAGCGCATTGGAAGCGTGCTGGACTGCTGGGCATAAGGTTGCATGATCGAGTTCAGCTCGATGAATGTATGTTGATTCACGTTTTATTTTGATGTTTGGAGAAACAACAGTGCACAGATTTCATACGTTTTGAATAAGATCTCATGTTTGTTTAAAACGCCTGAATAAATTTGTCACCTTTGAGTCTGAAATTATAATTTTGTTATTGTTGATATTGAACAACCCGGTTTGATTAAGTTGACTAAAACGAAATAATACTGGCGATTAATAAGGAGAAACTACGTTTATAATTTGGCAGATACTTTACTTCTCTAAATATTAATTAAATTTCCTTCTGTAAACCTTTTGTATAACTTTAATGGAATTTGTAATACAAGTTTATTTTAAAGTGACTTACACTATCTACAGATATAGCAAAATTTTGTTCTTGAGCTTCATAGAAAATTGAGTTTTGGCCATTTTTCTCCAAATGAGTAAGAACACATGATTATATTTTTTTGATAATAGAGAGATATTGATGGCAACACTCGAAACACTCGAAAGAATTCTTCGAATGTGAGCGTACTAGTGTCTCTATAATCGATCTTTCAGGTCTGTGTAAGTTTAAAGTATTAACTTTACTAATATGCTGTATAATAATAGTGTACAATTCTTATACAAATTCGCTACTATAATGCACTTGCTGCGTCTCGAAATTTTTAGTTTTTAAACGAATACCGAAGGAACTAGACTTTTAGTGAATTTTCTTAAAAAAATTCACTAAGGAGGAGATCCCGACTTTCTAATTTTGAAAAAATTTTTCAAATGAGTGCTAATTAGGCCCCCCAGTACACACATCCGGGGTTAGTTTCAATTTTTATATGTTATATATATATATATATATATATATATATATATATATATATATATATATATATATATATATATATATATATATATATGTTTGTGTGTGTGTGCGTGTGTATCACACCGATAACTTAAAAAACAATGGGCCGATTTTCATTAAATTTGGTGAATAAATTCCTTTTGCAAATGGCTTGGATAAGTTCGTTAGCCAGGAAAATCTACCCAGGTTCTCCCGGAAAATGTTGTGTTTTCTTTCGAAAAAAAGTATATGTCCGTAATTAAGTAAGTAAGGGCAACCAAATTTGGTACGAGAGTTTATATCCTTATAGGTAAGTTACCTACCAAAATTTAGCTCTGTAGGTCAAAAGACAAAAAGTTATAGGCATTTAAAGAAAAATAATTTGGGGTTTTCCTCAAAACGTCAAAGTTGCGTTTTAAAACGTCAAAAACGTCAACATTTAGGGAAATAACTTGAATCTAATACCGGCAATGGAAAGAAAATGTCTCAAGAAGAATGTTTTACAAACCCTGAAGTCTTAGTTTCAACCATCAGTGTCCTTCATTTTACTAAAATGTTTCCAGAAAATTCATTTCAAATAGACCCTTTCTCTGATGCTTGGCAGTAGTCTTAGCTATAGAGTTTATCGTTTAATGGTATATCATTTTTGTCGAATTTTCGTAAAAAATCATTGAAGCGCAATATATCCGTTATTATGCAAGTTACGAAAAAAAGTTGTATACATTAATTGTAGGGTGTCTTAAGCTACATCTTAAAAAATATTTCCACAATTACAGGGTGGCCCATAAGTCGTTGGTGATTCAAATGTTCTTTTTTTTTAGTGATTTTTTTAATCGAACACGCCCTATGTTATTGCATTTTTGTATTTTCCATCGAACTATAATACATCTTTGTAAGAAAAAAAATTCGGGACGCAGCAAGTGCGCATTGGTAGCGAATTTTCATTAAATGCTTCAAATTTTGAATCAATTTGCTATTAACCTATAAGGTTGACCAGAAAACCAGTTTTTTCGGGAACAATTTAAGTTTACTTTCGGAAATTTTTGTACATTTTCAAACAATAAAGTTATTTTGATGAAACATGGCACATTGTTTCTAATATATAGATTATACTGGTAACCAAATTTGGTGCTTGCTTTCTTAAAAAAACATATTTGCTATTAAAAACATTTTTATGAAAATTCACTACCATAACGCATTTGCTGCGTCCAGAGTTTTTTTAACTATGAGATTGTTAGGACACTTTTTTTATGAGCAATATAAATATGTCATCATATTTTCCAAGGCGTTCTTGATGCAAGAGTTACAATGTTTAACTTTGATTTTTTTATGAGCGCCATATTGAATTTTTGCATTTTTAAAAAGTCTTTTTTTTTTCTCTGATTACAATCATATATCACACGCTATGGTCACATCTTACCTGCTATCAAAATTTGGAAAAAATCATTTCAACGAAGAGTGCTTTGGAAGGGACGCCATTATTTTGATTAACAATCTAAATATTGACAGTTCAGTAAAACTTTGATATATAGAATTTCTGTACATCGGACCTATAAAATCGATCTTCAAGGTCTGTGTAAGTTTACTACTAACTTTACTAATATTCCGTATAAAAATGGTGTACGATTCTTATGAAAATTCGCTACTACAACGCACTTGCAGCGTCACTAAATTTTAAATTATTTTTTTTTTATAAAAATTAAATATGTAAATTTCAAAGACTTCTTTATCTGCGATCCCCTAAGTCATATAAATAATCATTCACGCTAATGACTTTAACAACTTTATAAATTGGATTGAAAATAATCTGATTTTATTGCCTTTTCAAAAGCTACCCTAAAGTAATCAGTGAAAGTGTTCGGCACGTGGTATTCAAAAGTTTATTTACGGAATTCTGATGAAAAGGAACACACCAGGACTCGAATAAATGCTGGAGGATACCACATTGCTTACATTCAAAGAGAACTTTTACTCGGAAATATAAAGGTAAAATTCCATTTCATAATGGAAACATGTAATCGGAAAAGATACAAATGCGTGCTGATGTAATTATTACTAAAAGAAAACTATTGTTAAAAAAAGTCTGGAGGCCGGGTTTGCGTTATGGTAGTGAATTTTCATAAAAATATTTCAAATTGTGAAAAATTTGTTGAGATCTGAATTTTGATGTTTTTATTTTCTTTATTTCGACAACACACCACTAGGGCTTACAGCCTAAATACTATCGTACCGTGGGTTTTGACAAGTAGGAAAGAGGCAACTTGTTAATTCTGGACTTGGTTTGGAGGTTCGGGAGAGATGGAAAAACATGTGCCGGCAAGGAATGCCACAACTTGGAAGTCCTCGGGACAAAAGAGCGGGCATAACAAGATGTTCTATGTCTGGAGACCTGGGCAGTAAAAGGGTGCATTCGCTCTGTTCCCCTGGTAGATCTGTTGGGGGCAGCAGGTGGGGGAACTATGGACGAAAGCTCCTCTGAGCAGTGCCCGTGCAGATATCTATAAAATAGAGAGAGGTCACCAACGGCACGTCGATGGGCAAGGGATAGCAGCCCCTGGGTGAGTGTAGGGTCACCGATAAGATGTATAGCTCTCTTATGAATGGAGTCCAGGATAGCGAGTGTAGAAGCGGCAGCGGCACCCCAGATGTGGGAGCAGTAGTCGAGGTTTGGCCTTATTTGTGAAGTATATAAGGTATAGAGATTAGCTGGTGAAAAGTATTTGCGAGCCCGAAAGAGGAAGCCTAATTTCCTAGCAGCCTATTCTGCAATTGAAGTGACATGTTGGTGACAATTGAGACTTTGATCCACAGAAATGCCAACAAGTGAAAAGGACTCATTACTTTGGATAACTTGGTTGTTCATTGTGATGGGTCGAGGGCTGGTGTATCTCTTATGAGTAAGACAGCAAGACTGAGTGTTGGTGGGGTTGAATTGTACAACATTTCTACTTCCCCAGTCTAATATTCTTTGGAGTTCCACGGAGACAGAATCCTCCATGAGTCTGCGATCCTCATCTAGTTGGGCTAAAGAGACAGGCTTAGGATATTGTATATTTGAGTGAAGGGTGCTGTCATCCGCGTAACTGTGAACTGGGTTGGATGTGCTAGAGAGGAGGTCATTGATGTGGAGAAGAAACAAAGTAGGGGCTAAAGCTGAACCTTAAGGAACTCCTGCATTAATTGGATATAGTTTAGAGGAATGGCCATCCACGACAACAGAAATGCTCCGGTTGGAGAGGAAATTTGCTGTCCAGGTACAGAGTTTTGGTGGTAGGCCATAGGCCGCGAGTTTATTAAGCAGCGATGCGTGCCAGACCTGGTCGAATGCTTTGGATATATCTAGAGCGACAATCTGGGATTCACCGTGCAGTTCCATAGATTTGTACCAAGAATGGGTAACAGAGGAAAGGAGGTCGGCAGTTGATCTGCGCTGACGGAATCCATACTGCCTATCGTGAATTACACTGTGTTTTTCAAGAACTTTTAGTAATTCGTTGTTTATATATTTTTGCATCACTTTAGAGACGACTGAAAGGAGAGAAATAGGCCTGTAGTTGCTAGGAAGCGCTTTAAATCCTTTCTCGGGGACGAGTTGTACTCGAGCAGTTTTCCAGTTACTAGGGAATACGCCTCTATTGTAAGATGTCTGAAACAGACGAGTCAGGACAGGAGAACTGACTTTGTCAAAAGGCACCGCTTGCTCTAAAGCCTGAAGCAACTGGCTTAAGTAAGGCAAATGATGTAAACAAAAAGTCTGGACTTAGCAAGTGCGTTATGGTAGTGAGTTTTCATAGAAATGATCTGGCACCAAATAATACAACTTTTTTTCGTGTAACTAAGAAATCTAAACTTTCGTATAAAGTTCCCTTATAATGTCATAAACTTGTGTAACAAATTTGATAATCATATAAAAACTGAAACTGACCCCAGATGCGGGTTCTAGGCGTCCTAGTTCGCGCATTATTGAATTTCTTCTAAGAAAATTCACTAATAGGGTAAATATTTTTTTATTTTTTGCAAGAGGTTATGGCCAAATTAGTTTGATGTCAGACAATATTTACAATTTGGACAACGCCGGCATTAGTAGGGGCCAAAAAAACTTGCAAGATATTAAAACGGAAAGGAGAAAAGCAAATTGAGCAGATTGTATGCGTCAATAAGGCTGAAGTCTTGGCCTGAGCAGTGTGTGCAATCACAAGTATTATATTTCCTTTCTTTTTAAACACAGATGTATAGACTTCTTGTCTGGCTTCCCAATTGCCCGTGTTTATCTTTGCAACGGGTTTCACCTCTTACGACATGGCCAGGTAAAGATTATCATTGTTGCGGCTGAAAGACGCAAGTACAGGTGTTCTAAGATATTCCTATACATCTGGCTGGATGCAGTGTCGACATTTTTTCCATATCTAGACTATTTCATATAATATGCCAAACCTTCTAAACAAGATCCCATTTTCCTTATTATTGATGACTACGTTAGTTATGCGCTGATGGCTTGCTGCCTCTGCCAAAACAGATCAACAGATAGACAGGCATTAGCTATGAGCCACTAAATAAAATCAATAAAGCTAAAGAACACCAGATAAAATGTGGCCTCGGTGGTTCAGTGGTAAAAACGTGTGCCTCTGAACTGAAGGTTACTGAGTTCTATCCCAGGGTTATCCCTTCACTTTTTCAGTACAAACTGTAACACTAACATAAACTGAGGTTCTGGCATTGTATTCGAACAAGCTTTGAGTGCATGCACGTTCCGCCGCTGGAGGGAGGGGGGGGGGGAGAGCCGTTTGTCCCGCATCCATAAAATATTGGGCACGTTAAAGATCGCTACCATCCTTACAGAAAGGTAAGGGTTCGGCAAAGTTTCCTGGATAGTGAGGTGAAACTGCTCCCTGGCGTCGGTGATTGAGCATAGTCGCGGAAATGGCGGAAGTTAAAGAAATGAAACACGCACACACACCACATAAAACTTCACGCTTTACCCGATTTACTGCAATCATCGACAGCGCTCCAAACGGTGACTGCCATTAACAAAGGTATCAAGGGCTTTAAATAAATTGTCATATTTTCTTACAGTGTGAATATATTTGTCAAAACACAGGGAGTATCGCTATAACCTCGCGCGACACCAAACCTGCTACCGCTACAGATTTGGATGTATCTCCTCAAAAGGTGTTGAAATTTAATTCAGAAAAAAATGGTCCTCGTCACGAAAAGATTGGAGCAGAGGAAAATATTTATTCCTATAATCCCAGTTGATGAACAAAATATCCAAAGTTAATAGAGGACGCAGACCAAGAACAGGAACGTCAACAAGCGCTATAGTGAAATAAGCCGGGAACAGCAAAAATGATAAAATGGAGTAAGACCAGTGCTACGCACTGAATTCAAGGATATAAAAGGTAAAACTTACAAAATAAAAGCGGCAGTGGTATCTTCATCTCTATGAAAAAAAAAAAAAAAACACCGAAAGGAATCTGTTAAAAACAGTGGCAGTGATCTAGAATAACTAAAAAAGAACAACCATGACTGAAAATGGCTATTAATAACAAATCAATAGAATATATCAGTAGCGAAACTAATCCAGAAACAGAGAAATACTAGCGGTGAAAGTAAATAAGACAAAGATGTTTAGAAAAGAAGTACATAATAAATGTGCAGGCGTTGAGAAAAATTATTATAATTTATATGCAGTTTGCGCACTGAGGAGATAGATGCTCCACTTGCCCCAAACCCTGTCGCGTTCAACAACACGTTACCTAGTTTGGTCAAAAGAAAAAAACATTTGTTTGTGGAAGGAAAATAAATGATGTATCACTACATGAATTTGTTTGTCTTGAAATTATATAATTGACGAAAATATTTAACTAAATGTTTTATGCAGTCCTCCCTGCGCCGGTCTCACCTTGCCCATTTGCAAATAAACTCACTTGAAAATAAAAACTGTATTAAAATATAAATATATATTGTCATTGTTTCATCTTGCAGACTTTTTAATATATGCTATATTTTGTTTTATTAGTAGTTTGTTTCCTGTTAAAGGATTACTGGAAATTCCTTGAATCTTATTTTTTAGTGGAGCGTTGCCGACGCACAGGCTAATCGGAAAAAGTGGCCTAATAAACCTCATATATCACCGCGGAACTGCTATCTCTGACATAACATTGTAACATGTTACACGTGTTACCAGGCTTTTCCAAACTATAAGGTTTCTGAATAGGTCCTACAATACTGATTCAGTAAGAAGCAGTTGCCAACCTAATGACGTCATAGCCATTGACGCGGCCCACCAGGCTCGTAGTCAATTACTCTACCGTATTGTGACTCAATGGGAACTGCTCTGCAGACGTGACAGTTCGTTGATCGAATGTATTTCAAAATAAAAAGCCTTTAAAAACCCCTTCAACCACGAGAGACGTTCTCTTCTCACTTAAAATTCGATAAACATGTTACTAACCAGATAAATAATAAAAGAAGGCAGCACGACTGAACAGGTAAGAGAAATATGCTATGCTCGCTTATATTATAATTGCTTTTGTGAAATTCTTTAATTATGATTTATATATGATTGTCTGCTCGCTTGACCGTACTGAATTTACTTTTAACGATTGGTTTGTCCAATATATGATGCCTATGTTGTTTTCATGCTGGCTTCTGGTAGCTTTCTTAATATTTAATACTAACAGTCAATTAATTCTTATTATTAGTGAATTTTCTTAAAAAAAATTCACTAATGAGGAGATCCCGACTTTTGAATTTTGAAAAAATTTCTTCAAATGAGCGCTAATTAGGCCCCCCAGAACACATATCCGGGGTCGGTTTAAATTTTTATATGTTTATATATATATATATATATATATATATATATATATATATATATATATATATATATATATATATATATATATATATATATATATATATATATATATATTTATATATATATATATATATATATATATATATATATATATATATATATGTATCACACCGATAACTCAAAAAATAATAGGCCGATTTTGATTAAATTTGGTGAATAAATTCCTTTTGCAAATGGCTTGGATAAGTTCGTTAGCCAGGAAAATCGGTCCAGGTTTTCCCGGAAAATTTTGTGTTTTCTTTCAAAAAAAAATTATATCTCCGGAATTAACCAAGTAAGGGCAACCAAATTTCATATGCGGATTTATATCATTATAGGCAAGTTACCTACCAAAATTTAGCTCCGTAGGTTAAAGGATAAAAAAGTTACAGGCATTCAAAAAAAAAATGGATTTTCCTCAAAACGTCAAAATTGCGATTTTAAACGTCAAAATTGGTGAGTACATTCCTTTCGTAAGTCGCTTGGATAATTTTGTTAGCCAGGAAAATCCGCCGAGGTTTTCCCGGAAAAATTTGTGTTTTCTTTCGCAAAATATTTATATCTCCAAAATTAACAAAGTAAGGGCAACCAAATTTGGTAAGCTGGTTTATATCGTTATAGGTGTGCCACCTACCAAAATTTAGCTCTGTAGGTCGAAAGACAAAAAAGTTATGGGCATTTAAAGAAAAATAAATTGGGGTTTCCTCAAAACGTCAAAGTGACAATTGAAAACGTCAAAATTCGCAACATTTAGGCAAATAACTTGAATCTTATACGGGTTATGGAAAGAAAATGTATCAAGAAGAATGTTTTACATACACCGAACTCTTAGTTTCAACCGTCATTGTCCTTCATTTTACTAAAATATTTCCAGAAAATTCTTTTCTAATAGACCCTTTCTCTGATGCTTGGCAGTGGCCTTAGCTATAGAGTTTATTGTTTAATGGTATATAATTTTTGTCGAATTTTCGTAAAAAATCAATAAAGCTCAATATATTCGTTATTATACAAGATATGAAAAAATATTGTATACATTAATTATACGGTGTTTTGAGCTACATCTTAAAAAATTATTGCGACAATCACAGGTGGCCCATAAGTCGTTGGTGATACAAATAATTTTTTTTGTCGAAAACGCCTTATTTTTTGCATTTTCCATCGAAATATAATGCATGTTTGTAAGTTAAGAAATTCTGGAGGCAGCAAGTGCGTTGTGGTTGCGAATTTTGATTAAATGCTTCATATTTGAAAAGCTCAATTTGCTATTAACCTATAAGGTTGACCAAGAAACTGATTTTTTCAGTAACACTTTTGGTTTACTTTTGGAAATTTCTGTACGTTTTCAAACAATCAAGTTATTTTGATGAAACATGGCACATTGTTTTTACTATATATGTTATACTGGTAATCAAATTTGATGCCTGCTTTTTCTATATAGGTTATACTGGTAACCAAAATTGATGTCTGCTTTCTTAAAAAGAAAACACACATATTTGCAATAAAAACATTTTTATGAAAATTCACTACCATAACGCGCTTGCTGCGTCCCGAGATTTTTTATCAACATGCAGGTAAGTCTTGTACTTGTACTAAACACACTGCAGGCTACCTTATGTAAATGGTAAAGAACTTAACCGACACTCATACACCTGAATTTTTACAGACACTCTGTTGCTTTATACCGACGCAACATCCGTCATTTTGTAAGAAACATCAATTGTTTTATATCATCATGAAGCTGTTCCTGTAAGAAGACGCAACATCCGTCGTTTTATAAGAAACATCCATTGTTCTATATCATCACGAAGCTGCTCCCGGAGAAAGGACACGGATTATACCTAACAGTATGGCTCCCGCAGCATTCTGACAATCAAGTCACCAGCTAAGTACTTTATTTATCTGTATTAATTTCTTTTCACGGCATCAATAATTCAACTACAATTTATCAGAACACATAGAGTTAATTATTTTACATAATTCTATTCAATCTGGTAAATTCACTATAATCAGTATTATATAAACTCAATAATTTCGAATAAACCAATGGTTACCGCATTCTTGATTTTTATTTGTACATTTTACACTCTACCAACTGTAAGTGCAAAAGCCCATGTCCTGTGTTTAATTTTCACTAAAGCTAATGCCTTTGACTGAGCATCCAAGTTAATTTTTTTTTTTAATTTTATTCCTTCATTGAATTAAAATCACGGAATGAATATTAATTAAGTTATAACATCATGGTGAAGGACTGTCTTTTCCTCGGATCTCTTTTTGTTTTCCTGCATCTCCCTTCCCTCATTATTTGAGGATTCAAAGAGAAGTTCGGCAGTTGCTCTCCCTGCTCTTTTGTTCATCCGCTCGTATTCAGCTCAGCTTGGCTCCCAACTTGCTGTAGTCTTTGACATTCCTCTGCAATACTTTCTTGTCAAAACAACAGACACTGCCCCATCCGCCCTCACTACCTATCATTATCTGGACAATGTTTTCTTTATTAATTCTCGAACCAAGTTCCGTTTCCAAGTCATGTCTTCACTGGATCCATCTATCCCAGAGTAGGACTGTGTGCCCCGTCGTATTGATTGCACCACATTCCCATTATCTTTACATACTGCCCGAAGCTGCCGTGGCCCGACAGGAACTGAGTGATAAAAAAGTCTAGCTTTCTAAGACCACATCTCACCCAGGAAGGAATGTCCGGGATAAGTGACTTAGACCATTCTGTAGTACACCTTCATGCCCTTCCCATATGTCTTGCCAATAATTTAGAGTTTTTTCTCTTTGAATATTATTTATTGCTACTGTGTTCGCATCGTCAGTATAATATAGTCGCCGTATCTCCTTGATAAGGAGCGTAATTGATGGTACTCCCATGATCACCTGTATGGCTGCAGTGGACACAGTTCTGTACCCACTCGCAATTCTTAACAGGGCTTTGCTTTGTGTACCCAAAAGCATGTTCCGGTATCTATTTATGTCGATGGCTTGATACCATACATGTGCACCATACACAGGTATGGACTGGACAGCTCCACACAGGAGTACATTTTTAGTACTACTAGGCACTCATATGTTCGGTAGTATCCTCATCAGCACAGCCAACTTCTTTTGGGCTTTATTAGCGGAGCCTTTATGTGTTCGCTGAATTTCAATGTATGATTTACGTATATACCGAAGTATTTAAATATTGATGAAGCTAATCTTCGAGCCTCATTGTATCACTTAGTTCTTGCTTTTGAAAGATCTTAACTTTAATTCCACGTAATTCGTAGCTGACAGGTTATTTTAAAACGATTCTTTCGTGTGATTGAATACTAAGTAGAATCCATCTAGGAGCAGCGCAATATAGTTTGAAAACCCACAAAATCCAGTGCCTACTATGACCCATGAAAATAATGCAAATTTTGACATTAACTATTAGATATTTCCTGAAAAGCAAAACTTTTTTTTTACTTTGTTTACCTCTGTGCTAAATTTAAATCCTGCATCTCAAGCAACATATTTTTCTATAGGAAGCTAATTTACCATTCTTTATCTTTTAGCTCAGTATGTATCGAACCAAAAGTATTTTGTGTAAACACAAACAAACATTTTTATTCATTACTGCATACAATATTCAATTATCTTGCTGTGGTTCACATTTATATGTAGTTCACATTATTTAATTGACCTCAGTTACATGGTAGGGGGTTTTGATTTTATTTTTATAGAACCATAAACTAACTCCACAACACCAACCAATACTAACACCCACTTCATGCAAATTCCTGTTGAGCAATCAATACTCTGCAAAATGTTTTGTAAAGTTAAGGCATTCCAACAAACTATTTCATTATTCAGCTTGAGAGTCTAATACTATGTGAGTTGAGATTTTCAGCCCTGGAAAGGATAATGTATTGTTTGCTCATGCCACAATATGGAAATGAAAATGTTAATGCAATACAAACAGTTCCAGGTAAAGTTTATGAAAATAACGAATTATGGGGTAAAATTGATAATTTATATATTACTTTCTGGGTTATTATTCAGATGCATTAATTACAGCTTTTAAATGAGAATTATTGTTTTGATTGGCTTAGTACCAAAGTCGAATTAAAATAAAAACATTTACACTATATTTTTTTATTTTTTATTTCAACAACACACTACGAGGGCTCACAGCGTATATACTATCGTACCGTGGGTGTAGACAAGGAGGAAATAGGCAACATGTTAATTCTGGACTTAAAGGTTGGGAGGTTCGAAAGAGAAGGAAAAACTTGTGCCGGCAAGGAATTCCACAACTTGGAAGTCCTCGGGACAAAAGAGCGGGCATAACAAGATGTTTTATGTCTGGTGAGCTGGACAGTAAAAGGTTGCATTCACTCTGTTCCCCTGGTAGATCTGTTGGGGGCATCAGGTGGAGGAACTATGGAAGAAAGCTCCTCTGAACAGTGTCCGTGCAGATATCTATAAAAGAGAGAGAGCTCACCAACGGCACCACGGTGGGCAAGTGATAGCAGCCTTGGGAAGGGTAGGGTCACCGATGAGACGTAAATCTCTTTTCTGAATTGAGTCCAGGATAGCGAGTTTAAAATCGGCAGCGGCACACCAGATGTGGGAGCAGTAATCGAGGTGTGGCCTTATTTGTGAAGTATACAAGGTATAGAGATTAGCTGGTGAAAATTATTTGCGAAATTGGAAAAGGAACAACAGAAATGCTAAGGTTGGAGAGGAGATTTTCTGTCCAGGTACAGAGTTTTGGTGATAGGCCATAGACCGGAAGTTTATTAAGCAGCGCTGTGTGTCAGACCTAGTTGAATGCTTTGGATATGTCTAGAGCGACACCGTGTAGTTCCAAAGACTTGTTCCAATAATGGGTGACAAAGGAAATGAGATCGGCAGTTGATCTGCGTTGGCGGAATCCATACTGCCTCTCGTGGATTAGACTGTATTTTCAAGAAATTTTAGTAATTCGGTATTTATATACTTTTCCATCACTTTAAGGACGACCGGAAGGAGAGAAATAGGCCTGTAGTTGCTAGGAAGCGCTTTGGATCCTTTCTTGAGGACGGGTTGTACTCGAGCAGTTTCAGTTACTAGGTTATATGCCTCTATTGTAAGATGTCTCAAACAGACTAGTCAGGACAGGAGCAAGTTCTGGTGCGCATTTTTTGAGAACACTTGCTGGGATCTTGTCAAGGCCAAAGGCTTTCCTGGTATTAAGAGAAGAGAGCATCTTTCGCACCTTTTTGATTTTGAAAATGATCTCCGTCATTTTATGCGCGACATTGGGGACTTTTGGTGGTTAAACATTTGGAGGTGGGTTGAGAGTAGAATTGCCGGCGAACAACGATGCAAAAAGTTCAGCCTTGCCCAGGGCGGTAGAAACAATTTCATCCACTAAAACAAGAGTTGGGAACGTTTTCTTGCAGAAATTATTCCCAATAGATTTAGCAAGAGTCCAAAAGGATTTGCTGCCGTTGGAGCGTGAGAGGACATTGTTTTTAATGTGGTTATTAAACGCGTTCTTTGCCTCAGACTGCGGACATAGCGGTTTCTTGCCTTGTTAAATGCTTGACGGTTTCTTGACTCGGGTTGTAAAGAAGTGTTTCGTGAGCTTAGATATTTTCAAGTCTGGCCTTGTGACAGGATTTAGAGTGAGTTCATCTGGTCGCGGCGACCCCGGAAAGCTGTTACAGAGAGTTATCCAAACGATGACTAGACCTAGCGGAAGAGACCTGGTGAGCGTGTGCATTAAAGTGACCTGGGGGACATCTTCAGAGAATTACTACTGGTTCATTATTATTTCTGTTATTTGTTAAACAAAGCTTCAGTTTTTAAATAACAACTCACTTATCCTTAAAACCACGGCGAAGTGAGAAATTACAAACGTAGCAGTGTCATAAAAATGTAACCTATTTCAAATATAACCGATATCGTACCTGTTTTAGTTTCGGAGATATCAATAGTGGTATCGGCTAATACTAACACCCTGTATAAAACAAATTCGCTTTTCTTTAAAGGAATTCACGTTTTTCTATTTTATGAGTGAACCTAAATAACCTTTTTAAACTGAAAGTTTTTAAAGATGTTTTTTCAGCACTTTATTGTTACGTAAGTACGTTGGATGAAAGCGCCTTAACGTGTTTTCTTGAAAGCGCAGATTAATGCTGTCGCAAAAAAAGGTGACATTCTCAATATTATTTAAGGTAGAAATTTCATGACGAGCTTTCAGCGCTTGATTCAAAAAATTAGGAACAGATCAGTTATTCTTCCGATAAGAGACAGCTCTCAGTGACGTAGAAAGATGGAAAGGTGGGAGGAACTGAGGTGGAAGAAGAACAAGCCGACAGGAAAACTGCTGCTAATAAGTGGAGCGTGTATATTTACACCGATGGCAGACAGTCAGCATATATCTACAAATTTCATATACAGGTGTCTCACAGAACGTAGTCTAGCATTAGGATATTCGCTGTTGGTGGAGATAGAAAGTCGTGTGCATAGGCAAAAAACTCTGGACGCAGCAAGTGCGTTATGGATATAAATTATCATGAAAATGTTTTTAATTACAAATATATCGCTCTAATGCGAGCAGGCATCAATTTTGTTACCGGTATAGTTTATATAGTAGGAACAATGTACCATATTTTATCAAAATAATTATTTGAAAATGTACAAAAATTTTCTGAAAATAAACCTTAAATGTTTCCGCGAAAACTGGTCTCCTAGCCAATTAGCCTTAGGTTAATAGCAAATTGAGTTTTTGAAATTTGAAACATTTAATGAAAATTCGCAAACAAAACGCCCTTGCTGCGTTCATACAAAAATTTTCCGAAAATAAAGTTAAATGTTGGTTTCTTAACCAACAAAACTTACATTAATAGCAAATTGAGTTATTGAAATTTGAAGGATTTAATGAAAATTTGCTACCAAAACACACTTACTGCGTCCAGATTTTTTCCTTACAATCATGCATCATATTTCAATAAAAAATGCTAAAATGCAGTAACGAATTTGTTCTACGAAAATTAGCTAAAAATTATAAACCGTCAAACAATAAACTTTACTAAACTTACAGCGAAAGCATCAACTTAACTAAACCGACAGTCAAAGCATCGGAGAAAGGGTGTACTTGAAATGAATTTTCTGTAAACATTTTAGTAAAATGAAGGGCAATGACGGTTGAATCGGAAACCTAAGAGTTCGTAGAACATTCTTCTTGCATCATTTTCTTTTCACAGTCCGTATTTGTTTCACGTTCTTTGACTAAACATTGCCAATTTTGACGTTTTAAATTGCGAGTTTGACGTTTTGAGGAAAACTCCAAAATTTGTTTTTTAGCCGCCCGTAACTTTTTTGTCCCTAAACTTAAAGACCTAAATTTTAGTACGTGGTTCACTCTTTATAATACAAATACGCGTACCAAATTTGGTTGCCCTCACTTATTTATTTCCGGAGACATTAATTTTTTTTAGAAAAAAAAATACAAAATTTTCCGGGAAAACCTTGTCCGATTTTTCTGGATAACAAACATATCTGAGCCACTTGCAAAAGGAAGGTACTCACCAAATTTTATCAAGATTGGTCTATTATTTTTTGAGTTATCGGTACGATATATAAAACCGGTTCCTCGGAAAATTTACCTTGTAGAAAATCGTTTTTCATAGCCGTATAATAAAAATAAGAACAACCTCCTAAACAAGGGGTTGAAGCTCGGTTTACAGCCACAAAAAACCGCTATAGTAGAAATCATTGCTAGTATTAAAACAGGAATTAAAAAATTACCTGGATCTTCTAAAAATTTTATTAGAGAAGCATGTAAAGAAAACATTTGCAAAAAGCAAATATTTTAATCAGATGAAAATAGTTAAGCGATTGCGAGAGAAAGATTGTTTTTATATAAAAGCACATAAGGGTAATAAGGTTCTGATTTTTTGACAAAAAGGGCTATAAAAATAGAGTTTATAACGCAATAAAGACAGCACCGTATAAAAACCTAAATAAAAACCCCTACCAAAAATGATTTCGGATGTTAAAAAGAATCTAAAGAATTATCACAACCTTATAACAAAAGTCCTATGAAGAAAGTTACAGGTTATTTTCTCCCAATATAATATATATATATATATATATATATATATATATATATATATATATATATATATATATATATGTGTGTGTGTGTGTGTGTGTGTGTGTGTGTGTGTATCCAACCGATAACTTAAAAAATAACTAACCGATTTCAATGAAATTCGGCAAGTTAATGGCTTGGACAAGTTCGTTAGCCAGGAAAATCGGACAAGGTTTTCTGGGAAAATATTGAGTTTTCTTCCAAAAAAAACCCCTTTTAATGAAATTTGGTGAATGTGTTGCCTACATACCGAAACTCAACTTTCTATATTTATAGAAAATTGAGTGTTTCAAATTTTGAGTTTTCTTTCGAAAAAAAAAACTTTCTGCAAAAATTACTAAGCTATTTTGATGACATTTGGAGGATATATTGATAAAGACCTTACCACGTAGCAAAATTCAACTTTCTAAGTTTATTGAATATTGAGTTATTCAAGTTTGAAGCATTTAATAAATATTCACTACCATAACGCACGTGCTGCGTCCCGAACTTTTTTTGTATTAGCTGTTGGATCTCAGGCAACTCCAGACAAGGCAAATTTAGGTGGCCAAGGAATGAAACCCAGGTCTTCTCGCTTGGCAGCATCAATGGCACCCTAATGGTGCTGTTAGATAGCACAATATATTCTACCAAGTGTGCTGAAAAAAGTGTATTGTAATTTAGTAATTAAAACAAATCATATTTACAATTCTTTATTATCTGTATGACATATTTTGTAATATAGTACCTTCGTTAAACAGACGCCAATGAAATCGCTTATTGTCAATAATACTCTCCCCTAGACAAAGTATCAAAATATTAAAAAGCATGGACGCAGAAGGTGCGTTGTGGTAGTGAATCTTCAAAGAAATCGTCTGAAACCAACCATTTTAGTGAATTTTCATTAAGAAACTTCACTAATAGAGAGATATCGATGGTAAGATTTTTGGAAAATTTCTTCAAACGAGCGCGAATTAGGGCCCCTAGAACCCAAATACAGGGTCATGTGAAAATTTTATATGTACACACACACACACACACACACACACACACAAACACACTCACACACGCGCACACACACACACACACACACACACACACACACACACACACACACACAAACACACACACACACACACACACACACACACACACACACACACACACACACACACACACACACACACACACACACACATATATATATATATATATATATATATATATATATATATATATATATATATATATATATATATATATATATATATATATATATATATATATATATATATATATATATATATATCCAACCGATAACTCAAAAAATAGTTCACCAACCGAAACCGAATTTGGCAGTTCTTTTCCTTTTGTTAATAGCTTGGATGAGTTCGTTAGACAGTTTTGACACTTTCTTTCAGAAAAAAATGTGAAAGACTGTTTAAAAACCCAATATCTTTTAAATGACTAGAAGTATGAAACTATGATTTTACACACACGTAGAATTTGTACCAGTTCTCCTCTTTACCAAATTCTGTTCAGTAAATTTTGAGTTAAAAACAACTAAAAAATAAATAATTTGCGATATAACCTGAAATTACCTCTGAATTGGTGCCTATAGTGTTAGACAAGGTCAGGCAGATATATCAGGGTTACGCTGCTATTGCAAAGAAATTCTCCAAATTAAACTTCAAACGGAAAGGTTACAAAAATATGTTACAATAAACAATGAGCAGCGTTGCCATTTGCCAAAACTGTCATCTGAATTTGAAGATATCAGAAAAATATATAGTAATAAATCAAAACTTTAATTAAAGGGATTCAATTTGTTTAAAGGCAATCTAGAACTACGTTTTATTATGTATAAACATTAGGCTTACCATTCCTCAAGGTATTTAAAACCCATCGCCCTCTCCTAGTTAAATCTCTGACAACGCCAGTTAGCTATTTGTCATTGTCATTTATTATTTTGCAAAATTTCAGTGGGCGGAGTCGAATTCGAGGTTATCTTCTTCTTTATTTTTATATATACTTCATAAACAAATAATAAGACTCACCGAATACCTTAGAATCTGAGAATAAGGTACTTATTGCTTACTTTTAGTTTTTAGTGAATTTTCATTATTATTTACTCTTCATGTTGTATATGGAAAATTTGAGGTAAACGAAACTACACAATATCATGCAGTAGTTAAATATATTTCTATATACATGTTCAAAGTTAGTTTTTTAAATTTTAATTTCAAATTTTTTTATTGTTTATATTTATTTATTTCATTTTCAAAGAATATGGATACAGCAATAGCAAATAAATGTTACAAAGGGTTTAGGTGCAGCAAGTGCGTTATGGTAGCGAATTTTCGTTAAAAAATTCCAAATCGTGATAATTCAATTTCCCATTAAACTAGAGTATTCAATTTTGGTACATACCAAAACCTCTATAAAAGCAGCGTGGGTACTAAATTTAAAAAATAACACAATGAGCTCCACAGGCAACGATAAATTTGTTTTAAAAAAACCTTTTTTGTTATTTTGTTTGCAGAAACTGTTTCGATTGAGTGGACTAAAAACTTATTGTTGAAAATATATACATACGTATACTTTTGCTCGGATAGCCAGGCGGTCCTCCGGGCAGTCTGCGCGGCCAGAATTAAGTCAATCCTAGTTCAGGAGTGCGCTGACACCCTTAAAGGACTAGCCAGGACAAAGAAGGTGCAACTGGTGTGGGTTCTGGGATACTGTGTCGTAGAGGGGAATAAGGTGGCGAATGATCTCGCAAGACATGGTTCCCGGCGGCCATTTTGGGGCACGGAGCCTGCGATAGGCATAAGTAGAAAGACGGTCTCTGTCGCCTTAGACAGGTGGACTGAGGATGCCATGGAGAGGCACTGGGGGTCGGCCGGTAGCTGTAGGCAGGCGAGGGACTTCGTCAAGGGGCCAGACAGAGATAAGACTGTATGGCTACTCGGTAGGAGTCAACCTGCGCTTCGCCGTATCCTTGTGGAGCTGACAGCTCAATGCGTCCTTAGAAGACACCTCACATTGATAGGTGTCGAGAGGGATCCCATTTGCCAGGAATGCGGCGAGAACGAAGAGACGTCTTACCACTACCTGTGTGATTGGGAGGCTCTTAGGAGCCTTCGAGCAGAATTGTTCGGTTCGAGGACTCTGCAGAGAAACCAGGTAAGTACCGTCCAATGGAAGACCGTCATGGCCTTCATTTCGAGGTCGAATTGGTTTGGCGACGGAACCGAGGAAGCGTAGAGAATGGTTGCTGTGGTTGGCAAAAGGGCCCGTTGTGGCCTACTTGCCTGGCGTCAGCCTATCCACCACTGCTAATAATAATAATAATAATAATAATAATAATAATAATAATAATAATAATAATAATATTTATTTGCCATCGAGAAATTACATGGTGTGTCAGGTAAATAATATGTATACACATAAACACAGATGGTCAAATAGATAAAATACAATAGTTGCAAAGAACACCACAGAAACAATAGGAACGAACAACAAACAAATCAATCTATGTACCAAATATATATAAAACTAAACAACAGAAAATACACTTAAAGTCCCTAAGGAGCTGTTTTGATGCCTCTTACCAACCAGTCTCAAAATACTCATCCACTGTATACAGTGTCGTCCGCAGCAGAAGTCTCTTAACCTCTCTGGCAAATTGTGATTCAGGCATTTCCCTCAAATTACTTGGCAGTTTGTTATACAGCTTCAAACCCAGATAATTTGCACCCAATTGCGTTCTAGCCAGTCTGTGATATGGTATGCTAAAGTTGGCCTTCTTTCTGGTATCATAGGTATGTAATTGTTCATTGGCTACTACTACTACTAGTACTATTGTTGAAAAATGTCTGGGTGCAGCAAACAGATTATAGAGAGTTTCTGTAAAAATATTTGAAATCCGATAACTCAATTTCCTATTAAGCTAGAATCTTCAATCTTGAACAATATCAATGTATGTAAAGGCAGCCTGAGTACTAAATTAAGGAAAAATAACATAATGAGCTTCGCAGATAAATACAAGTTGGTTTTAAAAACATTTTTTGTTGTTTTGTTTGCAAAAACTAGTTCGATTGGGTTGACTAAAACAAAACCATCCAAGCAATTAAAAGGAAAAATACATGCCATATTTATGGTTTGGCAGGTACATTCCCTTTGTAAATAATTAATTTTTTTCTAGAAAACTTTTGTGACTTTAATGAAATTTGTAACAAAATTTTGTTGAAGAGACTTGCAGTACTTACATATATCTCTACCAAACTATAATTTTCTAGCTCCATAGAAAATAGAAACATATTCAAATAAGCGCTAACTGGGATCTCTAAAACCGGTCTCCCAGGTCCATTTAAATGTAAAGAAATCATTTTAATAATACACCTTACTAATAGTGTACAAATATTATGAAAATTTACTCCTATAATGCACTTGCTACGCCCCGAACACTTTTTTAAAATTAAATGCGTATAACTATTTTTTCTTGTAGAATCGAGTAGATCCCAATTGTGATGTGTGGTTTACTCTTTATAACACAAGCGCAGGTACCAAAGTTGGTTCCCAAAGCTCTTTATTTTAGGAAGAAAACTCTAAATTTTCAGGAAAAACCTGGTCCTATTTTCCTGACCAGCAAATTTGTTCAACCCACTTGGCACCTGCCAAATTTCATCAAAATCGGCCCATTATGTTTTGAGTTATGGGTACATATATACATACATACATACATACATACATACATATTGTAACCGTCCTTAAACAAAACTACTTGAGACGTGGTATATGGTGATTGACCTCAAGTGGATTTGAATCTGCTTGATAGTGAGGTCACTTTTGCCTATTAGCCCTACCCTAAAATCATATATCTATCAGATTATTATTATTATTATTAAGACTAGAAACACTTTAGGAGGTTGACAGATGTTGATATGGTTTGATACTCACGCTCTTTTCTGTATTGCTGTGCCTGAAATCTTATATTTGTGAGCGCCCCAGGCTAGGGCCTGGTTATATAAAATTTAAGGAATCTAGATAAACGATAATTAGAATTTATTAATTGTGTTGCCGCCAAACAGGAGAGATATTAGGAAGGAATTTCTCTTCAATTAAACAGATATGTTAATGTCACAATAATATTAAATGTATTCATATAAATAAATTTGGGATAGCAAACAAAATTAAATTGACATGGTTGGTAAATTTCAAATAAACATTAACGCATATACAAATGAATATCAAATAAACAGCAAGAGTTTCAGGAAAAAGAAATTATCATTTCATATAGCATATGACAGAATAATAAAATAAAATGGTTCTAGTTTATAAAAATATTAACATTACCTATTTGAGGTATATTAAGGATCAAATGCTGTATTTTACAGATCGAAAGCAAATACAAATTATTATCTAAATTGCTTGACTCTCGTCGATTAGTTCGGTTGATTTTTTTAATGAATTGACTGGCCAGTCCTTTGAGTGAGGCTCCATTTAAGAAAAATATTACTATGTGAAATTTTTACTTTAATGATTGTCAATGAAAAATATCAAGAAATGTAGAGGTTAAATCTGCTAATTACAATTTCAAGTACTATGTATTTAAATTCACAATATTGACAAAATTCTAAAGAATAAATAGGAAATTTACAGTTGCCCTTTACAGACACCTCACTGACACTATTGAAGTTCAAATGTGCACATGTTACTTTGAAAATTCAAATTCTAAAGGTTCAAATAATGGATTGCCGCATGAAAGGTTTAGATTGTTCCACACAAAAAATTAAGTTTCATCGACTCACCAAGTCCTGACACCTGGGGTTACCTGTTGAACCTTCGAAGATGCTCTCCAAGCAGAATCAACCATCAGTGCCTAACATGGGCTGACCAATTCCAATACGAGAGGGGAGGTTGAGGAGAATAAGTGGTACTTTCCATAAACGGTTATTGGGCAGGTGGTTCTTGTTGCTCCAATACTGGGTGAGACAATTTGGCCCCGAACATTAAATGAACAACCGTCTTAAGTCTATGTTGGGAATTAACTTGACAAAAATCTCTCTACAGCAATTAAAATGTAAATTGGCTCGAGTGAAATTTATAATGCCAACTGATTCAGAGCTCGGTAGTAATCAGAAACTTTGTGTGATTAACTTGAGGGATTCACCAGGTCGGTGAACAAAGGATTACTGCTTAATTCGCGTTTTTCTGTCAAACACGTTGTTAATTTCAATTCAAAAACCGATCAAGTGATATTAAACAATCACTGACAACTGCTGTTAGATACTATCGACAACGAAAAGGAATTTTATCACCTATTTTAAGATAATTATTAGCCACGGTAATTAGAACGATGTTAACTTGTGAACCGCCCAGCTAACTCTCCGCTGGCAACTCAATCTTCCTCTTGTCAGAGCTGCACGCAAAATTCTTACCGTGACCTGTTAGTGGCTGTGCGCGAGCTCTTTCTAGCTTCCTCTCTTCGAATGTGATAAAACGAGACCTCTAATCGGTGGCGAAGCCACACCTTAAAATAATAATAGACTTGGTCCACCGCTTTTTAACCGTTTTTCTAGATGTCATCAAAATTACGTCAGGTTCTGTTATTTACCTAGAATTCCAGGAAAATAGAGATATTCATTCTCCTCAACAACTGCAACGTATTTCAATATTTATATTTAGAGCCACGGTGGTTCAGGGGTAAGAACGTCTGCCTCTGAACCGAAGGGTACTGGGTTCGATCCCAGGGTACTCCTTTCACTTTTTCAGTAGAAACTGTAACATTAACATCAACCGAGATTCTGGCGTTGTATTTGAGCAAGTTGAATGTCTGCACGTTCCGCCCTTCAAAGAGGGCGTAAAGCCGTCTGTCCCGTGTCCATGTGATGTTGGGCACGTTAAAGATCCCTACCCTCCTTACATAAAGGCGGGGGTTCGGCAAAAGTTCCAGGATAGTGAGGTGAAACTGCTCCCTGGCGTCGGTGATTGGCCATAGTCGCGGAAATAGGCCGACGCTAAAGAAACAAAACACACACAATATTTATATTTCGACGTGTATCATAGGTAATTCGGTACGGGTGTTACGATATATGATTTCTTAGCGAATTTTCAATGAAAAATTTTGAAATCAAAACATGAATTGCCTTACAAATGTTGGATTGTCGGCTACTAATTAAGTCTCTCACGGGTTCATTTTGAATATTTAAGGTAGTAACGAAACGCAATCGATACAATATATAGCTCAAATAAAAGGAAAACTAATATGTGTTTTCAGTAATAATCTTTATATATATATATATATATATATATATATATATATATATATATATATATATATATATATATATATATATATACATACATAAAAAATTGAAAAATTGAAACTGACCCCGGATATGGGTTCTAGGGTTCTAATTCCTTGTTTGATGGTTCTTTTTTTTTTTGAAAAGTCGAAAGTCGGCATCCCCTCAGTAGGCGATTTTTTCCACGAAAATTCACTGAGAAGTAGGGTTAGGTTAGGTTTGAATGTGAGTGGTCCATATCGGTCCCTCCACCGCGACCATAAGGTCTATTGTACACTGAAAAGTAAGTAATCATACTACAATACTTATCATACTGTTCAATAAAGATCAGTAATTTTTTTGTTTATTTCACCTGTTTTATAAAAATATATTAATTAATTGAATCCGTCACAAAAGAAAACGGCGCTACAAAGAGCCTTTAAAGAATTACTCATAAGCTTTATTATCGAATCGGAGCTTAAACTTACTTTCTCAAAACAAAGGGTCTCATCAACATAATGAAATGTTAAGTCTTCTTATGAAGGAAAAACGAATTTAATTTATTTTGAGCTTTTGAGCATCTTAAACACGAACACCCTTAAAAGAAAGCAGAGCTTTCTTTTCTTCTGGGTAATAATTGAAATAAGAAACAAAAGGTAATTCGCAAACAAATCCTAGCATCCCGTGGGTTGTTTTTTCAAAGCTACCTGTAAGTTTACAGCGACGCGTCTGTTTTCAACAGGTTATAATCCAAACACATTACCCTAATCTGAGGAACTTCAAATCCAGTTTGCTGTAAAGGTGAAATGTTTGTCTGAAAGAATGGATCAACTGTACCTTTCAAAGCTTTGTTGTTTAATTAAAAATTTCTAACTTTATTTTAAAACATGTTCTTAATTTTCAGCATGCAGAAAAGCCACTTCAAAACATCTAAATGTTATGTAAACATTAAAAAACCTCTTAGATAAATACGAGAACAATGCGTTCGTTTAATATACCATGTTTTCCTCCGGGTTTTTAGTGAATTTTCATTAAGAAAATTCACTAATAGAGAGGTATCGATGGTGATATTTTTGGAAAATTTCTTCAAATGAGCCCGAAATAGGACCCCCAGAATCCAATATCAAGGTCAGTTAAAAAGTTTATACATATATATATATATATATATATATATATATATATATATATATATATATATATATATATATATATATATATACAGTGTGTCCACGGATTGAGTGTGGGTAAAGTATAAGTGACAAAAAAAATTCGAATTAGATTATGATATTCTGGGAGTCGCTCTTGCTTTGCCTTAAACTGATTTGTGGAGAAAATGAATAAAATCAATTTAGATACAGGATGGCTTAGAACTGATTCAATTAAATGTGTTAAGAGTAAACTACCTTCGTTTATGAATATACCGCAAAGAGTTATAAACAGAACTTGTTTAGAATTAAAATTTATGGCAGGCTGCTAATTTTCAGCCAGATCAGCCTACTTTGAGTTTTCAAGTAAATTATTAACATCTTTTCCCTATCAACATGGAGCTTTTTACCTGTAGTTTTCTGAACGCAGGTGCGCAAAGTAAGTAACCATGCAATGTTAGATAATAATTTATTAGTCAAATACAAAACGCTTATTGCTAACAAAAGTCAAAACGAAACACGAAAAATAAAGAAATTATTCAAATGTTGCTGCCACCAACCGATACACATAACTCCGCCGGTTTAGTAAATGCTTTGTAGGCATTTTGAATATGTTGAATTGGAATACCGCCAATTGCCTCTCTCAACGTCAGTTTCAAGAAATCAAGATCGTTGTTTAATGGAGCTGCGTAGACTCTATGTTTGAGATAGCCCCACAAATAAAAGTCCATTAAGGTAAGATCAGGACTTCTGGGAGTCCAAGGTATTGGCCCATGTCAACCAATCCACCACCCAGGAAATTCGCGATGCAACCATTCTCGAACGATTCTTGTTGCAAGTGCTGGGTGGCCGTCATGCTGAAAATATGCTGTTTGTCTATCTTCTAGTGACGTGTTATGCAAATAGTCTTGAAAAATATTTTCCAGCATTTCCAGATAACTGTACTGGTTCATATTCTGCTCAAAAAGATATGGCCCAATTATCCCACTGTAAGAAACAGCACACCACACATTTACTCTTTTATGGCATAGTCTTCTGCAATTAACTCTATAATTTGGATTCTCCATAGACCAATGCCGTGCATTTTGGGAATTTACCACCCCATTAGTGGTGAAAGTGGATTCGTCCGAAAAAATAATACTTCTGCCAAAATTGTGATTTTTTAGATATTGCGCGCCGTACCATAAACAAAAATCTAATCGTTTGGACTCATCATTTTCTTTCAAAGTGTGTATAAGTTTTGCTGTGCAAGGTTTCACCTTGTTGGTACATAAATCTGTTGCAAATGCGATTTGCTAATATTGCCAATTTCTAACGCCCTTCTTTTTAATGATTATTTCGGAAAACGCCTAACAGAATCCATAGCTAATGCAGCTGCAGCATTGTACTTCTTCATTTGGGTCGGATTTTGTCTTCTTAACATTTAAAACACTCCTAGTACGCATAAATTGTGTAACAACTTTTTTTACACCAGTAGCGGAAACCGAATAATTTGGCCAGTGTTCAAGGAATTTTCTTATCACTCCCTGATAATAATTTTCTTTACCCAAACCATAGCACTGCGCAATAAACACTTTTTGTTCTGTTGTTAACATTTTTAAATACAGAAGCTTGCTGTTCGTGACAAATAAAATTGACGTTTGAATTTTCCATATAATTAGTATGCCGGGAAATGAACAACAAGGCAGATCTCAAGTAGCCATGTAACTCGCCAATTATTGCTTCGAATGTCCAATTGTGCGTTTACTTTACTTTTTTTTATTGGTTGAGATGAAAGCAAACCTACCCCAAGTTTAATTATGGTAAAGACTTTTTTAATACAGTTTCAAGTATTCTTTAAAGTACACCTAATCACAGATGCCGTCGAACGTCATTTAAATAAAGTCGCAGCTAAAAAAAATATTCTTAGTAGACTGATCTGTTTGAAAATTGAGAACCTGTCATAGGTTTTAATTCTAAAAAATTTTTGTTAATAACTTTTTCATAAACGAAGGTAGTTTACTCTTACTACATTTCATTACATCAGTTATAAACCACCCTGTATATTAATTGATTTTGTTACTTTTTTCAACATCTCAGTTTAAGACAAAGCAGGAGGGATTCCCAGGATATCATAATCTAATTCGATTTTTTTGTTGTCACTTATACCTTATCCACACTCAATCCGTGGACACACTGTATATATATATATATATATATATATATATATATATATATATATATATATATATATATATATATATATATATATATTCATTTTTTTCTAAAAGTAGTTGAGCGTCTAAACTCTCTATCGAATTCTCATCCAAGCTTTCGATCGATTTGTGAAGCATTTTTTAAGTTACACACACACACACAAATATATATATATATATATATATATATATATATATATATATATATATATATATATATATATATATAGGTGTGTGTGTGTGTCCAACCGATAACTTGACTTAAAAAATACTTCGCCAATCGAAACCAAATTTGTCATTTCCCTTCATTTTGTTAATAGCTTGGATGAGAATTCGTTAGAGAGTTTTGACGTTCAAATACTTTTAGAAAAAAATGAAAAAACCTCAATATCTTGTAAATTACTAAAAATATTAAACCAAAACTTGACAAGCACGTACACATTGTACAAGCGGTCCTACCTACCAAATTTATTGGTTCAGCAGGTCTTGAGTTATAACTAACTAAAAATAATCTACTATATGACCTGAAATCACCTCTAAACCGGTGCCTATAATTTTCGACAATGTCAGACAGATAAATCAGGGTTGCGCTGCCATTGCAAACAAAATCTCCAAATTAAGTTTTAAAAGGACAGGCTACGAAAATATGTCACAATAAACAATCAGCGGGATTGCCATTCACGACAACTCTCATCTAAATATGTAAATGTTAGAAAAATCTGAATAATGAAAAAGTTTCATGAAAGTTATTCAATTTGGTTAAAAAAAATCTAGAACTACGCTTTGTTATGTATAAATATTAAGCTTCCTATTTTTACGGCATTTAAGAGCCATACCCATCTCTCTAGTTTAATCTGACAACACCACTATTTGTGGTTTGTTAGCTGACAGGAGTCATGAGAGAAACGTGTACGTTCTGCACATAACCTCGAATTCGACCTTATAATCTCAGAATATAGAACAACTACCTATACAGTGTGTCCCAAACTAGATGGGAATGTATTGCTATCTCCGTTACTACTAGAGATAGGGAGACGGTTAAATTAGCAATGTTTTGTAGAATTTCATGCTAGTTCAAAATATGACTTGTATTTTACCTTGCCTCTTTTAGTTTTAGAGTTCTTTTGAAAAAAACCAAAACCAAATATAGGTAGGCGTTGATCTGACATGTCTAAGACTTGCACGTTATCACGACACTTTTTACATAGTAATATTTTTGTGCAATTCTCAACTTTGGATTGTCATTAGTTTTTGAGCTACAGGTATCAACATTTGTTTTTATTATGGCAGCCATATTGGATTTTTTGCTCATGTGATAACCTGTGAAAAGAGCTTTCTAATGATGTACAATGTGCTTAAAAAATCTTGTAATTGCACTGATAATTTTGAGCAAACCCGTTTTGAGGATAGTAGGCTATGAAATCCAATACCAGAAAACAAATGATAAAAAAGTGTTTAATAGATTCCTATCCAGTTTGGGACACACTGTATTCAAAGGTTAATAGAAATAGTAGGTAAATAATAACCCAACTTCTAATCTTAACATAACTTTAACAAATGCCTTCTGACGTCGACTATGACTGTAGTATATTATGATTCTAACATCCAATCAAACAAATAAGAAAGTAATTGTGTACATCAAATTCAGCTTCTTAATCAATGCATGTTGGTACTGAAACTAAATTATTTCAAAAAGGAATATACCTACCTCAAACTAATATAAGTATAATACCTAGGGTACCTAGGTACTTATGGTTTCTTTACTCTTAGCTTTTACACTTTATGGAACATTTGAAGTAAATAAAACTACATAATATCATTAAGCAGTTTAAAGTACATATATAATCAGATGTACAGTATAAATTATTAAAATTTAAATTTCAAAATTTTTTACTGCTTATATTTATTTAATTTTCAAAAAGTATGGATACAGTGATAGTAAATAAGTGTTAAAAAGAGTTTGGGTGCAGCAAGTGCGTTATGGTAGGGAATTTTTGTAAAAATATTTCAAATAGGGATAACTCAATTTTCTATTAAACTAGAATCTTCAGTTTTGATGCATAGTAAAACCCATATAAAGTCAGGGTGGGTACTATATTTAGAAAATAACTACAAATTGCTTTTGAAAAAACTTTTTTTATTTGGTTCACAGAAACTGGTTAGATTGAGTTGATTAAATTGGACCATCCAAGCGAATAATAAGGAAAAATACCTGCCACGTTTATAATTTAGCAGGTACATTCCTTTTGGAAATAAAAATTAAATTTTCGGTAAATTTGCAGCTTAGCACACGGGCGAGTTTTAGAAAAAAACTCAAAAACATGCTTAAAACCCTTTCTGGATGCACATACTACAAGAAAAATTTCTTGCAAACGTCCCCAAAGAAAGTTACAGGACCAGGAGTGAATAGGGGTTCTGGGCAGGGAAGAAGATAAAAAAGAAATGTGAGCACAAAGTTCGAAAAAAGCAGCTTATCTGGACCTCTATAAGCTACCTTTTACCAATTTTGCAGCTATACTTCCTTAAAATCCCGTTTACTATGCCCAAAATCCTTATTCACTGCAGGGCGCTTAATTTTCTTGGAGGTTGTTCCGAAGAAATGTTACTTGTTTATATTGTTCTTGTTTATTGTCAGGCATGTATAAGGGGGGAAGAACTCCCGTGACAAAGCCGCAAACCAAGATTTTCAATTTATTTTTAAATTGTTACCCCATTTTATTTGTTTAAAATATTTTTCCAAAAATAAATTTGAGGTGGCCTTGTTTGTCAATCTCACATAGAGAGCTACAATATTTTATCATTTAAAACAGGATGTATACAGCAACAGTAAATAAGCGATGAAGAGGGTCTGGGTAAAGCAAGTACGCTATGGTAGAGAATTTTCGTAAAAAGATTTCAAATCAGATAACTCAATTTACCAGTAAGCTATAATCCTCAATCTTGAGCCATAGTAAAACCTATGTAAAATACCTTTTTGGTTGTTTTGTTTGCAAAAACGAGTTCGATTGGATTGACTAAAACAAAACCATCCCAGGAATTAATAAGGAAAAATACTTGGCATATTGATGATTTGGCACGTACATTCTGTTTGTAAATATTTTTTTTTCTGGAAAACTTTTGTAACTAATGAAGTTTGTAACACAATTTTTTTAAAGCAACTTGCATTATTTACATATATGTACCAAATTTTAATTTTCTAGCTCCATCGAAAATAAAAATTTCTTCAAGTAATCGCTTACTGGGACCTCTATAAATTCATCTCCAAGATCCATTTAAATTTAAGGAATTAGTTTAAATAATATACCTTACGAATAATGTACAATTCTTATGAAAATTCACTACTATAATGCACTTGCTGCGTCCCGAACTTTTATTATTTGTTTAAAATCTTTCATATCAAATAGTGACATTGAAGATTACCTTCTAGATTTCCTGGAATGGCATAACTGTATAACGGATACGACAAAAACCGTATACTATACAACATACGTATGGCACATTTCATACCTCTAGAAACTACAGCGACAAGAGCATACAGATCCTCTTGAACATCAAAAGCCGTTATTTCCGTGCATCAGAGGTGACATTTATAAACTTGGTAGTATTTAAAATTTTAAACATCAAAAGCATATTTCACGATTAACCTACACTAAAAGAGATCTCCCAGAAACTCAATGCCTAACGAGTCCCACAGACTGTATAGATTTTCCTATGGTAACTGTTAATAGACATACATTGGACAAACCAACAGGCGTATTCAAAATAGGGCATACAAACATACTTATCAGTTAAACAGCTTTTTACATCCCAGAGCGTTCGTCAACACTATACACATACGGCATAAAAAACAGACAAACAGACAACTCTAAAACCATAGTTTTAAAACTGAAATAAATCGCCGCGCGACTGAGACCAAAAAATGGTTAAATTGGTTGAACAACAGGAATAACTGTCTTCGACTTCTGGTCGCGTGGAAGCTTCTGATATCTATGTTAAAGAGATAACATCTTTCCACTGATGCTGACCTAACAAATGATCTAGTTACGTAAATAACACAGACCAAAACCCGCCTTTTTACACTAGTATAAATACATCTACATCACACTGCTGTAGTCAGATTTCTCTAAGACTAAGGTCCAAATCTGCAGGAAAAACAGCTTTGCAGTGGAAATCCCCGACCGCGAGGCATGGTGGGAGGAGACTCCGGGCATACCACGGGACGCGCTCGTCTAGTTCACGGACGGATTCGGCGGGGAGCGTGGGACAGGGGCAGGTGTTTACTCGGAAGGACCGTGGGTAAGTCATAGTATTTCCCTCGGAGCCCATGCAACGGTGTTTCAGGCCGAGATGTACGCCATCCAGCACTGTATGCGGGAGAACAAGAGGAGGGGCTACACCAACAAGCGGATCCTCATAGCCACAGACAGCCAGGCAGCCCTTAAGGTACTAAGTAGCCTACGGGTAAATTCCTGGCTGGTGAGTGAGTACCGAGACGAGACGAGCGACCTGGCTGGGCAGAATGAGGTGACACTCATCAGGGTGCCGGGTCACTCGGGGGTCAAAGGCAATGAAGAAGCTGACTGTCTCGCGAAGAGAAGGTCAGCAGAACCATTTATGGGACCAGAACCGGCTCTGGGCGTGACAAAAAGCACTGCCAGGGAGCCTTTAAATCCTGGGTCAGAAGCCAACACAAGGTGTACTGGGCGGACTGTCCAGGGCTCAGACATGGGAAGTCAATAATTGACGGACCCAGTTCAAAGAGAGCTGTGGAGCTGCTAAATCGTAGCAAAGGACAGCTCAGAAGCACAACAGGTCTCTTGACGGGACACATGGCCGTCAAGAAACACCTGCATAAAATGGGGCGGTTCGAAGGGGACCTCGCATGCAGACTCTGCGGCGAGGGGGAGGAATCAACCCAGCACATCTTGTGCGAGTGTAAAGCTCTGGACCGCAAAAGACAACTGATCTACGGTCAGTCTAGACCGGAGACAGAGCAATATAAAACTACACCCTACCAATCGCTGTGCAGACTGATTCAGGGCACAGTGATTTTGGAATTGCTGGAGTGAGACTGAGGGTGTGCACAATCAACCAAAGGTTGCAGTGCTATCGGGGCGGCAAGGCCGCGGACGAGTCCTGAGGGAAGGAAAAAAAGATCCAAATCTCCAAGGTCTAGAGACAACTGGTCAGGTCTTCTCTGGAGTAAGGATACGGGGGGGCCAAATCAAGCAGATTAAGCGACACCAGGTATGAATTTCTGTCATGGGCACAAGAGACGTGTGAACATGCCCACTGCCTTCATTAAACAACAATGTTTTTCGCAAAAACCCTGGCTTTTAATTCTGATTCCAATAGTGTTCTCAATTAATAGTCTCGTTTTTTTCCAAATAATCTATCGTTGTCATGCCATTACAATCTCAAAAAGTCGATGCCATAATTTTGTTTGCCGATAAAACTTGTGCGGATTTTTTTGGAACGGGAGATCCGGATCTTTTTCGTTGTTTGGCTTGTTATTTGGACTCAGACTTATGATGGTGAACCCAAGTCGCCTCAAAAGTAAGAAATTTACCTATGAACCTCTTTATATCAGCTTCAAACTTTTGCAAACTATTACGAAAGTCGTAGAAGAGTGCGCTTGTGTTAAACTAAAAGCAACTTGGATACCCATCATGCCAAAATCTTGAAAAAATGCGACAGAGAATCATTTGCTGTGATGTTAAGGCCTTGTTATGCAAGTGCTTAATGACAGCACGGTGTTTCATTTTAACAATTCCATAAATCTCCGAAAAGTTGACTAAGTTAAAGACTTATAAGATCTTAACCTGAATTACCAGAGAATCGAAATTGGTTGCTCTGAGCCTCGTAAGTACCTAAAAATAAAGAATTTGTTTGATTCCTGATCCGACTACAAGCTTTTAAATCTACCTACAGAGCAAATACAGTGAATATTGGTCAGATTAATTTAAGTAACAAATAAAATTTATCTATGTATAAAGAAACGAAGTTAAAAGTAATGGTGTTTGGTAGAAGAAGTGAAAACATTTATATATAACAAATTGTTGACCGTCGTCGTAATTCTTCCAGAGATTCCGGTTCTGTTGCGAAAATTCTACTCTTTAAATGGCCTCATAGAAAGAAGTCTAAGGGAGTTGTGTGTGTGTGTGGAAGGAATTGGCTTCGGACATTACGTCCATTGGCCACAAAACTCTGCAGTAAATTTGTACCATTGTTATATCTATACATTGTTATAAAAAGCGATTCTCCTTCAAATATATTTATAATTTGCAGCATGGACATCAATACTTACAGCAATAGGGAGGGTTAAAGCGATAGACGTACCTTTATGTGTAAGCTCTTACAGAGTATGACTATTTCTAAATGGCTATAGCATAAGCAATATTTATATTCTAACATATCAATTTTGTCAAAATATAAATGTTTGTGTTCTTACTTATTATTAAGGATAGAAACATAGGATACTCGCTTCTCGCCCAGGTGTCCTTCAGGGCATTTTTTAAACAAACAACACTGGACAGCTAATGACATGGGATAAAAACAATAGGTGAGACAGTAGGAAAACTAAATTTAAATTAATATTATTATTAACTAAGGCTTATACTAAAATACACATATAGAGAAATAGCAAAACTAAATTTTGATTTTTGTATGCCGAATGAATTTTATAAGTATATTATAGATTTTCAGGCTATTTGTACAAATAAGTGTGGCTAAGTTCACAGGAAACTCTACTCCTGCATCTTTGAGTTCTTTCCAGAGTTGTTTACGTGTCGGGTTATACAAATTGCACTGAAACATGAGGTGTTCTAAAGTTCCTAGGTAACTGTTGTCACATGTACAATAAGGATTGTTACTAATGCCTATTTTATGTAGGTGTTGTGGAAAGCAGCCGTGATTCAGCTTCATTCTGGTAATTACAGTAGTATAGTACCTTGGCATAATAAATTCGTCAATGTGTGGAATTTTTTTAGGCAACATTGGATGAATAAGTGTATATCGGTTAGTTGTTTTGTTAACAAACTCATGCCAAACACTTTCCCACGTTTCCCTTATTTCAAATTTAATTTTTTGATTTACATCGTCAGCAGTAATCCAGTTTATTATTTTGTTTGGACTTTCAATAGATTCTTTAGCTAGTTTGTCTGCTATTTCGTTGCCTGCTAGTCCCGTGTGCCCTCTTATCCACATAAATATGACTCGATTACCACCATCCTTTATCGACTGATACAGACTGATAATGTCAGATATTACTGGATTTTTGCCATGTCTGGTGTAATTTTTAAGTGAAAGCAGAACTGATTTGGAATCTGATAAAATTAGCGTATGTTTAATTTTGTTTTCAATTGACCATTGAAGTGCTTCATACAAGGCATATGCCTCCGCAGTGTAAATAGATGCTATATTATTTAATTTAATTTTTTGGTATCTACCGTCTTGGGAATAAAAAGCACAGCCAGTCCCAGATAAGGATTTTGAACCATCTGTATATATTTGTGTATATTTGTCAAACTTTTCCAATGTTGCTTTAAGTATGGAACGATTTAGAGATGGGAAAGTGGTGTAATTTGGAAATATTATATCTATTTTGTGCATTTTTTGATAGAGTAGGGTAAATATTGGGATTTTGTCTTTTGGAACAATCGCGTCAGCAAAGTGCATTGTATTGCCGTATGCATCAACCAATGGTGGATTATTTTTTTTGACCAATAAGTATTAGACAAGCATTCAAGAAAAAGCCAATATAATACCTTTAAACGCAATGGATAATAGTGTCGCCATTCTATAACTAGTTTTTTGGCCAAAAATGCCCTTCTTAAATATATCGGTGGTTCCTGGCTTTCCACTAGGACCGCATTATTTGGTGATGATTTCATCGCACCAATACATATTTTAATTGCTTTCGTTTGTATGCGATCTATTATTTTTAAATTAGAGTTTGAAGAAGATCCATATACGACGCAACCATAATCTATAATCGACCTAATGTAGCATCTATAAAACATTAGACATATCTTAACATCTGCACCCCACGTTGAATTACAAACTGACCTTAGTAAGTTCATTCCTCGTTCGCACCTTCCCTTAATATATTTGATATGCGAAGTCCACAACAATTTCATATCAAAGATAACACCCAGATATTTATATTCTTTAACTATTGGAATATCACAATTTTGAAGTCTTATTGTATTGCTTATTCTTAATCTATGCCTAGTAAAAAACATAACGCAAGTTTTTTGAGGACTAAGTTCAAAGCCTTGCTCAAAGAGCCACTTATTTAAAATTGACATAATATACTCAAGTTTATTGACACAATATTGATATGAATAACCATTAATGTATAAACAAATGTCATCAGCATACTGAATGCACTGCACTGAATCTTCAAATAGTTTATGCAACTCAGCTGTGTAAATGTTAAATAGCAAGGGGCTTAGAATGGATCCCTGCGGCAGACCTCTAGATGTAAGTAATGGACCATGTAAGTTGTTATATGTATCTCTAATATATATTTGTCTTGCATTATATAACTGAACAATGTTACTGGCAACTCTGTCTGACAATCCGTCTAATATTAGTTTGTTTTTCAATATTTTTAAATTAACAGAATCATATGCTCCCTGTATGTCAACAAAAACACAACCTACGTAATTATTTTTAGAAAAACTGCATTGAATATCTGACACCATGTGAGAAATTGCATGTATAGTACCTCTACTTTTGCGAAAACCATATTGGTTTTGCGGCAACAATGATCTATATTCATAAAACCATTCAAGTCGCGCCTTTATCATTCTCTCAAAGGTTTTGAAGATGCAAGAAAGTAATGAAATGGGACGGTATGAGGACGTTAAATTAGGATTTTTGCCAGCTTTGTATAAGAGGCAGATGATGATATCTTTTATAGAGTCAGTATAATTACAGTTCACCCACCAATCGTTATACATTTGTAATAAGTATACTTTTGCAGTATCTGACATGTTATTTAACATGTTATAGGTAAATTTGTCTTTACCTGGTGATGTGTTTTGTGTGTGTTTCTGAGCAGTATCCAACTCTTCCCTGTTAAAGGGTTGACCCATAATGCTATCATCATCATAACTGGCGCCCTCGGTGATCAAAGACTGATATGCAGATGGAGGTGCAAATTGTTGTAATAGGTCATTAATAAGAGATTCTGGTAAAGGCATGGTTTTTGAACTGAAATTTTTATTACAAATTCTCCTCACAAAGCGCCATATATCTGACAGCGGTGTAGTCCTTTTAAGGTTAGAAACAAAATTTTGCCATGCATTTTTGCATTTAAGTTTAAACAAACGTTTTGACTGAGCATCTATATTTTTATAGGTTAAATAATTGGTTAAATTTGACGTTAACTGGTATGTGTGCAGTGCATTCTTACGCTGAGCTAGTACATCAAAACATTCATTATCGAACCACACTGGAAGTCTCGATTTTGAGTTTGAAGCTTTTTTGAGTTTTATTGAGCTATCCGCAGCATTTGCTAAAGAATTAACAAAAAATACAAATTTCTCTTTAGAGGACATGTTTTTGGGTGCCTTTGACATAGCTTTATCTAAAACATCTTGGAATGCATTCCAGTCTGCTGATGTTTCGCTCCATTTCAAATATGGCTTAGTCTTGTCTTGCAAGTGTTCTTTATGAATAACAGTAACTACCAGGAAATGATCAGAGCCAAGGGTATCATCAAGCACCTTCCAGGTCGAACAATTGGCTAAAGATGGACTGGCCAGTGTTATGTCAATAACTGATGGTAATTCATTAGGTCTAGTGATCTTAGTTGGTGTTCCATCGTTCAGGACTATAATATCATGATTATCAATAGCATCTGCAAGGCGAGTGCCTGCAGCATTATCTCTTGGAGATCCCCATAAACTATTATGGGCATTAAGATCGCCTCCCATGACCACCTTTTTATTTTGAAACTGTTGCAGTAAACAATTCCAATCACCATAACTTACATTATTGTTAGGAGGTACATATAAGGAAATGATATATAAATCCAATTCTATTAAACAAATCGCGCACACTTCTATCTGTTGATTGGAAATGCCCACCACATCAATTTTTTTATATTTTAAATAGTTTGCTATAAATATAGCTACTCAACCTCCTTTTCTATCATATTGCCTATCCATGCGAACAATATTATACCCATTAAAATTAAAATTATGTCTTACGTTTAAATGAGTCTCGCTTATTATAACTATGTCTATTGAATTTTGCAATAAAAAATTAGATAATGTATGTTTATTTCTTTGAATAGAACGCGCATTCCACTGCAAAATTTCTAAATTTTTTTTAAGTTGTTTGTTCATGAATTTGTTTTTTTAGCAAGATATGTAGATAACAACTCTTTAATATATGCTAAATCTGGTATGTTAATTGCTGTTGCTGTTTCGGGTATTAATTTCTGTAGAATGGCTGGAATTATTTCCGAAATTTGCTCAACTAGTTTATTTTTATATGCCTGATAATCATCTCTATGAGGGTTTGGTAACACAGAAGATAACTGAGTAGTTTTTACAATGGATTGGGGTAGAGGTGAATGAGAAGGAGATCCGCTTGTTTTCCTTTTTTTGGACTGGTTAGTGTTATCGACATTGTTTTGTGAATATCGCTGGTTTCTTCTGAACGAAGCTGAAGGAAATTTAAAAGGAGATATTGTCGGAAATTCCCTGTCATAATTATCAGAAAGCAGTGCGAAACGATTACTACTCAAAATATTGGAATATAATTGTGGATTATCTGAAATACTTTCTGCTTCTTTGTACGAAATGTTTTTTTCCGCCATAATCTTTTTGATTGCTTTTTGTTTTACAAATACTGGACAGTTTTTATCTGTAGATATATGCTCATTTGATTTGCAATGTACACAAACTTTTATATCAGACACACAAGTGCCCTCATGTTCTTGCGCGCAGTGTCTACATCTTTGTTTAGCGCGACACTGTTCTTGCACATGACCGAACCTCATACACCTATAGCAGATAACGACCGAATAAATATATGGTTCAACTGACAGTCTAACTCCATTAAGCTTAATATATTCTGGCAACTCTGACCGATAAAAGGAGACTATTGTAGTTTCCCTAGGTACTAATCTAAAAGTTCCGTCTAATTGCGTCGCCTTTCTCATAATACGTTTGACTTCTACTACTTCTATACTGGATTCTATTTCTTTTAAAAGATAATTATCATCAAAAAATGTATCCACATAACGAACAACACCTTTTCTCTGCTTTAAAAATTTTGGTATATATGCAATAAATTTATTTTCTATCAAAGCTCTATTTTCAATTAATGCATTTGCTGATAAATAGGAATCACATTCAATTTTGACTCTATTTATTCCTATATTCTTAATATCCCTAACAGAATTTCCTAATTTTGCAACTTTAAAAATATAATGACCGATTCTAGATGCGTGTAGTTTACCAACATTTTTTTGTTCATGTTCAATATAAACAAAGAAAGGACCTTTATCAGTCGAACGATATCGAATACTTTTATCAATATTATTTCTCTTAATTTCAGAGTCTACACGTTGTGAATTCTTAACATTCCTTTCATCCTTATCAGCTAAATTTACATTAGTTAAATTATCATTTTTATTTATTGATTCTAAATTATTAGATTTAATAGATGGAACAATCTCACCGGTTACGTTTTCCTTATACTCGTCTACATCAATAAGCATATCTTCTCGATCTGGTCCCTTTCTATTATAGCCAGCTTCACCATATTCTCCACTATCCATTTTTAATTATATTTATCATACAATTTTTTTTTTTAAAACGTAGGTTAATTTAATTTTTTTTCCGTAAATATTATCAAACTACTACAATACTTTATCTTAAACTTTAGCTAATTTCTGAATTTAAAACAAAAATATCGGCAGCACTTTTTAAGTGTTAACGCTTCGACGTACACTCGACAACTGTCTCTAAGGGAGTTAAATCCGGTGATCTAGGGAACCACTTAACGCCCAATCCATTGCTCTGGAAACTCTCTGTTCAAAAACTCCCTAACACGTTGTGAAAAATGCGGAGGGGCTTCATCTTGTTGAAACACTAATTGATTATCTTGATAGCGATAACCATTTTCAACAATGTCAATTAGTAGAGGGTGAACGATATCTTATAGTAACTCCAAATACGTTTCTCCACTTAAATTCTCATCAAGAAAAATTGATCCGATTAAACGGTCTCCAAAAATGCCAGTCCAGAGACATTCAATTTCTGTGGAGTTTAAGTGTGGACTTCGTGAAAATTTCTTGGATTATTATCTGCCCAATAACGACAATTATGACGATTGGCTGTAGAGTTTAATAAAAACGTACACTCGTCTGAAAAACAGATATTGAACAGAAAGATCCGGTTATCAGCTATTCGTGCAGTCATAACTTCACAAAACTCCAACCGCCGATCAAAATCATCTTCATTCAGTTGTTGTATAAGATGAATTTTATACGGGTGAAATTTATAATGCTTCAATATTCTCCGAATAGTTCTTCTTTTGATGTTTGAAACAGTGGCTAATTTTCTCGTGCTCAAAGTAGGGTCTGCAGCAATTTGTCCTAAAACTTCAATTTCAGTAGTCTCATTTCTAACCGGAAATTCACGTTCAGGATCCAGTTTTTTGTTGGCTACTTAACCAATTCGTCGAAACTCTGCAACTAACTCCAAAATGTATTTTCTGTTAACATGTCTGTTCGGATATCGTTCATTAAACAAATTTGCGGTACGGTTGGCACAGTCATCGTTTTTGAAGAAAAGAATAATTATTTCAACTCTTTCTTCTACAGAATACTGTAGTACTATCAAGTATCAAACCGACCGATAAACTGAAATAATAAACCGCATTTCTCTCATTCCGATAAGAAATGTTCTGATAGTCCATTTTTTGTTTACACACCAACAAAACATTGACTATCACCACATTTCTTGTCGGAATGAGTGAAATGCGTTTTTGCATCTTCAACTGTGAATAATTTTTAAACGAGTTGATAAAGCTTCAAAAAAATTTGTGTGCTGAATTCATTAAAGAAATATCTTTCTAATGATGTAACACTCGACCCATCTTCCCTATTTAAAATATAAGGGTTGTTATCACCACCCTTAAGGGGTTGATGTGACAAAGTTGAGTCTTATCTCAAAACATGTCCCCCTCAACAACAACAAAAAAAAATTTCTGGACGCAATTCCGTCTGATTCGTTTTCAATGCGCCACCCTATATATATATATATATATATATATATATATATATATATATATATATATATATATATATATATATATATATATATACTTTACAGAAGCCAATTTATCAAAACGTGTTTTTCAGATACAATTAGCTTTATATTTGGATTCTTTGATTAATCTGAAAGTAATAGATTCCGATGAATTTTAAGCCAACATGTTTAAATTAGTAAAATGCTTCTTAAACCCGCGAGGCAAACATTGTCAAGTTATTTTTGTATATTAATATTCTGTCCCACTATATCTTGACAATTTTAAGAATACTACCCAGGCTGTGATCCAATTTTGCAAGTCCCTTTGTATCTAAAAGTTGATAACCAGCTTGTGTAGGCCCGACTATACTTTGATATCTGGGTTAGGAAAGTTGAAGTAAAGTTACCAACAGGTGTTTTGTAAAGTTTAATTAAATTTAGTCCCGAAACCATTTAGATTCAATCAAGTGTGTCAGTCTCTTCTAAAGTCTAATTTATGGTTCACAGCTTGATTAGTTCAGTGAGTACACGTATTCTTAGCTCCTGAAATATCTTAATGGATAATATATTGTAACATATTATGTTACGGTTAGGATTAAAAGTGCAACATACAGGCTTTTTAAACGAAAACCTGATCACTCCTATATTTAATAAGCAACTGTGATGCAATTTTGTATATGTGTTAATTTTGTCCCGAGAGAAACCATCTGCGTTTCGAAGTAACACCCAAAAATTTTCTAATGGCAATCAGGGAATGTGACATGTCTATCAAAAGGTTTAAGTCTCCCTCTGATATCCATGCATTTTCTTTTAATTGGTAACGTAATTTTCCAGAAAATCCTTATTAATTTTAATGTGAGAAAACAGTACAACTACAAGAACAAATTCAAAACTAATGAAGGGATACCTAAAAATGACCTCCACCTCCACCGACTTCCATGGTTTAATATAATTTAATTTTAAATTCTGCTCTAACATTTATGAACACATGTTTACATATATTAAAAGTTCTGATTTGCATCACTTCTAGAGGTGCCATAAAAACACAAAGGACGTAGGTAGCGGGCTACTTGTTTCCACTCACATTCCTGAAAAAACGTTAGTTGAAATATATTTATGAACAGATCCGGTGTTGTTGTCATTCATTGGTTGTTTGATTTGCAGCTCTTCTATATGTGCCACTGAAATCCCAACCACTTGGGTCGGGCAATCTAGCAGGACATCTAATATTTTTTTTAATTTCAACAACACACCACGAAGGCTTACAGCCTAAATACTATCGTACCGTGGGTATCGACAAGGTGGAAAGAGGCAACTTGTTAATTCTAGACTTGAAGGTTTGGAGGTTCGGGGGAAAAGGAGAAACATGTGCCGACAAGGAGTTCCACAACTTGGAAGTCCTCGGGACAAAAGAGTGGGCATAACAAGATGTTCTATGTCGGGTGACCTGGACAGTAAAAGGGTGCATTCGCTCTGTTCCCCTGGTACATCTGTTGGGGGCAGCAGGTGGAGAAACTATGGAAGAAAGCTCCTCTGAGCAGTGCCCGTGCAGATATCTATAAAAGAGAGATAGGTTACCAACAGCACGTCGGTGGGCAAGGGATGGCAGCCTTTGGGTGAGGGTAGGGTCACCGATGAGCCTTGCCCAGGGCGGTAGAAACAATTTCATCCCCTGAGACAAGAGGTGGGAACGTGCTCTTACAGAAATTATTCCCAATAGATTTAGCAAGAGTCCAGAAGGGTTTGCTGCCGCTGGAGCTTAAGAGGACTTGGTTTTTTATGTGGTTATTAAACGAGTTTTTTGCCTCAGAAAGAATGCGGACATAGCGGTTTCTTGCGTCGTTAAATGCTTAACGGTTTTCTTGACTGGGATTGTGTAGAAGCTTTTTGTGAGCTTTGACCATTTCAAGTCTGGTCTTGTCACAGGATTTAGACAACCAGGGCTTTTGAGTGGCTGCAGAGGTTTTCTGTGTACGTGGAATAAATAACTCCATGCCAGCTTGGATAATTTCGGTGGCGTTCTGTGAGATATCAGAGGGGTCAGGACGAGAGAAGCAGACAGACGCCCATAGAAATGAGGAAAAGTAATCTCGAATTTCGTCCCAGTTCGCGGAGATGTAGTGCCAAACGATACGTGGGTGTGATGACTGTGTGACCTCGGGTTGCATTGCGCAGGAAGCAGTGACCATGCCGTGGTCTGAGCGACTCAGGGGGGCGGTGACTGATATCTTATAGCAGTCAGGATTTGTAGTAAGAAGGAGATCCAAGGGATTAGAACTGTGTGTTGGGATACGAGTAAAGTAAATAGGTTGCTGAACCATATTGGCTAAAGAATTGCTCACTGCAAAGGCCTCCGCTGCTCTGCTTTGTGGATCGGTTTTTGAATATCCCAGCCATTCCTTATTATGGACATTGAAGTCACCAAGAATAGTGACCTCGGAGGAAGGATATTCAGAAATCAGATGGTCGGTTTTTTCAGAAAGGTAGTCAAAGAGCTGGACAAAGTTGTTGTCAGAAGGTGACCGGTAAATGCAACACATGAATTTAGTTGCAACCCTGAGAGAGAGTTTTATCCATAGTATGTCTTTTTTTCCAGCTTCTAAATTGGGGAGTCTGGTGCAGGGTAGATTTCTACGGACGTACGCGCACACGCCTCCATGCAATCTAAAAGAAGTAAGGAGCTCACCCCGGGAAATTAAGGTGATTAGTGGCTGTTTAGCACTGATTTGAGTTTCGGTCAGAAAGATGAGTTGGGGCCTGGAGGAAATGGTGGACGGAGTTCAGGTTAGAATTTAGGCCACATATATTCGAGAAGGATATTGTAAATCTCGATGCTGGCGCCCCCTGTACACCCCTCTCCCGGAGATCCGAATTGAGGGGTATTTTGCCTCCGGAATCTTTTATACAAGGAGGAGCCATCATCAGTTTTGCTTATGAGGGAAACCGACTCATACACCAGAACCGGAAACGTCCGTTGGGACTTCACCGGCCCCTTGATGCAAGGGGTGGTACCTCCTCGGGCGTGAAAAAATCCTTTATTATCACGTAAAGGAAAATTCCACTACCACCTACCATATTGCAAGTATACCACACCAGCCAACTAATAACGAGCTGACCACCTTTAGAACTTGCTTGGCGCCTTCTGTCTACCAGCCTTTCTTAAAAAAACGTTCATTTAGATATTGTTCACGTGAACTTTTTTTTCATTTTTTAAAATGTGCCCCATCTCGTTGAAAAGCGAATTCCTTGTCTGAAAGGCTGCTTATTTTTTTAAATTTCAGCAGTTGTAGGTACGACTTTATCTTCCAACAAATGTAAGCTTTCCTAAAATCCCAGCCCAAATATTCAAGTTTTGGGGGTACTGAGTGTGCGTTTTTTTTAACAAATGAGGATTGTCATCGCTACAGTATCGATAATTGTTTCTGTTAAAAAAATACTCCTCTCAAAAACACGTCTTGTCTTATCTATTAATTTATTATGTCTAAATGGTTTTTTTTAATTTCATATTATTGGCTGCGGCATCTCAGGCCAGTAGCACATTCATTTTCAATCCTTCACTATTTTTACTAATTTTCCAGACAAAGTCAACTTCTCGTTGGCTCGCCCAGGAATCGAACCCGGGACCTGTCGCTTAGCAGGCCGGCACCTAGCAACCTGCGCCACGAGGGCGCCTGTCTAAATGTTAACTGGTTCGTTAAAATATTCACAAGATTGAAGGTGATAAAAGATTATCTTCATTCAATCAATTAGCTGGTCGAATTCATTGATTGTTGTTGCCCTCACTTGGTGAAACTTGTCCATACTACATACAGAATTAGAGACTACTTCTCTGGCTTCACTGCTGGTTTTCGTTTTTGTAGGTGAAGGACGTAGCCGGCGCGTAAGCTAACTGGAGCAAATGGCCCTTACGAAGAACATCCTAGAACTTCCAGAATTCGTAAGGGCCACTTGCTCCAGTTAGCTTACGCGTTGGCTACGTGCTTCACCTACAAAAACGAAAAACAACAGTGAAGCCAGAGAAGTAGTCTCCAACTCTGTATGTAGCTGGTCGAATTTTAGTGAATTTTCTTAAAAAAATTCACTAATGAGGAGATCCAGACTTTTGAATTTAAAAAAAGAATTCTTTAAATGAGCGCTAATTAGGCCCCCCAGAACACATATCCGGGGTCAGTTTCAATTTTTATATGTTTAAATAAATATATATATATATATATATATATATATATATATATATATATATATATATATATATATATATATATATATGTATATATATATATATATATATATATATATATATATATATATATATATATATATATATATATATATATGTATCACACCGATAACTCAAAAAATAATGGCCCGATTTTGATTAAATTTGGTGAATAAATTCCTTTTGCAAATGGCTTGGATAATTTCGTTATCCGGGAAAATCTGCCCAGGTTTTCCCGGAAAATTTTGTGTTTTCTTTCGAAAAAAAATTATATCTCCGGAATTAACAAAGTAAGGGCAACCAAATTTGGTACGCGGGTTTATATCCTTATAGGTAAGTTACCTACTAAAATTTAGGTATGTAGGTCAGAAGACAAAAAGTTATAGGCATTTAAATAAAAATTAATTGGGGTTTTCCTCAAAACGTCAAAGTTGCGATTTAAAACGTCAAAATCGCCAACATTTAGGCAAATAACTTGAATCTAATACGGGATATGGAAATCAAATGTCTCAAGAAGAATGTTTTTCAAACCCTGAAGTCTTAGTTTCAACCGTCATTGCCCTTCATTTTACTAAAATGTTTCCGGAAAATTCATTTCAAATAGACCCTTTCTCTGATGCTTGGCAGTAGCCTTAGCTATAGAGTTTATCGTTTAATGGTATATAAATTTTGTCGAATTTTCGTAAAAAATCCATAAAGCTCAATATATCCGTTATTATACAAGATATGAAAAAAAAAATTATATATTAATTATAGGGTGTCTTGAGCTACATCTTAAAAATATTTCTACAATCACAGGCTGGCCCATAAGTCGTTGTTGATACAAATTTTCTTTTCTTTTTTTTAATGAAACACGCCTTATGTTATTGCATTTTTGCATTTTCCATCGAAATATAATGCATGTTTGTAAGAAAAGAAATTGTGGATGCAGCAAGTGCGGTATGGTAGCGAATTTTGATCAAATGATTCATATTTGAATAGCCCAATTTGCTATTAACCTATACGGTTGACCAAGAAACGAGTTTTTCCGGGAACACTTTAAGTTTACTTTTGGAAATTTTTGTACATTTTTACACAAAGTTATTTTTATGAAACATGGCACATGGTTTTTACTATATAGGTTATACTGGTAACCAAAATTGATGCCTGCTTTCTTAAAAAGAAAACACACATATTTGCAATAAAAACATTTTTATGAAAATTCATTACCATAACGCACTTGCTGCGTCCAGAGTTTTTTAAATGAATAAATTTATCAAATGTGTACAAACTAGGCACCTTAGAATCCATATCCGGGTTCAGTTTCAATTCTTATCTGTTTACATATATACAGGATGAGGCATTTCTACGGTAAAGCGAAATATAAAAGATATGAAAAAAAACTGTTTACGTTATTTATAGGGTGTCTTGAGCTGCAACTTATAAAATTATTTAGACAATCACAGGTGTCCCATAAGTCGTTGGTGATACCTAAAATTATTTTTCGAACATTCTTTATATGAAATATGATACATGTTTCTATTAAAAAAATATAGACGCAGTAGGTGCATTTTGGTAGCGAATTTTCATTAAATGTTTCAAATTTCAATAACTCAATTTGCTATTAACCTAGGGTTTGTTGGTTAGGAAACCAGTTTTCTCGCAAACATTTTCAGTTTAGTTTCGGAAAATTTTTGTACATCTTCAAACAATAAGGTCTTTGGATAAAATATGGTATATTTTTTTTTACTATATAGGTTATACCGGTAACCAAATTGATGCCTGCTTGCATTAAAGAGAAATATTTGGTATTAACAATATTTTATGAAAATTCTCTTTCATAACGCTCTTCATTCGTCCAGCCTTTTTCTATTTTTTGCAAATATGGTTTAATAAACAGATTATAGTAAAACCTCCCAATAGCGGCCACCATCGGGGAACATAAAACTGGCCGTTATGCAGAGGTGGCCGCTATTCAGAAGTTTGCCTTTAATGAATATATTTATGTAGATACTACGGTTAATATATGTGTATAATATATGTTGTTTACTATAGGGAACTTATTATGAAGTTTTTAACATTTTTAGAAAGAAAAAAAAACAACTTAAATTGTAAATCACGAACTTTTATTTACATACTGCAATTAATATGTAGGTAGAGGTAAAGTGATTAATAACATTTTACAGAACAACGACAAAAAATGAAGTTTAAATTGTAACGTGCACAATTTATTTTAAATTTTTTGACATATTTCATGATAGATTGCTGTTTCATATTCCTGATTTTATTTTTATAATTCTACGATCCACATTTAATTAACATTTTTGAAATATTTGTGGCTAACTCACCGTTATTTGAAAGCACAAAAAACTTCCCAAGTCTCGTAATTTTAGGCAAGCTTCGGATAAACTTGAAATTGTAGATACAGATGCAACACAATCAGATTCTTCACATTCACTATCAGAATTGGTAGACTGCACGCATTTTCACGTAATTATTCAATACAATCGGTGAATGTTAGTTCGGGACTTTCGGTTAAAATATTATCATCAACTACTGCAAAGTATCTTAAGCTTGAAAATTGGTTAGCCAATGTGGGAAATATTTGCGCCATCTTCTTCATGAGCAATATTTTCTAATTCCTGCTCATTCTGTAAAAATCCAGCTTTGCAGAAACATTTGCTAATAGTGTCTTTTGACACATTTTTCCAGGCAGCAGCTATCCATATCAAAACTATGGTAATGGTCATGTGTTTATCGAATTCTTAATCTAAATCACTGTCAACTGACGCTAACAGTCTTTTAACCAGTAAACCTCTATAAATCATTTTGAAATTTTGAATTATACCTTGATCTAAAGGTTGACAGTGGGATGTTGTATTCGGCGGAAGAAAAATTACCTTTACGTTTTCCAGTGGGATCTTGCTGTGCGAAGTTGCATTGTCTAAAAATAATACTACTTTCCTGTTTTGTCTTTTCATTTTATTGTTAAATTTATGAAGCCATGCTGTTATTATATCTGTTGTCATCCAAGCCTTTTTGTTTGATACCCACTCCAGTGGCAATGCGCTAATAATATGTTCACCCTTAAAACAACGTGGATTCTTGCTTTTGCCAATAATTAGACGTTCTTCTTTTTCACCCAGCATATTAGCACAAAATAGAATTGCCAGTCGTTGTTTAGCCATTTTTCTTCCAGCACACTTGTCGTTCTTTAAAGCAAACGCTTTTGATTGTGTCGCACGGTAATAAAGACCTGTTTCATCTGCATTAAAATGTCTCTCGGGCAATAAGCTTTTAAGATTGATGGCAATGTTAATTTCCAACTTTCTACATCTGTGATGTTAACGTCAGCTGACTCACCATAAATTGCTTTGAAGCAAATACTATGTCTTAGGCAAAATTTTTCTAGCCACCCGTTTCATGCTTTGAAATTGGTCAGATTTAAATTCTCCGCCGCTTCTAATGCTCTTTGTTGAATTAAAGGTCCTGATACAGGCACATTTTTATTTCTAGCTTTGCAAAACCAGTTATACATCACTTGATCAACAGCACGACCCTCAGTTTTTGGAAATTTTCCATCTCTGTTTCACCTTGTTCACAAAGTTTTAAAAATGTCATTTATCTGAGTTTTTCCAACACCAAACTTTTCTGACAATTTTCTTGAACTTGAACCACTTTTTCCACTATCAGTAATGATTTCATTTTTTTCTTTAAGGCTGAGACGTTTTCTTTTCACCGACATATTGAGTTGTTGATAAGAAGAAGGATCCAACTTGGCTGATTATTAAGTTAGGTATACGTTTCCTTTTACTTCACAGAAAATTTTACCGTTAGTAAAGACCTCTAATATCTAAACTAGACATTAAAATTTATTCAATTCTTAAAGTGCACTGGTTGCTGTTTCTTGGAAGTTGCTGTTCTTGTACCTCGATCTCACTCGATCTTCCGACGGACTATTTTCAGATTCGGCGTTGAGGGTGTATGTTGATGACCGTTATATAGAGGTAAATTTATTAAAAAAAGTGCTACAATTTTTTATAGAAATTGTCCGTGGCCGTTGTGTAGAGGTGACCATTATAAAGAGGTTAGTTAATACACAAATGCCATAAGCACCATTTTCTACGTTTACATTTGGCCGGTATATAGAGGTGGCCGTTAACGGAGGTTTTACTGTATGTTATTATTATTATTATTATTATTATTATTATTATTATTATTATTATTATTATTATTATTATTATTATTATTATTATTATTATTATTATTATTATTATTATTATTATTATTATTATTATTATTATTATTATTATTATTATTATTATTATTATTATTATTATTATACTAACTAGAATTAAAATCACCTCTAGAATTGGGGATAATCATTTGTCAGTTTCTGAAAATCCTGTAGCACGATTGAAATATACCTTGGGTAAGGGGTTTGGGCGTTTTAAAACTGTTTCAAACTTTTACATCCGGTGAAGTGTTGTTCCAAATTTTTTGAAAGGGTCTTACGTTAAATATTAGCATGTTTCATTTACTCGTCTGGAGCACAAAGAATTTGAAAAAATAACCAATTAAAAGTAAGCAAACAGCACCAGGGATATGAACTTTTGATTTTTTATATTAAATTTTAATATTTAAACGAGCTCCGATGTAATATTCCCATACTTCGGTGATTCGCTAAAAGTTAGACCGATCGTAAATTTTGATTGAAGCGCCTTCGAATAACTCAGTTATTTACAGTGGAAATTGGGAAAAATAAATCAATCTGACAGATATAACTTCTGGCTTGCTGACGTTCAGTATCTGAGTCAATAAGTAAATAGATATAGCAAACGTATTCGCTTCTCTTTTCTTTGCGAAAGACAAACAACAGAGCCTAGTTAATTAGCTCAGCACATCAAGCTGCTCTACCTTACGGAAAATTGTTAGAGTTTGGTAAATATCAAATGCAATATCATAGTTGGGCATAACGTAAACAGAACCAAAAATCAGTGGAAGCAGCGTATTGATATAGATAACAGTTGAGGATTGCCAGAGGACTATCAAACGTAAATTATGAGGATTAAACGGATGTGTGACGATAAAGACTTAAACAAGAAACAGTCAATTTGCTTTAATTACCTACTGAATAATTTCAATATATGTATCTAGTCGCAGGAGTCTTTGCTGTCTAACACAAACCTTATAAAAACCAATCAAATTTTAATCAGCTTTCAACCTTTACTGCCACATCGTCAAGATACCAAAATATAAATACTAGGCTGTAATAAATATTACTTGATCTATAAAAGAAAACGTAGTAACAGGAATTTATTTATTTAGCATAATCTGTTCTGGTTTACACATTTCGTAGAATTTTTATTTATTTCGACAACACACCAAAAGGGCTTACAGCCTAAATACTATCGTACCGTACGTGAGTGTCGGCAAGGAGGAAATACGCAATTTGTTAATTCTGGACTAAAAGGTTTGGAGGTTCGGGGGAGAAGGAAAAGCATATGCCGGGAAGTAATTCCACAACTTGGAAGTCCTCGGGACAAAAGAGCGGGCATAGCCAGATGTTCTATGTCTGGTGACCAGTAAAAGGGTGCCTTCGCTCTGTTCCCCTGGTAGATCTGTTGGGGGCAGCAGGTGGAGGAACTATGGAAGAAAGCTCCTCTGAGTAGTGCCCGTGCAGATATCTATAAAAGAGAGAGAGGGAGATAGAGAGAGAGAGGGAGGTCACCAACGGCACGTCGGTGAGCAAGGGAAGGCAGCTTTTGGCTGAGGGTAGGTTCACCGATGAGACGTATATCTCTCTTCTGAATGGACAGCGAGTGTAGAAACGGCAGCAGCACCCTAGCTGTGGGAGCAGTATTTAAGGTTTCGTCTTATTTGTGAAGTATATGAGGTATAGAGATTAGCTGTTGATAAGTATTTGCGAGCCCGGAAGAGGAAACCTAATTTCTTAGCAGCAGCTTCTGCAATTGATGTTGTGCCAACTGAGATTTCGATCCACAGAAATGCCAAGAAGTGAAAAGGACTCATTACTGTGAATAACTTGGTTGTTTATTGTAATGGGTCTAGGGCTGGTGTATCTCTGAGAAAGAAAGCAAGAGTGTGATTTGGTGGGGTTGAATTGTACAAGATTTTTACTTCCCCAGGATAATATTTTTTGGAGATCCACGGAGACAGAACCCTCCATGAGTCTGCAATCCTCGTCTAATTGGGCTAAAGAGACAGGCTTAGAATATTGTATATTTGAGTGGAGGGTGCTGTCCTCCACGTAACTGTGAACTGGGTTGGATGTGCTAGAGAGGAGGTCATTGATGTGAAGAAGAAACAAAGTAGGGGGTAAAACTGAACCTTGAGGAACTCCTGCATTAATTGGATACAGTTTAGAAGAATAACCATCCACGACAACAGAAAAGCTCCGGTTGGAGAAGAAATTTGCTGTCCACGTACAGAGTTTTGGCGGTAGGCCAATGGCCAGTAGTTTATTAAGCAGCGCTGCGTACCAGACCTGGTCGAATGCTTTGGATATGTCTAGAGCGACAATCTGGGATTCAACGTGTAGTTCCACAGACTTGTTCCAAGAATGGGTGACAAAGGAAAGGAAGTCGGCAGTTGATCTGCGCTGACGGATTCCATACTGCATGTCGTGGATTAGACTGTGTTTTTCAAGAAATTTTAGTAATTCGGTGTTTATATACTAGGGAATATGCCTCTATTGTAAGATGTCTGAAACAGACGAGTCAGGTCAGGAGCAAGTTCTGGTGCCTATATTTTGAGAACAATTGCTGGGATCTCGTCAAGGCCAGAGGCTTTCCTGGTATTAAGAGAAGAAAACGGTCATAAGACAACTCTTAATCCGTGAAAAAGTTTTTAACTAGGTCGTGGTGTTTTGATAAACGTTTTGTCTTCGAATGTTTTTTGAGCTTTAGAAACAAACAATAGTCTGATGATGCTCATTTGGAAGAATATGGAGGAGTTGAGGCAGCCCAGCCTCTTAGCAAGCACGTAGCCCGAAATTCAACCTTCTAGACGTTTGTGTTTGTGTTTACCTTAAATCAGTTGTCTACGATGACGCAATAAATTACCCGTGAAAAGTTAAGGAATAAATTGTAGGAATTGTCGATTTATTTACAAATGCAATAATACTTTTTAACGTTAGACAATCTATTGTCAGGCGTGTATCAAGTGTATTGAGGTCAACGGTGGACATTATGAACATCCGTCATTTAATATTTAAGCAACTAATCCTACCAATAATAGTTGACAGTGATAAGTAATAATATCTATCTATTGTTCGTAATATTTGTTAGATCGAAATCATTTATTTAATTTGTATGTTTTTTTTTCTGTCATTTACATTTCATAAATAAAACATATAAATGAGTATTGTAAATGTCTGCCATTTTTTAGAGCTGATGCGTTATCACTTACCAAGTTTGATAATGTGCCTTATGCCCATATTTACTCCATGCCAGCAGCAGTCTGCACATATCATCACCCATCGAGCAAGTAGATATACTACTGTTGTTTAAATACATTCGATCTATATAATAATAATAATAATAATAATAATAATAATAATAATAATAATAATAATAATAATAATAATAATAATAATAATAATAATAATAATAATAATAATAATAATAATAATAATAATAATAATAATAATAATAATAATAATAATAATAATAATAATAATAATAATAATAATAATAATAATCTAACAACACATGCAAGTTACAAAAACATTGCAGATCTTCATATAATTGTGTATGCTACTACTGTCACCACACTGCACCTATATAATCAAGACCCATTTAAGGACAACTTTCAGAAGCATTCAAATAAATTTTATATATATACAGGGCGTTACAAAATAGTGAGCCAACCCGCTAACCACGGATTCCCAAGACGAAAATTTTATGACTGTTCTTATAACATTTTTCTACGTGGGGCCATGTTCTCGAAATACAGGGTGTTGAAATTGAACTTAAAAAAAATTTTTCTTTTTTAATTTTTATGTTTTTGAAGTTATCTCCATGAAATTTTGCAAGTAGTCTTATTTTAGAACAAGACGCCATCTGTGTAGATGAGGAGACAAAATCAAATCCCAAGTAGGGTATAGGGTCAGGGGTGGGTTAACAACAAAAATTGACCCTCTAAACTGTTTTGTGCGCACGCCAATGGTTTAAAAACAAATGGTTTTTGTTAGACAAAATAATTTTATAAGTTTTGTTTCTCTAGTTGAATTATGATGAAATGGCTAGTTTATGAGTTATTGTAGGTTGTATGGTCGGACCCAAACAGGTGAGAAAAACCTACAAAGCTTTTTTCATTTATAATTTTTATATTTTTGAAGTTATCTTCATTAAATTTTGCACGTAGTCTTATTTTAGAACTAGACGCCATCTGTGTAGCTGAAAAGAGAAAAATCAAATCCCAAGGGGGGTATAGGGGGGAGGAACAAGTATTGACCCTCTAAACTTTTTTATGTGCATGCCAATGGTTTAAAAACAAATGGTTTTTGTTAGACAAAATAATTTTATAACTTTTGTTTCTCTAGTTGAATTTTGATTAAACGACTAGTTTATGAATTATTCTAAGTTGTAGTATGGTCGGACCCAAACAGGTGAGAAAAAACCTACGAAACGTTATCTCCATGAAATATAACATGCAGTCTGATACCACGACTAGACGACATCTGCGTAAATAAGAAAAATCAAACTACTACATTTTTTATTCGGACGCCGGTGGTCTAATAGAAACTAATATCGTAGGTTATTTGCGTTCTTGAACGCCGGTGACACGTCTCAACAAATTAAAAAAAAATGGGTTTTTTTTTCATTCATTTGCAATCGGAATAGAGAATGTATTACATAGAAATTGTAGCTCATGCCATTGCCTTAAATATTGCTACTTGAATACATACATACTACTATGTTTCACACATATATAATTAGAAGTCATCAAAACCGTTTTATAAATGCAACTTGTATTAAACTTAAACTGTCAGTCTACTATTAACATGAAAACTCAAGTAAAAATAATTAAAAACGGTAAGTAAAGCGATGTTATAGAAATAAAATTATAATTAAATTAAATGCTCAGTATAGCTACCACCCCCTTGGATGTACAGGCGGGCTCTTTTGATAAGAGAAAACCGATTTTTTTTAATGGCTGGTTTCATACGGTATTCCTCTGCGCCTTGTAGGTTTCGTTCCCGCAGATGTTCTGCAATAACTTCAAAAACATAAAAATTAGAAATGAAAAACTAATTTTTAAGTTCAGTTTCAACACTATGTATTTCGAAAAAAGGCCCCCAGAAGAAAAATGTTATGAGAAAAGTCATACAATATTCGTCTCGGCAATCCGTGGTTAGCGGGTTGGCCCACTATTTTGTAACACCCTTTATATATATATATATATATATATATATATATATATATATATATATATATATATATATATATATATATATATATATATATATATATATATATAAGTTTTAAAGAAACTCTTCTGTGGCCACCACCTTGATCAATATACAATTGATAACGATTTTACAGAAAGCTTATTGCAATAATCAATATGTTTTTATTCCATACACGCATTGCATTTTGGTCTCTTTCTTCTAAAATTGCAAAATTTTCGGGAGCTTCAAGCTAAGTTTCGTTCTCAATGTGTCGCCGTAAGAAGAAGTCAAGGGGATGTATATCAGAGGATGTATCAGGCCACAAAATATCGCCACTATTCGCAATGAATCTATTGGGAAAGTTTTCTTCTTTGCAGCGGCGGCTTGATAAGCTGGACCACCATCGTGCATCCACCAAGTTTGATCCAAGTTCCTCATGGCAAGAAAGTTCCGGTACATAAAAAACAAGATTTCTCTTCGTTGGAAAATTACAGGCCAGTGGCGATTCCTCCTAGCTTTTCATGTATATTTGAGTATGCATTTATGAACCGGCTTATGACGTACTGCCCCCAGCAGCAAATATTTACAAAAAATCAACATGGATTTCTGGACAATAGATCAACGTCGACGGCAATTTATTCATACCATGTCTCTGTAATTAAGAGCATCGAGGCTGGCGAGTGTCCTTTTGGTATCTTTTGTGGTCTCAGCAGGGCATTTGACTGCGTCGATCACTCTATCTTGATCGAGAAGCTACAGGTTTATGGCATACAGGGATTGCCTCAGTCTTGGCTGTCTAGTTATTTTTCCCAGAGAAAACAGTATGTTGTTGTTGGGCAGAGCGCTTCTCAAATTATCAGCAGTGACCTGGGCGTTCCGCAGGGATCGGTCCTGGGTCCAGTGCTGTTTTTATTATATATTAATGACTTAGGTAGCTTGAAGTTGCCAGCGTCGATCACCATGTATGCGAATGATATCTCCGTTATTGTTTCTGACATTTCGGATGTGGGTCTCGCAGCTAGGTGCAGCTCTGTTTTTACGGAGTTAAATGCATGGTTTTCTGCTGACAGACTGTTTTTGAATTGTAGTAAGACAGCTGCGATTAGGTTTCACAACTACCAAAAGCACTGTAACGCAATAAACTTTTTAGACAATAACAGCTTAGTGTCCGCAACAGCCACAGATGGAAATTATAAATTGTTGCGTATTTTTCTAGACCATTCTTTGAACTGGCATGATCACTGTGCGTATCTGGTTGGGAAGCTAAATTCGGTTTCATATCAGTTAAGAAACGTAAGAAGTTATATGGAGAAGGATCAGTTGTTGATGCTCTACCACGGGCAGGTCGACTCTCGGTTGCGTTACGGTATAATATTCTGGGGGTTGTCAGCACAGACGAGAGCTGTATGTATAGCTCAGAAACGGGTAGTAAGATGCCTGGAAGGAGTTCCATTACGGCAATCATGCAGAGATATTTTTCAGCAAAACAGAGTGCTTACTTTATTTTCGATGATTATAATAGAACTTTCTTTGCTTGTTTTCAAAAATAAGGATGGAACTTTTGTATTAAATAAGTCCATACATGATGTAGATACGAGACAAAAAAACAAACTTCCCGTGCCATTTGCCAAACTCAAAGTGACATATAATTCTCCCGATTACCTAGCACCTAGGGTTTTCAATCAAATGCCAGACAGAGTTAGATCATGTAGTAGCCTGTCAGTTTTTAGGGAATAACTTTAAAAAAATTTATTGGCTAAATGTTTTTAGAGTTTAAAAGAATTTATGTCTAGGCAACATATGTAGTGATATGTTTGCTTTTTATGCCGTGATTGTTCGTGTTTAGTTCGTTAGTTTTTGTAATTTGTTTATTTTGACTAGTCCTATACAATGTATGTTGTCTTTGGGAAATATATATCTTATTATTATTATTATTATTATTTTATTATTATTATTACAAAAGGATTAGAGAAACTATTCAAAGATAACGACTTGAGAGTTGTTTATAAAGTTTGTAATTTGAAGAACCTTTTGGGTGCGCCAAAGGATACTATTGACTTCCGACAAAAATTGGACATTTATCAAATATCTTGTAATAATAGAGAGAAAATATGTATTGCGCGAACGTGGAGATCAATAACGACAATATTCAAAGAGCACATAGCTCATTTCAGATTCAATAGAGCAGAAAAATCTTGCGTTGCCCAACATATATTTCACTCGGGACATAAGGTAGGCGATGGTAATGTTAAGTGGTTGTAGGCAACCACGGATTATTGCACGTTAGATGCTTTGGAAAGTATGCGAGTCTGCAAGGTGAATCCACAAGATTTGATGAATTTAGACATGGGCCCGGTCAATTCAGGGCTTTTTGAAATAGCATGAAATAATCCATGGTTGCTTTCAACATAGACACAACCGGTTGGGCGTATCCACTGGTCTTTAATTACGTCACCTGGTGTCACGCTGTCCGGTGTTATATCATCCGGTACTGAGGCATCTTATATTGCATCATACAGTGTTGCAGCATCCAGTATTTTATCATCCGGTAGTGCATCATCACCCGATATTTCATGATCGGGATCAATTTTAGTGTATAGTTTAGGTATCTAAATAGGATAATTTTGCCTATGTAGTTAGTTTAGCGACAGCGACTGATGAAGATAACTTCGTTGTCAAAATACATATCTAGCGCATAACTTTCTGTCATTATTTTTTTGGTTTTTGGGGTGATTTTGCTTTTTGTTTCACTTTCCAGCCACAGTGACCATCCTCAGTATTTTATTATGTCATATATCAGTCAATCTTTAACACTTAAATGTTGCCAGTATTACATTGACGCAGCTACTTTTAGAATGGTAAATATTTTAAAAGCGTTTACCGTGATTTAACAAGTATGCCCTTTTTATTAAGAGAGTACAAAAGAATATTATTTCTATATCGAAAGTTTTCTATCAACAGTAACAAAAGCTATGATTACAACTCGTCCCCAAGAAAGGATCCAAATCGCTTCCTAGCAACTACAGGCCTATTTCTCTCCTATCAGTCGTCTCTAAAGTGATGGAAAAGTATCTACTCCACGACAGGCAGTATGGATTCCGTCAGCGCAGATAAACTGCCGACCGCATTTCCTTTGTCACCCATTCTTGGAACAAGTCTATGGAGATACACGGTGAATCCCAGATTGTCACTCTAGAGATATCCAAAGCATTCGACCAGGTCTGGCACCCAGCGCTGCTCAATAAATTTCCGGCCTATGGCCTACCACCAAAACTCTGTACCTGGACAGCAAATATCCTCTCCAACCGAAGCATTTTTGTCGTCGTGGATGGCCATTCCTCTAAACTGTATCCAACTAATAGAGGAGTCCCTTAAGGTTCAGCTTTAGCCCCTACTTTGTTTCTTCTCCACGTCAATGACCTTCTCTCTAGCACATCCAACCCAGTTCACAGTTACGCGAACGACAGTACCCTCCACTCAAATATACAATATTCTAAGCCTGTCTATCTAGCCCAATTAGACGAAGATCGCAGACTCATGGAGGGTTCTGCCTCTGTATATCTCCAAAAAGTATTAGACTGAGGAAGTAAAAATAGACCCATCACAATGAACAAATAAGTTATTCAAAGTAATGACTCCTTTTCACTTGTTGACATTTCTGTGGATAGAAATCTCAATTGGCACCAACATGTCATATCAATTGCAAAAGCGACTGCTAAGAAATTAGGTTTTCTCTTCCGGGCTCGCAAATACTTTCCACCAGCTAATATTTATACTTTATATACTTCACAAATAAGGCCAAACCTCAAATCTCCCACATCTGGGTTGCCGCTGCCGATTCTACACTCGCTATCCTGGACTCCATTCAGAAGAGAGCTATACGTCTCATCGGTGACGCTACCCTCACGCAAAGGCTGCCATCCCTTGCCCATCGACGTGCCATTGGTGACCTCTCTCTTTTTTATAGATATCTGCACGGGCACTGCTCAGAGGAGCTTTCTTCCATAGTTCCTTCACCTGCTGCTACGAACAGATCTACCAGGGTAACATAGCGAATGCACCCTTTTACTGTCCAGGTTACCAGACGTAAAACGTCTTGTTATGCCCGCTCTTATATCCCGAGGACTTTCAAGTTGTGGAAGTCCTTCCTGGCACATGGTTTTCTTTCTCCTCCGAACCTCCAAACCTTCAAGTCCAGAATTAACTAGTTGCCTATTTCCTCCTTGTCGAAACCCACGGTACGATAGTATTTAGGCTCTGAGCCCCCGTGGTGTGTTGTTGAAATAAAAAAAAGAGTATTTTTAAAATTAAAAGATTCCGAAAGCAGCGCCCTTTATCCGCTAAAACCAAATCGGAAATAAATAATTTTTTACCCATTTCAAATACAATGTGTTAAACACTTCTAAATACCAAGGAAAACCTAATATCGATTTATCAATATAAAACCCTGTGTCTCTTTTGAGTTTTAATTATGGGTCAGAGTAAGTTTAGTAGCTGAATCGTAATACTTTAATACAACGAATCGGATGCTTCTCTATGTACCATAATCTTTGGGTCAGTATGTATACAATAAGGGAAGTGCTAAAAATGCGTGCCTCTGAAAATAAAGGTCATGGTTTCGATTTTCAGTAGAAGCGTCATTTTCTTTAAGTGCATACTAAAAAAGTTACGATCAACTGAGGTTGTGTGTTGGCACGTTCCGTCCTTGTTGAGACACAAGCCGTCGGTCCCGTGTACCATACAATGTTGTGTGCGCTAAAGGTTCCTCACGCACAGAAGAGAAGGGGTTTGGAAAAAAATTCAGGATGGTAATATGAAATTGCTCCCTGGCATATTCGCAAAAACAGACGGACGTTAAAGAACAAATTATTTCTGGACAGTTTAACATACTGCAGGTATTGTGCGGCCCAATTTAGGTTTATAAAAGATATCGCAAAGTTATTGTCCAGTGGCAAAAGCAAATATGCTCCTCATTGACGACTTCGATTACCAATCAGCAAAAAAGAGGATTATTTTCAGAACGTTCTCAAGGCACTTTTATCTAAACACAAAGAATAGTAGGACGTTTGTTCGTGAGAGCGTCTCATTGTATAAAGCACGCCGAAACCAAATTAATTACACTTTGTAATAGCGTCACGCGCGCCACTGGTAACGCTGCCGCTTCTCCATATGTCCGAGCTCCCTTTGTTCAATTAGTGGCCTCAGTCAATTAGAGGTCCCTCTTTCATATTGATTATTAAATACAAATTGACTACAGTGAACATTTGTGTCCGGAGAATGATACTCATTATGCAAAAGTACAAGCTTTAAACGTTTATTGGACTTGTTGAGCTTAATTATAGTTTTAAAATAGAATTTGCTGATGAAGTAGTTAAGAAAACCAACGTTATTCGCATGATGTCAAGAAATGTAATTTTAGCGACTTTTCGTAAAACCTTGAGGCCCTGGACGACCGATCTGACATTTTCCCACCATTTTGACAATAGCTCCAAAATAGCGCTGGAAACGTCAAGATATATATATATATATATATATATATATATATATATATATATATATATATATATATATATATATATAGATAGATAGATAGATAGATAGATAGATAGATAGATAGATAATTTATTTTCGCCTTCTTGCCATAATACATGGATAAGCTCGTCACAATAGATATAAACAATATAACAAGAACACAAATATAAAATACAGTACAGTATAAAAACAATTATGCTGTTTAATTACAAAAAAAAAACAAAGATAAAAGTGCACAACGTGAAAAACACAACGCTTGAAACAATGAGATAAAAACATCTTTATACACTTATATAGACCGCAATATAATAAAAATACACATGAACAATATTAAGCAACAAAACAATCAAGTACAAAAACATCAAAAAAAAATTCCAGTTAAATCATCTGCCTCACAGAGCACGCAACAAACTCATCGACCGCATAAAATGATCGCTCACTTAAATATTTTTTTAGACCGGCTTTAAAAGTTCTTATGTTTCCAGGGGACTTTACACTTTCCCGAAGCAAATTGTACAAAACCCTACCCGCATACACAGGGGATTTCTTGTACGCCATTCTTTGAAAATGGTTTAAATTAATGTGACTGCAGTGCCTAGTGGAATACGAATGATTGTCTGAATGTCTAGACAACATATGTTTTTTGCCATTTATGAAACTCAGTACCTTATGAAGGTAAATTTCTACCAAACGTCTTAACTTTCTTTTGCTTAAAAAGTTCTCGGCATGACTCAGAGTTGTGCATATCAAAAATTACCCTTAGTATTCTCTTCTGAAGCACAAAAACCCTGTTAACATCTATGGACTGACTCCAGACAACAATGCCGTATGACAGCAATGGATACACCTCCGAATAGTAGACAGAAAGCAAATGTTGGTCACTTAGAGAGTTCTTAAGATTGTATATCATAAAATACGCCGACTTAAGCCTGCCACAGACGTAATTAACATGCGACCTCCAGGACAAGTGCTGATCAACCGTGACCCCAAGGAACCTTCCCTCCGTAGCACAGCAGTGCATTCCATCCTCAAGCTGCAGAATGAGAGGCAGTCGGTGGCAACTCCTGAACTCTACGAACGATGTTTTATCATGGTTTATGATTAGGTGGTTTGCTTTGCACCACTCACCAAACTGTCGCATTAAGGTGTTTACCTTTTGACTTACCTCGTCACCATCATGACCAGACACAGCCACGGTTGTGTCGTCCGCGTACATGAACACCCTACCCACCTTTATGTAGTCGGGCAGGTCATCCACATACAAAACAAACAGCAACGGACCCAAAATACTACCCTGCGGAGTGCCCAAATTTATCTCATATGAATCCGAAAAAGTTCCCCCAACCGAAACCACCAATCGTCTATCATTTAAAAATGACAAAAACCAGTCATTTGCTGGTCCACGTATACCTAGGCATCGCAATTTTTCGCCTACATAACCCGGATTAATATATATATATATATATATATATATATATATATATATATATATATATATATATATATATATATATATATATATATATATATATATATATATATATATATATATATATATATATATATATATATATATATATATATATATATATATATATACTGAGGACGTTAAGTCCATCGACCACCTCTTGACTTCTTTATCTATCATATTATAAAAAATATTTTATACAAACTTTTTGGATCTCATTCGAGTTCTTTGAAGAATCAACTTATTTATATAGGATACCGCAAAAAAGCGCAGTGACTTAGTGATACATTTTTAAATAGGCCACCCTGTATATTATCCATTTTTGGGTTATTAGTAATAGTATGAACAGATTTTATCTAGCGTAGCCCAGCGATTATCAAACCCCCCCCAGGGGGCGTGATAAAACTGAATGGCGGGCGCGAGTATATTGAGAAAAGGTATAGCATTAATTTTTTTTTAATTCATTAAAAGAAAAGCAATGGAACACATTTATATAGGATTGGATTGTATCAGTACTGCACAATGTATTTAATAATTACCCGATCAATATTAAATCAAAAACAAGATTAATAATATATATATCAGTGACTCTCTTGGGCCTATCTGGCAAATCAAAGTTTTACGAAAGAAGGTTTAATATTATAAATTGACACTCTAAGATTTTTTTCTATATTTAGATGATAACTATATTTTGGCTTCAAAGCAGCCAGCGCAGAAGATCCGGTTTCGCAAAGGTAGGATCTTGAAAATGGTAATAGTATACGAAATGTTCTTGTTTTTAGTGCAAAAAAATGTAAAACACCACTGATCTAATGTTGAACTATATTATCGAGAATGATGAGCATTATCTCGAAGACCAGCTGGTATTTGAGCAGGGCTCCTACGTTTTGTCTGTTCGAAAATATCTCCTCCACAGAGTTCCAGATCGGTGGGTTGCCAAAAGAGGTTCTATAAAATGGCCAGCACGAACACCAGATTTATCACTCCTAGATTTCTTTTTATGGGGTCACATCAGAAGTAAAATTTATTCTACTTAGCCCAGTTCCTTGCAACATTTACGCTATCGTATTGTAAACAACTCCCGCCAAATCACCCCAGATGTTACAGAATGTGCACCCGTATTTCGAACACAACTTGTACCATTTTATTGAGGGTGGTGGTCAACATTTTGAACATTTAATAAACTGACATGCAAGCTTTTGATAAATAAATGCCTTACCTTTAGAGGTCAATTTCTCAGAATAAGTGCCAAAACCGCCACTAATCACCTTCCCGGGGTATGAGCTCCTTACTTCTTTTAGATTGCATGGAGGCATGTGCTGGTACGTCCGTAGCAATCTACCCTGCACCAGACTCCCCAATTTAGAAGCTGGAAGAAAAGACATACTATGGATAAAACTTTCTCTCAGGGCTGAAACTAAATTCATCTGTTGCATTTACCGGTCACCTTCTGACAACAACTTTGTCCAGCTCTTTGACTACCATTCTGAAAAAGCCAACCATCTGATTTCTGAATATCCTTCCTCCGAGGTCACTATTCTTAGTGACTTCAATGTCCATAATAAGAAATGGCTAGGATCTTCAAAAACCGATTCACAAGGAAGAGCAGCGGAGGCCTTTGCAGTCAGCAATTCTTTAGCCAATATGGTTCAGCAACCTACTTACTTTCCTCGCATCCCAACACACAGCTCAAATCCCTTGAATCTCCTTCTTACTACAAATCCTGACTGCTATAAGATATCAGTCACCGCCCCCTGGGTCGCTCGGACCACGGCATGGTCATTGCTTCCTGCGCAATGCAACCCGAGGTCACACAGTCATCACACCTATGTATCGTTTGGCACTACAACTCCGCGAACTGGGACGAAATGCGAGATTGCTTTTCCTCATTTCCATGGGCGTCTGTCTGCTTCTCTCATCCTGACCCCTCTGATATCTCACAAAGCGTCACCGAAATTATCCATGCTGGAATGGAATTATTTATTCCACGTACACAGAAAACCTCTGCAGCCACTCAAAAGCCCTGGTTCTCTAAATGCTGTGACAAGGCCAGACTTGAAAAGGTCAAAGCGCCCAAAAAGCTTCTACACAATCCCAATCAAGAAAACCGTCAAGCACTTAACGACGCAAGAAACCGCTATGTCCGCATTCTTTCTGAGGCAAAAAAAACGTTTAATAACCACATCAAAAACAAAGTCCTCTTAAGCTCCAGCGGCTGCAAACCCTTCTGGACTCTTGCTAAATCTATTGGGAATAATTTCTGCAAGAGCACGTTCCCACCTCTTGTCTCAGGGGATGAAATTGTTTCTACCGCCCTGGGCAAGGCTGAACTTTTTGCCTCGTTGTTCGCCGGCAATTCTACTCGCAACCCACCTCCAAATGTTCAACCACCAACAGTCCCCAATGTCGCGCATAAAATGACGGATATCATTTTCAAAACTAGAAAGGTACGAAACAGGCTCTCTTCTCTTAATACTAGGAAAGCCTCTGGTCTTGACGAGATCCCAGCAATTGTTCTCAAAAAATGCGCAACAGAACTTACTCCTGTCCTGACTCGTCTGTTTCAGACATCTTACAATAGAGGCATATTCCCTAGTAACTGGAAAACTGCTCGAGTACAACCCGTCCCCAAGAAAGGATCGAAAGCGCTTCCTAGCAACTACAGGCCTATTTCTCTCCTTTCAGTCATCTCTAAAGTGATGGAAAAGTATATAAACACCGAATTACTAAAATTTCTTGAAAAACACAGTCTAATCTACGACAGGCAGTATGGATTCCGTCAGCGCAGACAACTGCTGATCTCCTTTCCTTTGTCACCCATTCTTGGAACAAGTCTATGGAACTACACTGTAAATCCCAGATTGTTGCTCTAGACATATCCAAAGCATTCAACCAGGTCTGGCACGCAGAGCTGCTTAATAAACTACCGGCCTATGGTCTACCACCAAAACATGTACGTGGACAGCAAATTTCCTCTCCAACCGAAGCATTTCTGTTGTCGTGGATGGCCATTCCTCTAAACTGTATCCAATTAATGCAGGAGTTCCTCAAGGCTCAGCTTTAGCCCCTACTTTGCTTCTTCTCCACATCAATGACCTCCTCTCTAGCACATCCAATCCAGTTCACAGTTACGCGGACGACAGCACCCTCCACTCCAATATACAATATTCTAAGCCTGGCTCTTTAGCCCAACTAGATGAGGATCGCAGACTCATGGAGGGTTCTATCTCCGTGGATCTTTAAAAAATATTAGACTGGGGAAGTAGACATCTTGTACCATTCAACCCCACCAAATCACAGTCTTGCTTTCTTTCTCATAAGAGATACACCACCCCTAGACCCATCACAGTAAACAACCAAATTATTCAAAGTAATGAGTACTTTTCACTTGTTGGCATCACTGTGGATCTAAATCTCAATTGGCACCAACATGTCACATCAATTTCAGAAGCGGCTGCTAAGAAATTAGGTTTCCTCTTCCAGGCTCGCAAATACTTTTCACCAGCTAACCTCTATACCTTATATACTTCATAAATAAAGCCAAACCTGGAATACTGCTCCCACATCTGGGGTGCTGCTGCCGCTTCCACACCCGCTATCCTGGACTCCATTCAGAAGAGAGCTATACGTCTCATCGGTGACCCTATCCTTACCAAAACGCTGCTATCCCTTGCCCACCGACGTGCCGTTGATGACCTTTCTCTCTTTTATAGATATCTGCACGGGCACTGCTCAGAGGAGCTATCTTCCATAGTTCCTTTACCTGCTGCCCCCAACAGATCTACCAGGGGAACAGAGCGAATGCACCCTTTTACTGTCCAGGTCACTAGACATAGAACATCTTGTCATGCCCGCTCTTTTGTCCCGAGGACTTCCAAGTTGTGGAACTCCTTGCCGGCACATGTTTTTCCTTCTCCCCCGAACCTCTAAACCTTCAAGTCCAGAATTAACAAGTTGCCTCTTTCCTCCTTGTCGACACCCACGGTACGATAGTATTTAGGCTGTAAGCCCTCGTGGTGTGTTGTTGAAATAAACAAACAAACAAAAAACCACTGCTTCACATGTAAAAAATAAGGCACTCTTAAAAATAGATTTACCGCAGCTCTAAACTGATGTGCTAGTTGACAGCCCCTTATTATTTAAGATTTTAGAGTTGGATCGCACCACCGCGTAAGGATTCTTGTTGCGATGTTAAAAATAAGCGTAAAAGTATTGCCCCTCGAAAAGTTGTAAATATTAACTTATGTGCCAGTTACTTTTATGCATTTTAATAAATCTCAAATCGCTTTGAGCTCAAGCAGAACTCAAATAGTTTTTTAAGTGATAAATAAAATTATACATTTATATATGTTGCCCTAACAAACTCAGTGTAAATTAAACAGAGAAACTTTTGAATAAGTTTCCTTTTTCATTTACTGTTGCATCTAGCATCCTATACTTATAATGTTTGAAGAAAATATAATCTTTCATATTCATTTTGCATGAAAGACATTTCATTATATCTGAATCCAATTACTTTTCTGCGACGTCTGTAATTTGATGTGCCTTTAAAGCTTGCCAAGAAAGTATATTCTAATAAGGTTATTTTCCGATACTGAAAATTTAAGATTAGAATATAATTCAAGTTCCAAAAGCTACCAAATAATATTAGGTTTTCTTGAATTTGAAATAAGCTGATCAAGTTATAGCTCAAATCCAGGAAAGCTTAATATATCCTTATCATGCGAAATATATTGACAACTGCATATGGTCTGGATTAAAGATGAAATTATTAAGTAACACGTCTAAAAAAAACTTTGGAAAAAAATGGATGATGATAATTGAAAAGGAACCAAGTACCCAACAGGAAATTTGCGTACTCTGAGGTTATGTGTAATAATCGCCTTCTTTTAAAATTATCATATTTTTAGAAGTTTTTGCCAGATTAACATGCTGTATGTTTAAAATCACATGAAAGACACTAGAGCATTGTCTTTAATTTGATACAATGTTACCAATCTTCCGTTCTGCTGTAATAGCCTAATAAAAAAAAACAGAACATCCAAAAATGAAGTTAATGTGAATCTTGAATAAACAGCAGACAACGCTTATGCTCCAGCTATCTCAGGGAGGTTCGGGTTGAACGTTTTTCTTTCAACTCTGGTGTATATTTATGGAAGGAGCATTCATTCAATAAACAATTTATAAGGTCGACAGCAGTCTTAGATGCCCGCAGTCGACTGCAAACTATAGATGGACATTGTTTATTCACGACACGTCTTAATCAGAAAAATTGATATAAATGAGCTAGGCCTAAAAGTAATTGTTACAATAACATCAATGGAAGGATGAAAAGCAAGACGCATCAAGTTATAGGTACGTGCAGTATACTTGCCTAAGCTTTAAATGAGGAGCAAAAAATTATGGGACCCGTTGAACATGTAGTAAAACATTGACCAAAACAATTCACTGACTAAATTAATGTTTTAGGTTTCCTTTATTAGAAAATAATAAAATAAATAATATACCTATATAAATATAATACGTACACAAATTAACATGTAAGTGTATAAATATTTAAATTATTGGGTAAAATTAAAATATAGACATTATATGATAATTTTTTGATAAGGTATCGGTTTTTAAACCTGGTCAATTTAAAACAAAGGTATTATATCTGATAGGTTAACGGTGTATTGAGAATTATTAACTTCGTAAATTTGGAATATCAATAGTTATTATAATAACATGAGTTAAAGGTAAGCATCGAATCATTATCTTTCCCGTAATTGGCTGCCAAGAATGCCCACAAAAATTATTACAAAAGAGCTAAAAGAAAAAAATCGTATAGATTAGATAAACTAGACTTCCAAACATTTAATAAATTTTATGCGGAGGTTTACATTTAACCCCGTGACGTATCTCCGAATAGTAAACATGAATGGTGTGAAGTGTATTTAATTCATTATCATAATAGTTTACAAAACGATTCTCATTACTCCTGATAATCCCATTAAATTCCGGACAACGTAGTCGATATAAAATTGGGAGGTACTTATCTTAGGAACCAATCCTGGACAGTGCCGGGGGGGCCACGGGATTCAAATAGCATCTGATAGATAATTGCTGGACGGGAATATCTCTGGGCCAAAGGTCCTTACGCTAATACCTGGGGATGAATGGTTGGGATGAAATCTCGTGACCTGTTGGGTGGTTTCATCCAACGTATCTCGAAATGCGGCAGATTTCGGAGCCTTCCAGACAGAATACGGATTACTCCCACGACTACTTACTCAGAAGTAAACATCAAAAAGGGCTACTTCAAGCAAATCCTGAGGAAATGCACTGGCGGTCGTAAGGAATATGCGATAACAGAAAACTTAAACACCATAACTTACCAACTGCAGAACATAACAGTCAGCCACAACAATTACCAATTACCATAAACTACAATGACTTTACACATAACCATTTTTCTAAAAAGACAATAAAATACAACAGCTCACAATAAGATCTGCAGATCAAAAATAGCAAACGGACAGTTCTCCAAGAAGACGGTAAAGGCAGGATAGAAGAAAAAAAACGTTCGAAGTAGGGTTTCGAAGTATCCAAGGGTTGCGGTGCTATCGGGGCGGCAAGGCCGCGGACGAGCCCTGAGGGAAAAAAAAGGGTTTCGAAGAGTGGGAGATGGAAACTCTAGATTCAAATATTCAAAAATACGCAAATTTACGATGAGCAAAACTATAAACTTGATGAACTCTGAATATATAACACATTCAAGTGTTACCTAAGTGGATGAAATGAAAGGCAGAAATTGCTTTTTAAAAAACTGGAAATTTTTGAAAAATATTCAAATCAACCCGTGGAGGTGGCAGTGGTCACATATTGCCAACACAAATATGTTAAAGAACCTTTACTTTAAACATCTGAACCATCCAGTAAATGCCCCAACGGCGGGTATTGTTTTAACCTGTCTAATTGTATGATTAATTTAAAATTTCCCGGCGCTTTAAGCACAGCATGTTATCGTTAACCGATAATACGTGACTGGAGCAGCTAACAAACTTAGATTCTCTGTTAACCTTATGCAAATTCCATGTGTTGCAGAAAGTCAAATTTTCATTTATTTCCTGGAGCCGCTACTGCAAGTATATTTACGAACGGCAAATTCCTTAGCTCCAGCTTATCTCCTATACGATACAGGCAAATAAATGTAAACAATAACACTAAAGCGTTAAAATGATTCGCTATGTTATTTCTCAGTGTTTAGAATCGGTTTAAGACCAAACTGTTGCCGTGTGTGCATTAAAATAAATATTTTCCTGTGAAAGACGTACGCTATTCGTAACATGATAAGCACAGTCGGATTTGGATGCGCCTGTTCAACATAATAAATACAACCTGCAAATTAGTTTCCCTTCATCTCGACATTTTAACAACTATTGGGTGCACAATCTAAGTTCTAGGCATAAATTAGTATTAGTCAGGTAAGTCATTTATTGCAAATTCCCATAAACTCTTTATTTAAGCAAATGTGAAACTACGGAAACTTATGTGCCAATAATTTAGTTAACCATATCTTTGCACCAATACAAAAATGAGCTCTGTATTTATTCGATATACAAAAGAAATAAAGAAAAATTGTTACCGCAATTTCAGGCCGTAACATCAATTTTAATAATTTTTTCCTGATGGATCCTTTTCAATAATTAAATAATAGTGGTTTATTAATTGAAAAGGATCCAAGCTCCCGATTCTGTTTAAAGGAAAGGTAAAAAATAACATGAGTCTTTAAAGAGAAAACTAACTTTATTTTAATAATAATTATAAAACGAAGGAACTCATTCAGTAACAACAAAATGATAAATCTTAAATCTAATATTCAAAATCAAAATCCTAACTTAGATTCTGTTTAAAGGAAAGGTAAAAAATAACATGAGTCTTTAAAGAGAAAACTAATTTTATTTTAATAATAATTATAAAACGAAGGAACTCATTCAGTAACAACAAAATGATAAATCTTAAATCTAATATTCAAAATCAAAATCTATGTTAGAGCCAAACTTCAATATCATTTTCGAAGTTCTCTATAATTTTTATTTTGTAAAATTCAGTTGCATTCTTGGAAAGGAACCTTAGCAAAGTCTTGATATCATCCCATTTTTTCTTCGAAATAGCTTTTTGCTCGGGGTAAATCACTTTCATTCTTTGGGGATCAATAGGAATGTTTTTACCTCATATCGTCAGGCCGTTGAAGTTTGTCTGGCGGTGTGGTGTGAATCAACCTGATACCCAGAAGCTGGCCAAACTTCAAAGGCTGGCAATCCTGGGTATCACCGGCGCTATGAGGACGACACCCTCAGCCGCGCTAGAGGTCATGCTGATGCTGCCCCCGCTTCCCATCAGCTTCAGAAGGGAGGCTATGGCGTCGCATCTTAGAATGCGAGACTCTGGAAACTGGTGCGGAGAGGGGGCAATAATAGGACATGCAAGAGTCGCCGAAGAGGTGAAAAAGGAAATTCCAAATTCCACCATTAAGGTACGGAATGCAGAGCACAATATTAGGTTGGCTAGGCCATACTACCCTCAGAATTCCCAGTAGGGATCAGTGGAGGGAAAATGAGGTTGCACTCCAGCCCGCAGGCCTGGTTTGTTTTACCCACGGATCACGGCTGTAAGAGCAGCAATCCTCTGAGGCTGGAATATACATCGACAGCCTGAAGTTGCGCGAGAGTTATGCTCTGGGGGCGTATACCACGACATTCTAAACGGAGGTGTACGCTATCCTGTATGCAGCCAATCGACAGGATGTGAGGATGAGTCTTAAGAAATGTGTATACATTTGCTTGAATAGCCAAGCAGTCCTCCGGGCAGTTTGCGCGGCCATAATTAGGTCAACACTGGTTCAGGAGTGCGCTGACGCCCTTTCGGGACTAGCCCGGACGAAAGAGGTGCAACTTGTGTGGGTTCTGGGACACTGTGGCGTAGCGGGAAATGAGGTGGAGAATGATCTCGCAAGGCTTGGTTCCCGGCGGGCGTTCTGTGGCCCAAAGCCTGCGATAGGCATAAGTGGGAAGGCGGTCTCCGTCCCCCTAGACAGGTGGACTCAGGAGGCCATGGAGATGTACTGGAGGTCGGTCGGTGGCTGTAGGCAGGCGAGGGACTTCGTGAAGGGGTCGGACAGAGATAAGACTGTCGGGCTTCTCGGCAAGAGTCAACCTGCGCTTCGCCGCATCATTGGGGGGCGCTGATAGGCAACTGCGCTCTTAGAAGACACCTCACATTGATAGGTGTCGAGAGGGATCCCATTTTCCAGGAATGCGACGAGAATGAAAAGACGTCTTACCACTACCTGTGTGAAAGCGAGGCGTTTGGGCGTCTTCGAGCAGAATTGTTCGGTTAGAGGACTCTGCAGAGGAACCAGGTAAGTTCCGTCCAATGGAAGATCGTCACGCTCCTCATTTCGAGGTCGAGGCGGTTTGGTGACGGAACCGAGGAAGAGAGCATGGTTGCGGCGTTTACGGGGTTGCCAAAACGTGCCAATTGTGGCCTCCTTGCCTGTCGTTAACCTCCCCACCACTGCTGCTACTACTACTTATCTCGTATTGATTTTAACTGACTTTCTTTTATGTGAGACTCACATAAAAATATTGAACATGATGTTGACTCCTAAGGTTATTATTTTTGTTTTTAACCAGTTAGCTTTCTCTTTTTTAATATGCACTTTTCTATTTGAATTTTTTTGCAATATCTTCAGTTGAGTAGAAATCATCGAGCTCCATAAGGGTTATTACAAATTTATTATGTTTCTAGCAACTTCCAATTCAATTACAGACATAAAGTCTTTTAAGATGTACACGCGGAGTTGATTTTTCAGCGCCCTTTCTATGTGCCCAAAATCTGTGTCGGACAAAAAACTGTGACTAGTTTCAAGATATTTAAAATAAAGATGGTGCTGCATTAAAAATGTTTTTCACAAAAGCATTATTTTTAAATGGCGGGTTTGTGCACTACCATGTGACCACAATATAAACTCCTATACTTATTTTTTAAGCTGCACGTCAAAATATTTCTTTATCGATGAGCGCACTTCATGCTCTTCACCCGGTCACCCCTTCTTTCCACAAAAAAACAATACGGAGTATTTTTGAAGACAGAATTAACCTTCTGGTTAAAAATACTTAATAAACAATGTTTGTTGGTAGTTTAGGTAATCCTAGGACCTTTTCCATATCGTAGTAAAGAGTTTCGATAAGTGACTTTTAACTTGCTTCCTGAAAATCTTTATTAAACTGATCTCGGGCAAGCTGCTCGTTTTAAAGGCGCCAATCATGCTGTTCTTTTAAAACTAGTTGTTTGTTTTCATCTTACGCATTTTTTTTACCTGTGAAAAAGACATGTCACACTTGTTACATGTATTTTTTAAGCGGTTTTCGCCTTGAAATAAAATGTTTTTCAAATATATATTTTATAGAACTGAAAACTAACTTTGGGATTTTTGTCTCCTAAATAGGGTTCGTTCATTTTCCTTTCTGTAAGTTCGTAAGGTAGAAATTTCGCTTCAGCTTTTAAACGGCAGTAGTGAAAATCATAGGAAATTTGCCTATATCATCAATAATTTTGTTGAATTGATTCTACATCAATTTTGTCTTCCCTTCAGATTGTCCTCGCAGATCTTGTATTTGGGTGCTATGCCCTTGACGCATATACCACGGCATTCGAAACAGAGGTGTACGCTATCCTGTCTGTGGTCAACAGACAATATGTGAAGAGGAGCCCCGAAAAATGTGTGTACATCTGCTCGGACAGTCAGGCAGTCCTCCGGGCAGTCTGCGCGGCCAGAATCAGGTCTACACTGGTTCAGAAGTACGCTGACGCCCACAGAGGGCTAGCCAGGACAAAGGAGGTACAACTAGTGTGGGTTCCGGGACACTGTGGCGTGGCGGGGAATGAGGTCACAAGGCTTGGTTCCCGGCGGCCGTTCTGTGGCCCGGAGCCGGCCATAGGTATAAGTAGGAAGTCGGTCTCCGTCGCCTTAGACAGGTGGACCGAGGAAGCAATGAAGAGGCACTGGGGGTCGGTTGGTGGCTGCAGGCAGGCGATGGACTTCGTGGAGGGGCCGGACAGATATAAAGCTGTCTGGGTACTCGGAACGAGTCGACCTACGCTTCGCCGCATCCTTGGAGTGCTCACAGGCCACTCGCGCTTAGAAGACACCCCACTTAGATAGGCGTAGAGAGGGATCCCATTTGCCAGAAATGCGGCGTGGATGAGGAAACGTCCTACCACTACCTGTGCTAATGCGAGCCTTTTGGGAGTCTTCGAGCAGAATTGTTCGGATCGAGGACTCTGCAGAGGAATCAGGTAAGTACCGTCCAATTGAAGACCGTCACGGCCCTTATCTCGAGGTCGAGGCGGTTTGGCGACGGAACCGAGGAGGAGTAGAGCATGGTTGCTGGGTTGCTGGTGTTGGCAAAAAGGGCCCATGGTGGCCTACTTGCTTGGCGTTGACTCCCCACCACTGATACTACCACTACTGGGTGCTATGTTTTTTCTAAGGTTGAACTCGCTTTGTGGATATCTGATAAGTGTTTATGTAAATATCGCGGCACACTTCAACTTCTTCATGCATATACACTAGTATATGATTCACCAGATCCATCTTTACCTCGCTTCCTTTTAATGGGCATTTCTTTAACTGTTATTGCAATGGAAGTTATTTGCAAATTATATGCTGCTAAATCATAAAATTTTTGAAAACATTTTTGTTTTTCATGTACTGCTAATTTTTCACCACATTTTTTAGACATTTGCATTCGTAATCAGATAACAGATAATAAAAAATCTGGCTTCTTTTAATTTCCCCACTATTAGTGTAATAAGTCTTATTAGAATATTTTAATTTTTTTCTCGTGGCGTCCTTTCTTAGAAGGTCTTTTCCAATCTTTTTTTCTTGCTTTAATTTTTGGTCTCCCAATTTCTTTTTCACTAAATAGCAGGTCATCTTCCTTCAACCACAGCTTTCCTCCTCAAGAAAAAAGTCAGGGTCTCTGACACTGTTATCTGGGTCTAACACGAAAACCAACACTCACTATTAATAAAAAGTTCGGTACGCAGCAAGTGCGTTATGGTAGTGAATTTTCATTAAATGCTTCAAATTCAAATAACTCCGTTTTAGCAAATTTTTCGTAAGACGAAAAATTCACTAATGAGGAGCGCTGTATATATATATATATATATATATATATATATATATATATATATATATATATATATATATATATATATATATCGTATCGATCACTCAAAAAATAATCGGCCGATCTTAATGAAATTTGGCATGTAGCTTAGTTTTGCAATCGGCTTAGATAAGCTCGTTAACCAGAAAATTCGGACAAGTTTTTCCGGGAAAATTTTAGGTTTTCTTTCGGAAAATTTTTGTTTCTCCGAAAATAACGGAGTTATGACAACCAAATTTGGTACGTGCGTTTACACTATCAAACTTACCCTACGTGCTGAAATTCAGATCTCTACGTTAAAAAAAGTTATAGGCATTTTAAGAAAAAAAAATTGGGTGCCACTGGTGATGAGAAGAAAGCACAAGAACAAAATATTTTGTGTGACTAACAAAACCAATTAAATATTACATACAACCGTTACCCCCTCCGAAGGGCCGAACGTGCAGACATTTAACTTGCTCAAATACAATGCCAGAACCCCGGTTGATATTAATTTATTACAGTTTGTACTGAAAAAGTAAAAGGTAAACCCTGGTAATCGAACTCAGTACCTTTCGGTTCAGATGCACACGTTCTTACACCTGGATCACCAAGGCTCCAATAAACATGTTAACTTGACCTGAGAAAGAAGTGCAATAAGTATAAAATGTTTCAATATATAGCGCAGGAAACTGGATTTTGGATAAGGAGGGCATCAAAAGAATAATATCTTTTGAAATGTCAATATAGAAAAACATAATGGCAATGTAAATTAAAAGAAAGGCAGACAAAATTGTGGCAAATGAGGAGAGAGGTGAAACTGCGTTGAGTAGAAGAAAATGTGTAAGATATTTTCTGAGGAGAGATAACTCTACGACAATATTATTTTACGGGCAACTACTCAAAAGAAGAAGGAAGTAGATTGACAGGAAAACTTCTTAAACACCTGACCTAGTTGCTGATATCCCGACGTCACAATTAAATGAAAATAGCGGATGGGAGTCATGGTTGCATCGTCAAAGCGATATTGTCTTTATACTGCGATGGCTCTCTTTAAATTAGCTCGCGATCCACCGTTAAAAAAAACACTGAAGCCAGCAATATCTTTTTAAGGTACACAGTGATAATTGGGGAAATTCTGTTATACAATTTAGATTCTGGCCTATTAAGTATGGACTCAAAAACATTGTGTTTGGGTACAGTTTGCTATCTACAATTGCATTCTAGTCGTTATAAGCCCTGATTTACGGTATTTACAACTTTTCAACAGTAAGCTGTTTATTAGGTAGCTTCCAGCGAGCAACACCTGTTTATGAAATACCGATATTCTCAGTAACTTTGCGCAGCTTATTCAAGAGTATTTGCGATTCAAAAGCCGCATTTTAACCGTATTTCACGAGGTACCTGATATTCCCGCTGCTTGCCCTCGAACTTCGTTTAAGGGTGTATATTTGCAGCTACTACACTTTCCCGGAAAATACCTTATTATATTTCAGCCTGCAAAGCAGTAGGCCCGCTCCCTTTCCCAAAGGTACTTTTGTACACATGATCCGTTTGGTTCTAGTAACTTTGTGAGCCTAAATTGAATAACGTTGCCGAGATAATATTAGTTATAAAGTCTATGTATGTAGGACTTAGTCGGAGTAACCAGGAATTTCCATGGAGCTGATAAAATAACAAGCTTAAATTATTATCTTGAATAGGTGCGTTGTTACATTAGCAGCATCCGGGATTTTTCAGCTTTTAGTGACTTTTCCTAGAAACAATTTGCTAGTTAGGAGATCGCGGTTTTTGAATTTTGAAAAATTTCCTTCCTCTCAAAACCCATCTCCAGGCTGAGTTTTAATTTTTATAAGTTTACATATTATATAGTTTAGTACAATTTATTAGACGATGTAAATTATACGGGCTGACCCATTGAAAACCAGCTGGCAGCCACAATTGCCAGGAAACGGTTTTGTCGAAAAAAACCTGAAATACACCAAGTTGGCTTGCGAGGAGAAAACTTTTGACGCAATAGTATAGCCCAAACTTTACGGTCTTAAGCGGGGGTGTCATCCCTCAAAGGATTTCAAATGGGAATAGGGATCATATGATAGCTTGTTGAAAAAAGATTTTGATTCCATATACATTGCTTTTCTATTTTTGAAATTCGATCCAATCGCTTAGAAGATATGGATTTTTGAATATCACTAATGCATTTTCCGAAACATTCTAAATGCCTGAGCTGGTCTCACCAGCGTCCATTATAAGATAAAAATGTTGTTAAAGGTTTACGAAGGTAATAAAAGTCATTTAGATTAAAGTGTTCCAAAATAAAACCTCAGCAATATATATATATATATATATATATATATATATATATATATATATATATATATATATATATATATATATATATATATATATATATATATTGTGAAAACGCATTCTTGATAGCGGCTTTTTGTGCCTACATCTGAACTAAAGTAACTCGATTGATGAACAATTCAGTTGTGATTATTGTTTCGCATTGATGAGTGGTTTTTTAAAATCAGTTATGGTGTATTTAACTGCCGAAAGAGTGGAGATTGTGGGAATTTTTTTGTAATCATGAAAACGCAAGCGAAACAGCACTTGTGTTCAATAACCTGCATCCTCATAGACGTGCTCTTCATAAGTACGTGCTAGAGTTGCTACATAAGTTTTATGAAACTGGATCAGTGGCTAATACGGGACGAAATACTGAACGGGAATTTCCTGTGGTGGATAAAGCCACAAGACTGGAAGTGATAGATCAAGTTAATGCAGATCCAACATTAAGGACACGAAAATTAGTTGAGATTACTAATAAGTACACTTGGAGAAAACCCAAATCACCACAACACATATTTCAGAGACCTTACGATCGTTTCGTTGACCAAGTCAACATCTTCAGAGGGAGAAAAATTCTAAAGTTAAAACTAACAACTACCATGTATTTATATCGCGTCTAGGTAAACAAACAAACTCCGAAGTAAAATTGTCGTGGAATACCGATCGTTTGTTTATTTCTTTAATCTGCTTTAATCTTCTGGTCGACAAATTTATGAGCCCTTATCTACTATAAGGATAATAGGTTTAAAGGAACGGTACAGAGTTATTTAAGGAAACTGCACGTTCCCTTTCGATCTAGAAATTTACTATGAGGATATTGGATCCAACCGACAAGCAACATCTGGCGCATCAAACAACATCACCTCCGCTCGTCTTTTTTAATAAGAAAACTAAACCCGGGTGTTTGGCTCAAAATGTTAACTATAACAAAGGATAAATAATTCAACCAAAATACTACATAAAAAATATATTTATATTGATTTTAATTCTTCGTGACAGTATTTATATTGACTTCATAGATAAGAAGAAAAGGAACGGGTCTTTAAGTCTAGACAAGCGTAGAGATTAGTATATGTATAGACCGGCCGAGTTATTGACAGTAATTTATTATTCTACCAGACAAATTAGGAGCGTTTAAGCGGTCAAATGCAAAGTGAAAATTATGGGCTTGAAATTAAAGGTGCCGCACGATTCAATGAGGTTTTGTTCTTAATCGACCTTAATATAAAAATACTCTCTAGTGAATTAAGCATAGTTTGATGTCTGAAATTTTTGACAACTTTCAAATTTTCTTTGTCAATGTGGTGATTATTATCCCATATATGTTGTGCCACACATGATTTGTCCACCGTACCACATCGTAAATGTGCGAGATGTTCACGAAATCTGGTGGCTATGTTTCTCCTAGTTTGACCCACGTATTTAAGATTGCAATCTTTGCAACTAATCTCATAAATACCGGACATTTCAGTGACTTTGTCTTTGTCTTTCGTATTACCCAACAATTTTTTTAAATTACTTTTAGTCGAAAAAGTTAAATGTAAATCGGCTTTCTTAAAAATATTTTCCAAACCCTTTGTGATTCGTGGTTCATAAGGTAAACACACAAATTTTTTCTCTATTTTATCTTTCTTAAATGTCGTACATTCAGATATCATTTTCTTCGTTCTGTGTTTGTTAAAATGATATCTAAATATACCTTAGAACCTCGGTGGTTCAGGGGTAAGAACGTGTGCCTCTGAACCGAAGGGTACTGGGTTCGATCCTAGGGTACTCCTTTCACTTTTTCAGTACAAACTGTAAGATTAACATCAACCGAGGTTCTGGCATTGTATTTGAGCAAGTTGAATGTCTGCACGTTCCGCCCTTCGGAGGGGGCGTAAAGCCGTCGGTCCCGTGTCCATGCGATGTTGGGCACGTTAAAGATCTCTACCCTCCTTACAGAAAGGCAGCGGTTCGGCAAAATTTCCAGGATAGTGAGGTTAAACCGCTCCCTGGCGTCGATGATTGGCCATAGTCGCGGAAATAGGCCGACGTTAAAGAAACAAAAACCAAAAAATTGTTAATTATTAAATATACTGTACAGTACTGATAAAATCTTATACAAGTGTATTCTATTGCTTCTCTTTCAGTAAATTAAATTATTATTAATATATTTTATCTTATTTCTTCTCAATATACTCGCGCCCCCCATTTAGTTTTATCACGCCACGCTAGGGGGGCGCGCCCGGCAGTTTAAAAATCGCTGATTTAAACAAAACAATCTATTATAAGTCATCGGTGGTTCAGAGGTAAGAACGTGTGCCTCTGAACCGAAAGGTACTGGGTTCGATCCCAGGGTTTTCCTTTCACTTTTTCAGTACAAATTGTAACATTAACACCAACCGAGGTTCTGGCATTGTATTTGAGCAAGTTGAATTTTTGCACGTTCCGGCCTTCAGAGGGGGCGTAAAACCGTCGGTCCCGTGTCCAAGCGATGTTGGGCACGATAAATATCCCTACCCGCCTTACATCAAGGCAGGATTCGGTAAAATTTCCAGGCGAAAATGCTCCCTGGCGTCGGTAATTGTCCATAGTTGCGGAAATAGCCCGACGTTAAAGAAACGAAACACACACACACACACACAATTTATTTTTCTAATGATACATTATTAGGTCAACAACCTGTACGTTTTAGTGAATTTTCTTAAAAAAAATTCACTAATGAGGAGATCCCGACTTTTGAATTTCGAAAAAATTTCTTCAAATGAGCGCTAATTAGGCCCCCCAGAAAACATATCCGGGGTCAGTTTCAATTTTTATATGTTATATATATATATATATATATATATATATATATATATATATATATATATATATATATATATATATATATATATATATATATATATATATATATATATATATATATATATATATATATATATATATGTATCACACCGATAACTCAAAAAATAATAGGCCGATTTTGATTAAATTTTGTGAAAAAATTCCTTTTGCAAATGGCTTGGATAAGTTCGTTATCCAGGAAAATCTGCCTAGGTTTTCCCGGAAAATTTTGTGTTTTGTTTCGAAAAAAATTTATATCTCCGGAATTAACAAAGTAAGGGCAACCAAATTTAGTGCGCAGGTCTACATCCTTATAGGTAAGTTACCTATCAAAATTTAGCTATGTAGGTCAAAAGACAAAAAAGTTATAGGCATTTAAAGAAAAATAAATTGGGGTTTTCCTCAAAACGTCAAAGTGGCGATTTAAAATGTCAAAATTGGCAACATTTAGGCAAATAACTTGAATATAATACGGGCTATAGAAATAAAATATCTTAAGAAGAATGTTTTACAAACCCTGAAGTCTTAGTTTCAACCGTCATTGTCCTTCATTTTACTAAAATGTTTCCAGAAAAATCATTTCAAATAGACCCTTTCTCTGATGCTTGGCAGTAGTCTTAGCTATAGAGTTTATCGTTTATTGATATATAATTTTTGTCGAATTTTCGTAAAAAATCAATAAAGCTCAATATACCCGTTATTATATAAGATATGAAAATTTTTTGTATATATTAATTATAGGGTGTCTTAAGCTACATCTTAAAATAATATTTCTACAATCACAGGATGGCCCATAAGTCGTTGGTGATACAAATTTCCTTTTTTTTTAATCAAACACGCCTTATGTTATTGCATTTTTGCATTTTCCATCGAAATATAATGCATGTTTGTAAGAAAAAAAATTCTGGACGCAGCAAGTGCGTTATGGTAGCTAATTTTGATCAAATGTTTCATATTTGAACAGCTCAATTTGCTATTAACCTATAAGGTTGACCAAGAAACGTGTTTTTTTGGGAACACTTTAAGTTTACTTTTGGAAATTTTTGTACATTTTCACACAATAAAGTTATTTTGATGAAACATGGCACATTGTTTTTCCTATATAGGTTATACTGGTAACCAAATTTGATGCCTGCTTTCTTAAAGAAACACACATATTTGTTATTAAAAACATTTTTATGAAAATTCACTATCATAACGCACTTGCTGCGTCCAGAATTTTATATAAATTGAAATATCGGGTTTCATTAAACTGTACGTTTTTATGAAATTCTCTATGTTAGCTGAGTTTGCGTTTGGGAAAACATTTTATTCAGTACATTCGCTCAAAGCAAACAGCCGCCATCATTTATAATCTCAGTTGTACCGTATTTTATTATTGTTGATTGCCCGAGCATAAAAATATAAAGGATCATTAAAAAATGTTGCGTTTCATTTTTCATGCTGTTTGCGTTTACATTCTCTGAAGCTGGGTATCATAATGTATTTCATTTTACTTCTAACGATGATAATTTTTACAGATTACTGATCTCCGTTACAGAAAAACTAATTAGTTTCACAATTTCCTACCGTTCTCTGATGTTCCCGACTTCCTTGGTGGCCTTATAAATTTTAAAGAAGCTGCATCTCTTGTGCAAAAAATACCACTATAAGGAAAATGAAGTACTGCGTGATGCTAGAATGCGACAAGAACAAGTAAAAAAAAGTCTGGACGCAGCAAGTGCGTTATGGTAGTGAATTTTCATAAAAATGTTTTTATTGCAAATATGTGTGTTTTCTTTTTAAGAAAGCAGGCATCAAATTTGGTTACCAGTATAACCTATATAGTAAAAACAATGTACCATGTTTCATAAAAATAACTTTATTGTGTAAAAATGTATAAAAATTTCCAAAAGTAAACTTAAAGTGTTCCCCGAAAAACTCATTTCTTGGTCAACCTTATAGGTTAATAGCAAATTGGGCTATTCAAATATGAAGCATTTGTTCAAAATTCGCTACCATAACGCACTTGCTGCATCCAGAATTTCCTTTCTTACAAACATGCATTATATTTCGATGAAAAATGCAAAAATGCAATAACATAAGGCGTGTTCGATTAAAAAAAAAAAGAAAATTTGTAGCACCAACGACTTATGGGCCAGCCTGTGATTGTAGAAATATTTTTTTAAGATGTAGCTCAAGACACCCTATAATTAATATATACAAATTTTTTTCATATCTTGTATAATAACGGATATATTGAGCTTTATTGATTTCTTACGAAAATTCGAAAAAAATGATATACCATTAAACGATAAAGTTTATAGCTGAGACTACTGCCAAGCATCAGAGAAAGGGTCTATTTGAAATGAATTTTCTGCAAATATTTTAGTAAAATGAAGGACAATGACGGTTGAAACTAAGACTTTAGGGTTTGTAAAACATCCTTCTTGAGACATTTTCTTTACATAGCCCGTATTAGATTCAAGTTATTTGCCTAAATGTTGCCAATTTTGACATTTTAAATCGCCACTTTGACGCTTTGAGGAAAACCTCAATTTATTTTTCTTTAAATGCCTATAACTTTTTTGTCTTTCGACCTACATAGCTAAATTTTGGTAGGTGACTTACCCATAAGGATATAAACCTGCGTACCAAATTTGGTTGCCTTTACTTAGTTAATCCCGGAGATATAATTTTTTTTCGAAAGAAAACACAAAATTTTCCGGGAAAACCCGTGCAGATATATCTGGCTAACGAACTCATCCAAGCCATTTGCAAAAGGAATTTTTTCACCAAATTTAATCAAAATCGGCCTATTATTTTTTGAGTTATCGGTGTGATACATATATATATATATATATATATATATATATATATATATATATATATATATATATATATATATATATATAAATATATATATATATATATATATATATATATATATATATATATATATATATATATATATATATATATATATATATATATATATATAAATATAAACATATAAAAATTGAAACTGACCCCGGATATGTTTTCTGGGGGGCCTAATTAGCGCTGATTTGAAGAAATTTTTTCAAAATTCAAAAGTCGGGATCTCCTCATTAGTGAATTTTTTTTAAGAAAATTCACTAATAAAGATAAGCGTATTTTACTAGGTTTATAAAAACGACGCATTGCTATAGGGCTGTCTTCCTTGGCAATGACTTTTGCCAAGTGCGAGTTGGTGTTTATTTAGGAAAATAAAGCTTACTTATAGGTTAAATTTTTAACATGTAATGTCATCAACTAATCTTGAGAGAATTTTAATGACGTAACAGATTAGCAAAGTAACACAATATTTTCTATTTAAATTATACTGAAAGCGGGAGGCAACTGCTTAATTAATTTTGCATTTCAGGTATGAAGTAGAGCCTTGGTGGTTCAATAGGAAGAACGTGTGCCTCTGAACCGAAGGGTACGGGTTCGATTCCGAGGTTACCTTTTCACTTTTTCAGTACATATTGTAAAATTAACATCAACCAATTTTGTGGTATCGTATTTGAGCAAATTGAATGTCTGTACGTTCCACCCTTCAGAGAGGGCGTAAAGCCGGCGATCCCGTGCCAATGCGATGTTGGACACGTTAAAGATCCCTACTTTCTTTACAGAAAACCAGGGGTTCGGCAAAGTTTCCAGAATAGTGAGGTGAAACTGATCCTTGGCGTCGGTGATTAGCCATAGTCGCGGAAATAGACTGACGTTAAACAAAAAAGAACACAAACAGATATGAAATGCTAATTTAAAAAAGGGATGGCTCCATCAAGAGCGTTATAGTAGCAGTCATCTATAGAAATTATTTTAAACCATAAATAAGCTTAAAATGTTCCCGACAAACTGGTCTCCTGGCAAACGGACCTTAGGTTATATAGCAAATTTAAATCATTTATAGTAAATTGACCACCATAACGCACTTGCAGCGTCCAGATTTTTTTTTACAAACATGCATTTTATTTCAATGGAAAATGTAATAATATAAGGCGTGTTCGATTAAGAAAAAGGAAATTTGTATCACCAACCATATGGGGCAGCCTGCGATTGTAAAAATAATTTTATAAGATGCAACTTAAGACACCCTATTATTAACATATATAACTTTTTCTCGTATTTTGTATAATAACGAATATATTGAGCTTTACCTTACGAAAATTTGCTAAAAATTATAGACCATTAAACGATAAACTATATAACTAAAAGTACCACCAAAGCATTAGAGAATGGGTCTATTTGAAATGAATTTTCTGGAAATAGTTTAGTAAAATGAAGGACAATGGCGGTTGAAGCTCAAACTTAAGGGTTTGTAAAACACTCTTCTTGCTAGATTCTCCCTACATAACCCATAATTGTTTTAGGTTCTTTGCCTAAATCTTACTAATTTTGACGTTTCAAATCGCGACTTTGACGTTTTGAGAGGAAAATCGCAGACTTTTATAAATGATCATACCTTTTTTGCCTCTCAACTTACAATTCTAAATTTTGGTTATAGTTTAGTTTTTACGACATAAAACCGCGTACCAAATTTGGTTTCCATAAGTTTGTTAATTCCGGAGATATAAAAAAAAATCAAAAGAAAAGACAACATTCTCCGGAAAAACTAGGCAGATTTTCCTGGATAACGACTTATTTAAGTCACTTGCAAAAGAAAGATACTCACCAAATTTGATCAAAAGCGGCCCATATTTTTTTTAATTATCGCTGTGAAACTCTTTATGCAATTTACACACCTGCCAAGATTCACAAAAAGCCATTAGACAAAAATTAAAAAATTAGAAATGTTTGCATGAAAATTTTACGCAATTTCTTTTATAAAAATTCTATTTTTTTACAGAAATTGGCTTACGTGATGCTAGACAAAAATTATGTTTTTACAAAAATGTTCTATACATACTTACATACATATATGAATATATATATATATATATATATATATATATATATATATATATATATATATATATATATATATATATATATATATATATAATTAGGTTTTTTTGACTTTTTACCAGTGGAAGTAAATAAAAATTTCGGGACGCGCAGCAACTGCGTTATAGTAACGAATTTTCATAAGAATTGTACACTATTATTATACGGCATATTAGTAAAGTTAATACTTACACAGACCTTGAAGAGCGATTTTAGAGGTCCTAGTACGCGCACATTTGAAGAATTCTTTCGAAAGTGTTACCATCGATACACCTCTATTATCAAAACAAATTTTTGTACTAACTCGTTTTGAGAAAAATGCCCAACACTTAAATTTCTATGAAGCTAAAGAAATGAGTTTTGTTATATCTGTAGATAGTGTAAGTCGCTTGAAAAGAAACTTGTATTACAAATTTCATTAAAGTTATACAAAACATTTCCAGAAGGAAACAATTCATATTTAGAAAAGTGAAGTGTGTAAAATTATAAACGTAGCAGTTATTTTTCCTTATTAATCGCTAGTAGTGTTTCGTTTTAGTCAACCTAATTTAAACCGTTTTTTCAATATCAACAAGAACAAAATGTCTGCTGAAAATTATAATTTCACACTTAAAGGTGACAAACTTATTCAGGCCCTTTAAACACAAATGATATCTTGTTCAAAACGTATGAAATCTGTGCACTATTGTTTCTCCAAATGTCAAAATAAAACATACATTTTTCGTGCTGGATTCGATCATGAAACCTTCTGCGTAGAAGACCAGCACACTTCTACTGAGCTATCTGCTAAACCGTCAACGAACGTTTTGTTTATATGATACTTGACACAGGCTTCATGCCCGGGGTAGTATATGAAAAGTATACGTAACAATTAATTACAGAATAAGTAGAATTGCCATCGAAACACATTCTAGGATTGTGTCGGGCTAATATGACGTCTTATGTTTAAGTTTAAGTTAGAAAAAACTATTTCGGAATCATTTTTATAGACTAGACTTCATTTTGTTTACATTTCTACTATGTTATGCAACACTTTCAGTCTAAAACCACAGCATAATCTATCTATGCTGCGCTAAAACTGTATTTGGGGCCGTTCATTAAGCTACAAATATACTGCATTTTAATAATTGCTTGAATCCCCCAGTTATATAACAATCACTTGGCAAATTTTTAATTTCATGTCGTCTGTCATTTCCGCAAATTGCGGCCGAGATTTCACGATTGTTGGTTCAGGTAGTATGCTTTATACCCGTTGTATGAATCAACCTACGCGTGGCGGTGAACTACTTTGTCTGTCAGGCATTGCTGGACTTTAACCACTAAGTCGTCTCAACGCATGGCTTTGGGATTTTATTTTTAATTTCGAAAAAACTGTAAATCTTGTTTACCAAATTACTTTAAATTCACAACATAGGTTTATTTGCACTATTTCTAGCCGCATTTCATTTCAGTTACTCTGATACTTACAACAATAAAGCGTTTTCAAAAATATTTTTGTATTTTTTTGGAGAAAAAAGTCTCGTTATAGGTGATAATCGAACTAGTCCGCGGCCTTAATACGATGAAGATATGTGCCAAGTTTCGTTTAAATCAGTTGAGTATTTTCTGAGTTATGCTCAGAAACATACATATATATATATATATATATATCCCTATATAAATCATGCTATGAGGCTATAAATGTAAATAATTGTCGAAAAAATAATGTTGAAATAGAGGGCATGCCCTTCACTTCTAAAACACAAAACACATGCTGTTCTATTTGACAAAATTGAGTTACGGCAGTTTAAATTTTTAAAATTCAGACACTGTTTGTGAGTGCCTGTGTGACAGTTCGATGTTTATGACAAATATAAACGAGAATCTTTTTGAATGTGTCATTTCATGGGACTCCGCTATATATTGATAAAAACTCCATATCACCATTTCTGATATGTGCTAAAAACACGAAAGTTGCAAAATAATTGAAACAACTCCGAAACGATGAACAAAATCAATTCTTGTCCTTACAAACATGTATTATAATTTGATGGAAGATGCAAGAATGCAATGCAATAATAAAAGTGGTGTCCTATTAAAAATCAAACAAAAATTGTGTTACAAGGACTTATAGGCCATCTATAATTGTCAATATAATTTTATAAAATGTAGCTCAAGACACCCTCTAATTAACGTATATAATTACTTCCACACCGTCAATACGTGTAGAGGTATGGCATCGGCGACAAAATTTCAATTTTTTTTTTCGCTTAAACGTCGTGTCAAAGTGTCAAAACATATTAGAGAAAACATGATTTGGAAACGAACATTTTTTGCATTTATATTTGTAGCCACGATAACTTTAGGACGAATTGAGATATCATTTTCAAGTATGGTACACAGTTTAACACCCGACAAACAAACGGTTCGGATTGTCTTTGGAATAAATCGCCCAATGTGCAAGGGAATATATGTGAGACGATTTGGTGAAAATTGACATTTTTTCGTTAAAACTCCAGTAATATAGCGTTTTAGGGTGTGTTTATTAGAAAACGTCCAATTTCATTAAGCATCTGGTATTTTGTGCTGAAATTAAATGAAGGGGTGTGTGGGGATGGAATATCGGTGGGGATGGAATATCGGTGGAATATCGGTGACAGAAATTTCGAATTTTTTTCCTAAAACGGCGTAAAACGTCTCAAAACATATTGAAAACGTGATTCTGGAACAAATTTCTTTAATCAGCCTGTCGATCTGTACGTTTGTCTCTTAGTAGGCGCAATAACTTTCGAACGAAGTGAGATATCATCTTCCAATTTGGTCTCCAGTTGGCACCCGACAAAGGAAAGCTTTGAATTGTTTTTGGGTAAGATTGCCCCATGGAGTAGGGGATAAACGATGGGTGATTTGGTAGAAATTGAGTAGTATAACGTTTCAGAAGCTTATGAGTATAAGAGTATGAATAGTTTCTCTATGGTCAAGTCATGGAACCTCAATTAGTCTTATTAGGATGTCTTTCTGAGGAGAGTAGATTATTACAGCTATGTGGAAGTTATGATTTAATTTGCAGCACTAGTTTTTCTTGTATCTTGTAGAGTAACGGATATATTGAACTTACCATAGAAATGCGCCAACCTGTATATATATATATATATATATATATATATATATATATATATATATATATATATATATATATATATATATATATATATATATATATATAAAATAAAAATTCACTAAAACCTAAACTCACTCAGGAGATGTGTTCTAGGGGGCCAAGTTCGCACTTATTTGAAGAAATTTTTTCGCGATCTTCAAAATTATTTTTTCTAAGAAAATTTGCTAGAAATTATAGACTATTCGACCATAAACCCGATAACTTAAACTATTGCCTAAGCATCAGAGAAAGCGTCTATTTAAAACATTTTCTACAAATATTTTAGTAAAATAAACGATAATGACGGTTTAAGCTGAATCTTAAGGCTTCGTAAAATACAATTCTTACGACGTTTCTTCTACATATCTCGTATTCGTTTCAGGATCTTTGTCTAGAAATTGTCGATTATGACGTTTCAATTCGCAACTTTAACGTTTTAAGAAGAAAAACTACAACATTTTTAAAGTATTTTTTTCGTGTTTCTTGGCTTTTTCGATGGTGTTTCATTACATCAGTTCTAAATTAATACGGATGTTCCACAAGGATCTATTTAGGCCCCCATACTTTTTCTTTTGCACATAAATATAAATGACCTTCTGTTAACAGCGATATAATCCGACCCACAGCTTCACAGCATATCACGTCAACCAATATCTACTTCTGGCTCTATCAATGGTAGTCGAAGTAACTCATGACTTGCCTAAAAATCTTAGCTGGAGCTCTGCAAGTCTGATTAGGTTTATTGCCCTAAAAACAGAGGAAGACTCGCCAGCCCAGAGAGCATACACTTTCAGATTGCTGACAAAATACTGACCAAAAAATTAACACTCTTTACTTTGGGTATAACTGTTAAATGATCTCTGCTGGCATTTATATATTTCTAATACAGCGAAGGCAACAGCAAAGAAAGTTGGGTTTCGCTTTAGGGATAAAAGTTTCTTCACGTCACAGCAACTTCTGACGGTCTATAAAGCCCAGACACGTCCACAGTTGAGATATATTCTTATGTCTGGTGTGCTGCCCGAAAGGCAATTTTAAACCTTTCAGATTCTATTCAGAATAGATCTGTTCGCCTTATAGAATTTTCATCTATCACGGCCAGTCTTACTTATCTAGCCCACATGAAAAAGCTTAGAGGTCTCCGCATTTTCTATTAATACGTTCATAGGCATCGTTTTAGCGAATTTTTTTTTTTTTAATTCGCTTATGGGGAGATCTGTGTTTATATATATATATATATATATATATATATATATATATATATATATATATATATATATATATATATATATATATATATATATATATATATATATATATATATATATATATATAGATATATATATATATATATATATATATATATATATATATATATATATATATATATATATATATATATATATATATCCGACCGATAACTCAAAAAATAATGGACCGATCTTGACAAAATTTGCAGAGTACCTTCCTTTTGCAAGTGGCTTGGATAAGTTCGATTGCCAGGAAAATCAGACCAGGTTTTCCCGGAAAATTTTGTGTTTTCTTTATAAAAAAATTCATATCTCCGGAAATAACCATGTAAGGGCAACCAAATGGTACGCGTGTTTGTATTATAAAGAGTGAACTCTCTACCAAAATTTAGGTCCCTAGCTTTAAAGACAAAAAAGTTATGGGCAGTTAAAGCAACAAATTTTAGAGTTTTCCTCAAAACGTCAAACTCGCAATGTTAAACGTCAAAATTGGCAATGTTTAGTCAAAGAATGTAAAACAAATACCGTTTGTGAAAAGAAAATGTAGCAAGAAGTGTGTTCTGCAAACCCTTAAGTTTCAGATTCAACCGTCATTGCCGTTCATTTTACTAAAATATTTACAGAATATCCATTTCAAATAGACCCTTTCTCTGATACTTTGGCTGGCAGTTTAGTTAAGTTTGGTGGCTTTTTGGATATTTATTTGTAGGTTTAGTGAAGTTTATGGTTTAACGGTCTATAATTTTTTTTAGCTAATTATCGAGGAAAAAATTTGTTAATGCATTTTTGCACTTTTTATCGTAATATGATGCGTTTATAAGAAAAAAATCTGGACGCAGTAAGTGCGTTTTGGTAGCGAATTTTCGTTAAATTTTCAGTTTAGCTCCCGAACGCTTTTCAAAACACTGTTTTCAGAAACCTGCCTAGACCCCCCCCCTGGATCCACAAACCTCAAGAAACACTTCTTGTTCATACTCCCCGAGGAATTTACGGGACCAGGAGTGAGTAGGGGTGCATAATTTTTTTTAGCTAATTTTTGTAGAACAAATTCGTTAATGCATTTTTGGATTTTTTATCGAAATATGATGCGTTTGTAAGAAAAAAAATCTGGACGCAGTAAGTGCGTTTTGGTAGCGAATTTTCGGTAAATTTGCAGTTTAGCTCCCGAACGCTTTTCAAAACACTGTTTTCAGAAACCTGCCTAGGGCTCCCTCCCCCATGGATCCACAAACCCCAAGAAAAATTTCTTGTTCACACTCCCCAAGGAAGTTACGGGACCAGGAGTGAGTAGGGGTGTATAATTTTTTTTTAACTAATTTTCGTAGAACGAATTCGTTAATGCATTTTTGCATTTTTTATCGAAATATGATGCGTTTGTAAGAAAAAAATCTGGACGCAGTAAGTGCGTTTTGGTAGCGAATTTTTGATAAATTTGCAGTTCAGCTCCCGAACGCTTTTCAAAACACTGTTTTCAGAAACCTGCCTAAGCCCCCACTCCCCTGGATCCACAAACCCCAAGAAAAATTTCTTGTTCACACTCCCCAAGGAAGTTACGGGACCAGGAGTGAGTAGGGGTGTATAATTTTTTTAAAACTAATTTTCGTAGAACAAATTCGTTAATGCATTTTTGCATTTTTTATAGAAATATGATGCGTTTGTAAGAAAAAATCTGGACGCAGTAAGTGCGTTTTGGTAGCAAATTTTCTGTAAATTTGCACTTTAGCTCCCGAACGTTTTTCAAAAAACTGTTTTCAGAAACCTGCAGGTGGGGTCCTAGTAATGTTTCTGAAAACAATTTGTTGAAAAGTGTTCGGGTGTAATCTGCAAATTTAACGAATTTTCATTAAATCCTTCAAATTTCAATAACTCAATTTGCTATTAACGTAAGCTTTGTTGGATGAAAACCAACATTAAGTTTATTTTCGGATTTTTTTTTTTATATTTTCAAACCATAAGTAATTTTGATAAAATATAGTACATTGTTTCTACCACATAGGCTATACAGGTTATCAGATTGATGCCTGCTCGCATTTGCTATTAAAAACATTTTTATGGAAAATCACTTCCATAACACATTTGCTGCATCTACACTTGTGAAAAATGTTTATATATTTTCAAACAATAAATTTATTTCAATGAAATATGGTACATTGTTTCTACTATATAGGCAACCAAGTTTGATGCCTGCTTTCATCAAAGAAAGACATTTGCTATTAAAAATATTTTAAAGAAAATTCGCTACCATAACGCACTTGCTGCGTCCCGAGATTTTTCAGAAACGGCTTTGCTTGCACTTTATTGGTGACCTTTAAGCGGCAAACCTGTTCCTGTCAAGGACTGCGTGGTTTTAGTGTCAAATTACCCACCTACAGAACAAATTGTTGTGTAGGTGTGATGTATTTGAGCAAGTTGAATGTCTGCACGTTCCTCCTTTCGAAGGGGGCGTAAAGCCGTCGACCCCATGTCCATACGATGTTGGGCACGTTAAAGACCCCTACGCTCCTTACAGAAAGGCAGGGGTGCGACAAAATTTCCAGGATAGTGAGGTGAAACTGCTTACTGGCGTCGGTGATTGGCCATAGTCGCGGAAATAAGCCGACGTTAAAGAAACAAAAAACACACACACACACACTTTCCCAGGAGACAATTCCCGAAGAGATATAGTCTCAAATTAATCTAGAAGCAAGGAAAAAGCCATCTTCTGGCACAATAATCAAATTAATGGTGTCTCAGAAGCACATGGGCTGTGTGTTTTATTAAGAGTTTTATTTTAAAAGGTTGTGAACTGTTGTCAGAGTTAGAAAAAGTCTAGTGCAGCAAACGCCTTATGGAAGTGAAGTTTCAAAAAGATGTTTTTGATAGCAAATATGTCTTTTTTAATACAGGCAGGCATCGAAACAAGATACCATATTTCGTCAAAATAACTTTATTGTTTGAAATGTACAAATGTTTTTCGAAAATAAACTTTAAATGGTCCCGAAAAAACTGGTTTCCTAGCTAACGAACCTTACGTTAATATAAATTGAGTTATTGAAATAAGAAGCATTTAATTAAAATTCGCGACCAAAACGCACTTACTGCGTCTTTAATTTTTTCTACAAACATGCATTACATTTCGATAAAAAATGCAAAAGTGCATTAATATAGAGGGTGTTCGATTAAAAAATAAAGCAACTTTGTATCACCAACGACTTATGGGCCAGCCTGTGACTGTAATAGTTATTTATGTACCAAGGGTATAAATTGATGTTTATGCCCTGAGAGCGACGATTTTACAAACCCGAGGGCCTCCGGCTCGAGGGTTTGTAAGTCGCTCGAGGGCATAGACCTCTATTTATGCCAGCGGTGCATACAAAATTTTATGTCATACTAGTCATACCCAAACAATGAAACATGAATCACCGTTTGCTGAAGGCAACCTAACCCTCACCGGATCTTTTCAGAACTGTCAATTTTATGTTAATTCGACTAAATAATGTTAATTAAATATTTACATATTACTTTTATTCCATTATCTGTAATTTCATTAATAAAGAAGTCAAACAAAAATTATTTGTCTTTATGTGCACGCGGGCTATAAAGTACACTTTATGGCTCTTGGGCATAAAGTAGACAATTATGTAGTTGGTAACTAAGCAATAAAAACACAATAATGAACTAGTATGACATAAAAATAATTTTGTAATAGCAGCTCAAAACACTATATATTTAACATATATATTTTTTCCTGTATCTTGTATAATAACGAATATATTGAGCATCACCGTAGAAATTCATCACCCTGTACATATCTAAACAGAAAAAAACTGAAACTAACCCCGTAGGTGGGCTTTAGGGGGCCTAGTTCGTGCTCATTTAAAGAAATCTTTTCAAGATTCAAAAGACGCGGTCTCCTCAACACGATTTTTTTCTATAAAAAATCGCTAACGCTTATAGACTATTAAACCACAAACTCTATAACTTATCTTAGCGCCAAAGTATCAGAGAAACCGTCTAGTTGAAATGAATTTTCTGCAAATATTTTAGTAAAATGAAGGACAATGACGGTTAAAGCTGAAAGTTAAGGTTTCGTAAGACACACTTCTTGCCACGTTTTCTCTACATAAACCGTAGTCGTTTTAGTTTCTCTTCCTAAAAGTTGCCAATATTCACGTTTCAAATCGCGACATTTTAAGAAGAAAAACTATAAAATTTTAAAAGTAATAAATGTATATTTTTTGAGTTATCGAAGTGACATACACACACAGATATATATATATATATATATATATATATATATATATATATATATATATATATATATATATATATATATATATATATATATATATACTGGGTGCTTCACGGTGAGTGGCCTATTAGACGTTTATGGAAAACTACGTCTATACGTCTATTTAAATTCAGAAAATTGGTATCCGCACGTTTTTGATACTGATCTTTCTAACTAAAATATTTTCAATTGGCCTGCCCTTCCGTTTATACCGGAAGTCGACACAAACTTTGTTTTTTAAATGGACCACCCTGCATATTATTAGCTTTTTGAATTACACGTTCAATTTATTTGCCATTATGTAGAAAAAACATTACGACTGGAGCGCTTTATAAAAATTCCGATATGTTTAAAGACACGCAAGATAAAAACATGCGGTTTCCACTGTACCATAGAGCGTGAAAATTTTAACATAATGTTATAAACAGAATACGATTTTAAGATAACTGTTATTTATAACACATTTGAATTTGAAAATTTTCAATCAGTGATAACTTGATTTTTTTAAAGGAATGGTACCCATATGTCGCCAGCATCTGATCCAGCGTTAAATTTCCTATCTTTTAAGTATACATTAGGTTAGGTTAAGTTAGGTTTGAATGTGAGTGGTCCATATCTCATATAGTTTTCTTTGAAAATTGATTTGAAAATATTAATGGTCAGCGGGGCGGCGCCAAACTTTGACTATTTCTGCCTTCAATGAGTGTATTATTTTAAAAGGGACATACAGTAACTTTCAGTTCCAACCGATTCCTTTTTTGATAACTTTCAGATCTATATTGGGTATTTCCTATTGCTAAAAAGGACAGTTTTTAAGGTATTTAGAGACATTCAAAAACATAACACAGCATAATTTGTCCTTATACTGTGGTTGAACGTCAACGTTAAGGCAAGTGTGCCATGATGAACAATTGATATTACATACTTTCTAAATTATTAGATAAATGTCAATGTACTAATGTTCATAGTTAACATGAAAAATCATTATTCCAATGCAGATTATTTAAATTTATTTTACATCCATGGAGAATGTAACCCAATTATTAGTAGAACATGTAGAAGGTTTTATTAGTTGAATCCTAATCTGCCACCCATGAGTGAAAAGAAGTTAAGAAGGATTGAGTCAAATTTCCTAGAATTTGTTACTTTTAAAGCACCCAAAGTTGATCCCAGTCCAGTGACTAGAGATGAAGATAACGAAATAAGTGTCCTGGCTTATTTCGAAGCATATCACATGCCTCTATTTACACTGCAGTGAACGACATAGGTATTCCTTACTCCTCTGTAGAAAGAATCTTGTGGAAGCACAAAATGCACAACTATATCTTTACTTTAGTGCAAGCTCTGCATCCAGAAGATGCTAGTAAAAGGGTCGAGTTTTGTGAAACGATGTTTTAATTCATATTCAAGGAGATGATGACTTTTATATATATATATATATATATATATATATATATATATATATATATATATATATATATATATATATATATATATGGGCTGATGAAACGAAATTTTATCATGAAGGAGTTTTCAATGGACATTACAGTCATATTTGGGCAAATCACAACCCTCATGCTATTGAGGAAAGGGGATTTCAAGTAAAATTTAGTTTAAATGTGTTTTGTTTATTGAAGGTAATAACTTTTATTACCATATTTATGATGGAACCTTAACTTCTAATTGTTACATGGAAATATTAACAACCATAGTTACAGACTTTTTAGACAATTTACCATTATCAGAATATAGAACTTGATATCAACATGACGGAGCCCTGCCCACTCTACACGAGAAATATCTAACACACTCGACGATCTATTTGAAGATCGATTGATTGGAAAGTGCGGTCCCTGTATATGGCCCGCAAGAAGTACAGATCTTACCCGCTTGATTTCCATCTTTGGGGAAAGATAAACACCAAAGTATATGAAACGCCCGTCATTTCACGTGAAGAATTAGAGATCAGAGTAAGAAGGGCGTTTGAAGAGTTAGATAGGAATGAGATTCTGTCAGCAACCACTAGCGGCATTGCGACACGAATATTAAAATGTTTGAGTGATAATGGACAACATTTTGATCAGTTACTAGTTTAGGAGGTGTAAGTTGTAGTAATACTTCGAGCATTTATAAGATTGTGTAAGGTAATAATATCACTGTTGTTATCCTTAAATATTTTTTCAATTTTTTTAAAATATTTTAAATACATAATTTTTAAACACAGTAACAATATTTCTTTATTATAATTTTTAACTTGAACATGAAATATTTTTGTCTCTACTGTATTTTTTTTGTTACGTACAAAAAAATGTCATCACCCCACTAACAATTACTATTTTCAAATCAATTTTCTAAGAAAACTGTAAGAGATAGGTATAGGGTAATGTATACTTAAAATATAGGGAATTTAACGCTGAATTATATGCTGGGGACATATAGGTACCGTTCTATTAAAAAAAAATTAGTTATCTCTGATTGAAAATTTTCCAATTCAAATGTATGTTATAAATAAAAGTTATCTTAAAATCCTATTGTGTTTATAATAGTATCTAGAAATTTTTACAGTCTATGGGATAGTGAAAACCGCATGTTTCTATCTTGCAGGTCTTTAAAGATATCGGAATTTTTCTAAAGCGCTCCAATCGTAACTTTTTCTACAAAACGGCGAATAAATCCGAAACGGTACAAACTAGCCCGAATGTGTTGTCATCAAGTGCCACTTAAATTGAACGTCTAATTCAAAAAGCTAATAATATACAGAGTATTCAATTTAAAAAACTCGGGACGCAGCAAGTGCGTTATGGTAGTGAATTTTCAAAAAAATGTTTTTATTGCAAATATGTGTTTTTCTTTTAATTTAAGAAAAGAGGCATCAATTTCGGTTACCAGTATAACCTATATGGTAAAAACAATGTGCCATGTTTCATAAAAATAACTTTATTGTGTGAAAATGTACAAACATTTCCTAAAGTAAATTTAAAGTGTTCCCGGAAAAACTCGTTTCTTGGTCAACCTTATAGGTTAATAGCAAATTGGGCGATACAAATATGAAGCATTTGATCAAAATTCGCTACCATAACGCACTTGCTGCATCCGGAATTTCTTTTTTACAAACATGCATTATATTTCGATGGAAAATGCAAAAATGCAATAAGGCGTGTTTAATTAAAAAAAAAGAAAATTTGTATCACCGACGACTTTTGGGCCAGCCTGTGATTGTAGAAATATTTTTTGAAGATGTAGCTCAAGACACCCTATAATTAATGTATAAAGATATTTTTCATATCGTGTATAATAACGGATATATTGAGCTTTATTGATTTTTTACGAAAATTCGACAAAAATTATATACCATTAAACGATAAACTCTATAGCTAAAACTACTGCCCAGCATCAGGGAAAGGGTCTATTTGAAATGAATTTTCTGGAAACATTTTAGTAAATTGAAGGACAATGACGGTTGAAACTAAGACTTCAGGGTTTGTAAAACATCCTTCTTGAGACATTTGATTCCCATAGCCCGTATTAGATTCACGTTATTTGCCTAAATGTTGCCGATTTTGACGTTTTATATCGCAACTTTGACGTTTTGAAGAAAACCCCAATTTTTTTTCTTTAAATGCCTATAACTTTTTTCTCTTTTGACCTACATAGCTAAATTTTGGTAGATAACTTCCTATAAGGATGTAAACCCGCGTACCAAATTTGGTTGCCCTTACTTTGTTAATTTCGGAGATATAATTTTTTTTCGAAAGAAAACACAAAATTTTCCGGCAAAACCTGGGCAGATTTTCCTGACTAACGAACTTATCCAAGCCATTTGCAAAAGGAATTTATTCACCAAATTTAATCAAAATCGGACCATTATTTTTTGAGTTATCGGTGTGATACATATATATATATATATATATATATATATATATATATATATATATATATATATATATATATATATATATATATATATATATATATGAATATATATATATATATATATATATATATATATATATATATATATATATATATATATATATATATATATATATATATATATATATATATATATATATATATATATATATATATATATATAAACATATAAAAATTGAAACTGACCCCGGATATGTGTTCTGGGGGCCTAATTAGCGCTCATTTGAAGAAATTTTTTCAAAAGTCGGGATCTCCTCATTAGTGAATTTTTTTAAGAAAATTCACTAAAAAACAAAGTTTCCGGTATAACCGGAAATGCAGGCTAATTAAAAATATTTTACTTAGAAAGATTAGTATCAAAAACGTGCGGATACTAATTTTCAGAATTTAAATAGATGTAGTTCTCCAGAAACGCATATATATATATATATATATATGCAACTCACCGTGAAGCACCCTGTATATATATATATATATATATATATATATATATATATATATATATATATATATATGTATATATATATATATATATATATATATATATATATATATATATATATATATATATATATATATATATACACGAAAATTCACTAAAAAACCTTCGGCAAGATGCAGCTGTCATATCGTTTCATTAGTTCAGACCGACGTGTTACAAAATTATTTGAATTATTCTGAAGATACAACACCGAAGAAGAAGAACATATATTATTGAATTTACAATTGATTTACAGACCACCATGTGCTACTGCTACTGTTTTAAATAAGCATTTATATTTGATCACTTTAATTAGCAACATTTTTTAATTCACGTTATATTAAGGTAAATAATTTATTCCGCCAGAGGTCAACCTCACTGTACATATTTTCTGCCAACTTTAAAATTGTTTGTATAACATACATACATACACACACACATATATATATATATATATATATATATATATATATATATATATATATATATATATATATATATTTATATATATATATATATATATATATATATATATATATATATATATATATATATATATATATATATATATATATATATATTGCATAACGAATAAATGGGAAACAATGGGTACTTATAGACGTTCAAATACAACAAACGGATTCTTGATAATTAATTTAACGGTTTCCTAGAAATCCTCAAAGCGTCAACAAATCAATTCGATTTGGTCATTTGTTTAAACAAATGTAGGAGTGATATTAATTTTCAAACCTTAAGCTACTCGTCTCATAATAAAATGAATAATTAACATATAAGTTTAATCATAAATAACCCATATTAATATATAAATTTGTTCAATATTGGCAGTGCAAATACACAATTACATAAAACATGACCTTGTCTTCTCAATTTGATCATAGGAAACTTGACCTTAAGGTCAAATTTGTCTTAAAATTATTAGCATCTACGTGTATATATACACTTATTTGAACAAAACAAGCAACAGTCACTACTAGTGTAACACGTTTTGACAGTTGTACAGCATAGCGATATACCGTTATCCTGGGTGTTTCGTTATTCAATGCAGAAAACCTAGATAGAAAGAACGATTTCATATTAATATTTAAGGAAAGTTCTTGTATAAAATATCCTACATCAAACATTTCTAAGAAGCTACTTAAAATAAAGTAACAAATTCACATTCAATTATTTTTCTTGAAAAAGTTTCAAAACTAAAACATGAAAGTTCGCCTTAACCTTATTAACTCGGTTTTTCAATGAGGTCGATCACACATCCTTTCCATAACTAAAAACTTTTAGTGAATTTTCGTCGATAAAAAATCACTAATGAGGATATCAGGACTTTTGAAACAATTTCTTTAAACGAGTGCTTACTTTGACTCCAAGAAGTCATGAGCATTTAATTTTTTTATATATACGAGAATATATATATATATATATATATATATATATATATATATATATATATATATATATATATATATATATATATATATATATATATATATATATATATATATATATATATATGTGTGTGTGTGTGTGTGTGTGTGTGTGTGTGTGACGCATATAAGTGAAAATATAATAGGCCGATTTTAACGAAACTTCGCACTATCTTCTTTTGGCGAGGGGCTTGAATCGATTCGTTTGCCACAAAAAAAAATAGTGCTGCAAATTGACACATAACTTCCAGATAGCTCTGATAATCAGTGCTCGGATTATATGCAGTTCGCATATTTTTTGTATAAGTTGCATATTTTAGTGTATTTTGCCTAAATTGCATATTTCCATATATTTTGCATTATTTGCATATTTTACCATTTTTAGGGGTTTCCGTATATAACAAAAGCCATTTACTTGTTTCAATGTAAGCAGCTGCTAAGGTAAATTTATAGGCCGTTCAAATGTGGCTGACGAAAAAGAGATTCCAAATTCCTGGTATTGAATAGTTCGAGCGTTTCACTCAGAAATAAGACAGTGCGCTAGACAGGACCTCTGTGTTCTTCTAATCTACCGCCTCCTAGCTTTGTACGTGCTATACCTAAATCAAACTAGTAGGCAGTAGGTGAGAATATAAAAACAAATTCTTGGAAAAATTGTCGGTAATGGTGCTCTTTTCTTTGTACTTAACATCAGCACAATACAATTTGTAGGTATAAATATTGTAAAAATCGTAAGAACTAGGGTTTTACGCTCGTCTATCATAAAAACGGTGTCTACAATTTCCAATAATAACTGCAGAATGTATTGAATGGACCAGGTAATTTTATTCGTATCTCAAGTCTTGTAAGAAGACATTGCAGGGGATTAAGGCTGATTTATTTACACGTCAGTAGTGTCTAGAATTAAAATAATTTGATTCTCCTATTTAGTTTGCTTGTGCTGCTTGTGCTTAGTTGCACGCACAGTGAATTTACTTCATCTTTATACAGTGTTAGTGTAGGGTTGTTTTTATTATTTTATACTGTAAAAAAATGTTTTCCAAATTACCAAGCTGGATACGGCCACACTCAGGGCTTTCCGTAGATGGTGACAACGTTTTTTGTAAACCATGCGGGAAAGTGGTAAGTTTTATTTTAAACTGATCTATTTTCTTCGTTTTTTCAACCTTCGCCATCAATCAGTCCAGTATCTATTTGCTAAACTTTTCGATACATGATTTTTATAATCGAAAATTATAAAATTCAGTCGATATAAAAAAAAAAATATTAAAAAATACTTTGCAGTTTAAAAAAAATACTGAAATACAAGTTAAAAATATACTTCTTTGTTTTTATTACTTAATTCACGGATATTGTATAAAAATAACACTAAATGTCTATTTATTCGAAAAAAAAATAGATGCCTGTAGTAATATTGATTTCTTTTCGAGCAGATTTCAAGCAGAGCCTCGGTGGTTCAGAGTTAAGTACGTGTGCCTCTGAACTGAAGGGTACTGGGTTCGAGCCCAGGGTACTCCTTTCACTTTTTCAGTACAAACTGTAACATTAGCATCGACCGAGGTTCTGGCATTGTATTTGAGCAAGTTGAATGTCTGCACGTTCCGCCCTTCGGAGGGGGCGTAAAGCCGTCGGTCCCGTGTCCATGCGATGTTGGGCACGTTAAAGATCCCTACCCTCCTTACAGAAAGGCAGGGGTTCAGCAAAATTTCCAGGATAGTGAGGTGAAACTGCTCCCTGGTGTCGGTGATTGGCCATAGTCGCGGAAATAGGCCGACGTTAAAAGAAACAAAACAGAAAAAAACAGATTTCAAGCGTAAGGAAATATCTCATAGACCAACACTGTAAGACACCTCTGCATCAAAGAAATTGTAAAAAATGAAATTTAAATAATACATCCCAAGCATCAATTCGCGAATGTTTAGGAAAGCAAACAAAGAAAGCAGAAGAGGATACCCTTAAATTTGACTTATGCAAGGCAATGGTTGCTTCTAACATTCCACTGAACAAATTAAATAACACTGGCTTCAAGTCATTTTTGGAAAAATGTTGTAAACAGTCTATACCAGATGAAAGTACTTTGAGAAAAAAAAAGTTGAAAAATGCTATTTAGAAACTTTTTCTGAAGTAAAAATCTTATAAAAATAATTTTTGTTACGTTGTAGTAGATGAAACTCAAGATGTTTGTGGTAGATATATTGCTAATTTAATGATAGGCACCTTAACTGAAATTTCTTCATCTAGACCTTATTTAATTTCAGACAAAGAATTATAAAGAACAAATAATATTACTATAACAAGATTAATTAAGGAGGGTCTGTCAAACTTGTTTTTACCAAATGCTGTACCAGTTGATAAAGTTTTATTACTGCTTACCGATGCTGCTTCATATATGGTCAAAGTTGGAATTTATTTAAAAATACATCCAAATTGAGCCAGCAGGTATGTTTTATAAACATTAATTATAAAATAGTTACAGAAACTATGAAAAAATTTCAGCAGCAAAATATTTTTCTAACTGAATCAGTTAAATTAATAGAACGTTTGAAAGAAACTATCAATAAATCAAATGGGCCTGTTGCAAAACAAATTACAAAAAAAATATCAGAAACACTCACAAAAAATTATGGTTTTGCCAAGTTAACGCAGATTGCAAAAGCTCTGGATGGAGATTTTACAGACGATTTAAACAATCCTATTGCCAAGCTTAAAAGATGGTGCAATTACCTCAGTCGACGTAGAACGGAGTTTTTCTTCGTATAAAAACTTATTAACTGAGAGAAGGCAATCTTTCAAAATAGATAATTTAGAATGCCACTTAATAATATCTGTTAGTAGTAATAATTGCAATAATAATAGTAATGAATAATTAATTAATAATATAATTAGGGTCCTATGTGGTATTGATTGTGAATAAAATTAATAGCTTAGACCTTTAAAACTTGTTCTATTGGTATACTATGGTTATTTATGCCTTGCATATATCGATATTTTTGTGCATATTTTGTTCAACTTGGTACATATTTTTTTCAAATTTCGTGCATATATATGCGCATATTTCACGTAAAAAGTTTGCATATAAATCCGAGCCCTGTGATAATTTACTCTCCTTGGAAAGACATTTTCATGAAATGAATTTTGAGTCCATGACTTGTCCACAGAGAAAATATGACAGACCGACAGACAAAAAAATGTTGGTTCCAGAATCAACTTTTCTATATGCTTTGAGACTTTTAACGCCGCTTTGGTAACAAAAAAATTTTGTCACCGATATTCCACCCCCACAAATTTTACTCCTAATTTAGTTACAGCAAAAAATGCCAGATGCTTGATTAAATTGAAAACTTTCTAATCAAACGTTATATTACTTGAGTTTTAACGAAAAAATGATAATTTCCACCAAATCACCTCCCATTCACCCCTACCCCCTCGAACGATCTTACCGGAAAACAATCGGAACGTTCGTTTGTCGGGTGCTGACTGTATACCAAATTTAAAGACGATAACTAAATTTGTTCTAAAGTTATCGTGGCTACTAACAGACAGACATACAGACCGACAGACAAAAACAATTTTCGTTCCCAAATCATGTTTCCTATATGTTTTGATACTTTTGATGACGTTTAAACAAAAAAATTGTTTTTAAATATCTGTCACCGATAGCATACTTTCACGCGTATTGACGATGTGGAAGTAAATAAAACTCTGGACGCCGCAAGTGCGTTATGGCAGTGAATTTTTTAAAAATGCTTTGAATATCAAATGTCTTTTTAATGCAAGCAGTCATCAATTTGGTTACCGGTATAACCTATATAGTAGAAAAAATGTGTCATATTTTATCAAAATAACTTGTTGTTTGAAAATGTATAAAAATTTTCCGACAATATACCTTAAACGTTGGTTTTCTAGCCAACCAATTTTAGGTTAATAGCAAATTGAGTTATTGAAATTTGAAGCATTTAATGAAAATTTGCTACCAAAACGCAATTACTGCGTCTTGATTTCTTTTCTTACAAACATATTTCGATAAAAAATGCAATAAAATAAGGCTGTTCGAAAAAAAAATTGTAGGGATCACCAACGATCGACCTGTGGGCCAGCCGGTGATTGTCAACATAATTTTATAAGATGCAGCCCAAGACACCCTATAATTAACTTATACAATTTTTTCTCGTTTCTTGTATAATAATTATATTCAGCTTTACCGTAGAAACGCGTCACCCTGTATATATGTAAGCAGATCAAAACTAAACGTGAACCCGGATATGGATTCCAGGGGGCTTAGTTTGCGCTCATTTGAAGAAATCTTTAAAATTCTAAAGTCGTGGTCTCCTCATTGACGAATTTTTTGTACGAAAATTAGCTAAAAATTATGGACCGTTAAACCATAAACTTAACTAAAACTACCGCCAAAGCATTAGAGAGTAAGAACTAACCTGTTGCATATCAGCCCTTTTGTAAAATTTCGATCCTTTAGATGTGTTGATAAAACATAACAAACACTGTTTAATCCACCCACTAACATTAATAAAGGAATAATTTTCACTTGTATATAAAAATTTCCCAAATGACACAAATAATTCGTCGACTCAAACAAATAAACATATAAATAAACTCATACCAATACCATACGACATCAGTTACAGCGTCTAACAGACCTGCTCAATAATATCAAATGTTCCGTTACCACGACAATGACATACTAGATCTCATATAAACTATTGTCAATGAAACGCGGTGATATTAAACATCAATGTTTCAAATTTGAATAGCTCAATTTTCTGTAACCCTAGAAAGCTGAATTTTGGTTAATAGTTAGGTCTTTCCCAAAGAAATACGTACAGCAAATTTTATCGAAATATCTGTGTAATTTTCGGAGAAAAAAATTTTTTTCGAAAGAAAACTCAAAATTTTCTCGGAAAACCGTGTCCCATTTTTCTGGCTAACGACCTCATCCAAGATTTTATGAAAAGGAAGGCACTTGCCGAGTTTTGTCAAAATCGGTTAATTATTTTTTGAGTTATCGGTTGGATACATATATATATATATATATATATATATATATATATATATATATATATATATATATATATCAATACATATAAAAATCGAAACTGACGCCGGATATGGGTTCTAGGGGCCCAAATTCGCGCTCATTTGCAAAAATTTTAGCAAAGTCTCACCATCGATACCTCTCTTTTAGTAAATTTTTTAAATAAAAATTCACTAAAAAATCATAAGCGTTAAAAAAAATTGGGTGCCACTGGTGATCATAGAAACGCCGTAATCACATCATTTTGTGTGGTTAACAAAATCTATTGAATGCTACTCAAATATCAAGTTTCCTTGGTGCAAACTGGTTAAGAAATACCAGAAAAGGGCACATGAGTTGAAACCCAAAAAAATTACCCAAACTAATGACCATTTGTATATACTGCATGGGGCAACGAATTAGAGAACCTCGAATTGTTACAAATAAACACACGGATAAGGATGTTTTAAACACGAAATGGTATATTAAATTTTGACGGTATGTTTATTGGTTTGATTAAAATTCACATTATTAAAGGGCGGCGAGTTTACAGCGTACATTTTTCATAAACATATGGATAGCTTATAGGATGTTAACGGATAAGACCATTTATGGTTTAAAGGCGTCTTAGTTGTAACAAATTCTCAATCTCCTACAAAATAAACTGTTTAAATTATAAGATGACTCACAACTAAATGTTTGGAAACAAATGTGGCATATGCCAGAAGGAACACTCGTTAATATATCTGTAGCTATCAGACGTCAGCAGAAAATATATAGGAAGGAAGCAGGATGCTCCATTTCAGTGGCCAACTAGATTTCCTGATTTATTTATATGGACTTGTCCTTATAGGGCCATTTCAAGAATGTGGTCTAGGTGACCCTTATAGATTTATTTATTTTATTTATTTATTTAACATTACACTACCCAACAGGACAAGCCAAATTATTGGGTAGGAAATACAGAAATGACCTACAAAAATAGGATTAAAAATTAAAATTAAAACTAAAAATAAGCATTTTAAACCATAATTTACAATTTCATAACAGAGTGTAACTAAAACAGAAAAATATAACAAATCACAACAATCAACAATGAGTAAAAAACAATCAAAAACACAAATCAGTCCTCCATAACTGTGAACTACAAACCAGTCCTTCACAACCGTGAGACTGTCAACCCTTCGAGCAACCTTGGATCCGACACAAAGATATCAATGGAAGACGCGTGCCTGTTGGCAACAGAACACAATCTATAAAGCGGTGAGAACTTCACAAGATTAGTTCGCGGCGTAGGTAACCAAAAGGTGACAGATTTCGCGAAGACATTCTCGGAACATTAAAGTTTAGTTGCTCAAGTAGACGAGAGCAGTCACAGGATTCCCTCACTAAAGCATTTAAAAAAATGTGCAGCTTGTTCCCTTCTAGAATATATGTAGCAAGTAGTTCAGCTGCATATACTCCGAAGGGTAACCCACAGAGGGATATATACCATTGAGGCGGAAGTTAAGATATTTTCGAAAGCGTCTTTGGACCTTTTACAACTGGAGAATATGGTTCTTGTAACCCGAAGACCATACAGCTGAAGCATACTTAAGTCTATTACCGATAAAAATACATAAAAGCATTTTAAATGTGTCAATATTACCAAACTCGCGGCAATTCCTAATAATAAAGCCCATTAGTTTAAATGCGTTGGATACTACATTCTCAATATGAGATAAGAAAGACAATTTTTTATTAGATATTACGTCCAGATCACGGAGAGATACAGGCCTAGCCAGAGACACATTATTAAGACAATAATCAAATATTATGGGCACCAACTTAAGAGGAAAGACAGCTACGTCATTTGATCAAATGATGTTTGTAGCACGTATTCTAAGACACCCCCAGGAATGTTTACCTCGATTAGAAAACGTTTTATAAGAAAAGAACGTAAATGTCATAAAAAGACAAGAAATAATGAATCTTTTTAACGAATGTATAAAACAAAACTATTTTAAATTTAATAATATAATTTATATGCAAAATGAAGGTCTACCTAAGGGAAGTCCATTGTCACCTTTATTAGCCAACATATTTATGTAAAGCTTAGACAACCAAATTTTAACATAAGAACTTTATTAATACCTTTCACACAAATATTAAGTTTACTTCAGAAGAAGAAGCTAACAGTTGTATAAATTTTTTAGACTTAACAATTAGAAAGTTAGAAAATAATTAATTTGACTTTTCAATATATAGGAAACCAACTTATACTGACACGACCATACCGTGCGATTCATGTCACCTTTTTATACAAAAGCCTACCATTTTATGATATACACTGTGCATTTTCAATACATATGTCACAAAACAATTTTGAAAAAGAAATTTCAATAATTAAGCAAACAGCATTTAATAATGGCTACTCTGTTAAAATAGTAGATAAAATGATCGACAGAAAAGAATACAAATTAGCGATTAATTTAATTTATCCAAATATTAGAGACAAAGAGGACAACGGATACGTTTCGATAACTTATTTTGGAACCATTTCAGAAAACATTTTAAAAATTTAAAATACCTGTACCACTACAAAGGTAGCTTTTAAATCTTACAACACGACGCGTGATTTACTATTTAACGCTAAAGAAAAATCTTGTTTCCTGACAAAAGCTGAAGTTTCTAAATTAGCTTGTACACATTGTAACGCAATCTACATAGGTCAGACTTCTAGAAATTTTAACACCCGATACAAAGAACATATTTCTGCATTTATAAATAACCACGCTGACAAATCTACATTTGCAAAACATATTATTGATACCGAACATACACCTACAGTAAATAACCGCATACAACCACTACATTTTTATAATGACAAGCGTAAACTAGACTTTTTGAAGCTTGGGAAGTCAAAAAGGGTACACATAACAATAGCTACCTTGTTTTAAACGAGAAAACTGATTTCTTGGATATTTCTTGGATATTCTTCTTTTCAATTAAATAAGTCAAAGAAAATAAATTTAGCTATTCTTTCAAAACAGTTGTAATAAGATAATGAGTTGATGTATGTCGATATTTTCGTTGTATAGAGATTACTTTTATACTGTTATTGTTTACTTATTTTATTGTTGTAACTGTTATCATAGTTATTATAGGCTAGTTCTATTTTTATGTTAAATATTGACATACATCACGTAGACACTTTGAAAGCCTCATCTGTCATCTGTGTTTCATTTTTTTTTTCAATTTGATAAATTTGTCGATCACAACATCATATCATAACATAGCAACAGATCTTTATTTGTAGTTGTCATGATATCGTACTAATTCAATTTTAATCTGTCTGAAAATGCTGTCAAGCAGCGAAACTATAGTCACAGAAACGTTGAAGAACATCCTAGAACGTCTAGAATTCAGAAGGGCCACTTGCTCCAGTTAGATTACGCGCTGGCTACGTCCTTCACCTACAAAAACGAAAACCAACAGTGAAGCCAGAGAAGTAGTCTCGAAGTCTGTATGTAGTATTCAAAAAATAGTTAGAGACAATTTCAGTTTTTATGCAGCTTAGTATATGCACTATTTATTATAATGTGGGAAACACAAAATCCCACTTTAGGTATTATTGCATTTAAAAACTAAGTGATTTGCCACATGTATAGAGGGGGTTATCTCATTACATAATGACAACATGTTATTAATATAAGGAAGCAGATCTACTGGAAAATTTAAAGTAAATCATTCTCGTTATCTGTAACACCAAAGATGTTTATTAAACGCAGCTTATTGATATTTGTTCTATCATCATTACTTGTTCTTATATCTACAGCTAGTGTAAAAGTAAAGCGACGTAAGTATTATGTTTTCTATTATTTGATTTTCAATAAAGCTTTATTAAATAAACTTGCTAAACTAACGCGCTCAACGTACTTATGAAACACCGTGTTTATATACTATCAACAAAATTTGATATTGGTTTTTTTTTGTTAAAAGAACTTATCAAAGCATTTTTTTTGCAAATTCCTAACCGTAACTATACACATCGGAAAAGTCTAGGGATATTTTTAAAAATGCACGTATTTTTTTCTTGATATCATATAAGAAGAAAACAAAAAATGTACGGTATATGTAAGTGTTTAATATTACATAAAATCAAATGTTTTATTTAAACGTAGAATATTATTATATATATATATATATACATAATTACAGCTCTACATATATTTTTCATAGACAAAATGATATTGTCAAGGTCTCCTTGTGGTAAATGTGCCCACTCTGCTGTCAGAAGCTCCTGGAATGTAAATGCATTGTTGATGTTACCCATATGTGGAGTAATTCTTCGTTGAAGCATATCCCAGACATGTTCTATCGAATTCAGGTGCGGGGATTGTGCTGGCCATGGTAAAACTTCAATTGCTGCGTTATCCAACCAGTTGGTTACGATGCGTGCGGTATGTGGATAGACATTATCATGCATTAGGCGGAATTTTTGACCAACAGAGCCCGCAAATTGATGCACGATGGGTTGAATAATGGTATCCATATATAGCTGAGCTGTTAGGCAGAGATTTGTAATAACAAGTTAAGTTCTGCCGCCAATAATTATACCGCCCCATACCATTGTTGTACCACCTCTGTAATTCTACACTTTTTGAATATGTCTTAAGCGTTCCGCATTTCCAGATCGTCTCCACACCCTTATTCGACGAGAATCCGGATGGAAACGAAACCTAGATTAGTCTGTGAATAAAACTGTGGCCCAGTTATCTGCAGTCCAATTCATATAATTTTGACACCAGTCCAATCTTGCAGCGCGACTGCCTCTGTAAATAGGTAGACATCTGAGTCGACGTCTACTAGAGAGGTTTGCTTAATGAAGACGATTTTTTACAGTATCTCGGGTAATGGTTACATTATGCGCCCTTTGCAGAGTTGTAACCAATTTAGGTACCGCAATTTTAGGCTGCCTTCTGGCAGTTAAACATAAAAAACTATCCTAACCTTCCGTCGTAGAGCGTCCTCGTCCAGGATGTTGCTCGGCCGGACTGCCAGTTTCCCTAAAACGCCTCCATAAACGACTTATCAGACTTTGGGAAACACCTATCCGCTCAGCTACTTCATTCTGTCGCATGTCCGCTTGAAGAAGGCCTGCCGCTCGATTCATTTCGTCTACAGCCAAATGTCGCCGTTCCATGGTAAAACATAATATTTTATATGCAGCTACTAAACAACAACTTAGGAATTACTGAATTCGAAACTAAATTCAACGGTACATATGAAAATTCTACTTCTATCATATTTCGGCTTTATAAATTTTGATATCATTTTAACTTTTTTTAACAACAGATGGTTTTATATTGAGTGTTTGATTAAATACATACACCGTGGGTGCAATTTGACCGATTCTAAAATCAATTTGTTTCATTTTGTGTATTATTTAAAAATATCCCTAGACTTTTCCGATGTGTGTATGTTGTTCCCTTGTTCATGAAGAATGGTTTAAAACATGGTCAAAAAGAAAATTAAATAATTTCTTTGGAATAGACGAGGCGTGCAAATCTGGACCAACCACAAAGCCAGAAGCAAATGCTAGTTTTGTCACACATAATGATCAATGTTTTGAAACACATATTCTGGAATTGTTGAGGTTTATGAAGAGCAAAAATTACATGGAATGTCTAAAGGTCTTAAATTTCTGTTTGCACTGTTACTCACGTTCATTGGAGCAAGATATTTGCAGTAAACTATTTAAAATTGGCCCTTTCTGCGACGTTTTTCGGTAGTTCGGAATATCGCCAAATAAATGTCACATATAATAGTTTTCAAAGGAAGATTAAAGGGCTTCTTTGGAATAGACGAGGATTTGGTAAATCCCGACCAACCACACAGTCAGAAGTAAATGTTTGTTTTGTCACACATAAGGATAAATATTTTTAAACAAATATTCTGGAATTAATGCGGTTTATGAAGAGAGAATATTGCATTAAATATCTTTAGCAAAGTCTTACGTTTCTGTTTCAACTACTCGTCTAGTTTGTTTCAGTAAGATATTTGCAGTAAACTTATTTGAAGTTGGCCCTTTTTGCGATGTTTTTCAGCAGTTTGGGATAGCGCCAATGAAATTTCACATTTAATAATTTTGCTTCTAATAAGTGCAAGCAAGGGCAACTACAACAGCCCATATTTAGGTTTTTAGGTTCCGCTAAGTTTTTGTATGTTTTTATATATTTTCCTTAACACCTTAACACAAGCACCATTAACATTATACAAATATGCCAAATAAAAAATATATATATACATATATTCAAAGAAAAATGTGTTTTTATGAAAAACGCTCGGACACGCCATCTAGATCTTTTTTATTTCCCACCTTCTAGTGTTAGTTTGTAATATTTACCCCTCACCATTTCACGTCCACCCCTGTATTTTTTTTCAAATAGCAACCCCATAATTTTTTGACGGAAATTCAAAGAGCATATTTTTTATGGCGGTACCAAAAATTTGGATTCAAAAGTCATACACCGCTACACAGGTTGGACATTTAATGAATGGCAATAAAATTTTAACCGTTTATCCTGAAGTTCACAAATATTCAAAACGATACATATTTCTTCTTAAACATTTAAATTGGTTATCGAGCATGTCTTGAATATTTAAATGTTAAAATAGTGTTCCCCATTATCTCGCTGACACGGAATTAATCTTATGTAAAACTCGTATCTGGCTATTTAAAACCTCCAATGTAATGTTCCTGATTTCCCTGCTTATTCATTCGTTTAAATCGTTTGAGTCCTAAGGTTGTGTTTTGTACACTCTGTTTTGTAGATATCCTCACTAGAAAAAGTCCAAAAGAACCAATAGTGGAAACAATTTTGTTAGATATAAGATAACATAGGCTTCTATTTTAATACAGAAACAGCCCATGTGCCTAGTTTTTCTTCTTCTAAGGTGTGTTTTTGTTAATCGTTCTGTAATTTTTTGGCTGGAATTTTAACTGGTCAAATCTATTCTTTTGGGCTCTGAAAGTTTGCAATTCCATTGATGGAAGATTGTTAGTGGTCAACCCATAAACTGGAGTTATTTAGTTGTTGATTTAAATGATGGTCAAGGACCCTGTGGCAAGACAAATAAGTTGTAAAGTTAATTAAAGAATAAATTGAAGATAAAAGAAACCAATGTCGGAAACAATTATGTTGGATATTAGATAACCCTGTACCGGGCTTTTTCTTCTTCTGGGGTGTTTTTTGCTAATCATTCTGTAATTTTTTGGCTGGAATCAAAGTCTCATTATTGGTGAAAACTTTGAGTATCAGCTGGTAAAATTTGTTTCCTAGTTTTTAATTTTAATGATGGTCAAGGAACCTGTGGCAAGACAGATAAGTTGTAAAGTTAATTAAATAGAGAAAATATTTATCCAGCTTGTATATAATAACTTTTATTGGTGTCTTTGCTACAAACTCCAAAAAAATATAGAAATATAAGAAAACAAAAAAAGAGGTCATAGACAACAGACGTCTAAGTCTACAAACATAAAAACAATAATCTTATAATGTTTAAAATTTTTAAATATCTAATAATAAATCCGTTCATAAAGCTAAAACACTCTAAAAGCCAATTTAAAAAATGCAGGTTCATCCAATTATAAAATGATTAATCAAAACATCTTATAGAAATACTCTAAAAAATCTAAAATACAATTGAATAAGAACTTTAAAATAGCCACACATATATGCATAATATATACAAGTATAAGCTAATTGTAAAAAACTCTGGACGCAGCAAGTGCGTTATGGAAGTGAATTTTCATTAAAATGTTTTTAATTACAAATATATCGCTCTAATGCGAGCAGACATCAATTTGGTTACCGGTATAACCTATATAGTAGGAATAATGTATCATATTTTATCAAAATAATTATTTAAAAATGTACAAAAATTTTCGGAAAATAAACTTTAAATGTTTCTGAGAAAACTGATCTCCTAGCCAATGAACCTTAGGTTAATAGCAAATTGAATTATTGCAATTTGAAACATTTAATGAAAATTCGGAAACGCCCTTGCTGCGTTCATACAAAATTTTTCCGAAAATACAGTTAAATGTTGGTTCCTAACCAACAAAACTTACGTTAATAGCAAATGACTTATTGAAATTTGGAGGATTTAATGAAAATTAGCTACCAAAACGCACTTACTGTGTCCAGATTTTTTCTTACAAACATGCATCATATTTCGATAAAAAATGCAAAAATGCATTAACGAATTTGTTCTACGAAAATTAGCTAAAAAAATTATAGACCGTTAAACCATAAACTTCACTAAACCTACAGCGAAAGCATCAACTTAACTAAACCGACAGCCAAAACATCAGAGAAAGGGTCTATTTGAAATGAATTTTCTGGGAATATTTTAGTAAAATGAAGGACAATGATGATTGAAACTAAGACTTCAGGCTTTGTAAAACATTATTCTTGAGACATTTTCCTTCAATATCTCATATTAGTTTCAGGTTCATTGCCCAAATATTACTAATTTTGACGTTTAAAATCGCGACTTTTGACGTTTTGAGGAAAACCCAAATTTATGTTTCTTTAAATGCCTGTAACTTTTTGGTCCTATAACCGACAGAGCTAAATTTTGGTAGGTAACTTACCTATAACGATATAAACCCGCATATGAAATTAGGTTGCCCTTACTTTGTTAATTCCGGAGATATAATTTTTTTTTCGATTTTTTTCCAAAAAAAAACACAAAATTTTCCGGGAAAACCTCGGCGGATATTCCTGGCTAACGAACTTCTCCAAGCCACTTGCAAAAGGAAGGTACTCAGCAAGTGTTATCAAAATCGGTCCATTATTTTTTAAGTTATAGGTGTGACCCATATATATATATATATATATATATATATATATATATATATATATATATATATATATATATATATATATATATATATATATATAAGTCTGAAACCGACCTCGGATTTGTATTCCAGGGTCCTAAATAGCGCTCATTTGAAGAAATTTTTTCAAAATTCTAAAGTCGGGATCTCCCCATTAGTGATTTTTTTTAAAGAAATTTCACTAAAAACAAAACACACAGCCAGAAATAAACATCACATAAATACAGATGAAAATTATTTGCCGTTTGTGATCGATAAAAATTCACTGATACTATGAAAACAAACTTTTTCTAAACCAATTTACCGAGTCTCCTTTAAGATTTTCTGATAATAAAGATAACAGGCAGAGTAAACTGGTGACTAATAAGTTACGGCAACCACAATTAATTTTTCAGTGTTGGGTGTTAAAAGAAACAATTTTGATTATACCATTTTTATAGAACGCCTCGATAAAAAATGCATATTTTCATTTTTCGCGCACTACGCAAACTAATAGATATTTTTTATAATTGTTCCAGAGTCCTGCAACGCTTCTTATAATGAACACTATGAACAGTGTTCAGACATATGTCCTGTAACATGTGAGAATAGACACAATCCACCAAAAGCTTGCATTCTACTTTGCCAAACTGGTTGTTCTTGTAATGATGGATATATCAGAGACACTGCATCGGGAAGATGTGTTAGGCCCGAAGAGTGCTAAAAGCAAGATCCTTTTATTTTAGTACTTTCTAATATAGCTAATAAAAATTACTATTAAAATATAATGCAATGATTTTATTTTAAAATAACCTAATTGACAAAAAATTTTAGGCACCTTCCGCTTGATCCATTATTTCTAGCACATAGCTGTCTCTAGCCTTAATAACAAACATTTCAAAGCGTGAAATAGACTGACAATTAATTTAGTGCTTTTTGTAATGAGTTCAAAAAAAATTAGGGACGCAGCAAGTGCGATATCGTAGCGAATTTTCATAAGAATTGTACAGTTCTATTATACGGAATATTACTAAAGTTAATACTTTAAACTTACACAAACGTTGAAGATCGATTTTAGAGGTCCTCGTACGCGCACATTTGAAGAATTATTTCTAAAGTGTTACCATCGATATCTCTCTATTATCAAGACACTCTTGCGTTCTAGTTAATTTTGAGAAAATGCCCAAAACTCAATTTTTTATGAAGCTAAAGAATTAAATTTTGCTATATCTGTGGATAGTGTAAGTCTCCTTAAAAGAAACTTGTATTACAAATTTCATTGCACGGTCAGCCCTTCGGAGAGGACGTATAGCTGTCGATCCCGTGTCCACGCGATGTTGAGCATGGTAAAGATCCATAACCACCTCACAGAGAGTCAGAGGTTCGGCAAAATTTCCAGGATAGTGAGGTGAAACTGCTCTCTGGCGTCAGTAATGGGCCATAGTCGCGGAAATATATCGACGTTAAAAAAAAAACGAATAAAAAAAATCTGGACGCAGAAAGTGCGGTATGGTAGCGGATTTTTGTAAAAATGTTTTTAATGTCAAATATGTGCTGTTTTTAAAAGGACAGTATAAAGAATATAGTACTAACAATCTACCGTATTTCATTAAAATAGCCTTGTTGTTTCAAAAAGTACAAACATTTTCGGAAAATAAACTTAAAAAGTTCCAGAAAAAGCTGATCCTATTTTTCTGGCCAACGAACCTGTTCAAGATATTTACACACTTGCCAAGATATAATTATTGACAAACAGCTTTATGACCCAAGTTGAAAAAAAGGTTTATGAAAATTTGCAAACATTTATTTTACATAAATTCACCATTTTTTTTTGCCGAAATTGCCTTCTGTAATGTTACACTATATTATATTTTGCACAAAAATTCTACAACCTTTTTTACAATAACTTAACAAACATTTATTTTTAGTTACCAACATTTCACAAAAATCTTACAAAAAAATCACAAACACTAACAAAATGTCTGCGAAAACATTTCAAATTCAGCTCCTATTTGAGAGCGCCTGTATACAGCAGATCGATTTTATCAACGAGTAATACAAACAAAAAGCTCTTTGAATACGTCATTTCCATGGGGCTCCGACATCTATTGGGAAACACACCGTATCACAATTTGTGATATGAGTATGCAATGTGGCAAAAACGCGAAAAGTTGCATAACAATTGAAATAACAAAAATGATGAACGATATCAATTTTTTGTCCTTACAAACATGCATCATAATTCAATAGAATTAAAATAAGGGGTGTTCTATTAAAAAAATAAAGTGTTATTATTAACGACTTACGGCTACCCTGTGATTATCAAAATAATTTTACAGAATGCAGCTCAAAAGACCCTATAATTAACGTATACAATTTTTTCTCGTATCTTGTATATAAACGAAAACGTTCAGTTTTACCGTAGACATGCGTCACCCTGTATATATGTAAACAGACAGGGTTTTAGTTCGCGTTCTTTTGAAGAATTATTTTCAAAATTCGTAAGTCCCTGTCTTCTCAATAAGGATTTTTTTCTATGAAAATTTGCTAAAATATAGACTATTAAACCATAAACTTTATAACTGAAACTACTAGGGGCTATTTGAAATTGATTTTATTTATTTATTTCTTGAAAGGAATAGCAGTTAGAAAGAGATTATGGAATAGCAGAGATTTATGGTAAATGGTTGAGGTGTTAGAAGGTGCGAAATAGAAGAGAAAAAAGAATTTAAGTTTGGTACGTCAAAATCTGAAGTTTATTGTATTTGGTGTCGGACTGTCAAACTATTTAGGATTTAACCTTATAAATTATGTTATATGATACACCACAAGTCGCATAAGACTTACTGCATTAACATAGTGTATAATTTTTGCCAATAGACAACAATAATAATAATAATAATTTATTCAGAAGAACGGGATAACCCCATTATAAAAACAAATACAATATTAGCAAATTTTCCGAAAATATTTTAGTAAAATCAAGGACAATGATAGTTGAAGCTGAAACTTAAGACTTTGTAAACCACACTTGTTACAACATTTCTTCTACACAGTCCGTATTTGTTTCAGATTATTCGTCTGAAAATTGCAAATTTTAATGTACGTTTCAAATCGCGCTTTTGACGTTCTAAGAAGAAAAATTATAAAATTTTCACAATATTTTTTCTGCTACTTCTTAATACTTTTGCGTCAAGAAAACCTACCCGTTGTCTGTAATGTTTAATTGGTTTTGTTCACCACACAAAATATTTTGTTCTTGTGCTTTCCTCTGATGACCAGTGACACCTTTTTTTTTAATGCCTATAATTTTTTTTAATTTTCACAACGAGACCTAAATATCGGCATGTAAGGTAAGTTTGATAGTAGAAATACATATGCCAAACTTGGGTGTCATAGCTTTGTTATTTTCGGAAAACCAAACATTTTTCGAAAAAAAAAACCTTATAGGTTAATAGCAAATTGAGCTATTCAAATATAAAGCATTTGATCAAAATTCGCTACCATAACTCACTTGCTGCGTCCAGAATTTCTTTTCTTACAAACATGCATTATATTTCGATGAAAAATGCAAAAATGCAATAACATAAGACGTGTTCGATTAAAAAAAAGAGAGAATTTGTATCACCAGCGACTTATGGGCCAGCCTGTGATTGTAGAAATGTTTTTTAAGATGTAGCTCAAGACACCCTATAGTTAATGTATACAATTTTTTTCGTATCTTGTATAATAACAGATATATTAAGCTTTATTGATTTTTTACGAAAATTCGACAAAAATTATATACCATTAAAGATAAACTCTATAGCTAAGGCCACTGCCAAGCATCAGAGAAAGGGTCTATTTTAAATGAATTTTCTGGAAATATTTTAGTAAAATGAAGGACAATGACGGTTGAAACTAAGACTTCAGGGTTTGTAAAACATTCTTCTTGAGACATTTTCTTTCCATAACCCGTATTAGATTCAAGTTATTTGCCTAATGTTGCCAATTTTCGACGTTTTAAATCGCAATTTTGACGTTTTGAGGAAAACCCCAATTAATTTTTATTCAAATGCCTATAACTTTTGTTTGTTTTGACGTACAGAGCTAAATTTTGGTAGGTAAGTTACATTTAATGATATAAACCCGCGTACCAAATTTGGTACTTTGTTAATTCCGAAGATATAAAATTTTTACAATTTTTTTCGAAAGAAAACACAAAATTTTCCAGGAAAACCTGGGCCGATTTTCCTGGCTAACGAACTTATCCAAGCCATTTGCCAAAGCAAGGTACTCACCAAACTTACTCAAAATCGGCCGATTATTTTTTGAGATATCGGTGTGATACATATATATATATATATATATATATATATATATATATATATATATATATATATATATATATATATATATATATATATATACAGGGTGTTTACGGAAATCGGGAACAATAGCTATCTTCGTTATTATTTGAGCTACAAAGTCGGTTAAATAGGCCAAGTTGACCAACTGGACACCCCGCTTCTGAATATGTCTAGGATATCTAGATTGCACAACAACTGTTAAATCTGTTGACATAACCTCAATCTTTTAAAATGTAACGATATGAATATTTTGCATTCAATCGACTCAGGGCAAGCCATTCTATACGTACACATAATAGTCTTTTCATCCCTGTACAATATTCCGAAGATAACTTGATCACAAACGTTGCCAATTGTAGGTGTTTACGGAAATCGAATTGGCCATGGAGGTACAGTTGAATGGTCGCCAAGATCGCCCGATTTGACCCCATTGGACTTTTCAATATAAGGTACAATAAAGGACGATGTTTACGCATCAAGAGTGGATAGTCTGGACGAATTGAAGGTAAAAATCAGGAATTCAGTCAACAGAATTTCTGTACAGACCCTTCAAAGAATACAGTCCAATATATTGAAGAGAGCAATATTATGCCTGAATCATAACGGTGGGCATTTTGAGCAATATTTGTAATTATTTATTCGTTTTTAGGAAATAAAATTTAGTTTTAAATATACATGTGTATTTGTACAGTGGCTCGCCCTGAGTCGATTAAACGCAAAATATTCATATCGCTCTATTTAAAGAAATGAGGTTATGTCAACAGAATTGACAGTTGTTGTGCAATCTAGATATCCGTGACATATTCAGAAGAGGGGTGTCCAGTTGGCCAACATTGCCCATTTAACTGATTGTATAGCTCAAATAATAACGAAGATAACTATTGTTCCCGATTTCCGTAAACACCTACAATTGGCAACGTTTGGGATCAAGTTATCTTCGGAATATTCTACTGGGATAGAAAGACTATTATGTGTACGTATGAAATGGCTTGCTCTGAGTCGATTGAACGCAAAATATTCATATCATTCCATTTAAAAAAATTGAGGTTATGTCAACAGATTTGACAGTTGTTGTGCAATCTAGATTTCCGTGACATATTCAGAAGCGGGGTATCCAGTTAGTCAACTTAGCCTATTTAACCGACTTTATAGCTCAAATAATGACGTAGATAGCTATTGTTCCCGATTTCGGTAAAGACCTACTATTGGCAACGTTTGGGATCAAGTTATCTTCGGAATATTGTACTGGGATAGAAAGACTATTATGTGTACGTATAGAATGGCTTAAAAAAAATGAGGTTATGTCAACATATTTGACAGTTGTTATGCAATCTAGATATTCGTGACATATTCAGAAGCGGGGTGTCCAGTTGGTCAACTTTGGTTATTTAACCAACTTTGTAGCTCAAATAATAACGAAGATAGTTATTGTTCCCGATTTCCGTAAACACCCTGTATACATATATATATATATATATATATATATATATATATATATATATATATATATATATATATATATATATATATATATATATATAAACATATAAAAATTTAAAAACTGAAACTGACCCCGGATATTTGTCCTGGGGGGCCTAATTTACGGTCATTTGAAGAAATTTTTTCAAAATTCAAAAGTCGGGATCTCCTCATTAGTGAATTTTTTAAAGAAAATTCACTAACAAAAATGTATAAATTTTTGAAACCTATACGATTTGTTGAACTTATATCTATAAAAGTAAATACAATGCAAACGTCATTTCTCACAGCCTTCTAATAGTTCCTAATGTGAAATTACCTTCCATCACACATACACTATTTTTTTATTATCTGTATCTAATTTCAATTTTAAACATATGGTTATATTTAAAAGATTGCCCAAAAATTTTTAATTTTTTAGGTTGTAAAACAAAATACAGTCGGTCTTATTTGAACAAAAAATAATAATAGCAATTTCCGGCAAAACCGGAAGTTGTACAGACCTGACTACGGTGTTTCAATAGTATCCATTTCAGAGCCTCGGTGGTGTGCCTCTGAACCGAAGGGTACTGGGTTCGATCCCATAGTTCTCCTTTCACCTTTTAAGTACATACTGTAACAGTAACATCAACCGTTCAACCAAAGTTGAATGTCTGCGCGTTCCCTCTTCGTAGGGGGCGTAAAGTCGTCGGTCCTCTGTCCATGCGATGTTGGGCACGTTAAAGACCCCTACTCCCCTTGCGGAAAGGCAGGATAGAGAAGAAACAAAACACACACACGCACATAGTACCCATTTAATGATGTAAAATATTTCAAAGAACCTAGAGTCCCGTACTTGCACTAAAAAAAATCCGAGGATTTTATCTTGTAAGCAATGCTACACTTAACCTCAAATATCTAAAAAACAGTTGGTTTTATGAAAGTTATAAATAAGAACAAATTTATTTAGAATTGAATTATCTATCCAATGCAACTCAGCTAATTGATCTGAGGGTCGAAAAGTTTCTTTGTACAGCAGCGCCACCTGCATGTGTGATAATAAAAATTTATTTTTTTCCGCAAAGATCAAGCCATTCGCGGCATTAATCTAACACGTTCAACGATTTTCGAAAATCACATTCAGCGCTGAAGAAAATAGCGTATGGAGCTTTAAATGGCACACCCATACCAAAACTTTAAATCAATGAAATAACATCTATTTACACAACAGAAGCACTTCAATGATCAATTGAATCACTTTTGTTTCCACTTACAGATTACAACAAGCATGGAAAAAATCCAGGAATAGATTGTAGATTGTTTAATTACTCGTATAGGCCTTTGGCCTATCAGCGCTGCGACAATCGGTATTTTGTGCATACCTCTTTTTCCTATTAGTTGCTTTAAGAGTTCAGACTTTATCTACTCCACTATCTTGGGGGCTATTTTACCTATTACTTGGGGTGCTAAGGTCAACGGTCCAAGGTGTTTGAGCCTTTTGCAGACCTAAGCCATGCGGTCGCATTGCGAGCGTTCTATGGTTTCTGCTTCTTCACTGCAGTATATGAAGTTTTCACTGTCCGCCTTACGCGTCTACATAAGGTAATACCTTACTGGGGAATGTCCTGTCATCTCAAGTTGTTCCTGTTAAATTCAAGAAACAAATCAGACTTCTGTATTAATATGGTGATCAACCGTTTAAACGACCTTGAGTCTGGCGTTTTCCTCCAGTACGACAGCATTTGGTTCCTCTCCCAAGTATCAAGCTCCTTCTTACGTGGCATTTTGTTAGTCCACAATAAGGCTCTGGACCATAGAATGGTGCTCATCCTGCCCTTTTTGCAATGCTATCAGTCTCTCTGTTTCTTTCGATGCCTCAGTACCCTGGCACCCGCATGAAAGTTATTTATTGTTCGCTGCCAATTGCTTTAAAGTTTTTTGCATTCCCAGGTCAGTTTAGATTCGTTTTTAAAAGATGTTAGAGTCTTTAGTACAGCCAGACTATCTGACAGGATGTAGATCTCTCTATTTCTAAGTATTCTTAATCAGAGATTTATAGCAGGCATTTCGGCTTGGAAGATGTGAAATTCGAATTTAACAGAAATTGTACGTTTAACCGAAAAGGAAAGAATAGAGATATTAATGATGATTGGATTTGTGCGACAGGCTTAGAAGTAATCAGGAAGCCTCCGATTTGTTTAATCAACAACATTCTGATAAACTTTAGCAGTTTGAAAGATCTGCAGTGAGCAATTTGGTTGCCAAATTCACAAAAATGTGATCCGTAAAAGATTTTCCTCGGCAAGGTCGACCTCGAGTAAGTGAAGTAATGCTTTAAACTGAAGAAAATCTTCACCATTCTACAAGTTAACTAGCCCTAAGTAACAACGATGACCAATATTTAGTGGTACAATTACTCAAAGAAGATAATTATCATCCTTACACAGTGCAATTGGCACACAAGTTGAACGATGATGATTCAGACCGCAGCGCCGTTTACAGTTTTGTGAACAATTAATGTTACGCTGCGATGAGGGTCCAGATTTTCTAAATAAAATTCTCTTTTCGAATGAAGAAACTTTTTGCCTGACTGGGACAGGAAATCTTTATAACTTAAGATATTGGTGACGGGAAAATTCTCATTGGACTCAAGACTCAAGGCATCCACAATCAACGTCATGGCAAAGTGAATGTATGGGATGGGATTAACTGGACGGCGTTTCATAGGGCCTTACTTTTTTCAGAGAAACGTTACTGTAGCACGGGGCTTAAATGTGTTGTAATTGGATTAAGTGCCAGCTCCGGCAGTAACTTTTTCAAATAATCGCAAGGCAGATGTGCCCCATCGAGATATTTGGTTTCAACAAGACAAGCGCGTTCTCACTTTTGTGTCGACGTCCATCAATATCTAGATACCACATTTCCTGAAAGGTGGATAGGGCGTCCAGGACCAATTGAGTTGCGACTGCGTTCCGCAGACTTGACTCCCTTGGATTATTTCTGCAGGGTTATTTAAAACCAAAAGTTTATTTCAACAGAGCAAATAATTTAGAGAAGCTACAGCGAAGAATTCGCACTGAAGTGGAGCAAATTTGTTCTGATATTCTTGAGCGCAGTGTACAAAGCGTTTATACTCGTATCGGTCAATGCCAAATGGTAGGTGGAGAACAATTCGAGCATTGGCGCTGAATTTGGTTTGTTTTCTTAGGTTCACTAATTTTTTTTACATTAAAATTACGTTTTCAGTTTTTTAAGTGAATAATGCTATTTTTCTCAAACAAATTCTTTTGTCAGGTGCCAATTTTTTTCATCATCATTTAAGTAGTTAGCAGGTCCACGAAAAAAAAAATGGTTGTCATTTTAAAAAAAATTATGATGACCATTCAGGAATAGGTGACGCCATAAACGTAATTTTTACGTTACAAGTTTGCAATTGAAAAGATAAAATTAACTTGTGCGAGCGTTTTCCTTGAAAAAAATTGAATAACGCATTTCTGAGTTGTGTTTTAAAGTTTATCATCACTGTATAGGTAAACCATTAGCGTTAGATATTTATTTTTTACGTCATTTTACTACTTGCTGAAACCTAACTTTATAATTTATGTGCTGTAGTTTTATTTTCCCACTTCCTAGCGTTGTGGTGGTTAAGCTTAGTAAATATTACCGTTCTACAAAGCGCTTCTTATCCGGCTTTAGCTTTTAGTGAATTTTCGTAGAAAAAATTCACTAATGGGGAGATCCCGACTTTTGAATTTTGAAAAAATTTTTGCAAATGAGCGCGAACTAGGACCCCTAGAACCCATATCCGGGGTCAGTTTCAATTTTTATATGTTTATATATATATATATTTATATATATATATATATATATTTATATATATATATATATGTATCACACCGATAACTCAAAAAATAATGGGCCGATTTTGATAAAATTTGGCATGTACCTTTCTTTTGTTAATAGCTTGGATAAGTTCGTTAGTCAGGAAAATCGGACGAGGTTTTCCGGAAAAATTTTGAGTTTTCATTCGAAAAAAATTCATATCTCAAAAAGTAATAAGCCGATTTTAATAAAATTTGGCACATACCTTCCTTTTGTAAATGGCTTTGACATGTTTGTTACTCAGGAAAATCGGACGAGGTTTTCCGGGAAAATTTTAAGTTTTCATTCGAAAAAAATTCATAACTCAAAAAGTAATAAGCCGATTTTAATAAAATTTGGCACATACCTTACTTTTGTAAATGGCTTTGACATGTTTGTTAGTCAAGAAAATCGGACGAGGTTTTCCGGGAAAAATTTTGAGTTTTCATTTGAAAAAATTTTTTATCTTAAAAAATATAAAATCTATGATAACCAAATTTGGTAGGTAGGTTTACGATATAAAAAGTAAACTATACACCAAAATTTAGATTTCTATGTTACAAGAAAAAAAAGTTATAATAAAATATTTTGTGCCAGATGTTTTCTATGAAAATTCACTACCATAACGCACTTGCTGCGTCCCGAGCTTTTATAATTTTCCAGCTAGAAAATTAATCTTTCATTAGTTTTTGTCTGTTCAAGCAACGGATTTACTAGACCAGCGCTAGGTTAATTTGGTTTCGTAAAACACGTTTTGTACTAAAAACATGAGTTACTTCTTAATTAGATGAACTTGTGTATAAGGAAGAAAGGAAGCTTTAGAATGTTTATTTTCTCCTCTCATAAAACGAAGCGGGTAGTCGACAGCAATATCACAATTATTGTTATTTTATCAGACTCAAAACAAAATAAATTAGCATTTACATTATAAAAATTATTTGCAACATAGTTAAGTAATGACAAAATAATATCAGACAAAAATAAGATAATTAGTTTTGTGTGGATCAAAGGCCATAGTGGCTTAATGGGAATAAAAGGGTGGACAGGCTTGCTATAGGGTCTATAAATGATTTTTCAAAAACTATGGACATGCTCACAATCACTGATCTTGGCGCTTATGCTAAAGAAGACTTGAGGCTAAAGTGGCAAAAGCAATGGCTTAAATATTTTGACAATGCCACAAACCAGTATTCACTTATACAGGGTGACCGACGGGAATCTGAAGTTTTTTAACAGTTATTTTTTACGGAAAATTTTATTATAATACATAAAATTGTTTGTCATTACATGCCATTTGAAGCGGAATATCACTTGTGAAAAATTACGTCGGATAAGTGGTGGACATCCCCATGCCTTCGCAGAAAATCTGCCATCACACGAGTCATCAGTTCACCATCGATTGTAGCCACTTCTTCCCTGATTGCCTCCTGTAGTTTTGCCAATGTGCGGAGTCTGTGAGAGTATACACGTGATTCCAGATATCCCCAAAAAAAGTCAAAAGTGCTCAAGTGAGCTGATTTCGGGGGCCATGTGATGTCGCCAAAATGTGAAATTAATCTTTCTAGGAACATGCCTCGAAGCACTTGCATGGATATACGAGCAGGATGTGCGGTGACACCATCCTGTTGGAAAAACTATTTTCCAAATCCAGTTGTAGTCTGCGCAGTTCGGGAGACAAGAAACTGTTCAACATCTGGCAGTAACGTTTGGCATTCACTGCAACAGTTGCATCATTCTCGTCCTCGAAAAAATAGTGTCCAATGATGCCGAATGGAGTAGTTGCGCACCAAACCTTTACACGTCTGAGTGTAGGGGTTTCTCGCGAATGATCCGCGGATTTTCAGAGGACCAGTAGCGTAAATTATATCTATTAGCGTCCCCATCCAAATGGAAATGCGCCTCGTCACTTAGAATAAAGATGCATTCTCATTGTCTTCGAAAAGAACTCGCATAATCTCTTTCCTCAAATTTTGAGCACACAATTTCAGATCTTTCTGTAAAATTGTACGCACAGATTCACGGCTCATTCTTAGTTCGCGCACGTGCGTACGTGAAGAACGCCCAGGGCTACGAGTCAGCGCGGCTCTCATACGCTCGATGTTGTCTGAAGTTCTTGCTGTCCTAGTCAGACCTGGTGCCTTCTTTTTCAGAATAGATCCTGTTGTCCGTATATTATTAACTCAACTTCTTGTTGCGGTTGGGAACGTTACCACGACGCCCACGGTTGAAAGACACACAAAAAAGTCGCTGCACGGTAATAACAGACCAGCCATTCGGCATAAATGCGTCATACGGAAACATATGTTCAAGCGTCCACTGCTCCATAGCTACTAAAATGACATCGAATGGCGTGATTAATGCTCAGTAATACGGCTTCCTACGCCTCTTACCGGCAGACTAGTGGCCATCCCAAAAATATAAGATTCCCGTCGGTCATCCTCCTCTACCCAACAGAATTTCTTACATACAAGAACATCGTGTTTTGAGATTTTATTGTACAACGATCACAAGGCTGAAATTAAATCACGGGTGCTTCTCACCCCATTTGCATGAGATTGGCTTAACAATAGTTACAAATTGCAGTTGTGACAACTCTTATGTCGCAGACTTGAACCACATACTATTAGAATGTAGTCACTATGCAACTCCCCGTGAGAAATTTTGGTCAACCATTTCTGAACTAAAAATCGAACTGCCAACAAGTTTTTAGCGGAAGATTTACCGCAATTGCTTGATACCGTACAAAGAGATAAAATATCAGAAACGTGGTACTAATAGGATGGAGCTCCACCGCATTTTACGCGGCCAGTACGTTTCTTTATGGATTAAAATTATTTAATTCGTTTGATTGGCAGAGGTGGGCTTATAAGTTGGCCTCCAAAATCTCCTGAGCTTACCACAATGGATTACTTCCTGTGGGGGTATATCAAAGAGATCGTTTATAGTAGTCGACCAACTACCATTGAAGAGATGAAGCATAGGATCCTTTAAGCATTTCTAAAAATTCAAAGAAACATGTTCAGCAACGGTTTAGCTTATTATTCTAATAATTCTGTCAATAATTTTTGAAGACACATTATGTTAGAAATGCGTCACAGTAAAATCAAAATTTTATGTTGCCGTTTTTCATTAGACCTAAATGTCTCAAAAACTATGATGTTTTGGTATAGGGAACTTTGATACTCTCATAGAGCATACTATATTCCACATTGGATTTTATCATAATATCCAGGGTGTCTTATTTAAAAAATAAAGTTATTGCTGTTTATATTCTCTATTGGCAGCTCTTTTTAAAGCACCCAGTAAAATATTTGCAAATTAGAGGGGCAGCGTAGAAACTTGATAGATTGTCCACAGTTCTGCGAAATTTCAAGGATCAGTCTTGTACAGCTTGTGAGATATTGATCTTTCTTTTTCAACCAGAAACTAAGCAAAAGTTCCAATTTTTTGAAATGATTAAAAAACTATGATATTTTGACCACCACTACCTGAATATTTTTTGCTTGCAATGCTTGAAAAATGCATAAATGTACAGGGTGTTTTATTTAAAATCACAAATGTTGAGGCTGCCATGGAATTACGTTACACCTTCTACAGTACAGAATAATTTTGAATTGTGGACAGAAACAGAATAACCACACAGGTAAAAAAAACTTCGGTATCTTTTGTCGTTTTCGGGTAAAGGCAGTATTACAAGGAAATAGGCCAGCCTGTACATAATTTAAAAAATCACTTAGAAATGTAGGATATTTTGCTGTCCCTGAGTAGGTATATCTCGATAAATTTCAGCTGAATCGGATTAGAATTGTAACGAAACCGGTTAAGCCCATTAATTTTTAGGTTTTTGTCGGTTCAATATAGACTTCTGTGGCTAATGAACGTAAAGTACCGCGCCAACCTAACAGACACCAAATAAAACAAAGTTGTATATCATAAAAAACATAATATGATGACAAACGCGTTGTATAAATCTTCAGTTGATTAAATCTTTAACAAAATGTCGACTGTCACCTGGAACTGCACTTCAGGCAGGCTGATAAGGAAGAAAAATTAAACAACTTTAATAATGTACATTAAATATTCTGCTGTTATTAATTTTTATCATTTCACAAAAGAAGTCGTTGATAATAAAGAGAAATGCCAGACAATTATGAAGTACGTACAATAAATATTAAATAGAAAAATTAATTTATATTGAATTTCAAAAAGTCTGGGCCCAGCAAGTGCTTTATAACAGTGAATTTTCACAGGATGATCTGGCACGAAAGATTTTTTTCATTAAATGCTTCGGTATTGCTTTTTTCTTGTAACATAGAGATCTAAATTTTATATACTGACTTACGTCAAAAAAATCGGAGGACCCAGTAAGACCAATTGCAATAAAATTTTTGTTCCTGCTAAAAAATGATAAAAATATGGACAAAAAGTTTGATGATCGTACACTCGCTTTAAATTTGCGTTTTCTTTAGTTATAAGCATTATTTAGTAGATATTTGTGATCAATTTATTAAGTTATTATAAGTCATTATGTCTAGGCGCTGTTTATTAAACAATTACAATCATTTGAGTGAATTCCAAACGGGGCACATTGTTGGTATGCGGGCAGTCGGTTTTTCGATTAATCAAATTTCAGTGTGTTAACAGTATCATCGTGTTGGTCCAGGTGGTCTGAAAAATAAATCCAAGGATCTGGATGACCCCGAGCAACTTCATCACGGGAGATCATCATTTGAGGATTGCGATTTCACAAGACAGAGTTTCCACAGCAGGGTCAATTGAAAATACTTGGTTGGGAGTTTTACAACAAAGAATCTATGGCAACGATACATCGCAGAATGCGCGCTTTTGGGTTTCGTTCGTGTAGACTATTATTGTGTCTCCCGCTCACACCCCGACATCGTGCTCGCTTGAAGGAAGTAACGGCAGATGAAATTGGGAAGAGAAAGATGATTGCGTGGGAAACGCATAAATTTATAATTTGCTGTCGAAGGGCATTCGGCTAGAACACCATAAACCATTTAATTTAAATCATGCCTCGAACCCTGAAACTGGCTTTGAATGTAGGTTGTAGGGACTCTAAATTGCGCTCATTTGAGCTTTAAAGTTTGGCAGTCGTGTATTAGTCGGGTAACACTGCAAGAAGGTATATCTGATCTTGTTTTATATCCAATATGACGGCCGCCCCAGGATGGCGGATTACATTTTTCTTCACAACCCTCTTGACATGCGTAGTAAATGTAACGGTTTGACAAGTAAAATACGAAAAACTATACGTATATCTAAACCCGATATGGCGAAAGCCTGAAAATGGAGAATTGCCTTTACTTCACAACCCCCTTCATATGAGTATCAAATAAAAGGGTTAGACGAGTAGAAGACGATTAGTTATGTGGCATCAGGTAGTACAGAACCCCTAGAAATAATGAATCTTATGAGAAACTACAGAGCTCCTCCAAAATAATTTAATGTCGCATATAAATTTTTGTGAGCTCGACGCATAAATATATATATATATATATATATATATATATATATATATATATATATATATATATATATATATATATATATATATATATATATATATAAATGTACAATATGGCGTCCCACAGGGTGTAATAATTAGCCTCATTTTGTTTTTAATATATGCTAACAATACCTTGGTTGAAATAAGAATAAGAAATTCAATTATCTGGGTGTATACATTGATCAGCTTCTTAAATGACAAAGTCATGTTGAATACATAATTATACTACTATTACTTATTTAATAACATAATGAGAAAGATCACTAAGTGAAGATTGGAACCTGTGATGAGCACTGACAAGCACACTTTGAGAACCCAAATCTCCACAAACAGAAAAGTTTTCAGTAACAGTAAACTTGAATTTATTAATAAAGTTAAAGAGATTAAATTGATTGAAGGGGAGGTTTTAGTTTCATTTGATGTGACCTCATTGTCTACTAGCGTTCCCACGAAGCAAACGTTAGCGTATCTAAAAGAGTTGTTAGAATTGAATAACAAATGAAAATGTCTGCAAAGAATATTTAACCTTAACAAACCTTTGTATTAAACAGAATATTTTTCAATTCAACAATGAATTTTTTAAACAAATCCAAGGCACCATAATGTGCAATCCTCTATCTCCATTTATTGCAGACCTTTTGATAAGTAGATTTGAAACCGATCTTGAAAGTGAAAGTGAGTATTTCCAAGGAGTGTTGTTTCGTTACATGGATGATATTTTCGCAGTGCTTAACACAATCATTTGCAGCATAGAAGATTTTATTGCCCAAATAAACAATAAATTTGATTCTATAAAATTTACCCACGAATTAGAAATTAATAATAAGTTACCCTTTCTAGAAGTACTAGTTATCAAGAATAGAATTCGACGTCCATAGAAAGGAAACCACCACTCTAAGATACATTCCAAATGACTCATATAATACGTAGGTACAAAAAATGGCCAGTCTGAATTTTTTAGTAAATGGGTTAATTACTTTTCCTTTAAGCAAAAGTAGATATATCAGAGAATTAAATTATATTAAGAACGTGGCCGAATATAACGGGTACACTGCTTGTCCAGTGGAAAAATTAATCAAGAAACAGAAAACAGAGAAAATGTTAACGGAATCAACGACGTTTCGAAGAGGGAAAACATAAAAAACCTTTGTTTGCTTACAATTTGAACCTAGTATCACGAGGGGTCTAGATATCATGTTTTAAAAAGCCAAATTTCAACTAACATTTTCGAAAAAAATACCTTAAAAAGCATGCTAGGTAACCCAAGATAGGAAAGAACCTCGGTGGTTCAGGGGTAAGAACGCGTGCCTCTGAACCGAAGGGTACTGGGTTCGATCCCGGCGTACTCCTTTCACCTTTTCAGTACAAAGGCGGGGGTTCGGCAAAATTTCCAGGATAGTGAGGTGAAACTGCTCACTGGCGTCTGTGATTGGCCATAGTCGCGGAAATAGGCCGAAGTTAAAGAAACAAAACACACATAACACACAGGCACTGAAAAAGGGAAATTTCATTTTTCTTATACAGCTTAGGAAAGGTCATCGATTACCACATGAAAAAAGAACCATTCGATTCGGTCAACACGTTCCAAAATAAGGGGGTGTTGCGCTTTAAAATCACACACACTGTATATAATCCCATAAATTTTCGCTAAAGTCCCTACCCTTGCCCTTGCTTATATTGAACTCTAATAAACAGTTCGTGCTGTATAATATTTAGTTTATTTGAATGGTGCATCTTCGTTATTTTTTTTATTGTAGTTCATGAAAATAATATTTTAATTAACTTTAGTGTAAAAATTATCAAATGTTTATGCAAAAAATCTCGACTGTAATTCCGTAGATATATATTTTTTTAAGAATTTTCCCGGCAAAATTTTGTCAAATTTGCGTGTAGTTTTTTTGCTGACTTTTGTAAGAAAAATTTACCTGTCTGAGAATTTCTATATATTAGCAGATATATTCTTTGTGTAGAGCCTCGGTGGTTCAGGGGCAAGAACGTGTTCCTCTGAACCGAAGGGTACTGGGTTCGATCCCAGGGTTCTCCTTACACTTTTTCAGTACAAGCTGTAACATTTACATCAACCGAGGTTCTGACCTTGTATTTGAGCAAGTTGATTGTCTGCACGTTCCCCCCTTTGGAGGGGGCGTAAAGCCGTCGGTCCCGTATACATGCGATGTTGGGCACGTTAAAGATCACTACCCTCCTTACAGCAAGGCAAGGGTTCGGCAAAATTTCCAGGATAGTGAGGTGAAACTGCTCCCTGGCGTCGGTGAATGGCCGTAGTCGCGGAAATAGGCCGACGTGAAAGAAACAAAACATACACACAACATATTCTTTGTGTAAATTGCTTGGACAAGTTCGTTGACGAGGTAAATCCGACGAGTCGTTCCCGGAAAATGTAGCTTTTTTTAGTATTTTTGTACGCAAATAGTAAAATTATTCTGATGAAATTTGATGCATGGTTTCGATTATAAAGACTATTATATCCACTAAATTTGAGGTTCTTTAGTTAATTGACTGACGTAATTTTGTTTAAAACTGTTTTGTCTTCAACCAATTACTAGATAGTCTGTATGTAAATGTACCTGCTTAAAACTGGCGACAGTATATGCTGTGATTAAAATAGGCAACCTGATTAATAGTTCTTCATATCCAGCTACCAGAGTCTTCACCACAACTTTAATAAGAACCATAAATTGTCCTCTAAGAACGCGAATATGAAATGTGGCATATATTAAACCAAATACAGTGAAATATCAAGTATAATCAACACAAGTGCTGCAAGCTTTTAAGGTAATGCCCATTGTATTCGCAGCAGACATGATTTATGACTTACGTTGTCAAAGTTGTGTAAGTTATAGCAGTTATTCTTTTTATATTTGTTCTTACAAACTAACTCATTTTTTATTTTATTTATCTGATGCAGAACATTGTAGCTACCTGCGTGCTGGCATGTCAACAATAAATCAACTCAAATAATTGAACTGAGGTGCTCGGCTTTTCTAATTATCTCTAGCTTGTCAGGTTTTTAAAGCGAAAATTAGAGATGATAGTAGGCGTGGTGTACTTATAGCAGTGAAAACTAACTATATCGTTAGTAGACTTGATCTTAAGGAATCATCTGCGGAAATTATAGTATGTGCATTTGTTCTGTTTATTTGGCCAAGCCCAATGTAAATGACTACCCGAGTCTTTTTAATATAATCGAGTCCAAAATCGACGATGGCTCTAAATGCTTAATCATGGGTGATTTTAACGTTCCTATATTTGGTAGGGAAGTTGCTGAATATCGGTATAAGCGTATAAAAAGTGAACGTCTCGATTTCATTGATGTTATGGGATTGACACAGATAAATACTGTTAAGAATGAAAACGGTAGGTTGCTTGATCTCGTTTTAACAAATGTACACGAATATCAAGGTTTATAGATTAGATAGGTTGTCTGGTAACTTTCGACCAATCAGAAAGTGGCGCGGGAGTACGTCACATGAAGTCTGAATTTAAATCTTGTGGTGCATTGAATATAGAAACCAGCTGGCATTTTTTATGTGCGTCTTTACAAAGTTATGTTTCTTATGACCTTATAACAAGATTAAACATTTAATAACAAGTTGAAATTAAGATCTTTTTCATTTAGTAACAGAATGTATTGAAGTTTTGGGACATTATTAGATTTCAAAGTAATGGAGTCAATTAATTGGTTTATCTTGAAAAGGATTAAAAATTACATATTTATGAAATTATAACTTTATAATGTCTCAAATTGGATATGATTTTCTTGTTCTGAACTGCAATCTAGGTTTTTGGTTTCTTTTTCTTAATTGTTTTCCTATTTTACTTGATAAGCTTCATTTAATAACATGCAACTTTCACAATAAGTAAATTTTTAAAGTTTATAATATTTAGGTAGGTATGTATTTGTACACATACAAAATAGTATGTGTATAATTTTTCCAATCAATTTCCAACCACAAAACTACTGCATCTGTGGAGTTGTAAAATAGTACATTGAGTTAGCACAATAAGTAGATAATGTCTGTATATAATATTTAAGGAGGTATTTATTTGTATACATACAAAATAATAGGTTTATAATTGTTACAATCAATTTCAAAACAAAATACCATACGTCTTATGACGATTGTAAAATAATAATACATTGGGCTGCTATATATAATAAGTAAATAATTTTAGCACATAATATTTAGGTAGATATTAATTTGTACACATACAAAGTCGTAGGTTTATAATTTTTACAATCAATTTTTAAGCAAAAAACTCATAGTAAAATAATACACTGGGTCAGCACAATAAGTAAATAATTTTAGTATATAATATGTACGTGGGTATCTGTACACATAAAAATCGTAGCTTTATAATTTTTGCAATCACCTTGTAAGCAAAAAATTGGTTTTTTGTTGGAATTGAGGTCGATGGTGAATAAGAATGCATAATATCGAACCACTTATTCACCAGCTGGAAAAAATCGCCAGCTTGCAGCACTTGCCTTTTGGTCTTCCCCTAACATGTAATGCTTCAATGCTGTAGCAGTTGTGTTTGAAAACAATTGTGCTGCCATTTTGCCTGTGAGCTCTTTCACATTGTAAATGTAATGGGGTTAGTTTATAACAAGCATTAAATTCTGATCTTGTATTTTCTAGCAACCATTTCACAGGATTTTTATTAATGACTGTATTATCCTGCAGCAGAAAACCAGTATCAAGGAACCAGTTTCTTAATAGCTTTAGGACATGAGGAACATCAACAAAAAAATAAAAAGGCTATTTTGTGACTGAATGCTCAACAAACAGCTTTTGTTCATTAATGCCCCTAGTTTTCCATAATCCTTGATTCCCACCGCCATAATCCGAAACACAAGCAACAACTTTATACTTTACATTATGTAAAGAGGTAATGACTTTTTCAAGTAACTCTTTTGTCATTTTTTGATCAAACTCTATATATATATATATATATATATATATATATATATATATATATATATATATATATATATATATATATATATACTATATATACTATATATATATATATATATATATATATATATATATATATATATATATATATATATACATATATAGGTTGCTTCCAGTTAGCAAAAAGTCCTCGTGCCATAATCACCTATAAAAAAATTGAGTAATCATAACAGCTTGTAGAAAAAAATTACCTACTAAATGAAAATGATTATTAGACACTCACTTGCATATAAGAATGTGGCCCCATAAATTCATCATAGGACAATATGGTAGCTCTAAAACGATGATGTTTTATGTTCCCTGCAGTCTCCATAACATTTAAAACATCTTCAAGCATGCCATCAGTCAGGTTAATGTTTGTAGTCCAATGCTGCATTGTGGATAATCCATGTAAAGGAAATTTTAGAGTGCTCCTTAAATAAATATACGCTCGCTTGCTCAAATATCTAATAATAGTTTTAAGTAAGATTTAAAATATTTTAAATCACTATCTAATTCATTACCTTACAGTAAATGCCTAGATAATTCTTCTTGGGTCCAACGTGCCTTGCTTTTCCTTTTTAATAAAATTTCAATTTGATTAGAAGTTAAAAGATCTTTAACGGCTGTTTTCACTATATCTTCAAATTTAATGCCAGCTTCTTTTAGCCCTTTTTTTAGATCGGAAATATGTTGCTGCAGTAAATTTTGGTGATTTTCATAGTAGTCTCTTTTTTTCTTCAAACACAGGTTTTCAATTTGCAATTCTTCATATTTTCTTTTTAAGATATCATACTGTTTCTTCACTAAATGGTATTTCTGACAAGTATCTGCTCAAAGTTTCCTCTTGGCGATTACTTTCATCAGCTGGTTCTGTAATGTTCAATGATGATTCTTTTATTCCTGCTAAATAAACTTTCCACAATAGCTTTCCTATTTTTATGCATCATTCTCTTGGACCTTTCACACTCATTATGTTTTTCTTGCCCGCTCAACAGATATAATGAAGGAACAGCTGAAAATATAAATTTATTACTACAAGTAGGTATAATAGGTACCCTAACAGGTCTCAGGCAAACCTCAAATAATACGTAGGTACTACATACTCTTACACAAAATAAATAAATAATCAAAACCAACAAACACAAACTTTGTACCTGATTTTTTTTAGATGCGTCGGTTGTTTAATCATTATGCTAACCCGCAACTCATCTTAAAAATCCTCAGGTTCAAAATGCTTACTGCAATTTCTCTTATTTGCAACATGCCAGACACCTTAGCGATAACATTTTCTTTCTTTTTGAATCTTAGGCCCTTTAGGAAAAAAAAAGAAGCAGCGTGTCTCTCCACTTTTCTTTGCCGTTTTAGTATTATTTTTGCACGTTGATACATCACAAATTGTTCAACTGGGCATCTAAAAATATATTTAGGTTAGGTTATCTATTGGCTTCTTTTTTAAGTATGTATAATTTATTTTTGAAATTAAACACATATCTATCTTAATGATAAGTTACCGATTAAATTCTTGATTAAATAACGTCCAATTCGTCCTCGGGTTGATTCTGTACACTAATGTTTACAACATACAACAAAACACCTTAAAAAATTAAATACAGTCGTTAAGACAATAGTCTCGATTTAACTACTATTTAGTACAAAATAAACATAAAAATATGTCTGTAACTGATCGTTTTCGGATTTTTTTTTAGCAAACACATTAAAATTTCTAATAAATATTGTTTAAAGCACCAAAGCCAAACTTTAACTTTTGGCATTAGACTTCACATGACGTATTACCCTCCTCTCGCGTTTCTCCCACCTTCGAGTTACCAGACAACCTGTCTAATCTATAAACCTTGCACGAATATCAGCTTTCTCTGGACGAGTCTATTGTTGAGAAGGAGGAAGTACATCATCCGCCATTGTTGTGTTTGTTACGCTTCTCTTAGGCCATAAAATATTCAGGTGTAAGAAAAGATGACTATGATTTCGGAAAGGGTCGGTATTTAGATTTGTATAATTACATAAGGGATACAAACTGGGATGGATTATATACTATTAGAGATGTGGAATCAGCGGTTCTCTGGCTGAGTGATGTGTTTTATCAGGGTTTTGATAGGACAGTTCCTAAGTTTACAAAGCACAGAAGGAGTTACCCGCCGTGGTTTAGGCCTCAAATAATAAAATGTATTCGGGAAAAACATAAGTGTAGAAAACTATTTATGAGAACGGGGAACACAGAATTTAATTCAAGGTTCGGGCAGTTGAAATGGGAAATAGATAGGAGTATTTATGCAGCACATCGGGCATATGTGTCAGGTCTGGAAGAAAATATTGTGACCAATCCAGATGTTTTCTGTGAACATGTAAAGCGCTGCAGGAGTACATATGTTGTCTGAAATGAAAGTATGTGATGAAGTTTTACGTGATAGTAAAAGCATAGCTGATGGGTTTGCGGTGTATTTCGGCTCAGTGTATGCAGAACCGGAACATGATTAGGACACGTCCTCGTTTCTTGACGAGTTACGGAATGTAACGGTTGGTGGAGATGTTGACCTGCTTCGTATTCAGAAAATTACGAGCAGAGACGTTGAAGAAGCCATCAAGAAATTAAATATTGGTGGTGCAATGGGTGTTGATGATGTTCCTTCGTATGTGATTACGGGCTGTATGGAATTTTTTATCGCACCCCTATGCTATGTGTTTAATCTAATACTGGTGAAATGCCAATATCCCCTACTATGGAAAGTTAGCAAGGTCATTTCAGTTTTTAAGTCTGGCTTAAGGTAACTCGTTGAAAACTATAGACCTATTTCGATACTGTGCAATTTTTCCAAAATTTTTGAAAGTATTTTGTATTCTAAAGTATTCTCACATGTACAGCATCTGATTGTAGATGAATAACATGGATTTAAGCCGCACAGGTCTACTGCTACCAACCTTTCTCTCTTTACTCGGGTGGCAAGCGAGACAATCAATGCTGCTGGTCAGCTGGACACCATATATGCAGATGGTGGTGTCGAGTTCCTACAACTTTTATTATTACTATATTCAGTGATATAGGTATATACTCTTAAACGCGTTTAGCGGTCCTGGTTGTCTAACATTTTTTATTAATTTTAGGATATCTTTGTTAGTTGACCACGCTTCACATCCATATGTCAATGTTGGTCCTATCACTGTCTTGTGTACCCTAAGTTTTGCCGTGTGCGAGATAAGAAAGCTATTAGCTCCTCCTGCACATATGTTGGTTTTTGTTATCCTCAGGTTAACTTCTACATCTTCATCACATTTATTGTCTATTAATATACCTAGCTCCACAATTTTCAACCTCTTCAAAGTTCAAGACACTCCCCCTCCCAATTTTAGTGTAAAAGGTCTACTATTTACAAGGCAGTAAATGTAACACTGGATTTAATAACTTCATTAACATGCTCTTTGACTACATAAAACAGTGTTCTGAATATAGAAAAGTAAACTCCAAAAACTATCAAATCAAACGCTGAATGACCCAAAGGCTACTAATGTCTATACGGCGCCGCAATGAAATCTTCAAAAAGCTTAAAAGAAATCCTAGTAGTACTAGTCTAAGATCTAAACATAGTAATTATAGAAACCAATTAAATAAGTTAATACAAACAACAAAAGTCAGCTACTACCAAGAACCAATAAACCAGCACAGGGATATAAAAAAACAATGGAGTATACTAAAGGATATAACAGGCAACAAAAAAAAATAACACCAGTGCAATTAGCTGTATAAAAAAGGAGACAGTGTTCTAACTTCCAAGCAGGACATATCAAATTTTATGAATGACTATTTCAGCAAAATTGGGCCAAAAATCTCTGAAACCTCTAGGAATACAAACAATAGTAACAGTAATGGTGACAGACGAAAAATTAAAAAGAAGACCATAAGAAGCTCACTAATGTGGGTTATAACATTTCATTTTAGTTGCAGCAATTAGTACTCAAGACTATGCAACAAGTAAATCATTTTGTCGAGTTACACTCATAGATTTCACTGTTCGATAGTCCCGTATCATGATAAATGGTTGTGACCTCATTTCACTAATAACACTTAGTCAATGGTCTCACCAATACTTATATTCAGAGTAAATTTCAATTTTCCAATTGGCAATTCTGTCAACTGATGACTGTCACTGTCACTTGATTTTGAGAGATAAAATTGCATGAAATAGGAAAGACGTGAAAAAAGGTCTTTTCCACCAGTGATGGGCAAAACCGTTATTTTCTATTAACAGTTGAAGCCGTTTACGTTATTTCATAATAACCGTCGAAAATAACAGCTTCAGTTATTTATCTGTTATTTTGAACTGGATAGTCGATCGATAGTATCCTACATTCCCAAAACTGTGACCGAGAGCGAGCACACTACTATAAATAACGTATTATCAGAACGTAAACTGTTAGCATTGTTATTTAGTCTAGAAAAATTCAGACCATATGTAGAAGGTATACGCTTTAGTGTTATAACTGATCACTAGTCTTTGTTGCGGTTGAATAATCTTAAGGATCCCACAGGAAGACTAGCGATATGGAGCGTAAGGCTATCTCAATACAGTTTTGAATTGGTTCACCGCAAAGGAAACTGTCGTACAGTTCCCGATGCATTGTCCAGAATACCGTCTTTAGCTCTTATTGATGTGAAGACTGATATATGTGAATTAGATTCTTGGTATATCCAGTTAAGATTAAAAATTCAATCGAACCCAGATAATTATGCCCAATTCATGATTAAAGACAATCTCATTTATAAACGCTGTTCATCCAAGGTTCCGTTTAACACAAATACTTTAGTTTGTAAATTGTTAGTACCAGCTTCAGAACGCTTGAACGTTATGTCAAGTTATTATGATCCTCCAACAGCTGCTTATTTAGGATTTTATAAAACATTATCTAGAATTAAAGAAAGTCATTATTGGCCTCGTATGAGGAAGGATATCTTGATATATGTCCGTAATTGTAAAATATGTGGAGCACAAGAGGCCACGAATACGTTGAGAATCGGTCTAATGGACACGGAAAAGTCTGCTAATTATCCATGGCAGATTATTGCAGTTGATATAATGGGTTCATTCCCAAGGTCATTAAAGGGAAATTGTTATTTGTTGTTGGTATGTGATTGGTTTTCAAAATTTACCGTCATACTTCCCCTGCGGCAAGCATTGGCTTCGACTGTAGCTAAGTTCATGGAAAACCAAGTGTTCCTTGTTTACGGAGTTCCACAGTACATCATTTGCGTCAATGGATTTCAACTTGCAGGTTCTTGCTTCAAGAAGCTAGTAGATTCTAAGTCCAAAAAATAGGGTACAAGGCTAGATACCATGCTCAAGTAAATTTTACGGAGCGTACTAACCGCACCATTGGTACAGCAATAAGGAGTTATGTTCAAGGAAACCAACGTACCTGGGATCAGTTTATACCGCAGATACAGTTTGCAATAAACTCAGCTAAACATGAGGTTACAGGACACAGTCCGTGATTTCTTAACTTTGCGAGGATTGTTCCTTCTAGTGGAACATATTATGATAAGGTTTTCTCGACAGAAGGTGTTGAACTTTTACCTGGTGATCGTAACCAATATGTGGAAGAGGTTAAGGGAATGTCAAATATTTATCAAGATGTAGTTGGTAAATTGAATGAAGCTTACAAACGTAATTGTAAGACATACAATTCACGCAAGCGAGAAAAAGAATTCCATGTCGGAGAAAAAGTATGGAAAATTAATAAGGTATTGTCTGATGCAAGCAAAAACTTTTCGGCAAAATTGGCACCAAAATATGTATTATGCACTGTTAAGCGCAAGATCTCCAAAATTATATATGGATTAGACTTTATGAATGGTTCTGATGCCGGGATATGGCACGTTAAGGATCTCAAGGAGTATCTTGGTTCCAATCCAGATATTTCTGTTGAGTAGTTACCCATTTTCGCTGTTTGTTAAATAATGGAATTTTGTTGAATCAGGGAATTCCCAAATCTTTGTGTAATTTAGCAGATAAAATTTCAGTTACATGCATTAAGGTCAATTGTTTCAATTAGAAACATTTTGTTGATCGTTGCAAATATTTAATGAAGGATGTATATAGGTAACTGTAATTATAGTTTGGAATTATAGGTATATAAAAAATTGTATATAGTACATAAGTAAAATCTATTCCAAAATTTCCCAAGTCTCGAGCACCCCAATTTTATTGTTTTGTATTTTATCTTTTAAATTTTAGTGCCGTACAGTCACTTATGAAATTTCTAGTATTATTTGATCCTTAGGCATATAGCAAGTAGAGACTTATACCGATTATGACCTTACCCAAAATTTTGACCCAGTTAAGAATTTGTGCCTTACCTTTTTTTGACTCCATTACGGATGGGTGACTATCAGCTTAGCCGAGAATGAATGTTAATTTCTAATGTACATATATGTGTATAGGGCAATTGAGGATAAATATGGCAAGGGTATGGTGTCTTAGAATAATATACTTAGTTAGTTATAATTGAGGCAATAGTAAAAAAGGAGTTCACTCATTTTTTTATTTAAATGAGGGGTGGTATAACATTTCATTTTAGTTGCAGCAATTAGTACTCAAGGCTATGCAACGAGTAAATAGATTTCACTATTCAGTAGTCCCGTATCATGATCAATGGTTGTGACGTCATTTCACTAATAACACTTAGTCAATGGTCTCACCAATACTTATATTCAGAGTAAATTTCAATTTTTTAATTGGCAATTCTGTCAACTGATGAATGTCACTGTCACTTGATTTTGAGAGATAAAATTGCATGACAGGAAAGACGTGAAAAATGTTCTTTTCCACAACGGCCGGGTGAAAGGCGTGTGTCCCTCTGTTGAAGAATAAATATTTCAGACACCAGACAGTGAGTGAGCAGGGTTTTTTTTTTGAATATATAATTTGTCTAAATAATGATGTGATTTCCAGCACGCCTTTTCTTTGTACGCCTCTAACAATGTTTCATGCTGCAATTTGATATGGTAATACTATAAAATGAGACGTTTTTTTTTCTTTTTTGAAACTTACATAATGGCTTCTACGTTAGAATGCAGCCTAATATGGTTCTGCTCTAAATTGTTATTATTTTCTTTGGAACTCACGTAATGGATACCTGTTGATTGGGATTGCCACTTGTTATGGATATTTGTTGAAATTTCACTAATGGTAATGGTAAATTTGTGATAAACTTATCTCTGGATTCAAGTCTGAAGTACGAGCCCTCAGCCATTTTGTAAACTGAGAAGAGATGATACCCATTTCCCATTTAGTAGCCATTAATATTGGAAGGGTGGTGCAAAACTGCAAGTTTTATAAATTTTTCTAAGAAGCAGCTGTCAACTACATGCATTAATTTTACTCACGAATAATTTCCCGTTTGATTGTCACTTAATGACATTACAAATGTATAATTTGCCTTTGCGTTAAACAAGATTTAACTTTCAACTGCCAAGTACATATTTTTATAAAAATTTGCTTTCTTTTAAACTCAATATTAGTCACTTAATTTCACTTAAACTTCAGTTATAACATTTAACAAATACCTACTATAATACTGCCTGGATTACATAAGATAAATTATATCACTTTAATGATAGAAAATGTATTCATATTTAACATGACACTAAATCGGATGTTAGCGTAAAAGTGATCACTTGAGCGTAAATCAAACGTGTAAAGTATAAATCACTAATTATAAGTGAACTTTAAATTTTGCTGTTGTTTCTAACTAGTAATAAATACCATTTTGAGTTTTAAACCTGAGTTCTTTTATTTTATCATTGACCGTATGTAAGAAATGTGCCTATGGTATTGTGCTACTGTCGAACAATACATATTCACAAATTAAGACAGTTGGTGCCTTGCACACTTCAGGTTACATCTTCTAAATTAACCTAAGACCGCAACTATACCACACATAAGAACTTTAAACAAACCTGAGCTCCCGACTGACTAGTATAGGAGGCTGGCTTTTACTCGTCAGGTCGTGCCTGATGGTGCTTTGCTTATTAAACGAAAATAAGGAAGCATGCCATAGGGTCCCCGTTACTGAACAGGGGGTATTAGACACACTTAAATCTCTAAAGGGAAGTAAAGCACCAGGCGTTGATGGCTTTACTCCAAAAATACCTAAAGAAACCAAAGAACTAATAACATATATCCTGATTCACCTGTTTAATTCTTCACTAACACAGGGAATTTTCTCAAATTGCCTAAAAAAGTCCTTGATAATTTCCCTGCACAAGGGAAAATCCAAACTAGAACCAAGCAATTACAGACCAATAGCACTATTATCGATATTCTCCAAAATCTTTGAAAAACTAATTTATACCAGACTTTACAGTTTCCTAGTCAAAAACGGTTTCTTTTCAGAAAATCAACATGGATTCAAAAAAAGAACACCACCATCGCACTAGCGATATATACTGACACAATAGTCAAAAACTTGGATACAAGCAAGAAAGTTACAGGTCTATTTATTCACATACAAAAAGCTTTCGACATAATCGCACACAAGAAACTACTAAAAAAGCTCGAGTCAACTGGAGTAAGAGGTCTGGCCTCAAACTTGTTCAAATCATACTTAGAAGAGCGGTACCAACACACAAGAGTCTCCTCAGCAGTTAGTGATTTAGGAGTACCTCAGGGCTCCGTACTGGGACCCCTTTTGTTTATACTTTATCTAGATGACATCTTCAGCATGAACTTTAAAGGCTCACTAACGGCTTTTGCAGACGATACAGCACTTTTGTACTCGGGAACAAGCTTTCAAGAAAATTATGAAAACATCTCGCACGACCTACATCTACTAAACATCTGGTTTTCTTGTAATGATATGCTTGTAAATACAGACAAGGCAGTATACATTAACTATACATACAAGTCTTTACAAGTCCACTGACATTCCACAGCAACTGCTCCCAAATAGCCTGCCAGTGCCCTACCATTAACCAAGTCAACACAACAAGATATCTTGGAGTAGTGCGATGAGAACATGTCATTCATCCCACACGTGAAGTCAGTAGTTAAAAGACTCAATTATGCCTTAAGCAAATTCTATTACATCAAAAACATCCTGCCAGTAAATTTGAATAAGATTCTGTACTCTGTAATAACACCACCTATCGTGAGTATTATCGTGTGAGGTGATATTTATAGAGCAAACTTGTATGCAGTAGAAATCGTACATAAAGCATTTTTACGATGTATACAGGGTGTAGGCTTCAGAGACCACACTCGACCAATATTTGAAACTTTAAAAATCCCAACAATCAGTGATCCTTATTGTAAAAGTGTGTGCATCTTTGTAAAGTAAAATACCTCCAAGTATGATAGGAGCTATAACAACACAAAACTAAATATTCCAAGAGTTAATAACTCCCATTCTCAAAGAATGTTTCACTATCTGTCTCCCAAAATATTCAACTCACTCCCTGCTGATTTAAAAAAAAAACTACCAGTTGGCAAATTTAAAAAGAAATTGAAAGATTATTTTAACTCTGGGAATACACAAGTGCTCCTAAGCTGTCCATTTCATGTGCCATATATATATATATATATATATATATATATATATATATATATATATATATATATATATATATATATATATATAGCAATTAACCTTCCAAAGAATTTGTGTTATAATAGCAACTGTGTATACAATATTAGCATATTTAGTTTTAAGGTTTAGTTAAGTTTGGGATAATAAGACTGTTATAATAATTATATTACAATAATCAAAACTTTATACTCCAAAGTAAGACTTAGCTTTGCTAGGTTCTCCGAACTGGCGCACACTCAGGGTTAATATCCTTGTTAACAGTTCAGTCCTAGTTTCTGAATATAAACACAGGATGCATTACCATTACCTTTATAAAACAAGTGTATCTTTCAACGGAAATAAATATTATTACTATTATTATTCGTTTCCTTAGTCTTTCTAAATATAATGTACTTGCTCTTGTGTTTATTTATTTGAAGCCCTACACTGTCTGTCTCTTCCACCAAGCTTCTAGTGATGTTTTCTAGTCCTTTTCATGTTATATATATATATATATATATATATATATATATATATATATATATATATATATATATATATATATATATATATATATACATATACATATACATATATAAATCTTTTAACGGACCTTGGTTTCGGCTTTTACGGTACCAAATTTGCGCTCATTTGAAACAATTTTAAAAAAAAATCTTACCATCACTGTCTTTCTCTTAGCGAATTTGTTTTAATAAAAATTCGCTTAAACAGAACATAAAACGCATTCCAACTTTTTCATTGTAGTTTTGTATTTGAAGGATCGGAATCTACTGTAACAGCATTTATCTAAACAAAGTAGTGAAAAATCTTATATTTAACTTATATAAAATATAACTCTTATATTTACCAATTTTTTAAACATCTCGGAATTTTACTTAAAACAATTGAGTTAAATTAATCTAGTAATAAAAAGTAAATTAATTTAGCAGTTTTTATGATCAGATATTTCAGAAGCAATTTATATTAAACTTTTCGAAGCAAGGCTACCACGACAAGTAATGTATTGATTATATTCGTCTCGGGACCAGCTGAGCGAAAGCTATTCGATTAGCACGTTTCATGCTAACTCTATTTATGTGTGGTATTGGACATTAACTGCTCGAAGTTTCCAAATTTCCGCTTCTAATGCAAAACCACGTCTTTATATATGAAAGTGCATGGCTCTAGCCGTGTCTAAAACTGTAACACATACAGTAAATAAATAAGTGCGTAGGTATAATGTTTATAATTACATATGTAAACCAATCTTCTAAAAGTCTTCGAAATGAAAAGTCTGACATGCTTTATAGTAACATATTTTCATAATTCAGTGCAGTGTTCAACAAATATAATAGAGTTTCTGTAATGTTTATATATATATATATATATATATATATATATATATATATATATATATATATATATATATATATATATATATATATATATATATATACATATGTGTGTGTGTGTGTATCACATCGATAACTCAATAAATATTGGGGTGATTTTAATGAAATTTGGAAGATACCTCCCTTTCATAAGTGGCTTGGATAAACTTGTTAGCCAAAAAAATCGGGCAAGTGTTTCCGAGAAAAGTTTTGGTTTGATCTCCGAAAATACCAAAGCTACGGTAACCAAATTTGATAGGTCGGTTTACCTTCTGAAAGGTAAAGTATGCACCAAAATTTAGATCTCTTTGTTACGAGAAAAAAAGGTATAAGCATTTTATTTACAAAAAAATGTTTGCTTCCCTGTAAAAATTCACTACCATAACGCACTTGCTGCGTTCAGACTTTTTAGATATTTGCTTTCAAAACTTAAGCTGTAATTTTTAAATCTGCTGATGACTTTTCAAGATTATCTATTCAAAACTATTTTTTTCTTAAACGTCAGTCTATTTCCGCTATTATGGCCAATCACCGACGCCAGGGTTCATGTGAATGTAAGAGTTTGTACTGAAAAGTTGATGGAGAACCCCATGATCGAACATAGTACCCGTCGGTTCTTTCAAAATTTCAAAATAAAACGGCTGAAATAAAGTATCAATTTTATGTTTAAGGGTGCAATTACAAATAAATCGTGTTATATAGCAACTACAGCTCTTTTGTAGGATGCCTGGCTCCATTCATATTGAATTCCAGTTGTTACTTACTATGAAAAAAGATTTTAGTGTTTTGGAAAAAATAAAGCAGCAATTCGTTTTTTTTTTTAATTTAATATTTGCTCAAAATGACCACCGTTGCCTTTCATACAATAATACAGGATGTGATCAAATTCTCTTCTAAAATTTTCCAACATCTTCGGGGTTTTTCTGTGACAATCATTAGTACTTTTCTCCCTCAATTCATTCAGATCTAGGGGTTGAGTTTAAAGACCTTTTTTTTTAAATATCATAATAGAAAAAAGTTTTGTGATTTAGGTCTAGATATCTCGCTGGCCACTCAAAAGAACCTCTTCTTCGTATCCACTGACCTGAAACAAAAAAAAAAGACAAATCTGAATTACAAACCAGTTTTTATATCAGAATATGCTTTGTACATTTTTAACATTACATCTCTTTTAAATGAGCTGTTATGTTAAAGTTGAATAACAACCTGCCTAGGTAATGAATATCTAAAAATCTCCTAACCATAGCTGTCTGTCGAAAAACTAATCGGTAGATTTTTCAATCGCAGCATAAGTTTTAAAAGAAAATACCTAAAAAACAATAACTACTTTTTGAAAATTGCAACTTTGAATAGAGATTCAACAGATCTTTCTATAAAGGTGCAACTAGATCTACCCTATCGGTAAGGTTTATAACGCGGTAACACAGAGAGGCTGAGTTGAAAACAGTAATTTTCGCCATGACAAATGAGCTGAAGGGGGAGATCAATGCTTACAAGAGGTTGAGGAAATGAGAGGAGAACATTTGGTGTTAAATAGCGGAGTTCGATATCTGGAAGAGAGATCTAGAAGGAACAATATTATAATTTCCGGTATTAATAAGGTTGAACATCATGATAAATATTTGCCGGACTTTGTTTTTGAGAAACTAAATAATTTTCTGAGCCTAAACTTGGGAACAGAATTGCTAGATAATACATACCTAATTAGAAAAAAGGATAGTGATAATAGGCCCATTGTTGTGGAGTGTCAGTCATATCATGTTAAGAGTCAGGTATTTAAAAATTTCTGTAGATTGAACGGGACTAGAATATACATTAATCATGATCTCTCTTAGGAACAAACACGCGAGGAAGGTAACATGAGGAAGCATTTTTGTTAGCCCAAAGAAACGGGTTGAGACCATACATAAGGAGTGATAAGCTTCATATTAAAGGTGAGGTTTTTTGGCCAAGGATCGTCCGCAGGTGGAAACTGGAAACAGAAAGGAAGTTGCTGGCAATAATAGAAAGTTAAGCAGTGCTCCCGCTATGCCTACGATTCAAACCGAGGTGAACCTGGCTGAAATACTGGGGAACTCCATTCGGGGAAAAGTGTCAAGAAAGGTACTGAGAAGTAACTCTAGTAGGAGTTATAGAAACAGGTCAACAGACACACGTACAACCTTAAGTCAAATTAAAGTGAGGAAAGAAAACTAGGTTAGAGCGTAATATTCTGTAATTTGTGTTTCGAATTTATATTTCTTCCGTTTCTTGCTCTTGGCTTATAAAACGTTGTTTATTTATGGTGGACTTAAGCTGATTTTGGATATTAACGGTAAGTTATAAATATAAGTAATTTTTATTGACCACTGATAAATTGCATACTATCGTTTCGTTATCTGTTATAGTGCGAATTTTTTTTATGTTAGGCTGAGGCTAGTTTTAAGTAATGTTTTAATTGTTTATTTTGTATATAATTATGGATATTATCTTTTTACTACCATCACAGGGACCCTATTATTGTTGTGTTTTTAACTGATTTATATGGCGTTTTGTGCCTCGTGTTGTGTATGCATACTAGGATTGTTGTGATTTTAATTGTTGACATTAGGTTATAGATTGTTGTATTTTTTTATTGACCATTGATCTTGTTATCGCAGTAGTTATCGCAAAGATATGCATGTACACGAGTGATTTTATAATTATGCCCTGATGTTTGTTGGTTTTCTTTTATTGATTTTGGAAACTGTTTAGTTTTTATGCTATAGACAGATTAGCTATTTACATTTGCCTTTTATTTTTATAATTCACACCAGTATTTTATACATTTAATGTTTAGGCATTTACATTTTTTTGAGAGTGATGCGAATCTGCTTGTGTTATTTTATAGACTGATTAGTTGTTTTTATGATTCAAGACAACTTTTTTTAGAATATTGTACGACTTGCTTGTCGTTGTGTAACTTTGTTTGTGCCTTGTTTTTTGTTTTCATTTTCTTCTTCTTTTTTGACACGTTTTCATTTTGAACAATATAGATGAAGGAAACTTTACCTTTTGCCACTTAATCGGTTCTATCTGCAAGGATGATCTCCTGGCGGATATAATTGCCAAGAAACATTACTCTATTATAGGGTTTTCGGAGACCTGGCTAAGTGACAATATTAAGGCTTCTTCAGCTAGCATACTTGGCTACAGCCTGGTCAGAAGGGTTTGGAGAGGGATATGCGGTGATGTAGCTATGTATATCAAAGGCCCGCTGAAGTTTCGTGTCCTTGGTACTTAATCTGATGGTCCTTTGGAGCAACTGTGGGTAGGTTTGAAATTGAAGGGTGAAGGGATTTGCTCTGGTTCACTGTATAGACCTCCAAGTGCAAACCTAGTCAATACTCTTGACCAGTTGGAAAATATTTTGGTTGGTTCTCTTCCTAAATTTGATACTTATTTGGGGGAGACTTTAATGTGGACCTGCTTAATGTTAACCGTACTCTTCTGGAACGTCTATTTTTGAAATATGGCTTATCTCAGCTAATTAGGGAGCTTACAAGGATTGCAGATCGCAGCCAGACATCGCTGGATGTTATCGTCACTTCGGAACGGAATGTTGTACTTGGTTGTGGGGTCTTTGGTGTGGGTGACATTTCAGATGATTTTCCGGTTGTCTCCTACTTGAGATTTTGTAAGCCCAAGAATCCTGTCAATTTTTTAACTCGCAAAGATTTCTCTCATTTAAACTAACAAATTTTTTTGGATCACCTCCGGCTAATAAATTTTGATGCAATAAGATATATTGGATGATATTGACCAAATTGTAAATTATTTAAATGAGAATGTTACCAGTTTATTCAACATACATGCACATTTTAAGACCATCCGTGTTACTATACCCCCCCCCCCCGCGCACACTAGTGTACAGACTATAAATTTGACAGTGGTCCCAAAAACTTTTGGAGAACTTTAAGTCTCTTAAATGTCCGCGCCGATGACCTGAACACTTGTTCAAAGTTGGGTACATCGGATGAGTTTTAACAATTTTATTATTAATGCAATTCCTGACTCTAGAGCAGATGAGATTGTTATTGACAGTTTCTATAAAGATAAAGGTTTTCCAGGCCTCAGTGAAGAATTTGTACTGGTAGAGTCGTCTATAGACGAAATTTAGTTTCAATGAAGTCACTAAAGTCTAACGCGAGGGGTGCAGTTGATATAGATATAAAAATGCTGGAATTGCTTATGCCATATATAGGTCAACATGTAGTCTTTATAGTTAATTTCTACCTGCGAAACAAAGTCTTTCTGAAGGCTTGGAAGCGTGCACTGGTTCTGCCATTGCCAAGACCAGTCCTGTTGACTTTGGTGACTTTCGTCCTCTCAACCATCTGCCAACACTATCTAAGATAGTGAGAAAATATAGTTAAGTTTCAGCTTTCCAGATACTTGGTTGTCCACTTTATTCTTCCGACAACACAATCTTGATTTAGGGGGGAACACAGTACTGTTACTGCACTTTTGGACGTTATAGACGACATTTGTAGGGCGACTTATAAGGGTAAACATTCCTGTTTAATACTATTAGATTAGAGCACAGTTCGATACCATCGATCATAAAGCGCTTTAAACTAAGTTGAAATATTTAGGGTTTGTGCTCTTGCACTAAACTTTTTTACAAGCCACATTACCAATTGAACTCATAGCGTAATGGTAGAGTTGTGTGTTTCTAATCATATTTTCGTAACCAAAGCGTTCCTCAGGGCAGTATGTTGGGTCCATTGTTATTTTTGTTTATAGAGCCTATCTTTCTAGCTTTTAATGCATTGTAATTCTCATCAGTATGCCAAGGACTTTTAGCTATACTATCATTTTACCTCAGAAAGAAAGTTACTAGCGGTTGAGAGCATTAATACGGATCTGCGATCGATTTTCGAGGTTTCTGAGGCACACGGCTTTATTTTAAACGAAGGGAAAACTTAGTTGTTAGTGTTGGACAAGCAGAGGGCTTTAATTACTGGCCATACGTCATTCTCACTGGTGCTCAATGGAAGTATTTTACGTCCCGCAGAGAGTTGTCGAAGCCAGAATCTCATCTTGGACCCTGATTTAAGATTTAGGGGGCACGTGAGTAAGCTAACTAGACACTCGTTTATTAGATTAACATCTCTTTATATGCATAAGGACATACTGAACCGTGTTATAAAGCTCAAATTGTGTAAGTGCCTTATACTCAACGACATATTATACTGTGACACAGTTTACTGGCCAATTATTCTTGCAGCCGATAGGGTCAGCCTGTAGAGGCTTCAGAATGCTGTAATCAGATTCTGTTATGGCTTGAGAAAGTTTGATAGCATCTCCCGTAGATATAGGTCATTTGGTTGGAAGGGTCTGGATGAAAGATACAGGTTGCATATGGCCTGTATGGTTTTCAAGTTAACCAATGTTGGGGTGCCTACTTACTTGCACAATAAATTGGTTAGAGGTTGTAATAGGCATTCCAGAGTGATTCGTTTTCGTGGTTTCTATATAATCCCTAAGCATCGCACCTCAATGTTTATGCGTTCGCTTAGTTATAATGCTTCAGTTTGCCACAGGAAGTGAAATCCGCAACTAGTGTTAGACTTTTTAAAGGAAGACTTAAAACTCTTCAGTTTTGATGTGTTGTGGGTGCGGTTTGATTTATTGGGCTTGCTACTGGGCTTTCTTTTTAGACCCCCTGTTTTATGTCTTTGTCAGTGTTTATGTTTGGTATCTTTTTAGACTGCATCCTCGATTAATATATGGATATTTGTTTGGTTGGTACATGTTCAGCCCGCATTTATCCTAGCCTTACATTCTTTTAGACTTGGTGTATATAATGGTTATACTTATGTGTACTTTAGCTTTAGTTTTAGTTCTCATTACAAAATGGTTACATGGAAGAGCATCTTTGCTCAATCTCGCCATTTTTTCTTTCTTCCTTAGAACTAAGATAATCTTCGTAATTGCAAATTACTTTTGTAATTAATTATTAATTTAACAAAATCGATATTAGTGAATTTTCTTTGAAAAAATTCACTAATGGTGAGATCCAGACTTTTGAATATTGAAAAAAATTCTTCAAATGATCGCGATCTAGATCCCCTAAAACCCATACCCGGGGCAGTTTGAATTTTTGTATGTATATATATATATATATATATATATATATATATATATATATATATATATATATATATATATATATATATATATATATATATATAAACATATAAAAATTGAAACTGACCCCGGATATGAGTTCTAGGGTACTATTTCGCGCTCATTTGAAAAATGTTTGCAAAGTCTCACAATCAATACCTCTCTGTTAGTGAATTTTTTAAATAAAAATTTACTAAAAGCAGCCGTTATAGAAACTAGGACTTTTGCGAAGAACTTAATGTATAGGTATCACACCGATAACTCAAAAAATAATAGACCCATTTTGAAAAAATTTTGCGTGTAAATTTCTGTTGTAAGTGAATTGGATAAATTCGTTAGCCAGAAAAGTCGAGCCTGGTTTTCCGGGAAAATTTTCGGTTTTCATTCGGAAAAAAGATTATCTCAAAAAATTGAAAACCTATGGTAACCAAATTTGGTGCCTTAATTTACCATAGCAAAGGGAAACTATATACCAAAATTTCTATTTTATATCTATATTTGGTGCTAGATCATTTCTATGAAAATTCACTACTATAATGAACTTGCTGCGTCCAGATCTTTTATTATTATTATTAAATTAACGTGGTGAAAATTACTACCGCTAGGGGCTAAATGCTGCAATTCTGGGAGGGTTCCAATGTATCGTGTCGCAAGCAAAATCCACGTCTATTTGCAATTCTTTGCAGTTCTATGAAAGAGCCTGCTGCAAGCTTTTACAGTTGACACCCTCCATATGTGTATAGACACACACACACATATACACACATACACACACAAATATATATATATATATATATATATATATATATATATATATATATATATATATATATATATATATATATATATATATATATATATATATATATATATATGTGTGTGTGTGTGTGTGTGTGTGTGCGTGAGTGTGGCCAATTTCCTTTTTCTACCAAATTGAGCATTCTAGCTCTATGAAAAATTTGATGAAGACTTAAACGATTTAATTTATATTTACTAACATATTCCAAGTCTATCCTTTTCCATATTCTTTGTTTGTGTATATTTTATTACTATATTACTACATTACTATTTTTATCAATATATCTAAATCCGCCAAGTTCCTGACCTTGCTGTTACCTTCACAACGTCTCTAAAGATTATTTTTGATAAGTCTGTTGGCTACTCAAATCGGTTCAGTTTTCCCCAAAATAGTGCTGCAAATTGAATCATAACTTCCAGATAGCTGTGATAATTTCTTCAGAAAGGCATTGCCATGGAATGAATTTAGAGCCCACGACCTAACCACAAAGAATATATTTGTATTCCTGTACCCATAAACTTTTAAAACGTTATGTTACTCGAGTTTTATTGAAAAAATGTCAATTTTCACCAAATCACCCTTTATTTGTCCCCTGTCCCCTTAAGCGATCTTACCCAAAAACAATTCGAAGCGTTCCTTTGTCAGGTGCTAACTGTATACCAAATTTAAAGATGATATCTCAACTCGTTCGAAAGTTATTGCGCCTATCAACAGACAGACCTACATGTAGACCTACCAACAGACCGACCGACCGGCAGAGCGACAGACAAAACATTTTTCGTTCCAGAATCAAGTTTTCTCTATGTTAAGTACACTTTGAGAACCCAAATCACCACAACACATTTTAAAAGACCTGGCGATCGTTTCACTAACCAAGTTAGCGTCATCAGAGAATGAAAAATTATCTGGTTAGATATATGGTGAGAATTTTTCATCCTCTGATGACGCTAACTTGGTTAGTGAAACGATCGTCAGGTCTTTTAAAATGTGTTGTGGTGATTTGGGTTCTCCAAGTGTACTTATCAGTGCTCATCACAGGTTCCAGTCTTCACTCACTTAGTTTCTCTATGTTTTGAGACTTTGGCGCCGTTTTGGAAAAAAAATCCAAATTTTTGTCAACATTCCACCCTTACATATTCAACCCCTAATTTAATTCAGCACAGAGTACCAGATGTTTGATGACATTAAAAGTTTGCTAATAAATAAACCCTAAAACATTATATTACACGAGTTTTAACGGAAAAATGTCAGTTTGCACCAAATCACCACCAATTCATCCCCTGCCCGCTAACGCGATTTTAGGCAAAAACAATCCGAACCGTTCGTTTGTCGTGTGCTAACTGTATACCATATTTAAGACGATATCTCAATTCGTTCTAAAGTTATCTTGGCTACAAACAGACAGACAAAAAAATGTTCGTTCCCACATCATGTTTTCTATATGTTCTGATACCTTTTACAACGGTTAAGAAAAAGCAAAATTTTCAAATTTGTTTTGGCGAGTCGATACTCCACACGTTGTGACGATGTGGAAGTAAAAATGTGTTTTACAATAAAAAATGTAGCTCAATTGCCACGATATAGGTTATGCTATGCAACAAAATGTAAGCTTTTAAGTAAATGGAAACGAAAGCTATCAGCCTTCGAAAAATATTGATAAAATTACTCATATAACGCACCTGCCTCGTCAGCACATTTTATATCATGCTGTAATGTAAAACTTTACTGAAACATTGTATCTCGTCTCTTTTTCCAATTAGTTTCCTTTTCAAAGTTTTTATACCAGATAATTTTTTTATGATACTATTCCTGTGATAAAATTCGAAACTGAAACCAGGTATCGGATAGGATGAGTTAGATTTTAGGTAACTCTAATTAATTTGCCCTTTAGGGAATGACGTCTTACAGACCATTAGGTCTCTGAAACGTCATTAGTCATTAGTTTTCTACCATTAGGTGAAAGGTCTACACTTTCTCCAATTAATTAATACCTAAAGGTACAATTGGTAGAATTAAAATAACATGGAAAGCACTTCTTTTTTGTATATAAAAGGGACACACCGATGAGTGAAGATTGCAACCTCTGATGAGCATAAGTACAATTTGGAAAATCAAATTCATCACAATACAGTCTTTGGACCTCACGATCGTTTCGCTAACAAAATTAGCGTCATCGGAGGGATGAGTAAACTGAGCAAATAAAAACTAGAACTGCTATTTATATGCCAGTTGCCAAACCATCTCCTCAGAAAGTTGATCAATGACTATGGCCAGTCACCGACTTCAGGGAGCAGTTTCACCTCACTATCCTGGAAATTTTACCGCATCCCTGTCTTTCCCTAAGGAGGGTAGGGATCTTTAATAAATGTACACAATACATACAGACATATATAGACACACTGACGGCTTTCCCACAACTTTTTGAGTATATATATATATATATATATATATATATATATATATATATATATATATATATATATATATATATATATATATATATATATATATATATATATATATATATATATATATATATATATATATATATATATATATATATATATATATCTATATATATATATATTTATGTGTGTGTGTATTGTGTGCATTTATTATGTGTATATTTTGTATCACGTTGGTGAAATATATTATTATTATTATTTTGGATACCTATGTTTTCAAGTTTTAATAGAAATTGACGTTTTACTTTAAAAAATATGCAAAAAATTTTAAAATAACTCAACAAATATATATCGACGATTAAAGAAAAACTTCATAATCTTTTTTTGTTTTACTTTTAACGTCGGCCCATTTCCGCGACTATGGCAAATCACCGACTCCAGGGAGCAGTTTCACCTCACTATCCTGGAAATTTTTCCGAACCCCTGCCTTTCTGTAAGGCGGGTAGGGATCTTTAACATGTCCAACATTGCATGGACACGGGCCTGGCGACTTTACACCCCCTTCCAAGGGCGGAAGGTGCAGATATTCAACCTGTTCAAATACATTGCCAGAATCTCGATTGATGTTAATTTATTACAGTTCCCTGGGAATCGAACCCAGTACCCTTCGGTTGAGAGGCACACGTTCTTACCCCTGGAGCACCAAGGCTCTCAAACTTTAAATTCAAATATGGATCAATGATGGTGACATCACCGATAATCTTGTGTTCCGTTCGGTGAGCTTGTAGATATAATGTATTAATGATACGTGAAACAAATATAGGTGTTAGTGTTTTCAAAATTTACATTTATCCTTAAGAGCGGTACGCAAATTACCATGTTAAACTATTCTTGACGATGCAACTATTAAATTTTACTCTTGTGTGAAAGTAAGTGGGATTCTAGTGATTGCTCTTCCGCACTATAATCAATTACTTGCTTTGAGTAGAATTAATTCGCAAACTACTAGACGCTAAGGCAACAATTTATTAGGTGCCTTATTAGAGCATTACGAGTAGACTAGTTTATCACTAGTAAGTGAGCTCTTGACAACTACTTCCTATACTTAACATTTATGGTTGACAGAAACTGAATATCTTAAGTGGATTTGAATTGGGAAAAAAGAGGCGATCATAAAATCAATGGTTTTTGGGGATTATGTGATTTGCGTATTAGTGAATTTTCTTTCAAAAAAATCACTAATAAGGAGATCGCGACTTTTGAATTTTGAAAAAATTTCTTCAAATGAGCGCTATTTAGGACACCTCGAACCCAAATCCGAGGTCGGTTTCAGACTTTATATGTTTATTTATATATATATATATATATATATATATATATATATATATATATATATATATATATATATATATATATATATATATATATATGTTTATATATATATATATATATATATATATATATATATATATATATATATATATATATATATATATATATATATATATATATATATATATGTTTATCTATTTCTGTGTCACACCTATAAAGATTGGTGAGTACCTTCCTTTCGCAAGTGGCTTGGATAATTTTGTTAGCCAGAAAAATTCGCCGAGGTTTTCCTGGAAAATTTTGTGTTTTCTTTAAAAAATATATGTATCTTTGGAATTAACCAAGTAAGGGCAACTAAATTTGGTGCGCGTGTTTGTTTCGTTATAGGTAAGTTACCAACCAAAATTTAGCTCTGTCGGGTAAATGACAAAAAAGTTACAGGCATTTAAAATAAACTTAGGTTTTGCTCAAAACGTCAAAGTCGCGATTTAAAACGTCAAAATTGGAAATTTTTAGGCATAGATCCTGAAAATAATATGACCTATGAAAGGAAAATGTTTTACAAAGCCTGAAGTCTTAGTTTCAATCGTCATTGTCCTTTATTTTACTAAAATATTCCCAGAAAATTCATTTCAAATTGACCCTTTCTCTGATACTTTGGCAGTAGTGTTGGCTATAGAGTTTATTGGTTAACGGTATATCATTTTTGTCAAATTTTCGTAAAAAAAATTTAAAGCTCAATATATCCGTTATTATGCAAGATACGAAAAAAATTTGTAAACATTAATTATAGAGTCAAAGTAACTTATAACTTAATTTAACATTGTGACTGCAATTGTCAGAATGAAGCGGTTCGTTTTTGGTATAAAATTTTAAAAATTTGGTATAAACATGGAAAGTAAATGAAGAGTGATGATGGGAAAGTAATGATGGATGTGTAAAGATTAGTAGTAAATGAAGGCAGTGATTGGAAATGTAAGATGGAAGAAAAAATGGTATAAAAAGTTTATTTTAAATGGTCTGTGAGTGCATGCAAGCTGCCTGTAGCATAATCGAAAAGTGGTGTGGTGAGCTGGGACTTTCCGTAAACCCGGCGAAGACGGAGATGATCCTATTAACCAAGAAGAGGAAGGTAGAGGGGTTTAGGGCGCCCGTGATGGTTGGAAAACCTTTAGCTTTAGATCGGGAGGTCAAATATCTGGGGGTGATCCTGGATTCCAAACTAACATGGGGGTCGCAAATGGAACGGGTTGTAAGGAAGGGAGTAGCGACCCTCTGGCAGCTGCGTCGAGTGATAGGGAGGACCTGGGGACTTAATCCTCGGATCCTTCACTGGATCTACACATCTGCACTGCGATAGTCAGGCCGAGAATCCTCTATGGGGCGTTTGTCTGGTGGTGCGGTGTGAACCAAACTACCAGCAGGAAGCTGGCCAAACTTCAAAGTCTGGCAATCCTGGGTATCACAGGCGCTATGAGGACGACACCCTCAGTCGCGCTAGATGTCCTGTTGATGCTGTCACCGCTTCCCATCTGTGTCAGCAGGGAGGCGATGGCGTCGCATCTCAGAATGCGAGACGCAGGAAACTGGTGCGGAGAGGAGAAGTAATAGGGCATGCAAGAGTCGCCAAGGAGGTGGAAAAGGAAATTCCGATTTCCGCCATAAAGGTACGGGATGCCGAGGATGATATTAGGTTGACTAGGCCATACACCCTCAGGATCCCCAGTAGGGGTCAGTGGAGGGAAAATGAGGTTGGATTCCAGCCCGCAAACCTGGTCTGTTTCACCGACGGATCTCGGCTGGAGGACCAACAATCCTCCGGGGCAGGAATATACATCGATGGTCTGGGGCTGATATGCTCTTGGCGCAGATACCACGGCATTCGAAACAGAGGTGTATGCTATCCTGTCTAAGGCCAATAGACAGGATGTGAAGAGGAGTCCCGAGAAATCTGTATACATCTGCTGGGATGGCCAGGCAGTCTGCGCGGCCACAATCAGGTCAACACTGGTTCAGGAGTGCGCTTACTCCCTCAGAGGACTAGCCAGAACAAAGGAGGTACGACTAGTGTGGGTTCCGGGACACTGTGGCGTAGCGGGGAATGAGGTGGCGAATAATCTCGTAAGGCTCGGTTCCCGGCGGCCGTTCTGAGGACATAAATGCATATTATGTGTTAAGAGCTCTGGCTGTTAAAAACTAGGCACGCAACCTGGCTTACTCGCTTTGTAAATTTATTTGTTATTTTATTCTTCACTACTGGGTGATTTAGTTATATCGTCTACTGTACTTACAAATATTAATAACATTCTTCCACATTTATTTAGGCAATTTGCTGACCATACTCCTTTGACTATACGTAAAGCGTAATATAAAGTGTCTGCTCCAAACTGTATGTCAGTATATTAGGTAACTCCCTCGGCGACTTAGAGAAGTTTTTCAGATTCATGAAGTCCATCAGCTTACGATCATTCATTTATGGCAATAATGTTGCCTCTTTTGGTGTTTGCGGTTATGTTTAATACTGAATCCATATTTGCGAGAGTTTGGACTACTTCATGGTAGTATAAATGCAAGGCAGTCCCAAAGTGGCCGTAGCTGGTTTCCTTGAAATGTAACTTTTCTAATCAGTATCGTGTTAGGTTACAGCCCCAGTCCCTTCTCTGTAACTTTAAGTCAATTGTGGCTCTGGACTCGTTGTTTTCTATTTTACCCACCAAATGCAGCCTCCCACAGAAATCTACAATTTTTTATGGTGGAATTTGGTGCAGATCTCTTGGTCACAATTGGGCCTTGCCAAAGAGTAGGTGTATGGTTATTGTTTCTGAACGTCTGAGTACAATGAATGAAAAGCCAAAACCTTGGCAACCTTCCATACAGCACCTTTTCTGCAACTGAGACAGAAATTAAGTAAGTACCAATGCTTAATTTTCTTTTCCTTTTGTTTCTGCATTTCACATGTTCAGATGTTTTCGGGGGGTTCTGTTCGGCTGTGCAGCTTGCCTTGACTTTATGCTGTGCTTGTCCTTCGCTTTTAACTAGTTGATCAATTAAACTTTTTTAACATGTTATTTTGACTACATTTTTTTTCAACAACACAACACGAGGGCTTACAGACTAAATACTATCGTACCGTGGGTGTTGACAAGGAGGAAAGAGACAGCTTGTTAATTCTGGATTTGAAGGTTTGGAGGTTCGGAGAAGGAAAAACATGTGCCGGCAAGAAATTCCACAACTTGGAAGACCTCGGGACAAAAGAGCGGGCATAACAAGATGTTCTATGTCTGGTGACCTGGACAGTAAAAGGGTGCATTTGCTCTGTTCCCCTGGAAGATCTGTTGGGGACAGCAGGTGAGGGAACTATGGAGGAAAGCTCCTATGAGCAGTGCCCGTGCAGATATCTATAAAAGAGAGAGAGGTCACCAACGGCACGTCGGTGGGCAAGGGATGGCAGCCTTTGGGTGAGGGTAGGGTCACCGATGAGACGTATAGCTCTCTTTTGAATGGAGTCCAGGATAGCGAGTGTAGAAGCGGCAGCGGCACGCCAGATGTGGGAGCAGTATTCGAGGTTTGGCCTTATTTGTGAAGTATATAAGGTATAGAGGTTAGCTGGTGAAAAGTATTTGCGAGCCCGGAAGAGGAAACCTAATTTCTTAGCAGCCGCTTCTGCAATTGATGTGACATGTTGGTGCCAATTAAGATTTCGATCCACAGAAATGCCAACAAGAGAAAAGGACTCAGTACTTTGAATAACTTGGTTGTTCATTGGGATGGGTCTAGGGCTGGTGTATCTCTTGTGAGAAAGAAAGCAAGACTTAGTTTTGGTGGGGTTGAATTGTACAAGATTTCTACTTCCCCAGTCTAATATTTTTTGGAGATCCACGGAGACAGAACCCTCCATGAGTCTGCGATCCTCATCTAATTGGGCTAAAGAGACAGGCTTAGAATATTGTATATTTTAATGGAGGGTGCTGTCGTCCGCGTAGCTGTGAACTGGGTTGGATGTGCTCGAGAGGAGGTCATTGATGTGGAGAAGAAACAAAGTAGGGGCTAAAGCTGAACCTTGAGGAACTCCTGCATTAATTGGATACAGTTGAGAGGAATGGCCATCCACAACAACAAATATGTTCCTGTTGGAGAGGAAATTTGCTGTCCACATAAAGAGTTTTGGTGGTAGGCCATAGGCTGAAAGTTTATTAAGCAGCGCTGCGTACCAGACCTGGTCGAATGCTTTGGATATGTCTAGAGCAACAATCTGGGATTCACCGTGTTGTTCCATAGACTTGCTCCAAGAATGGGTGACAAAGCAAAGGAGGTCGGCAGTCGATCTGCGCTGACGGAATCCATACTGCCTGTCGTGGATTAGACTGTGTTTTTCAAGAAATTTTAGTAATTCGGTTTTTGTATACTTTTCCATCACTTTAGAGACGACTGAAAAGAGAGAGATAGTTCTGTAGTTGCTGGGAAGCGCTTTGGATCATTTCTTGGGGACGGGTTGTACTCGAGCAGTTTTCCAGCTACTAGGGAATATGCCTTTATTATAAGATATCTGAAACAGACGAGTCAGGACAGGAGCAAGCTCTGGTGCGCATTTTTTGAGAACAATTGCTGGGATCTTGTCAAGGCCAGAGGCTTTCCTGGTATTAAGAGGAGAGAGCATCTTTCGTACCTTTTTAGTTTGGAAAATGATATCCGTCATTTTATGCGCGACATTGGGGACTGTTGGTGGTTGAAAAATTTGGAGGTGGGTTGATAGTAGAATTGGCGGCGAACAACGAAGCAAAAAGTTCAGCCTTGCCCAGGGCGGTAGAAACAATTTCATCCCCTGAGACAAGAGGTGGGAACGTGCTTTTGCAGAAATTATTTCCAATAGATTTAGCAAGAGTCCAGAAGGGTTTGCCGCCGTTGGAGCTTAAGAGGACTTTGTTTTTGATGTAGTTATTAAACGAGTTTTTTGTCTCAGAAAGAATGCGGACATAGCGGTTTCTTGCGTCGTTAAATGCTTGACGATTTTCTTGACTGGGATTGTGTAGAAGCGTTTTGTGAGCTTTACTTTTTCAAGTCTGGTCTTGTCGCAGGATTTAGAGAACCAGGGCTTTTGAGTGGCTGAAGAGGTTTTCTGTGTACGTGGAATAAATAATTCCATGCCAGCTTGGATAATTTTGGTGGCGTTTTGTGGGATATCTGAGGGGTCAGGATGAGAGAAGCAAACAGACGCCCATGGAAATGAGGAAAAGTAATCCCGCATTTCGTCCCAGTTTGCGGAGTTGTAGTGCCAAACGATACGTGGGTGTGATGACTGTGTGACCTCGGGTTGCATTGCGCAGGAAGCAGTGACCATGCCGTGGTCTGAGCGACCAAGGAGGCTGTGACTGATATCTTATAGCATTCAGGTTGTGTAGTAAGAAGGAGATCTAAGGGATTTGAGCTGTGTGTTGGGATACGAGGAAAGTAAGTAGGTTGCTGAACCATATTGGCTAAAGAATTGCTGACTGCAAAGGCCTCCGCTGCTCTCCCATGTGGATCGGTTTTTGAAGATCCTAGCCATTCCTTATTATGGACATTGAAGTCACCAAGAATAGTGACCTCGGAGGAAGGATATTAAGAAATCAGATAGTCGTTTTTTTCAGAAAGGTAGTCAAAGAGCTGGACAAAGTTGTTGTCAGAAGGTGACCGGTAAATGCAACAGATGAATTTAGTTGCAGCCCTGAGAGAAAGTTTTATCCATAGTATGTCTTTTCTTCCAGCTTCTAAATTGGGGAGTCTGGTGCAGGGTAGATTGCTACGGATGTATGCGCACACGCCTCCATGCAATCTAAAGGAAGTAAGGAGCTCATACCCCGGGAAATTAAGGTGATTAGTGGCCGTTTTGGCACTGATTTGGGTTTCGGTGAGGAAGAGGAGTTGGGGCCTGTTAGCCTGGAGGAAATGGTGGACGAAGTTCAGGTTAGAATTTAGGCCACATATATTCGAAAAGGATATGTTAAATCTTGATGTTGGCGCCCCCTGTACACCCCTCTCCCGGAGATCAGAATGAAGGGGTATTTTGCCTCCGGAATATTTTGTACAAGGAGGAGCCATCATCATTTTTACTTATAAGGGAAACCGACTCATACACCAGAACCGGAAACGTCTGTTGGGACTTCATTGGCTACTTGATGTATGGGGTGGTACCTCCTCGGGCGTGAAAAAATATTTACTATTACGTAAAGGAAAAATCCACTACCACCTGCTATGGATTGGATTGGATCAATGTCTACCCCTTTAAAAATAAGATTAATAAAGGGATTATCAATTGTCCAATAGTTATGCTTTTCGACATAGTAGGAGGATACAAAACATTATCATTTTGCATCCAAGCCTATTGTCGGTCAGAGTACTGTCCTTTGTAGGATTTCATTCTTGATTTTAAATGAGTATTTTTAGATATCATTTATAACTACTAGCACTCTTTTCAGTTAAATTTTGCATGGCCGTTAGGGCTCCTTTTAATGTTTGACAGTAGCTATTATTCCTTTAGTTGATGGTGTCTGATTATGTGCACTTCCGGATAGGACATAACCTGTGCTCTGCTGTATATGTATTTACAGCAAGTTTTCACTATCTCAGCTGTTATGCCATCCCTACCTGGAGCACTATGTAATTTCACCTTACCTATATTTTCACTAATTTCACTCTCCCCAACCGGCTGCAAGAACAAACTATCGCTCAATCTAACCTTCTCATTTCTTTTAGTGGAAAAAAAACCTATAAATGTTTGCAAATGTAGACGAATGTTTAGAAATTTACAAGGCTAAAGAAGAACACGTGGAAGTTGTTTTTGTAACCATTGAAAATCATTAAGCCATGCTGGCAAATGATTTTAAAAAGTATTATCTTGCTGAGTTCAACTTGGTAGCAAGTTATGAGTGGGTTAGGGATCCATTCTAAAATACTCCCGAAGGTCTCTTAACTGCCTAAGAAGAAATCTTTATAGACTTTATGAAAGATCATTTAGTAATAAATCATACTTTGAATTATGGGCAGGGTTGGGTGATGAGTTTTCTACACTGAAAACAAGAACACTTCCTATACTATTACCATTTTCAACATCCTTCCTTCGAAAAACCAGATCTTATGCCGTGGCTGCTTTGAAAACAAAATATATATCTCAGCTAAATATATAAAAAGTTCGGGACGCAGCAAGTGCGTTATGGTAGGGAATTTTTATTAAATGCGTCCTGGATAACTCAATTTTTGATAAACTTGAACAGTTCAATTTTGGGATGTAGTAAGGCCTTGCTCAAGGCAAGATATCCACCAAATGTCATTACAATAGCTTTTAATTTTCGGCGAAAAAAAATTTTTTCAAACAAAAATTTAAAATTTAAAAAACTTAATTTTCTATAAACTTAAAAAACTGAATTTTGGTACACAGTAAGGTATTTCATAAGGCTACATATCCACCAAATTTCATTAAAATAGCTTTGTAATTTTCGGAGAAAAAAAATTTTTTGAAAGAAAACTCAAAACTTTTCCGGAAAACCTTGTCCGATTTTCCTGGCTAACGAACTCATCCAAGCTATTAATAAAAGAAAGGCACTTGCTGAGATTGATCGAAATCTATTGATTATTTTTTGAGTTATCGCTTGGATACATACCCAAGAAACAAATTAAGGCATGTTAACCAGCACTCGAGTCCAAATAACCAAACCAAGTTGTAATTTAGTAATAATTAACCATAATGTTGCCTTAATTGTCATAGTGACTACAAATTTGGAAATGCGGCTCCGAACTAGCTTATTTTTGACTATTAAAATTACTCCAAAGTTAGTAACTTACAAGTAACTAAATTGGGAAAAAATTGGTTTAATTTTACTCATAAAATATACTTGAATATACTTTTGTGTTTCAATTCCAGAGTTGGTAATTTTTAGGTCGAAGTGTGCCCTAAATTGGACTGAAAATCGACTACTAAGCCCAAATACCTGAAATACCTACTTTAAGGTAATTTATTACCTAATATTAACCTGCAATATGTCTCTGTGGTATAGTAAATTGGAGATCTTCTTATGAAGTCCAGCTTACATATATATTACCAATTTCATTGCAATACAGCACAGGAAATATTTTAGGCACTGAGCTAACCTAAAATGGCTTTCTGATCGGCTATAAAGTCATAATTACTGCAGAAATGGTCTTCCAAGTCAAATTGCCTACCTTCAAGTTGAAAATACCCATAAAATCTGACTTGAAATAAAAATTGTCCCCAAAGTTCAAAGTGTACAGCAGTGAAATACATTTGTGAATCTTAAAGGTGTGTCAGTTGATAAACTTCATCAATAAAAGTTTATTCTTGTTGTTAATGTGCGTGCACCAGTAAAAAATATAGTGTTACAATGCCCCTTTGAAACCAATAAAAGTTTACAGACATACCACAAACTATTATAGAGTAGTAAAAAATGCTCACAGAAAAATAGTGATAGATGCTGATCATTCAAAGTGGCTTACATCAAATCAGCACGTTTCCCTCTTCAATATAATACATCAATTTTCATGACAAATGGAGTGAAGCAGTGGCAACACGGTCAGCTGTCATGTTTATGTTTAATTACTTATTTTATTTTGTTTCTATTTTCTATTAATGTCTATATATTATGGAATCAAAGACCAAAAGCGCTGTATAATCATTCCTATATATCTGGGCTGTGCACGGATATAAGTAATATATATTTCTATACACGAAAATGTTTCATTTCTAATAAATTCAAACAAAATTCGTTTACCCATATAGTTGAAATTCCCATAATAGGACAAAATGCCTACAAAGTTTGGTTAGTTTGCCCTGTCATTAGGAATTGTGACTTATAGGTAAAAAAATAGGGCAAAATTAACTTTCAGCTCAATAATGTTAGAAGGGCAGCCATATTAAATTAATTTTGCGGTATCCATCTTGATTGTATTGGAAAATGAAAAATATTTTTTTGTTAAATATAGTGTAATCAAATTTTAGTTCGATAAAAACATTAAATAATGATTGTATACCATGACGACAAGATAGTTTTGTGTTGTTTACATCACCAATCCTCCAAAATCAGAATTTCAAGAATTTTGAATAATTTTTTATTTTCACTAATTTTATCTTTTATACGGGCGCTCGAATTTTATCGAAGTGTCATCATCATGTTAACAGAAAAAAACATAACCGCAGTGGATTTTGTCTTCATACAGTGCGAATCACCTTTATCATTGTTGCAAATATTTGAAGTAAGTTCTTTGATCATTCAAGATGTCATTTTTTAACAAAGATGGACAATATCTCTACTACTGTACTGTTTGTTTATACATACATAACCACAGATCCTGCAGAACCGAATAATGTCACATGCGTAGTTCGTTGTTAAGAACGTCACAGCACTCGGCGCCTAGATGTCAGATTCAAGTAAAGCGTAGCACATATTTACCAATATATTACGTCCATTGGCCCAATGTTGAATGAAAATGCCCTACATATAACTAAAACGCCTTGGTCGAAACGCCTTGCTGGACCTATTATCGACTTCCATATTACTTTGACTTTATTCCCCACCTTGGTAATATACACTTAAATTTTACTTGAAAATGACCTGTGGTGATTTGGTCGCCGACCTATTGGTAGGGCGATTTTACGTCAATTTGACTTTAAATGTTGCTTGGGTATACATATACATATATATATATATATATATATATATATATATATATATATATATATATATATATATATATATATATATATATATATATAAATTGAAGCTGACCCCAGATATGGGTTCTAGGGGTCCTACTTCGCGCTCATTTGAAAATATTTTTTTAAGTTTCACCATCGATACCTCTCTATTAGTGAATTTTTTAAAATAAAAATTCACTAAAAAGGTTTAGATGGTCAATTTATAATATTAAACCTTACTTCGAAAAACTTTGCTCTGCAAGACAGGCCCAAGGGCGTCACTGATAATTATTAATCTTGTTTTTAATTTAATGTTCATGAGTAATAAATACATTGTGCCATACTGATACCATCCTACAGAAGTGTCTTATATTGCTTTTCTTTTAGTTAGTTAAATAAAAATCCTAATAGGTGTATTCTATTGCTTTTTCTTTATGTAAATTATAATAAATATTTTAATAATATATTTTCTCTCAATATACTCGCGCTCCTCATTTAGTTTTATCACGCCCAACAGCTTGAGATTTGCTGATGTATATATAAATATTGAGCAACATTACATTCTAATATTGTCTTCATTTTATGCAAGTAAATATGTTTTCAAAAATAGGTGTTTTATTTTTACGCGGTTAGATTTGTGTAAGAAGGTATCGTAATAACAATAATATGACCATTCTCGTAACGCATACAATGAATTATAAAGCAATATTTTGAATCATCGTATCATTCCGACTAAAATCAATATAATGCAAACCAACAAGGTTATCTGTCAAAAGTCAATATGTACCCTCTTGGATGTAGGCAACTGTATAATTGCAATTAAGGAATATCAAGTGAAGAGTAAATAGGCTTGAGGGATTGTTGAAGGACCAAGTAACTGCTCTCCGAGCTATAAACCATCGGACGGTTCCCTCCATTTAGCACATCATTATTTCCTCTATTACCTCCGGCGCGTGCCACAAACAAGATATATGTTATTTAGAACGTTGCTTACGAGCTCTGTGCCTTGCCGTTTTCACCGCCGCCTTGTTTTTAAAATGGCCTTCAGTAGCAATGATTTTCACGTTAATCTCGGTACCTACAGCTCCACCATAAAGTCTTTTATCTTAACTGAATACACATGTTTATGACAAGACTATGAAAATTAAGCTTTAGCTTTATATTCTGAGCCCCAGGCGAGTAAAATCTCTTTACCTCAAAGTATATGGTAATTAATTTGGAGTAAAATATAGTATTTAAAAGTAAGCTATTTTTTACGTTCCTAAATGATGGGTAATCTTAATTTTATGCAAATTTTAGAGTACATTACATTAGTAACATTACATTGTAAAGGTTAGAATAATAAAATTTTCGGGACGCAGCAAGTGCGCAATTGTAGTGAATTTTCATAGGGATTTTACATGGAATATTGTTACAATTCATATTTAAAATTTTAACAGACCTTGAGTTCTAAAGGTCCTAATAAACGCTCATTTGAATAGTTTTTTCGAAAGTGTTCGATCTCTCGATATCTCTCCATTATTATTTAAAAAAAATAATTAATCTTGTGTTCCGGCTCTCCTTGACACAAATGCCCAAAAGTCTCAATGTTCTATGAACCTAGAAATTGAAAATTTGGTATATTTCGTAACATTGCGACATTGAAGCCTGAATCCAATGAGCCACCCAAAAACATCGCTCTACTTCCTTTCTATCATTTTCCTGCAAAAGGGTTAGAGATAATATTTCCAATGTAAAAAATAATAGAACAAGGCTATACTCCAGACTGAATTTATTTAGTAAAAGCCCTACGGGTTTCGGCCTCTATATCAGGCCATCTTCAGGGGCTTCCTGAAACATTACAAAAGGTGGTTGTGTCAGAAACAAGGTTTCTGGTAGGTCGGAAAGTATCACACGACACAAGCAGTTACAAAATTCTAAACAGTCTTACAAGCAAAGTCTAAACAGAAACTGAAGTTAACGCTAACATGCTCTACAACAGTTACATTTATAAAATCAAAGCTAAAAGTTAAAAGTTGAAAAGTTAAAAACATCAAAATGTCCAAAGCTTGGTCGAGACACCTCCAGTCAGCAAAAACAACAATGCAAAAGCAGTAAAAATAGCAAAAAGCGGGTAGAAACCAGTGTAAATTAAGTTTAAAAATGCATTGACACACCGCAACCTAAGGTCTTTAAACAAATAGATAGAGAAGCTGCCAAGGCAGGCTGCACAACCAGAGCAGAACTTTCAGAGAAAAAACACTGAGTTAAACCTATGATACCTATAAAGAATTAAACCAAAATGGCTAAACTGAACTGAACTTTACAAGAAATCTATCATAGTGGCTGTTTTCATCGACTGTCGCTTTTGTTTCCCTGCACTATATGGGCGAAGGCAGAATTAGAAGCAGTTTGAGGTTTTGATGCTTCTAATTCTGCCTTCACCCATATAGTGTAGGGAAACAAAAGCGACAGTCGATGAAAACAGCCACTATGATAGATTTCTTGTAAAGTTCTGTTCCTGTTATAAAAAACAGAACGTAAGTATGTTTAGCCATTTTGATTTTATTCTTTATAGGTGTCATAGGTTTAACTCAGTGTTTTTTCTCTGAAAGTTCTGCTCTGGTTGTGCAGCCTGCCTTGGCAGCTTCTCTATCTATTTGTTTAAAGACCTTAGTTTGTGGTGTGTCAGTGCAGCTTTAAACTTAATTTACACGGGTTTATACAGGCTTTTTGTTATTTTTACTACTTTTTCATTAATGTTTTTGTACCTGGAGGTGTCTCGACCAAGCTTTGGACATTTTGATGTTTTTAACTTCTCAACTTTTAACTTTGATTTTATAAATGTAATTGTTGTAGAGCATTTTTGCCTTGACTTTAGTTTCTGTTTAGACTTTGCTTGTAAGACTGTTTAGAATTTTGTAACTACTTGTGTCATGTGATACTTTTCGACCTACCAGAAACTTTGTTTCTGACACAACCACCTTTTGTAATGTTTCAGGAAGCCCCTGAGGATGGCCTGATATATGGACCGAAACGCGTAGGACTTTTACTAAATAAATGCAGTCTGGAGTATAGCTTTGTTCTGTTCTTTTTTACCTTGGAAACATGTCTAACTCGGACGTTGTGACGTTCAGAAAGTAGAGATAATATTCAAAGGTAACGACTTGGGAGTTGTTTATAAAGTTGATAATTTGAAGAACATTTTGGGTGGGCCCAAGGATCCTACTGACTTCCGACAAAAATGGGCCAATTATCAAATATCGTGTAATAATTGCGAGAAAATCTATATTGGACAAACACGAAGATGGATAAGAGCAAAATTCAAAGAGTACATATCTCATTTCAGATTCAACAGAGCAAAAAAATCTAGCGGTGCCCAACATATGATTTCCTCGGGACATAAGATAGGCGATAGTAGTCTTAAGTTGTTGAAGGCCACTACACGTTAAATGCTTTAGAAAGTTTGGAAAATTCGCAAGGTAAATCCACAGAATTTGATGAATTCAGAAATGGGTCCGGTCAATTCAGAATTTTTTGAAATATCACGAAATAATCCATGGTTGCTTTCAACATCGACACAGCCGGTGGGGCATATCCACTGACACAACAATAGCCCTTGAGTTACATAACCCGGTGTTACGTCATCTGGTGTTACATCATCCGGTAGGGAGACATCTATTATTGCATCATACGGTATTGCATCATCCAGTATTTCATAATCCGGTAGTGCATCATCTGATATGGCATCATCGGGATTACATCATTTAAGTGTTTAGTTTAGATATATAAATAGGATAATTTTGCCCATACGGTTAGCTTAGCGACAGCTACTGATGAAGACAACTTCGTTGTCGAAATATGTGTCTAGCGCATAACTCTCTGTTATTATTTTTGTAGTTATTGTGGTGATTCTGTCTTTTGTTACAGTTTCCAGCCACAGTGTCCAACCTCAATCTTTTACCGTTAATATCGCGTTACGCCGAGTCTCTTTCGAAGAAACTTGTACTACGAGTTTAATTAAAGTTATAAAAGCTTTCCAAAAGAAAACTTCATTCGTATTTATAAAAGGAAAAGATCTGGCAGGTATGTGTTTTATTAATGGCCTAGATGATTTCGTTTTAGTCAACATAATCAAACTGGTTTTTCCAACAACGGGATATTTTAATGCTTGCCATATCGTATATATAAGCAGAATTAACAAACTGTTTTAAAATCATTTTTATAGAGACGTAAGTCGATTCTGTTTACAATATTTACCTCCTTGTTTGGTATCTTCTGAGATTCTTATCATGTGAAGCTTACCAAATGATGGTTTGGCAAAAAAGACATATTTTCTTTATAAAAACGATAGTTCGTAAAAATTTCTTTGTTGCTTCCTTAAATCTTGATCTTTTCACTATGTGCTATACTTTCAGTATAAAACTTGAGTTTGACCCGTTTATCAAGCTACAAATATAGTGTATTTTAAATACTTATTGAATCCCCCCACTAAAAAACAATCACGTTATTTTTAATTTCATGTTACCTATCATTTTTACGTGATAATCATTTACAACTGTTTTCGGGATTTTATGGCCAACATTTTTCGATCTCTAGTTCATGTAATATGTTTTACCCGATTTATTTCTATTGTTTGGTCATGTAGTATGTATCAACTACCCATGGCAGCTAACTAGTCTGTATTTATCGGGCATTAGACTTTAACCAGTTAAGTCGTTTCCATTATAGTCTTTCAAATTTTAATTTTTATTTGGGTAAAACTCGAAATTACTTAAAATTCGCAACACAGGTTTATTTACACCATTTATAACTACATGTAAATTCACAATCCAGTTACTATACCTTCGAAAATATAGCGTATTCAAAAGTATTTTTGTATATTTTTGAGGGGAAATCTGATTTACGAACTCATCCGTAGTCTTAAGAAAATGGAGATATGTGCCAAGTTTCGTTAAAATCAGTTGAGTATTTTTGAGTTGTTTATTATATATATATATATATATATATATATATATATATATATATATATATATATATATATATATATATATATATATATATATATATGGGGTGTAGCACTTAAGACGCCTCAGACCACAGCTCCCCTACCATACAAGAGATTGAAAAAATTCAAAGAGCAAAATTGTGCATAATTACCAACACTATGTTTCCATAATTTTTCTGGTCAACAGTGGGGTATCAAACTTATGTTTTTTTTTAATGGAACACCCAATATTTTATTGAAGATTTGCAAAGTGCTCCAATAGTACTTATTTAACATGTTATACCGCTAACTTGAGTGGTTTCACTGTTAAAACCTTTTATCCTCACATTTTAGGTTATTTTTGTAATACACTAAATTGCACCGGCACCTCGGATTAAAATTTATGGGCAGGCTAAGACCTCTTGTGCCACAATTTTTTTTTTGGTTGATATATAGAAGGAAGTATATTTTGGATTGTCCTTCGTAAATTGTGATTTTTTTCAAAAATTTTAAAAGGCACCCCCTCCCCCAAAAATTACCCCTATGGATAGTCGAAACCCCAGATTTCAGATTTTCCATTGGTACAAAAAAACGCACATTCCATAACAAAATTTCAGAGAAAAAACATATTGTAACACCAATTTGCCGTGAAACGTCATTTTCCGCAACCAAATCTGCCATGATAACAAAAAAGAAAACAAAAAATGTGGTAGCATGGTGTTTATTCTACAATGTCACAAGAAATCTAAGTCAGGAACAGAAGTGTACTCTCAGAGATGATCTGACCTTACAAATTCTAATCAACAGTTATTTCAAATAGTGTTGGATACATTTACAACTACTTAAGTGAAAAAATACGGAAAAAGAGATTGGAATATTTAGCAACCTAAGTCTTCGAAATGACGACCTCTCAGTTGAGGGCACAACTGCAACCTTGACTTGCAGCCCTAGACACCGCTCTCAGGACTTCTGGGGATACATCACGCAAAGCAACGAGAGTCCTCTCCCGCATATCCTCTGCTGTATTTTGTACCGATCTGTAGACCACGTTCTTGATGTGTACCGAGAAAAAGTAGTCAAGGGAAGTGAGGTCTGGTGATCTGGACGGCCACCTTACTGGACCACCACGACCAGTCCACGAATCCGGAGACCTTTCATCAAGGTGTTCCCGAACGGCACGGCCATTATGTGCAGGAGCTCAATCGTGATGGATAATTATCAGCGTACACTTGTGACGCTAAAAAACAATTCTTGTAACATTTTTCAAGAACCAACACTATATCAACCATTTCTTCTTGAGTTTAGTACATTTTCGCATGGTTTATCAGAAAACAATGATTCTCTGCAGTCAGTTTATTCTTATTTGTAATATTTACTTTGACAATTACATTTTTTTTAATGGCCGACTTGCTTTCGGACAAGGACATTTTCCGACAAATTGGCGTTGCAACTTGTTTTTCTTTGAAATTTTGATATGGCATGTGTAGTTTTTTTGGTACCAGTAGAAAATTTAAAGTTTTGGCAATTCAACTCTGTACTTTTTTTAGGTGGCTGACATTTGAAATTTTTGAAAACATAATAATTTGCGAAGGTCAACCAATTTTTTTATTTCCATAAATTAACCAAAAAACCATTATGCGAAGATACAAGAGAGGTCTTGGCCTACTCCTACATTCAAATCCGACACGTCGGTGCAATCAATTTAGTTAATGTAAAAAAAATCACAAAAATAGTCGCACTGTGAGGATAAAAGGTTTAAACAGCTAAACCGCTAAAGTTAGGGGTATGATAGGTTATATATATATATATATATATATATATATATATATATATATATATATATATATATATATATATATATATATATATATATATATATATATATATATATATATATTTGTGTGTGTGTGTGTATGAGCACTTCCAAAATCTGCAATAAAATAAAGGATGTTCCATTAAAAAAAAAACATAAATTTGATACGGCACTGGTGACTAGAAATATTTTGAAGAGATGGAGATGGTAATTATGTATAATTTTTCTCTTAACATTTTTTCGATATCTTGTATGGTAGGGGAGCTATGGTTCGAGGAGTCTTAGGTGTTACACGCTGTATATAATATGTCGAAGATAAGAAGGGCTACTATGTGGATCTCCGAAACGGTAGCAGATACAGACTTGGTTAAATGGGAGAAAATTTGCGCATTCAAAAGCCCAACAAAATGGCGGTTAGACATCTCTGAATTATTATTTTTTGAGGTATTTTGTAAAATTTTGATTTTTAGAGTTTACATATTATTTTTTCTGGCCTTAATAGTGGACCTACACACACCAAATACACACTATATAAACTTAAATTAAAAAAACAAAAGTATGCTTTGGAAAAGAAATGGATGAGAATAAGAGTCTTTTGATTGACAGCAACATTAAATTTTGTCACATTAGTTTCTTGTTTAATTCATTGTGTAATAATTAGTAATTGTCTTTATTAAATATGTTTTCTAACGCAAAAGTTTGACATGTTGGCATGTTTCATTTCATTTAACCAAAATTGTTCTGTTGCGGAGCATATATATTTGCAGAATTATCCGCAAAGAAAACATCCAAATAAAAGGACGTACTAGTGACAAGGACAAAGTAGTGACAAACCTTAGAGCATAGTGGAAGTTTATTTCAACATATGCTCTTCTGGTAATATCATTTTTGTGTGTTTATTCCATTAAATTATTGCCTCAATTTATCCATTGGTTTATTATTAAACACCTTAATGACATAAAGTGTTAATTTATATAGCTAGTTGTTTAGCACTTAAGTTTAAAAGCTATGTACAGGCCCGTAATAGGAATTTTCTTGATAAATGTCACACAAAAAAAAAAGACTAAATTGGTACCAAACCACAAAGTTTTACAAATTTCTAAATGTGGAATAAAAAGGGCTTTCAGAATCTGACATCAAAAAATGAGGGCTGTGTTTAAAGAAAAATTGATGATGGTCGTACAAAGACGAAACGACGGATTCAAAAATTAGTAATGCTACGCGAAAGAAACTGAAAAGCTGCTGTGAGAAGTGTCACTGGTATTGGTGTAGAAAAAAAAAGTAAAATCGAAAAATCAAACTTTTTAAAAATATCTCAACAAAAAAAATTGCATATGCCTAGCCGCCATTTTTTTCGCCTTTTGAGTACACAACTTTTCTCCCATTAAACCTAGTCTGTGTCTGCTACCGTTTTGGAGATCCCCATAGTGGCCCTCCTTATCTTGGACACACTGTATATGAAGATATAACAATTTAAACGCATTTTGGATGTGGGTTCTAGGGGACCTAATTGGCACGCATTTGAACAAAAAATCCGGAAGTCTCACCATCGCTTCCTCTTGATGAAAATTCACTAATAACATTATTTAGTTTCAGATTAGTCCTCATTGTAATAACAAAAAACGCTTGGAAGGATTTCCCACGAGCCAACTTGATTCTTGATTTGCAAAGAGAGTAAAAAGATTCTTTCAGAGTAGCTATCTTATTTAAGCCTTACTGCCTTATCAACTTTATTGAAGTCCGTCATGGACGTTATTCTTGAAGTAATCTAAGGAAATTTCATTACGGTTAAGCTGGAAATACACGACGGACTTAGGGTGCGTAACGGATTAGCACACGGTGATTACTGACCTGTATCTCATTTCGATAACATAAGGGATGTCCCCTTTGCAATGATAAGACGCTATAAAAAGAAACACAAGAATACATTGCCAAACAACAGTTCACCTAATAATTAGAGTATACTATTGACTTATAAACAAAAGTCTGGACGCAGCAAGTGCTTTATAGTAGTTAATTTTCATAAAAATGTTTTTAGTAGCTAATATGTCTTTTTATAATAAAGACAGGCATCAAATTTGGTTACCGGTATAACCTATATAGTAAAAATAATTTACCATATTACATCAAGATAACGTTGAAAAAAATGAAAAATTTTCCGAAAATAAACTCAAGATGGTCCCCAAAAAAACTGGTCCAATTTTTCTGGCCAACGAACCTGTTTAAGGTATTTACCCACCTTGCAAGATAATTAATTAGTCACACAAACCTTTCCGACGAAACTCCCAAAAAAAATAAATTATTTGCAAACAATTATTTCACGAAAATCCGAAAAAAATTTGTTTACAATAACTTATTAAACATTTATTACCATAATTCCACCAAAATCTTACAGGCAATGTTTTCTAAGGAAATACAAAAAATTGTCTGCGAAAATTAACTATTTTGTTACCAAAAATTTGTCTAAAGGATACATAAAATTTAAATTATATACCTAATCTGTAACTAAGTTTAAAAAAATAGGAAAATGCAAAAAATATTTCCAAAACTAGAGTCTCTAGGTATAGAGATTTGTTTGATTATAAAAAAATGAGTTACAGTTCGACTTTTTCCAAATTCAGTCACTATTTGAGAGCATTTTTGACAAATAATATTCAACTAAAACTTCCCTGAATGCGTCACTTTCATGATACTCTCATATCTATTGATAAATATAATTGAAAACTTCCCTAAATGCGTAATTTTCAAGGAACTTCGATTTCCATTGGTAAAAACACCGTATCACAATTTTTGATAGGTTCCAAAATGTAAAAAGTTGAAAAACAATTGAAATAACTCGAAAACGATGGGCAATATAACTTTTTTCTCCTTTTTTTTTAATTCTAGGGGTTCGGCTGCGGCAAACTGCCATTCGCTCAAGTGACCATATTTATCATCACCATTCTCATTATTTTTTACCTGGAACTCCAAGTCAGAAATCAGTTTCCATTATGCTTAGTTTTTGTTTTAGCCAAAATGTTACCTTACATTCTTCAAGATAGCTCTATACCTTATTCTACCTTAATTTTTGTTATTAGTTGTTTTTCTTTTTTCTGTTTTGTTTGTTTTTTTTTGTGTTTTTTTTTTTTTTGTTTTTTGTTTTGTTCTTTTTTGTTGGTTTTTTGTATTGTTTTTTAACTTTTTTTTTCAAACCAATTCATTATTTGGGAAAAACAGGGACACATTGGACCATGGGGTTTGTCATGGCCACTTTTACACGAACAAGAGAACCACGGATAGTGCAGGATCACATTTGGAAAGACATTTAGGTTTCCATCTAAAGTTACTATTTACAATGTACTCACACTATATCTACCTTATATTAATAACAGTGCAAATATTCTTACACCTTAATTTTCAATTCTTTTAGCATTGTCACAAGAAGTTGGTATACTGTTTTATTTTTTGTCTGTAAAATATGCTTCAAGTTGAAGGGAGGCACAAGCCCTTTTATATTATATAACATATTTGAATATTTATTAATAACACTTTCATTTATTACACAACCCAACAATAAGTGCTCGGCGTCCCCTAACTCGCCACATTCACAAAAAGGGTTTTCTCTATTATTTATCTTATATAAATACGCGGGAAATAAGGCATGGTCAAATCGTAGCCTGCAAATTGTTGTTACAGGGTTCTTCTTTAAATTCATGTCTAGAAACCAAGGTTTTTTTGGAGGAGTCACCTGTAGTTCTTTGTAATATTGCCCTTTATTGCCATTTTGGTATAGTTTTACCCAATTCTCCCATGCTGATTCTTTATTTCATTAAAAATATCGTTTGCTGGGCATAAGAATTCTATTGCGATGCAATCATTTAGTAAGGCTTTTTTGCCAAAGTATCTACTTTTTCGTTGCCTCTTATTCAACCGTGTCCTTTTATCCAACAAAAAATAATATGTTTCCCATTCATTTTAAGCTCGTATAAAGTTTCACTCATCAATGAGGTCAGATATTCGCATTTTTTTGAAATATATATATATATATATATATATATATATATATATATATATATATATATATATTCTAACTTATCTATGCAGCTCCTACTATCAGATAATATAATAAACCTTTCGTGGTTAATAGTTTTTATATATTTAAGGGCTTCCCATATAGCTAACATCTCAACCGTGTATATGCTCATATTTCTATTTGTTCTAACTTTTTTGTTAAATTCGTTTTGAGGGTCATAAATTGCGTAACCTGTGGATTCTCCGTTTTTTTGATCCATCAGTGTAAATATGGTAAGCATTAGGCATTACATTTTCTAAATCAGACTTTAATAAGTGATGTCTAAGATTTTGTGGATAATTGGCTAGGTCCCTCATATATGTCGTGTGAAATTTCACATCTTTTTTGTAGGTAAAGTTTGGGTTGACTTCATATTGTTGAACCTGTTGCATTAAATTCAAGATATTGTTATATGATTCCACTAGAGGTACCGATTTTTTTTCCACCCAAAATTGTTTTGTCAGGTCGTAGATAAGAAGTCTATGAAGTTTTATAGTAACGTCACTCTTCTTTTCATATATTTTTATGAGGAATCTCTCTGCCAGCATCAGTCTTCCATGACATAGGGGCATCTCGCCACTTTCTGCTCTTAGATTATCTATATGGGTACTTTTTAGTGCCCCCAAGCAAATTCTTATACATCTGTTTTGAATTACCTCTGACTTGTTGAGATGCACGTCTGCTGCTTGATGGTAAAATATGGCACCGTAATCCATAACCGATCTTATGAAGGCTTTGTAGAAAATCAGAGATATTCCTGGATCTGCACCCCAGCTGGTATGTGTTACCATTCTAAGAATATTAATTTTTTTCTCCTTACAAGCATGCATTAAAATTAGATGGAAAATGCAATAATGCTACAATAAAATTCCTCAACAAAGTCCTATTTGCTTGATGAATCTTCAAGGAGGGGCAGATTTTCTCTAGGTCCAGATTCTGCTACTGATATATTTCTGATCCGTCATCCGTTCATTTGTTGGGAGTTACTTGGTTTTTTACTCGCCATTTTTGAAAATATCTAGTCACTAAGTTGATATAAATAAAACATAAAATACTAATATAACTTACCAAACCAAGCCTTATTACTATTCGAACTAAAAATTACAATTATTTTAACAGAAGACTTTAGAGAATCAATTTCGCATATGGAAAACAAAATAAATAAAATTTAATAGGTCGTACGGCTCCAATAACAAGAATATACAGGAAAAATATGTATACTGCATACAGACTTGGAGAATACTTCTCTGGCTTCACTGTTGGTTTTTAGTGGTGAAGGACGTAGCCAGCGCGTGAGCTAACTGGAGCAAGTGGCCCTTCGAATTCTGGAAGTTCTAGGATGTTCTTCAATGCTTCTGTGACTATAGTTTTCGCTGCTTGACAGCATTTTCAGACAGATCAAAATTGAATTAGTACGAAATCATGACAACTACAAATAAATATCTGTTGCTATGTTATGATATGATGTTTTGATCAAAAAATTTTATCAAATTGAAAATAAAATGAAACACAGATGACAGATGAGGTTTTCAAAATGTCTATGTGATGTATGTCAATATTTAACATAAAAACTAGAACTAGCCTATAATAACTATGATAACAGTTACAACAATAAAATAACTAAACAATAACAGTATAAAAGTAGTCTCTATACAACGAAAATATCGACATACATCAACTCATTATTTTATTACTTTTTTGAAATAATAGTTAAATTTATTTTCTTTGACATATTTAATTAGAAAGAAGAATATCCAAGAAAGGGGAACTCATTAAATCAGTTTGCTCGTTTAAAACAAGGTAGTTATTGTCGTGTGTGTGCCTTTTGACTTCTAAAGCTTCAAAAAAGTCTAGTTTATGTTTGTCATTACAAAAATGTAGTGGTTGTATGCGGTTATTTATTGTAGGTCTATAATCGGTATCAATAATATGTTTTGCAAATGTAGATTTGTCAGCGTGGTTATTTCTAAATGCAGAAATATGTTCTTTGTATCGGGTGTTAAAATTTCTAGAAGTTTGACCTATGTAGATTGCGTTACAATGTGTACAAGCTAATTTATAAACTCCAGCTTTTGTCAGGAAACAAGATTTTTCTTTCGCGTTAAATAACATTTCAAAAATTTTAAACACTAGTACAAATACAAAGGTAGCTTTTACATCTTACAACACGACGCGTGATTTGTTATTTAACGCGAAAGAAAAATCTTGTTTCCTGACAAAAGCTGGAGTTTATAAATTAGCTTGTACACATTGTAACGCAATCTACATAGGTCAAACTTCTAGAAATTTTAACACCCGATACAAAGAACATATTTCTGCATTTAGAAATAACCACGTTGACAAATCTACATTTGCAAAACATATTATTGATACCGAACATAGACCTATAATAAATAACCGCATACAACCACAACATTTTTATAATGAGAAACATAAACTAGACTTTTTTGAAGCTTTAGAAGTCAAAAGGCACACACGACAATAACTACCTTGTTTTAAACGAGCAAACTGATTTAATGAATTCCCCTTTCTTGGATATTCTCCTTTCTAATTAAATATGTCAAAGAAAATAAATTTAACTATTATTTCAAAAAAGTTGTAATAAAATAATGAGTTGATGTATGTCGATATTTTCGTTGTATAGAGACTACTTTTATACTGTTATTGTTTAGTTATTTTATTGTTGTAACTGTTATCATAGTTATTATAGGCTAGTTCTAGTTTTTATGTTAAATATTGACATACATCACATAGACATTTTGAAAACCTCATCTGTCATCTGTGTTTCATTTTATTTTCAATTTGATAAAATTTTTTGATCAAAACATCATATCATAACATAGCAACAGATATTTATTTGTAGTTGGCAGCGAAACTATAGTCACAGAAGCATTGAAGAACATCCTAGAACTTCCAGAATTCGAAGGGCCACTTGCTCCAATTAGCTCACGCGCTGGCTACGTCCTTCACCACTAAAAACCAAAAGTGAAGCCAGAGAAGTATTCTCCAAGTCTGCATGCAGTATGGACAAGTTTCACCAAGCAAGGGTAACAACAATCAATGAAAAATATGTATACCCAGACCTTCTGGACCCTCAAAAAAATGGTAATATTTGTACGTCCACAATATCTAAGATTATATTATTAAATAGGCAGTTCTTAAAGAACTTTCATGTATCATTAGCGAGAAAAAGTTTACTATTTCATAAAAACTCTGCACGCCGCATGTGCGTTATGGAAGTGAATTTTTCTTTTCTTAAATGTTTTTAATAGAAAATAGGTCTCTTTGATGTCAGCAGGAATCAATTTGGTCACCGGTATATCCTATATACTAGGAACAATGTACCATATTTTACCAACATAACTTGTTTGAAAATGTACAAACATTTTCCGAAAATAAACTTAAAATATTTCCGAAAAAACTTATTTCCTAGCTGGCGAACCTTAGGTTAATAGCAAATTATGTTATTGAATTTTGAAGCGTTTAATGAAAATTCGCTACTAAAACGCACTTACAGCGTCTCGGTTTTTTTACGCACATGCATCATATCTCGATGAAAAATGCAAAAATGCAATAAAGAATGTTAAAAATAATGTAGGTATCACCAACGACTTATGGTCCATCCTGTGGTTGTCAAAATATTTTTATAAGATGCAGCTCAAAACACCCAATAGGTAACGTATACATTTTTTTCTCGTATCTTGCATAATAACAATTATATTGAGCTTTAACGTAGAAATGCGTCACACTGTATATATCTAAACAGAAAGTAAACCCGGATATGGATTCTAGGGGGCCTAGTTTGCGCTCATTTGAAGAAATCTTTTTAGAATTCAAAAGCCGCGAAATTTTTCTTTGAAAATTAGCTAAAAATTATAGACCGTTTAACCATACATTTAATTAAAACTACTTCCAAAGCATCAGAGAAAGTGTCTATTTGAAATGAATTTTCTGGAAATATTTTATTAAAATAAAGAGCAATAATGGTTTAAGCTGAAACTCATGGGTTTGCAGGACACTCTTTACATAATCCGTATTTCTGTCAGGTTCTTTGCCTAAATGTTGCTAATTTTGACGTTTCAAATCGCACGTTTTGAGGAAAACCCCAATTTTTTTTTTAATTGCCTCTAACTTTTTTGTCTTTAAACTTACAGACCTAAATTTTGGTAAATTGTTTACCCTTTTTATATATATATATATATATATATATATATATATATATATATATATATATATATATATATATATATATATATATATATATATATATATATATATATATATATATATATATATATATATATATATATATATATAATTGAAACTGACCCTGGATATGGGTTCTAGGGGGCCTAGTTCGCGCTCAATTGAAGAAATTTTTTCCAAATTAGAAAGTCAGCATCTCCTTGTTAGTGAATTTTTTTTAAAGAAAATTCACAACAAACATTTGTGAAGCCACGCGAAAAGTCTACGACTGTATTAAATATGAAACGGTTTGACTAAGTTAGGGCAAGAAAAAACAACCAGATATGCTATTCAAACTGAATTGAGTCTTAAAAATTTAATCTCCTCTCTATCAAATTATTTTTGATACAAAAACTCGCTAAAAATTCATCGGAAAAACAACAATCAGATTAGATAACTGTAATGTTAAATGAGACTAAAAAAATTGATAAAAAGCAAAGTCACTAACCAGGATTATAACTCGTCACCTGGGGGTCGATTATACGATGTAAAGTGACCACTGTACACCTAGCCGACTGAGCTACGCACTATATGCATTTACCAGCAAGAATATCATGTTGTTCAAGGTTTTACAATTTACATAAAACCATTTTGTCTCTTACAATGAATTTTTTGCTTATATTTTAACGAAATTAAGAAAAATAACGACTTAGACACATATCTGGGAGCTTGTTAATCATTTCTTGTAGTATTTTTCACTCACATTCTGATCAATAAATTTTTACGTTTTTAACTTTCTTGAATCAGATTTAATTAATTAAAATAAATTTACCTATAACTTTTATGTCTTTTAACATAGAGATCTGAATTTTGGTACAGATGACAAAAATCAAATTTGGTTGCCCTCACTTTGTTATTTCCAGAGATATAAATTGTTTTCGAAAGAAAACACGACATTTTCCGGGAAAACCTGGGCTGATTTTCCTGACTAACGAACCTGTCCAAGACACTTGTATATATATATATAAACATACAAAAACTAAAAATGACCCTAGATATGGGTTCTATGTGGACTAGTTCGCGGTGATTTTAAGAAATTTTTTCAAAATTCAAAAGTCGGGATCTCCTCATTAGTGAATTTTTTAAAGAAAATTCACTACCAAAGTTTTGGTACAAAATTACCACCATTCATATCAGGAAGGTTAAATTGATAAAAAATTGACCTCATGGAAATTATCGATTTTCTACCATTACACACTTTTATGAACCTACATTTATTTAAAAAGTGATACACACGACCGACAATACTCGCTTTTACCCTTATTTAGAAATACCGTCTTTATACTCATATATAACCATGGGTCATATAATAAGATTGTTTTCTTTTATGTTTGTATCCCTGTTTTTATAAGATGAGAGCATCAAAGATTTAAGGTAAACAAAAAGAATATTTCTGTTCAGAAACGAAGGAAACAAATATCCCTCTGGTTATTTCGCTTCCACAAAAGAAACGATTGTTAGACGAAGCTCAATATAAACATCAGCCTTTCTCATTTTTTAAGGTTATAAGTATATGACGGAATTATAACGACCACGTTATTTTCCAAATAAGAACAACCACACCCAGCAAGTGCGTTATGATAGAAAATTTTCATTGAAATTGATTTTCATAAAAAATAGTAATCAGTGAAAATTAGACCCACGTAGTATATATATATATATATATATATATATATATATATATATATATATATATATATATATATATATATATATATATATAAATCTAAACTAAACTGACCCTGGATACGTGTTCTGGGGGGCTAGTTCGCGGTCATTTAAAGGAGTTTTCGATCTTCTCATTGGTCATGTTTATCAATGAAAATTTACTAATATAAGAAGAGCATGCATTTCACAAAATTTTGAAAATTGTTAGGTTGTTAAAACTGTGAGTTGAAAGTAGGGATGGGCACCTAACATCGATGTTTTTTGAATATCTATGTTTTCCATTGAACATCGATGTTTAAAACATCGATGTTGTAATTTCGATGTTATATTTTTAACATCGATGTTACTTGTAATCATCGAAACATCGTTACGTATCCCACAAATCCTGTTGCAAATGCATATCGTTTGCAAATTAAAAAAATTGTCTTGCTATTGTTTGACGACAGATATATGGACAGATATGCAATGTAGAAGTTTTATTGGTGTTACTATGCACTTTGAAGATAACAATTCCATAAATTCTGTTGACTTAGGTGTATATCTTTTAGATGAACGGCATACAGCCGAATACATTTCAGGAGTGTTAAAACGTATATGTGATGAATGGGGTATCCTAGAAACTAAAGCTACTACTGTTGTTACGGATGGAGCGGCCAATATGACAAAAGCTATTAAGGAAACGTTTTCCAAAAAAAGGCACATACATTGCTTCGCTCATCAAATAAATTTAGTTGCTGACAGAGCTATAAAATCTATTTCGGAATTGTGATCAGTTATATCTAAAATTAAAACAATTGTAACGTGGTTTAGACATTCAGTAGTAGCTGCTGATGAATTACGGAAGGCACAAACAAGCGACCATAAACCTGAAAAAAAAATTATACAAGAGGTGTCCACCCGCTGGAATTCCACATACTACATGATTAATCGTTTTCTTGAACTGCGGGAATACATAAATACCATAGTGAACAGACATCCTTCTGCCCCCACAATGGTTACAGCCAAGGAAGTTTTTGAACTGAATAAAATCATTGAACTTCTAAAGACGTTAGAAGTAGTAACAACAGAAATTTGTGGTCAAAAGTATATTAGTTTGAGTCCTGTAATCCCTCTCACGCATAATTTGGAAAAAGAAGTTTCACACATTGAATGTGACGTAAACGACACCTTAGGTTTTTCACTAAAAGAAGTACTTCTCCAAGAATGTAGGACACGATTTTCTGCTGTTGAACAAGTCCAACAATTAGCCGTGGAAATCTTGCTTGATCCGAGGTTCAAAAAAAATATTTTAAGAGTCCTCATAATGTTGCAGCAGCAGTTAATCTAATACAACAGTTATAACTGTTAGCAGAAACGCAAGGAGATGATGACCACAATCGCGAAATAATAGAAAGTGAAACGACAAATAATAAACAGGACACGGGTAAGTAAGCTAAATTATCACAATGATGTTTGGTAAAAATTTTAACATAATTATAGGTACTCCAAAGGGCAATATATGGGCGCATCATTCTCAGTTAGTTCAAAAGCGTGCTTCACGCAAGAAAGAACAATTAAGCGAAATGTCTTTGTATTTAAACAATCATCTAATTAATCTTACCGAGAATCTACTGAAATGGTGGTCAGATAATAAAAATGTATATCCCCATTTATACCCTGTCGCGAAAAAATTCTTGTCCATAGTGGCGACTTCTGCACCGGCAGAATGTTTATTTTCCAAAGCTGGACAGAAAAGACAAAAAAGAAACCGTTTAACTGGAGAACACTTGAGCAAAATATGATTCCTTCAGTCCATTGACAGAGATTACTATATATATTATTACTATATATATATATATATATATATATATATATATATATATATATATATATATATATTATTATTATTACTATATATATATATATATATATATATATATATATATATATATATATATATATATATATATATACATATATACAGGGTTATTAACAGTTTAGAATTAAATTTGAAGTTTACTTTTTATTATTAAAGTCATTAGAAGTTAAGTTTTTCTATTTTTGTTTTACACATTCTTTCTTATTTTATTGCAGTACAATAAACATTTATTTATTTTTGTTACCACTTATTTTTTGTATCACTTGCACTTGCCATAATCTGCATCGGAATATGTTTCCATTTTCTAATGCCTACAAAACTACAAACTATTTTTTTTTCTCGAAAGAACATAGAATTATAGAATTAGTAAATTCACAATTATTTTGAAAACATCGATGTTTCCCAACATCGATGTTTTCCAGCCGATGTTTTTCCTACCATCGATAGTAGGTTTCGATGTTAAACATCGATGTTTTAAGAAATGTGCCCATCCCTAGTTTAAAGTTATATCTAGCATTTGTCAATTATACATTTTCGGATGTGAGGTTGTAAGCATATATATATATATATATATATATATATATATATATATATATATATATATATATATATATATATATATATATAAGTACGTTTTTTTTTTAAAGTATAAGATTTACTTACTTTTTAGTATCGGTCACTTAATAGAATATCCTCTCTTTTTCCAATTAAAATGAATTAATTGTTTTCACCAAAAAAAAATTAACCCCGTGCCTCTTTGAGAAAAATATGTCAATACCTAAAACTCAATGTTATATGAAGCTGAAAAATAAACATGTAGTATAAATATATATATATATATATATATATATATATATATATATATATATATATATATATATATCGTCTCTATAAGGAAAAATGTAAGTAAAATTTCATTAAAATTTGAGAAAAAACCTCAGAAGATAATTTAATTTTTTCGCGAAAAACTAATCCGATCGGGTTGTCCAAACAGCCTAACGAGTTTGTTTACAAAAATAAAGTCTCGACAAAATTATAAACGTGGCAGGTATTTTCCTCTATTAATCCTTGAAACAATTTATTTTTAGCCACCCCAATCAAAACGGTGTAAAAAAAACTTTGTAACTTCTTATCTTATTATGAAGTTGAGTAAAAATTCAGCCAAAATTAGAATTCTAGTACATTTGGGAAATTGGGCTATTTTGGCCTGAATGATTTTCAAGCATTTTTTTAATTCGATATAACTGCCAAAATAATGTAGCTTTCCTTGTGAGACTGGCAAAAAGGTCTATCCTAAATTCTTTTTTCTTTTCCAAATGTATAAGGCAAGGAAATAAAGTGACGATTGAACCAAAAATTGAAGAACCTGTCAAATACATGTCATGCAAGATTTATTCTTTAGAAGTTGTATTTATTTTATATTCTTCGTTGATAGCCGGTCACACATAACTTTTTAAGAAAGAAAACTACCGTAGCCACGTATCGAAAGTGGCAAAAAAATCACTTTCGAATTAATTTTTCGCAAACTCTTAAAGAAAATAAAGAATTGTAACTGTAAAAGCAGAAATCTAAGGCCTTGTGAAACATGTTTAAAGCAATACTTGTTCTTTACAAATTGCATTCTCTCCTTTGTTTAAAAATCGCCGGTTTTTACAATCAGTTGTGATAAAATAAACACCTTATTTGAATAACAACTTATTTGGCGCTGCGAAAGTTTATACGATCTTGCAACAGCATGTTTAGCAATAAAAAAACTTCACAAAATTTTCGGTCATTTTAAAACTTTCTGGTTGTCCAGGACGACAATTCTAAGAAAACAGGTACAACGTTTGGCGGAGAATAAAACCATTGGTTCAGGTTACCCTACGGAAGACATGAACCCTTCTTCCTGTAAGTACCTTTGCCTAACATGTCAGTTTCCACTGCAATAGGCAATTTGCATGGATTTTCTATTACATGAATTTAACATTTAACTATTACTTTTTCATACATAGAACGTTATTACATGCATGAATATACCCGAAATCATATGTAGTGGGCAGAAAAAGACTTTAAAATCAAAACAAACCGAATTATTATCATGTGACTGCGATTGTTCTGTTATTTGTCGTGACTTACTTGGACGGTGAATAAATGACGTGTTTACATTTGCCCTATGGTATGATAAGTACGGTCGCTTGTTTCTCAACATCGTGGTGATGTAAACACAGAGAAACAAGCTCATTGTTATTATGACATTACCGTCCAGTGACGACACAGATTATGCCGGCGAAATAGTGGCGTTTGAAACCAATTATGAAATTCGCATTTTCAAATATTTTTTGCGTCGTTAGTTTCGTAGTATGTTAAATACTAAAAATATTAAAAATCATGTTTCTGGGATGTCTATCAGATGTGATAAGAAAAGTCTGGATGCAGCAAGTTGTTGAAGTGAATTTTCTTAAAATGTTTTTAATAGAAAATATGTCTCTTTAATGCAAGCAGGAATCAATTTGGCCACCGATGTAACCTATATAGTTGGAACAATTTACCATATTTTACCAGCATAACTTGTTTGAAAATGTAAAAAAAAAATCCGAAAATAAACTTAAAACATTTCCGAGAAAACTCGTTTCCTACCTGACGAACCTTAGGCTAATAGCAAATTGCGTTATTTAGTTTTGAAGCGTTTAATGAAAATTCGCTACTAAAATTTTAGTGAATTTTTTAAATAAAATTCACTAAAAATTATTAAAGCTGAAATGACCTAAGAGGCACGTGACATTTCAATGACTTTACAATAAATTACCTTATAACCTGAAAACGTAGGTAAGAATGGGTATTTTTCTTTAAAAAAATTACATAACTTTACAAATAAGTTAAAAAAATAGACTCCTCGAATAAAATTATGTTTTCTGTATTAATTTAGATGTGCCGAATGCATATAGATCTATGAAAAGATTTAATCACGTCAGGATTTTAAAATTTGAAGTTCAGATCCGATAAGCGGATACTACTAAAAAATATATGGTTATATTCAAATGAATCTTCTCTTTTTTTAAGCTTTGTTACCATATCGGCTTGTTTGCAAATTCAGTAGGAGCAAAAACCTTATCTGCTGTGTTTTATTATTATTGTTGTGCAATCGCACCTGCATTTTAGATAGGTAGGGATTTTATTGTATCTATAGATATTTTTGAGCCCATTTCAAGACTCCTTTGAATGTACTTCTTCCATTACAGTGTTTTATTTGGACACAAGAAACATATAGTAGTAGCAGTAGCAGTGATAGGGAGGCCAACGCCATGCAAGTAGGCCACCATGGGCCCTTTTTGCCAACCCCAGCAACCCAGCAACCATGCTCTACTCCTCCTCGGTTCCGTCGCCAAACCGCCTCGACCTCGAGATGAAGGCCGTGACGGTCTTCAATTGGATGGTACTTACCTGATTTCTCCAGAGAGTCCTCGATCCGAACAATTCTGCTCGAAGACTCCCAAAAGCCTCGCATTCTCACAGGTAGTGGTAGGACGTTTCCTCATCCACGCCGCATTCCTGGCAAATGGAATCCCTCTCTACGCCTATCAATGTGAGGTGTCTTCTAAGGGCGCAGTGACCTGTGAGCACCCCAAGGATGCGGCGAAGCGTAGGTCGACTCCTTCCTAGTATCCAGATATCTTTATCTCTGTCCCCACCCCCCACCCCCCCACGAAGTCCCTCGCCTGCCTGCAGCCACCAACCGACCCCCAGTGCCTCTTCATTGCTTCCTCGGTCCACCTGTCTAAGGCGACGGAGCCCGACTTCCTACTTATACCTATGGCCGGCTCCGGGCCACAGAACGGCCGCCGGGAACCAAGCCTTGCGAGATTATTCGCGACCTCATTCCCCGCCACGCCACAGTGTCCCGGAACCCACACTAGTTGTATCTCCGTTGTCCTGGCTAACCCTCTGAGGGCGTCAGCGCACTCCTGAACCAGTGTCGACCTGATTCTGGCCGCGCGGACTGCCCGGAGGACTGCCTGGCTGTCCGAGCAGATGTACACCCAGATCCAATAAGCGGATGCTAGTAAGAAGTATATGTTTATATCCACATGAATCTTCTCTTTTTTAAGCTTTGTTACAATTTTTGAGCCCATTTCAAGACTCCTTTTGAATGTACTTCTTCCATTACAGTGTTTTATTTGGAAACAAGAAACATATAAGACAATGTAACTTTTGCTTTAACTCATTTATTAGGATGCATACGACTGGCACATTTGCGTGGAGCTCTAGCCGCTTATTGGGTTTGTAAGGACATCAGAGCAACAGACCACAACATTACTCGAGCCTACGGCCTGCAAGGAAGACTTTTATTCCCGTGTTTACGGAAGCGGAGGTTAATTATCGGAATAAAAGATGTAGGAACGAAGCACATGTGTTATGACATAGATAACGGTATATTGATAACGATATTAAAGCACAAAACTTAATACACATAATAATAGTAACAATAATGATATAACAAATGGAATAAGAGAAACTTACCTAGGTATGGTCATCTTTGACTATTAAATAATAACAGTGTTTACATAATTAAATAATCGCGGCGTTATTTCAGCCGACTACATTTCAGCAGATTATTTGAAATAAACGATATATTTGCCGCCTACATTGTAGAACGGTGTTTAAGTTAACTATCTTACTTACTAAAATGAATCTCCTTTATATTTACCAAACAAAAACATATTTTGATTTTTAACCTTGCTGACTATGACATTCCTGTCTATATTACAAATTCGTTTGTTATTGCTTATATGCTGAACGTGATAATTTCAATGTCGATCCATACAATGTTGACCTCCAGTTCGTTGAAATGTTTACATAACTTCATTACAGAATTTAACTGACCTACTTGTACTAATTATTTTGGTGTTTTTACTAATTACATTTTTAAGGCTATTAGGGCCGTTATGAGATATCATCTGTTCTCTTGAACATACTGCCAAGTCAAAAGAATGACAGCTCGCTCTATGGCTCTGACCTAAATGTTTGGTGAACTACTAATACTTTAATAAGTGTAGACAATCTTAGGTATGTTTCCGAACTTAATCGTAAAACTAATAATTTTGGATTCAATCTTACGATATCACCATAATTAAATTGATATACTATGTATACCACTCTATGAGGCTAATCGTAATAATAAATAAATTAATCTTTTTTAAATATAACCTTACGTGAGATACTCTAGGATGGTAGTATAAATCGTAATGATTAATATTTTTTGATACACTCTATGTATCATAATAGAATTAACAATGATTAAAATAATATACTTATATATATATATATATATATATATATATATATATATATATATATATATATATATATATATATATATATATATATATATATATATATATATATCCCGCTCTAGGATGGCAATATAATAAATAAAATAATATTTGGATACATTCTATGTATCATAATAGAAATAACAATGATTACAATAATAAAATTATATATACCATTCTAGGAGCGTAATATAATTTACATGATCTAACAATTTCTTCCTTTTTTCTAATGATGGGTTGGGTATGTCATCTCGTTTTCCTTCTGGTGTCTCTCCTTCATGTTGTGTGAACTGTCTCTGCTTTTCTTGCAGAGCTCTTCCCACTCCACAAAATCCAGCCACTCCGACCTTGAGTCGTTTTGGAGTGCTTTCCCATTGACCCATGACTGAACTTGACCACGTAGCGGCCATTGTTTGGTTGCTACCATGTGCCCTGCGTGTACTTTCTTCCTCTCGAACTTCCATCTAACCCTGTGCTTCAACTTGCGAACATGCACCTTATACCCATCTACCTTGTGGCTTTGCTTCTGTGAGCCCTCCACTATTGCTGGATGGCCCCAGTATACTTTGTGGCCTCTGCCCATTTTTGCTTGTCCCTGCTTCTGACCTCCATACTCCACCCCAGTGTGTGTAAATCTCTGGGTGGTTGTACTTCTTACTGCTCTTACTCTATACCTCAACTGCTTCGTGGTTCCTTTCTTGGACGCATTGGTCAAACCATTCACTTCTACTCTTGATGTGGTTGCTGTTTCTTCCCCCCTTGGTTGACTTATCCAAAATTTGGGAATTTTCAGCTTGGAAACCATTCTTGACTTGTTGCTGGACCATTTTCTATACAATTCTTTCTTTCCTATCTTCGTTTCTATTGAGACTTTTTCTATTCGTAATACTGCTTGTTTTACTTCTTGTGCTTTTTCTTTCCTTTTAATAATTTGCTCTCTCTGCTTACATTGGTTTTCTTCGCTGCTTATTTGGCTCCAGATCTGATATTATCTGGATAACTTTTTAAATTCACTCTTTGCTGCTCGTCTTTGGCTTCTTCTATCTTTGGTATTTCTTCACTTATATTTAAATTAAATATTTCTTGCTTGTTTTTGGCTTCTTGTATCCCTGGTATTTCTTTAATTAAATTTAAGTTAAATATTTCTTGCTCGTTCGTTGCTTCTTCAACTTCTGGCATTTCTTTACTTAAATGTAAATTAAACCTTTCATGATTGCTTCTTGCTTTTTCAACTTCTTGTATTTCTTCAATTAAATTTAGATTAAATCTTTCATGATCATTCCTTGACGCTATTTTTGCGTAGAATTCTTCAATTGTTGAATTTATTGATTTTTGGACTTTCTTTGGGAATGCTGTCCGTTCCTTATACTTGCATGTGAAGATTGGTAATTTTCCTGCTGGAAACTGTGCAAAGCGGTCTGTTTGTTTGTTAATTTCTCTTTTCAGCTTTACTATGGCGTTATTATACCATTGGTTTAGCGTCAAATAAGCTTCATCCAGACTTTCTGATTCTGTTATTATTTTTATATCCATTATGTTGTCTTTAATTCTATCCCACTGCTTATCTAAATTTCCTATCATGATTTTATGCTTGATAAGTATATCGTCATCGTCAATTTTTTTTTGCTTCTTCTAATTTCTGGATAAATTGGTTTACCCGTAATTTTACTTCTCTCGAACGCATTTTTAATTCCTTCATTACTTCCTTAATTTTAATTTGATTTAATAATTGACTTTGTTACCTTGTCTGATGCTTAGTTCTTCTTTTAATCTGATTACTAGTTGCCTGTGACCTATATCTTGTCTTTAACCCTGTATTTTTGTCTTTGACCCTGTATCTACTTTACTGGAACTGACCTTCTTTCGGTACTGCCCTGTATGCTTCTGTTTATTTGCTATATTGGAACTGACCTTCTTTTTGGTGCCGCCCCGGACTCTTCTGTCCTGTTTATTTACTTTATTGGAACTGACCTTCTTCTGGTACTGCCCCGGACTCTTCTGTCCTGTTTATTTACTTTATTGGAACTGACCTTCTTCTGGTACTGCCCGGGACTCTTCTGTCCTGTTTATTTACTTTATTTGAACTGACCTTCTTCTGGTACTGCCCTGATTATTTTCACTAAAATAAAGGGTATTTGGAGACTTGGGTTAAAGGATATTTGATAAGGTTTAAGTGAGCACTGTATTTTCACTGGCACTGGTTCTTTTTCGTCGAAGGGCCCTGCTCTTCAACTACTCTTGTCTTCGAAGGACCATGTTTTCTATTACTTCATGTACCATGTTGAAGGGAAGCGGAGGTTTAATTATAGGGAAAAAATTTAGGTACGAAGCACATATGTTAAAGCACAAACTTACGATATCATAATAATTAAATAAGAGAAACTTACTTTGACTATTAAATAATAACAGTGTTTACGTAATTAAATAATCGCGGCGTTATTTTACCCGACTACATTTCAGAAGCTTGTTTAAAATGAACGATATATTTTCCGTCTACATTGTAGAACGATGTTTAATTAACTATATTTTCTTATTACAATGAATCTCCTTTATATTTACCAACAATAACATATTTTGATTCTTAACCTTGCTGACTATGACATTCCTGTCTATATTACAAATTCGTTTGTTATTGCTTATATGCTGAACGTGATAATTTCAATGTCGATCCATACAATGTTGACCTCCAATTCATTGAAATGTTTACATAACTTCATTACAGAATTTAACTGACCTACTTGTACTAATTATTTTGGTGTTTTTACTAATTACATTTTTAAGGCTATTAGGGCCGTTATGAGATACCATCTGTTCTCTTGAACACCCGGCCAGATGAGTATTAAAAACTAGCCGCTTGTACATCCAAAAAACGTTTTTCTAGTCCTCTTGTACGTTGCAAGGTTAAGTTAATGACAAATTTTGTCACAAAGTTTTTCCAAAGTTGTCAGAATCAAAGCTTAAAGAATATATGTGTTTGCAGGTCTACAAATAAACAATTGTTGAGTAATAACCTGTTAGAGGAAACCCATCGGTTCCCGAAATAGAAGCTTGGTGATCTTTTAAGAACGTAGTTGCTGAATATTTAGGAAATACAAAACTCGATAACTATAGCGAAATGAAATTACTGAATTAATAACAAATTACCATTATATCAGAGCTAATACGGCACTAAATATCCACGACTTACTTTCCTATTTAGACTTTTTCCCAGATAACTTAGGAATCGTGAGCGCCAAACATATACAATGCTTTCATCAATATCTCATGGGTATAGAGCGCATGTACCAAGGCTTCTGGGATAAAAATATCATGATAAATTTTTTCTGGTCAATTTTAAATGTGTGTTTTGTTTCTTTAACGTCTGGCTATTTCCGCGACTATGGCCAATCACCGACGCCAGGCAGAAGTTTCACCTCACTATCCTGGAAATTTTGCCCAACCCCTGCCTTTCTGTAAGGAGGGTAGGGATCTTTAACGTGCCCAACGTCGGATGGACACGGGACCGACGGCTTTATGCCCCTTCTGAAGGGCGAAAAGTGCAGACATCCAACTTGCTCAAAAACAATGCCAGAACCTCGGTTGATGTTAATGTTACTGTTTGTACTGAAAAAGTGAAAGGATAACCCTGAGATCGAACCTAGTATCCTTCGGTTCAGAGGCATACCTTCTTACCTTTGAACCACCGAGGCTCTCAATTTTAATTGAAACCAATCTAAATATGCAAAGGAAAAATATGACCTCAAAGTTTTGTAGTTCTTAGTTTGTCTGTTTTTGTTGTATGTCATGTGTTCATATAATGAATATTGGATACATATAGATGCATTTCTGCTGTCTGTATCTAAAAATATATACGTGATGTAAAACTTTCAAAGACTTTTTTTTAAATTAATCGCCCTTAAATTCGTAAAATAAAACTAGTTTTAGTGGTAATCTAAAGTTATTGAACTAATAATATTGTTTAAAGGGGTATCCTATACATTTGTACATTTTGATAAAAGCTAATTAAAGGTTTTGCCATCCATCTGTATGTGTTTCAAATCGATGCAGTTATTGAGTGGTCTCTATATTTCAAATAGCAGCTTCATAATTCAGTCAATTAGTGTTTATATAATTACCATCTACAACGAACCATAGTTGAAAATTCACATGTATATAAAGTTATGCGTGAAACTTCAAAAGGTTGCAAACTGAACCTATAATTACATATAATCAACTAACTGGCATACTTTGCTTTGTTGCCAAGTGAAGTTTTACAGCGGGATTCTGAAAATTATTTTAAAATTCAAAATTTCGATGGCAAAGTACGAGGCTTAATTAAAGTTTCCGAACAAATTAAAAAGCTTACATACCATGGAACAAAATTCATCATCAAAAGTTACAACATCGAAACATACATGATAAAAAAACGAGTTGCAAGCATGTATAGGCAAACTAATTTCGTGACGAGCTTATAGTTTAACATTAGAACGGATGTTCTTATATTTAAAACCACCAGTTGTTGCTGCGCTCACTTTGTGCAATCTTTTCATTCGAAATAGAGATTTAGAGTCTTATTTTCTGGCTTCACAAGTGCTTGTTTCTTCTCTGTAACCGATTTCGTCATATACAGCATCACCAGACAGAAAAAAATAATTTATTACCATGAGTTGTGGGGTACCACAAGGTACAATACTTGTCCCAATCTTGTTTCTTGTTTACGTGAATGACATACTGTTGGAATATACTAAATATTGTACTGTGATATCTTACGCCAATGACACTGCCATTCTGATTAGGGATTCTTCTTGAAATTGTACATATAATAAATCAATGGAATTACATAAAGAACTTCTGTAATGCATTGAAAAATAATTCTCTTTATATTAGTACTCAAAAACGAAATAGATTAATTTTTCCTTCACAGTTGCGGGTCTACATCTTTCCTCGAGAAACATCGTTGTCAATGATAGTGACAATATAATTAGTGTTGATAGCTTGAGGTATTTGGGAGTGGAGCTTGATCAGCACCTAAAGTGGCGGTGTCATATATTGAATTATGGTACCTTACTCATAGTTTATAGGGCCATTGTCGAGTCGACTTTGGGATATGATGTAACATGTTACGGTTCTGCTTATGGTACAATTTTGTCGCCTCCTCAAATTGCGCAGAATTTTATTTTAAGAATTATATAAGCCTAGATGTATTGTCGCCACAATTAGAACCGTACACCGGTCTCCTTCTAATTAGAGCTCGTCAGTACGGCATACTAATTGCAGCCAGAAAACATCTATAAAGTAAAATGGCTATGGTAGCCAATCTCACAGCACATAGTGTGTGTAAGACAGAAGTCGCCATCTCGGTGCGGAACCAAGTATTATGTTGTCACGGCAGCTTCAAATAACACTAAATGTTATAAAAATAGAGACTGCATACAACCAGCCAACAATTTTGTCAATTGTCAGCCCTGGCCCATTTCTTCCCTAGTATAGGGACAATGTATCTCAGGCTAGATGTATTCTCACCACAATTAGAACCATAGACCGGTTTCGCTCTAACTAGAGTTCGTCAGTACGGCATACAAATTGCAGCGAAAAAACACCTATAACGTAAAACGGCTATGGTAGCCAAAGCTCACAGCACCTAGTGAGATGTAAGACAGGAGTCGCTATCTGGTTGCGGAGTCAAGTAATATATTGTCACCACAGCGCCAAATAACACGAAATGTTATAAAAATAGAGACTGTGTACAACCAACTAACAATTTTGTCAATTTTTAGCTCTGGCCCATTTATTCCCTAATATAGAAACGATGTATGTAAGGCTAGATATATTCTCACCACAATTATAACCGTAGTCTGGTTTCGCTCTAATTAGAGCTCGTCAGTACGGCATACTAATTACAGCGAGAAAACACCTAAAACGTGAAACGGCTATGGTAGCCAACCTCACAGCAAATAGTGAGATTTAAGACTGGAATTGATTGATTGTTGTTGCCCTTACTTGGTGAAACTTGTCCATACTACATACAGACTTGGAGACTACTTCTCTGGCTTCACTGTTGGTTTTAGAAAACCAACAGTGAAGCCAGAGAAGTAGTCTCCAAGTCTGTATGTAGTTTAAGACTGGAGTCGCCATCTGGTTGCGGAACCAAGTAGTATATTGTCACTACAGCGCCAAATAACATGAAATGTTAGAAAAATAGAGACTGTGTACAACCAACTAACAATTTTGTCAATTGTCAGCCCTGGCCCATCTCAAAATTATGCTCAATTTTTTTTCATTTTCCACAGTGTTGCTTTACGGGAAAGATATATTGAACACCAAGGGGATGTATAATCTAACCATCATTCATCTTATAGACGGAAATAAAAAGAACCTAGTGCTGGACAAGACTTTCATGTTACTGGAGCCATAAGTAACAAATCTGTGTTGTCAGAAACAAATGATATCGCAACGATATATATATATATATATATATATATATATATATATATATATATATATATATATATATATATATATATATATATATATATATATATATAACAATAATTTAGACTTAAATATTCTAATGAAGCAGGCATGTTTAATGGATTTAATATATTTGTTTATATAGAAGATGATAAGAAAATAGCGTCAAAAGGGGCTGTTTAATAGTAAACAACACTAATGTGTTTGTTTACGTTTATTCGTTTTGTAGTAAGTAAAACCGCGCTGAAATAATATTAATATAAAAGTTCACAGCGAGCGTCGAGACACGAGCGAGTTGCTGGTTGGCGCATGGGGCCGGACCGCGGCGGTGCTGGTCGAGGGTCGTTGCCCGGGCTATAAATAGAACGGACACCGGCAGATCCGGAGAGAGAGCGAAAAGCCGTTCGCTTTACTCTCGCAAGCCGGTGCAGCAATCTCGGCGAGGTTGTTTCATCGACAACGGTAAGGTGGGGGCGCGTGACGCTGCGAGCTGGCTGCGTGCGATATTGGAGTGGTCGCATACTCAGAGACCTTCCAGTCTTGCACCAGAGCTAGGAGTGGTAAGTCAAGGCTTCTGGACAGGATTGTTTGTTTCGCTTCGCGGATCGTGTATTGTGTATACCGTGTAGGAGAGGTGCTGTGCCGTTTGTCAGGTAGGCCTCTTCTGCGACTGTAGGGTGCAGCTGGGTGCATCCTGGTTTTAGTTTCGCGGTGTCGAACTATGTTGTCGCGGGTATATACAGGGTGGTTGCTGTAACGCGACTGTAGTACGACGCGAAGCGTTGTCAGTTAAACATCCTGGACGTTCGGGGCGAGTTAGGAATTGGGGAATAATTTCTGTCGCGTGCGTCATTTTTATTTATATACAGGGTGGTTGCTAAGACACGACTGTAGAATGGTGCGAAGTGTCGTTAGTTAAACACTCTGGCCGGTCGTAAATTAACTGAAGTAGGGAACAGGTCGCTTCGCGTGCATTATTATCGGGAAGAAGTATATACAGGGTGGTTGCTGCAATACGACTGTAGAATGGTGCGAAGTATTGTCAGTTAAACACTCTGGACGTCGGCTAAGGGAACAGGGGAGTTAGTTAGCTACATTAGGTAAAGGGGCGCCTAGCTGCATTTCTGTGGAAGCGCATGGCTTGTGCTTTTCGATTTGGTGCGCCCGAATAACCTGGATATGTCGCTCGCTTGTCTCTGCATTCTTTTAACACGCTAATGTTCATGCGTCCTTATAATGCACCGCCTGCTTCATTAATTTGACCCATTTAATAACGTAACATACTTGTTTATCTGTGTCTTTTAATTGTTACTGCTATTGTTTATTCTGCTATATAGAAAATGATTTGCGCATGGTGTAAATGATTTTATTTGCTATGTTATTTGCACTCACGTGTAATGTTTGTGTCTATTATTAAATAAGTTATTTATTATACTATTTTAGTTAACATTCGCCTTATTGACTGCACCTTAGTAGCGCCTTTGCGTTTTGCATGTTTATAGTGCTTTTAAGTAGCTATATGAGTACTTGTTAGTATAGTACGTTTCTATTTATCTGCTCACATCTTATTAGTTAGGAAAATAACCCAAGGTAAGTGAAAGTAAGTAATTAAAGCCTACTTAGCTTTCTTACATATACTGGAGTCACCGAAAACTGAACTTCTGGTGCTTATTTTCTCCACTTAAGCTACCACGGGACAAGGCTGTTATTAAACAGTAAATTGTAGCGTGTTACGAAGGCTCTAGCGGATGTCTTCACGGGGATCGTACCCCGTCCTAAATCTAGGGAACAAAGATGGCGCCCGAGGAAAGTAAGTTATGGTAATTTGAAAGGTAAAAGGGTAGAGAGTCAAAGATAACCTGTTACAATATAAAATCCATACAATAACTAAACTAAATGTAAACCCAGTCACATATGGGTAACTCTAATAAAGCTAGGTATTAACACGCTTGCGAATGTAGAGATGTCTCTCATAACTCAATGGCCAGCAAAAACAGCAGCTATACAACACCATGACGCAACAACACCCCCCCCCCCCCAGACTACTTACATTACTCAATCTATGTGATTCAGTTAAGATGTTTCTAAAAGATTGGGCCTTACTATGGTCCCATCTAACGACTGTCTCGAAGTTATCTCTGATTATTTCGTATTGCAGTGGTTGTCTGCAAGGTACATCCAAGCCCGTCGAGACAGGCAAATGGTCAGAGACAAACACCTCATCGACGACTTCAAAGCTTCTCACTAAATGACTACAGAAACAGCGTACCCATACCAAATCTACAGTGCTCTTACCAGAAGCGTTCATGTATGTAAACTATCCGACATAATCTTCCAATCTACCATTTAAAACCATGAAGCCATAACTCTCCATAAGTTCCGCTCTTTGATTTATAGTTCTCATCTAAAAAGCGCATCTCTGTGCCGACGTGACCCGCCATTACATAGGAAAATCCATCAATTTGGTTAAGGGATCCAATTCGAGCGTTAAAGTCGTCACCTGTCACGATCGCATCATCCGCACCCTGTGCGAAGACATCTCTTATGATTTCCTCAAGCATAAAAATACAATAGTGATTATCTAGGCATGGACTCAAGTACACGTTCCCAACAACTATATTTATATACAAATTCAACTTTACAAACAGAGTATACTCATTGTTTTCAATTATGCTAAATTCTAAACCTTGGCGGACCAACGTAAGCAAGCCGCCACTAGCCCGACCCCTGTCTCTGTGTTTGATTGCGGCAGAATGTACGGAACTAAATTTTTTCAGGTAGGCGGGCAGCTCATACCCGTCATTGGTCAACCAACTCTCACACAAGCAGATAACATCATGGTTACTTAAAAAATGCTTTTCTTCATTGTTTAATTCATAAAGTCTGGAGTAACCATGGATATTCCAAAAAACAATTCTAAGGCCGTGTATGTCTCTCGTCACATAGTTATTTGTAAGCCTATCACAGACTAAACTTCCCTGCTCGCCATGCACTTGACAATTCAGTTTTTTGGAACGTCATCGGTAATTTGACCAGATTCCTCATTCCAATAGAACTGCTTACCATCTACCTTAATCTTGCCGTATCCCACACTTACATTGCAGCCTGCTTTCTTTTTATCGCTGGCCACTCTCCTAATCTCGAACTAAATTTGGGATTCTTTCTGTATAAGGTTGTCTTCTATGTATATTGGTCGTCCCTTCATTTGTCTTTTTGTTCTCATCACTGTCTGCTTGACTTCCCAGTTTCTCATCTTAACAACCAACATGTTTTTCTTACCCGTAATATTATACGCTGAATCCACTTCGGGGTCAATATTCAACTCCTTTCTGAAAAACTCTTGGACCATCTTCTTTACATCATCGTCTGTCTCACCCATCTCACCCTTAATTAGTAAATCGTTCCTACGTGCTCTTCTTTCTTGTTGTTCAAACCTTCTGTCTAGTAACTGTATCTTGGTGTGCAATATGTTTATTTGATTTCGGTGTTCCTCTTCTCTCGTTTTCATTTGTCCCCTAATTTCTTCGACGCTTCTCCTTAATTCCGAGTTTTCCCTTCTCATTTCTCGAATATCTGTTGCCATGTTTCGCATCGGGGTTAATAACTCGTCCTTTTCTCCCACTGTAGCCTCAGCCTGGCTCCCCGACGCTGTCTCATTTAGTATATCCATGAGTTTATCTTTTGAGTTTGGTGACCTATTTATTTTTTTACTTCTTTTAAAGGGATTTATTTTTTCAGCGTGTTTTTAACGTTTGCTGTTTCATCAACTTCTCTTGTGCTATGGGACTTTCCCAACATTCTTAATTAATTACTAGAATATATCTGGCAGGTGTAGTGCTGCCTTTATTTCTTTTAAGAGTCTGTTGTGGGGAATCAATATTCCTTATCATTTAATTCTTTAGTTATCAGCAGCAATATATGTAGATAACAAACACGTCACCTAGGTAATTTCAGCAATATTCTCAATTATTACCTACAATAACTATGTAATACTTTCAACACACACAGTTTACAGGTTTTAACCTTAGATAAAATCTAGTCCAAAATTTTTCTATTACCTGTCTTTTTTTCTCACAGAAATCGCAAAACTCTCACAGAGGACATGCACTAACACTACTAAAGCACACCATACACCCCATGTATATATATATATATATATATATATATATATATATATATATATATATATATATATATATATATATATATATATATATATATATATATATATATATGTAGTATGTAGTAGTATGTTTTATTGATTCAAATTTTACCGTATGTTCCACAAATAAGCATAAGCTTGTGCTTGCAGTTAACACAATTTCATTTCATGTTCTAAACTAAACTATGAAAATATTTTTTATAAAATGTCACTTTAGAAATTTTGTTCAACGTATGTTTCTTCCTTCTGCATTTTTATCAATAACACTCCTGCAGCTGCCACTAGTATTCCACTACCATTATAAGAAAGCTCATTCCAATATAACACCAAATTTCTTAACTAATATTAAAATTGTCACTACTATAATTTTGACATTTTACTTTATATATATATATATATATATATATATATATATATATATATATATATATATATATATATATATATATATATATATATATATATATATATATATATAAAATCTGAAACCGACCTCGGATTTGGGTTCCAGGGGTGCTAAATAGCGCTTATTTGTAGACACGCTCCTTGAATAATGCTCGCTTTTCCTGTCAATATTGACACCTCGAAACAAGATTGTAAGTTAGACTTACGACAAGGGTATGTTTCTCTCTGTCACATCTGTTAAATTCTCATATATAAAAAAACTCGCGGGTGAATTGCCTTTATTCGTCTTGACCACGCCCTCTCTCTTAGAATACAGTGATGTGCCTACTATGTTGCTGCGCTTCTCGATCTCTTTGACCACTATAGTCTTCACGTATAAGTAACATATTTTACGTTTTTACTCTTCTAATAAATTCTAGCAACCTTATAGCTATTAACTAATGGCTCCCCCGAGGAACGCTTTATATAATATATTTATATATATATATATATATATATATATATATATATATATATATATATATATATATATATATATATATATATACGTCTATTACTAAATCTTAAAGCATCCTCATTATGTTTCTGTTTAAGTGTTAAAAGTTTACTTAAAACACTAAAACACTAGTGTCGTCTCGTCGGTCCGTGAAGTTTTGTACTATAGCCTATCTTAGGTCTTGCCAAGTATTAATTACTTTTGTGCTAATTATAAGTTTGACTTGACTGGTTAATTTTGACTGTATGAAATTCACTAGAAAATGATTTTAATATAACCTTTCATCAGCATTATAAAATGTATTCATAATGACGTCGCATGAATTAAGAAAGTTACCAACATTTTCCGGTTCCCCATTGAACTTCGGTCTCATATTTCAATATAATTCGATCTCCAATCCCCAATAGGAATGTTGGCCATGTGTATGCTATTTTTGATGTTACATAGTAAATTATTATCAATTTGTTCCACAAATTAAATCTATTATTATTATAAGTAAAATTATTTTGGACTTCTGGTTCAACAATATTTTCTAAATTATTTTCTTCAGGAATGACTTCCATGTTACTTCTCAAATTAAACTAATAAGTCTGCTTATTAACTCATCAATATCCGGCATATATTCACACATATATGACAATGGAACAGAGAAAATATAGGAGAGCAACTTACAGTTATAGTAGGAACCAGATGACCATTTGTTTTTGTTGAAAAACCAACGAACCAATATTCTTGTGATGCCTTGGGTTGCTGGGAGATCAATCACCGACTGCGCCAATTAACTCTTGTACTTAGATTGCTTTTTTAAATACTAAACCATTGTAACTACTAAAGAACAAACTGACATAGTTATTGCCTAAAACATAACTGAACTGATTTTATACAAAACAATGGCTTTATATATTAAATGAAACAAGTGTCCGTTACAGGTTCTCACAAGAACATGCTGCTTATTCATCAACTCTCACTGCTGGCGCGCCTCCAACGGTCGGTATAATTCCTGGCAGATGGGAACTCCTGCATGGGAATGTAATTCGATATCGTCAACATAACTTATCGTGGGAAGCTGTGTGTTAACTCGCTATTCGTTTGTACCGCGATAAATTCCCTTTACGAAGAGACAGCATTCCTAACAACAAAAGTTTTGAGAATATTGTGCAAAAAATGCGTGAACATGGTACATTGAAGCCAAAAAAGTCAATTATGGAAGACCAAGATAACGCAGAACATCACAGGTTGGGGAATCGATTGTACATCATATTGAAGATAATCCGTCCATCAGCACTAGAATTATAGCAAGTGAAATGAGTAACATCTGAACATCTAAGAATACTTTAACATATAACTTTGCAATGGTTGTATATCTCTACTGTTAAATCCATTCAGATTGAGAGGGATAAAAATTTGTCAGGATATTTTTAGAAAACAACGCAAATAACTCAAATACTATTAGAATTAGGCAAAGAAAATGCAAAATTAAATTAATAGAGGACCAAGTAGGCTATCACATAGCGAGGAGAAACATAGAGTGTCCCATTTGAAAAAAAAAAATAAACATTTCGGTACGCGTTTTAAACCACCTTGTTGGCGACTGCTGAAATTAGAATAAAGACGCTACATTGGGTCAAATAGACTATTCGTAGAAACTATTTCAGAATGAATTAAAGTTGAATTTCATTTGTCTTATATCATACAGAGTGATCAATACATGACGATTTTCGGAAATAGCCTGTATAATGTAATAAAAATCTATATTGGGAGAATGCACGAAGCGAGGAGAATCCTAGTCTTGATATATATATATATATATATATATATATATATATATATATATATATATATATATATATATATATATATATATATATATATAGGTGTTCTCTTTTAATGAATACAAGTTTGTGATGTCTCATTTATGGAAAAGTCTGTATTTGCGAAAATATTTTTAAATTGTGCGCAGCCTAGCACCACACACTTTCACATGAAAACTATTTCCCAAATATTTATTATAAGGCAGATATTGCACTTTCCCGCACTAATAGTCCTCCTGTATAGCACATTTACAGTTTTGATTTTTCCTAAAGGAAACCCATTAATGCAAACAAGTTAAGAGAATCAATTGAATCGGAAAAGGAAATCATGGTACAAGGACTTGACAAGAACACATCGTGATTTCAGTGTTGGCGCTGCTTCATACAGATGGTGGACAGCATTGCGAAGGGGAGAACAAGCTACAGGCTAAGCGAACTGGGTTAAAAATAGCAGACTAGACCAGAGTACTAAACGAACTGGGGAACCCGAGTCAGCGAGCGATGTCAGGGAGTGTGGGTTGAGGGTGTAGGTGAAGGTTTCTTCTCTCTTTGCCGCGTACACGCCGAACTACCTGTAGAGTGTGCTCTCATAAAATACCAATATAAGACTTTTCTCGATGCCGTAATATAATATTTCAGCAGCTCCCTTTCCACTTTCCTGTTGCTTTATTTTCTGTTTTATTATCTATCAGCTAGTTTATTTGAAATATTAATGAGAAGGTGTATTTTTATGGAAGATTTAATTTCCTACCTAATACGTTCCTTACAAATAATACATTAATGTGTTGTATTAATGAAATTCCAAATCTGGTTAGTTACGAATACACCTACCAAAAAAATTGTAATTTTTATAAATCTATAAAAAGGTTATTCCAATATTGATTTTTTTTAATCCATAATTAAGCAAATAGTATTTAATAATTATTAGTCTGTTGGAATAATAGATGAAATGACAGACATAAAATGATACTAATTAGCGCTCAATTAACTTATCCAAATATTAGAGAAAAAAGATAACAAATATGTTTCGGTGAGTTATTTTGGAAACAATTCAAAAGATATATGAAAGTTTTTAAATGTTTGTATAACACAAGGGTATTATTTTAATCTCACAATAAGGCGCGTAATGGCTATTTAAAAAATTCTAGGCGCAGCAAGTGCGTTATGGAAGTGAATTTTCATAAAATTGTTTTTAATTACAAATATATCGCTCTAATGCGAGCAGGCATCAATTTGATTACCGGTATAACCTATATAGTAGGAACAATGTACCATATTTTATCAAAATAATTATTTGAAAATGTACAAAAATGTTCCGAAAATAAACTTTAAATGTTTCTGAGAAAACTGGTCTCCTAGCTAATGAACCTTAGGTTAATAGCAAATTGAGTTATTGAAATTTGAAACATTTAATGAAAATTCGCTACCAAAACGCCCTTGCCGCGTTTATACAAAAATTTTCCGAAAATAAAGGTAAATGTTGGTTTCCTAACCAACAAAACTTACGTTAATAACAAATTATTGAAATTTGAAGGATTTAATGAAAATTTGCTGCCAAAACGCACTTACTGCGTCCAGATTTATTTTTTGCAAACATGCATCATATTTCGATAAAAGATGCTAAAATGCAGTAACGAATTTTAGCTAAAAATTATAGACCGTTAAACCATAAACTTCACCAAACCTACAGCGAAAGCATCAACTTAACTAAACCGACAGCCAAAGCATCAGAGAAAAGGTCTATTTGAAATGAATGTTCTGTAAATATTTTAGTAAAATGAAGGTCAATGACGGTTGAATCTGAAACTTAAGGGTACGCAGAACACTCTTCTTGCAACATTTTCTTTTCACAATCCGTGTTTGTTTCACGTTCTTTGCATAAACATTGCCAATTTTGACGTTTTAAATTGCGAGTTTGACGTCTTTAGCTGCCCGTAACGTTTTGTCCTTAAACTTAGAGACCTAAATTTTAGTACATGATTCACTCTTTATAATACAAATACGCGTACCAAATTTAGTTGCCCTCAGTTTGTTATTTTCGGAGATATAATTTTTTTTAGAAAGAAAACACAAAATTTTCCTCGAAAACCTGGTCCGATTTTCCTGGCCAACGAACTTATCCAAGACACTTGCAAAAGGAAGGTACTCACCAAATTTGATCAAGATCAGTCTATTATATTTTGAATTATCGGTACGATTTATATATATATATATATATATATATATATATATATATATATATATATATATATATATATACACGGATCTCCCCATTAGTGAGTTTTTAAACAAAATTCACTAAAAAAGAAAATTTGAATCACCAACGACTTATGGGCCAGCCTGTAATTGTAGAAATATTTTTTTAAGATGTAGCTCAAGACACCCTATAATTAATGTATACAATTTTTTTTCGTATCGTGCATAATAACGGATATATTGAACTTTAAAGATTTTTTACGAAAATTCGACAAAAATGTTATACCATTAACCGATAAACTCTCGTCGGGATCTCCTCATTAGTGAATTTTTTAAGAAAATTCACTAAAAAGGAACAATATGTTTCTTGACACAAGCTGGAAAGTAAAAATGAGGTTGTACACATAGTAGCGCAATCTACGTCGGTCAAACCTCTAGAAGTTTTAATATGAAATACGAGGAACATATTTCCGCACTTGGAAATAACAGTACTGACAAATCTGAACTTGCGTAACATGTTATCGATACTTAACTTACACCTATAGTAAAAAACTGCATAGTGCCACTGCATTTTTGTTACGACAAGCGCAAACTTCACTTATCTAAAGCTTTAAAACTAAAAATGCACATATATGAAAATAGCCACCTTGTTTTGAGTGAGCAAACTCATTTGAGGAATTCTCCTTTCTTGGAAAACCTTACTAAATATATCAAACAGAATACGTTAAAATATATTAAGAATTATTGTAATAATGTAATTGGTTGATGTGTGTCGATATTTTCCTATAATAGAATTTACTTTGTTGGTGTTCTTGTTAATTAGATACTTCATTTCTGAATTGTTGTTATGTTGTCATTTTTATTGGATACCTTGGTGAATATTGTTTTCTTCTCTTCCAGTGTTATAAACATAAAATCACACATTTGTGGTTTTATTCATTGAATATCGGGATTATCGGTAATGCCTGACGTAGCTATATTTATTTAGAATTAAAGTTAATTGCTAGTGATCTGCAATAATTAAAAATAGTACTGCAAATCGAATCACAAAATTCAAACAATCTACTCTCCGCAGAAAGACGTTCTCATGAAATTAATTTAGCGTCCATGACTTGAGCACAAAGAAGATATTTGTATTCGTGTACCCATAAACTTATGAAACGTTATATTACTCGAGTTTTAACGAAAAAATGTAAATTTTCTACAAATCAGCTCTCATTTAACTTCTAATCCCTGGAGAGACCTTACCCAAAAGCAGCTCAAAGCGTTTCTTTGCCGGGTGCTAACTGGATACCAAATTTGAAGATGATATCTCAGTTCTTTCGAAAGTTATTGCGTCTACTAACAGAGACGTGCAGGCCGACAGACCGACAGGCCGACACAGAATCAAGTTTTATATATGTTTTGAGATTTTTTGCGCGGCTTTGGCAAACAAATTCGAAATTTCTGTCACCGATTTCCACCCCCACACATGCAACCCCTAATTTAATTTCAGCACAGAACACAAGATGTTTGACGAAATTGAAGGTTTTCTGATAAACAAATCCTAAAACGTTATATTACTTGAGTTTTAACGAAAAAATTTAAATTTTCACCAAAACATCTCCCATCCCCTGGATCGATTTTACCCAAGAGATTTCGAACCGTTCGTTTGTCGGGTGCTAACCGTATACGAAATTTAAAGACGATATCTCAATGCGTTATAAAGTTATTGTGGCTACAAACAGACAGACATATAAATCGACAAAAAATTTGCGTTCCCAAATCATGGTTTCTATATGTTTTGACACTTTTTCCGACGTTTAAGCAAAAATAAGTTTTTGAAATTTTTTCGCTGATGCCATACTTCCACACGTATTGACGATGTTAAAGTAAAAACAGTTAACTATTTGAAGGCATAAACAATAGCCCAACGTTATTGCTAAAAGTTTGATTTCTATTATAGGATACCGAGTTTCAGTTTCAGACAAGAATCAAACCACAATATATTAATTTCTACCGGACTTGGTGGGTTTTTTTAAGTACATAACCTAAATTAGACCACTAAGCCGTGACATATTCGCATGGGAAGCAGTTTGCTTATTTGGAGCATACTAAGTTAATATAGGGGGTAAGGACAACATGTCTCTAATGGTTTCAACAGCATTGTTGTAATATTCATTTTGCACATGCTAACTTCTCGCCTTTAAAAGATTATTCAACATTTAGGCAGCTTTACTTAGTTTTGATAGAAACAGAAGTTCTTTTAGATTCTGACTTCTGGAGTTCTTCACTTTTTATATCGTATTCTATATTACTACTGCCAATGATGTATCCTATATATGAAAATTTAGAATTTAAAATACTGTTTTTTTTTAATTTTGTGTGCTGAGTTTTCTCAGCAACACTTAAAGACCTAAAGATATCTTTGAAATTGTTGCTTAAATGATTTGTCATAAACCAAAACATCATCAACTGCTTTTTCCAAATTTTTCAAGATTTGTAACGTCTCATTCCCTCTTTTGCAGGGTTAGCTATCAGAACTGACACGTCGCATAGATCCACGTAAAGACATATATCTTCCTCAAGGTGTTGAAAAGGTTGTTAGTTCCTGAATTTCGTTGTCTAAAAAGTAACAAAAGCATGTAATTTATCAAATACCACCCGTCCAGAAGCTAGAGCTATAATAGGTAGAATCGGCAAAATGATGAGAGCGCAACGATTTTTTAAAGCAGGAACGCCCAAAAATAATCAATCGCAATAATATAAACTTTTATCATTTCTACAAAATTCAGGTAGCTCATAAAATCAGAGAAGATGATCTGTACGGACTTTAAGAACTTTTTAAATGGCCAATACATCACCGTCAAGGAATTCCGAATTTACCTGGTAATGTATTTTGTGATTTCAAATGGTTGGTTTCTGTGTGTGTGTTGTGTGTTTTTGTTTCTGTAACGTCAGCCTATTTCCGCGATTATGGCCAATCACCGACGCCAGGGAGCAGTTTCACCTCACTGTCCTGAAAATTTTGCCGAACTCCAGCCTTTCTGTAAGGAGGGTAGGGATCTTTAACGTGCCCAACATTGCACGGGCACGGAGCCGACGGCTTTACGCCCCCTCCGAAGGCCAAAACGTGCAGACATTCAACTTGCTCAAATACAATGCCAGAACCTCGGTTGATGTTAATTTTACAGTTTGTACTGAAAAGGTGAAAGGAGTACCTTGGGATAGAACCCAGTACCCTTCGGTTCAGAGGCACACGTTCTTACCCCTGAACCACCGAGGTTCTTTGGTTGGTTTCTAATTTGTTTGTAGTAAAACTTGGCTACGGTTCGTTTCTGTAACATCTGCGTACTGCTGCGATTCCAGATCTTAATATTTCCTTACCACAGAGTTAGTAAAGGGGTAGGTCATGATATTTGGTTTTAGCAAGGTGGAACGCCTCTGCATTGAAGCACTCACCCTAAAAATTTTATAGACACAAATTTAAAACGAAGATGGATTATGATACACGAGCATGCCGTTAGGTGACTTTCGTGATTTGCAGCTGTCACACCAATAGACTCTTCTTTTTGAACCAGAAAGTCTGGTTCATTTAAACAGAGGAAGTACATTTAGTACGTTACAGTAAAACGAGAATTAGATGCGTGCTGTCCATATAAATATAACCAGAAAATATATCAATTACATCTACTACAAAGTCAATATTTGTCAAGAATTAAGTCGTAGAATAATAGATAGATGGATAGATTTATTTGTCATGAGCAGATACAGTGTTTCAGATAGACACGTCAATAAAATACAAAAACATAAGAATCAATAAGTAAAATAATATACAAATTATTCACATAAATACAACCAGTCACACACTATATCACTGTGAAAACAGGCATTAGACACAAAAAAGACTAGCAGTAAGAGACATCACAACAACTGTGATAACCTTAAGTGCTTTTTGAACTCCTCGACAGAATAAAAACACTGTGAATAAAGATACTGTTTAGGCACTCTCTCGAATTGATCCATAGTACGACAATCCCTAATATGATTAGGCAGCAGATTAACATAATAAAAACCCACGGCGACTATACGATATATATATATATATATATATATATATATATATATATATATATATATATATATATATATATATATATATATATATATATATACAAGTGTCCCACGTCGAGTAATGTATTAGATTATTTCCGAAAATATACATTCTTCAGTGCTGAAAATTTGTATACGGAGATTTCCAAAGATGCTCTATTCAATGGAAATAATTTCCAAAATGGAGGACTTTCGGTTACACCGTAAATAGATATAAACATCGTTATTTTAAATATAACACTCTGTATATTATTGCATTTTTAGAATACTCGTCCAATTATAGGTTAAAAGTTGTAAGGGTATGCTCTTCCCATCTTTAACTGTTTTCGAGTTATGTCAATTTATTTGAGAACTCTGTTCAAGGAGAGGCTGACTTAATGAAGGTGATTTTGTGTCGTGTTAGGATGCTGAAAATTATTTTATTTGTCAGACACGTTTCAAGGTCATTAAGCTTCGACATGATTCTGAGGAAAAAATGTTACATATACAGGGTGTTTTGTAGGATGTATTAGAATTTGGTGTGTTTAAACTAGAATAACTCATTTATTTCAAATCTAACACCCTGTATATTATCTTTTCATAGAATAGAGCAAATAATACTCTTTGAAACTGTATTAGCATTCTCTATACCTAAAGTTGATAATTGTCGAGATATTTGCGGTTTACCAAAAAAAAGACAAATTTAGGAGTATGTCTAAAATCTGTATAAATTATAAGAGTGCTATGTGATGTTTGACATTTTCACGTTTATTGTCAGTTTTATATTCCTGTCATTCACAACATAAGTTGTTTTGTCTTTGTTGTCTGAATTAATAGGAATTCTACGTTATAATGGATAATGGCAGCTATTCACACGAACAATTGCTGAATTTATTTTATTTTCACGGAGAGTGCAACAGAGTGGTCAGAAGAACATGTGGGCTGTTTAATGATAGGTATCCCGAGTCCTCACCAATTACTGCGCTGAAATTTAGACGTTATGAAACCAATTTCTTGAGAACGGGAAGTTGCACGATTAAACAAACATTAAGATCAGTTTCAGTTACAGAAGACGAAGACACACAAATTTCTGTGTTGTCTTATTTCGAAGCTCATCCAAAGGCGTCAATACTTTCAGCTGAACATGACATGAACATAGCATGTTCCTCCATACAGAGAATATTGTGCAAGCATAAAATGCATAATTATAAATTTATAAGTGTACAAGCTCTGGAACCGAACGACCCAGCCCACCGAATTGAATTTTGTCACACTCTCCTTAAAAGACACCAAAAGGATCCTTTATTTCTGAAAAGCATAATTTGGACCGACGAAACAAAGATGTCCCATGAAGGAATATTTAACAGACATAATGTTCACTACTGGGCTTAAGACAATCCTCATGTCAAAAGAGAACGCTGTTTTCAGAGAACATGCAGCTTCAACTTGTTTGCTCTTCTGATGGATGATAAAATATCGTACTGCATTTACGATTATAATCTGACAGCTGTGCAATACCTAGAGATTTTGCGAACCACTGTCTCTGATTTCTTGGACAATTTACCACTTACTGCGTATGTGAATTTTTGGTATCAACTAGATGGGGCTCCTGAGCATTATTCAGCAAAGGTGAGGAGCTTTTAAATGATGAATTCGGAGAGAAATGGATGGGACGCGGCGGAACATACAATTGGCCCCCACGGTCGTCCGACCTCACTCCTCTGTATTTTTACCTATGGGGTAAATTGAAATCAGATGTTTATGCGACTCCAGTCAACACTAGGGAAGAACTTGAAGATAGAGTTTGGCTAATATTCATCCCGCAGAAATACGGCGTACAACAAGTGAAGGAGTTGTAATACGCTTAGAGCGATGTATTAGTGCGAATGGTACACAATTTGAACAATATAGATCATGAGTTTCTTAGCTAGTCATAATCACTTTTAACTTTCAATACTTTTGGGTATTCTCTGTTATTTGTTGAAATTTCAATATAAATATATATTTTTTGGTAAACCGCAAATATCTCGACAATTATCAACTTTAGGTATAGAGAATGCTAATACAGTTTGAAAGCGAATTATCTGCCCTATTCAATGAGAAGATAATATACACGGTGTTCCATTTGAAATAAATGAGTTATTCTAGGTTAAAACACACCAAATTCTAATACATCGTACAAAACACCCTGTATATGAAACAATTGTTCCTCACAATCATGTCGAAGCTTAATGGCCTTGGAACGTGTCTGACAAATTAAAGAATTTTCAGCATCCTAACACCACACGAAATCACCTTCATTAAGTTAGCCTCCCCTTGAATAGAATTCTCAAATAAATTGCCATAACTCGAAAACCGTTGAAGATATCCTAATAACATTTACCCTATAATTAGATGAGTATTCTAAAAATGCAATCATATACAGGTGTTCTATGTGAAATAACGCTGTTTATATCTATTTACGGTGTAACCGGAAGTTCGCCATTTTGGAAATTATTTCCATTAAATGGAGCATCTTCGTAAACCCCCGTATGCAAATTTTCAGCACTCAAGTATGTATATTTTCGGAAATAATCTAATACATGACTCGACGTGGGAAACTCTATATATATATATATATATATATATATATATATATATATATATATATATATATATATATATATATATATATATATATATATATATATATATATATATATATATATATATATATATATATATATATATATATATATATATATATATATATATATATATATATATATATGACATGCTTGGTTCTCGGGTTAAACCGCGTCCAGAATTTATGGAAACTCGACGTTTCGGCTCCTGTTTTGGAGCCATTTTCAAGAGGTAAAGGAAATATGTAAGGACACTCTAAGGCCTCAATCTGCCTACTCCTTAGAGTGATGGACAAAGGTGGGTAAAGGAAATATGTAAGGACACTCTAAGGCCTCAATCTGCCTACTCCTTAGAGTGGTGGACAAATGTGGGTAAAGGAAATATGTAAGGACACTCTAAGGCCTCAATCTGCCTACTCCTTAGAGTGATGGACAAAGGTGGGTAAAGGAAATATGTAAGGACACTCTAAGGCCTCAATCTGCCTACTCCTTAGAGTGGTGGACAAAGGTAGGTAAAGGAAATATGTAAGGACACTCTAAGGCCTCAATCTGCCTACTCCTTAGAGTGGTGGACAAAGGTAGGTAAAGGAAATATGTAAGGACACTCTAAGGCCTCAATCTGCCTACTCCTTAGAGTGGTGGATAAAGGTAGGTTGGGTTGTTGTAGCTCGATTACGGGGCCTCAATCTGCCTAGTCCCCAAATCTCGCTGGAGATCGTCTGTGAGGTCTCAGTGTGTTCAACCCTAGGCCTCAGAGAGATCTGAGTCAAATTATAGTACCTAGTAAGGTTTTTCTAAATGAAATATATGCATTAATTTTCATTAAAATAGCTTTGTAATTTTCGGAGATAAAGATTATTTTCTAAAGAAAACTCAAAATTATTCCGGAATACCTTGTTATATTTTCCTGGATAACAAACTCGTCCAAGCTATTAATAGGATAAAGGTGCTTGCCGAGTTTCATCCAAATTGGTTTATTACTTTTTGAGTTATATATATATATATATATATATATATATATATATATATATATATATATATATATATATATATATATATATATATATATATATATATATATATATATATATAAAGATATCTGAAGTTTCAGATACCTTAGGTTTTTATTTTTTACTAAATTTACTAAATTCCAAAGCACTTTGGGCTTATTATCCGAATTAGACACCAATTGTGAAAAATAGTTTCTTTTTTCATCATCTATTAATTTGTTAAGGCTTATACTACTGATCCTATAGTAGTCTCCAAGCTCATCGCAGCTATATTTTTTCCGTAATATCTTAAGATCTGTAAGGGTCGCAGTTTCAACTCTGACACCGACTCTTGAACTATAAGTCAAGCCCGTGTTACTCGCAATTTGTACCTTTCTAACGGGAAAAGATGCATCAAACGCAAATCCAGAATACTACAAATACGTCATCCAGGGAAGTGTTTTCGGAGAAACAATCGTCATCAACAATATTTATATTAGTAAGTAGCATTGTTTAATTGCAAGCTGTGAGAATGATCTTTTAAACTGAAATACAGGACTGTGGTCATTAGCTATATTAACAAGAGGAAGCTAATAATAAATTTTCATGGAACACAAAGCAACCCAGAAGGGCGGCTCGAGGCGTGAAAATATATTTAATATTATTTTTAAGTAAAAAATATTTGTATGAAAGTTTGCTATCATACATCTAAATAATATCGTTTATAATTAAGTAGGTCGCATAGAAATTATAATTATTTACCTGAAATTGCATATTATGTTTATGTAATTAATAAACATGTTGCAGTTGCAGTTTGCGATATTGAAGAATGCTGACTATTGCAGATTGCGCATTGTGAAGAATGTGGACCAAGCAAGGTTTTATATATATATATATATATATATATATATATATATATATATATATATATATATATATATATATATATATTATTTTGATTTTTGTATAATTTTATTTATTTATATTATTATTAATTTAATATTTTTCATATATATATATATATTAGAGAAGAAGCCCTAATGTTGGGGGCCAATTATTTTGATTGACTTGATTAATGTATAATTAATTTTTAATTATTTATATGATTATTTTGTATAAAATTGATTTTTATTCATTTTTTTATCTTTAGTCAATTATACTGATTAATACTTTGATGATATCTTTAATTATTTATATTTTGATTTGTATAATCTTATGTTATCTCATATAAATAATCAGCCTGTAGATGTGTGTAAACCTTTTTGGTTGTTTTTGTATTTTTTTAATTGGTACAATTTTAGGGATATTACTTTTATTGATTGTAATTTTAAATGTAAATCGAAACCTTTTAGATTAACAGTTTACACAATGTTTTATGGGTGACTCTGTAGATTTTATAATGTATTTTTTAGCTGAATAAAATGTTTATGACTCTGGTGTTTGAATTTTAGTTTAGATCAGTATAAATATATTTGTCATATTAAAGCTAGCTTCAGTGTAATTTGGGTTGCCTACCCCTCTACTATATATTATAGTATTTATGCCAATTAAATTGTAATCAAATAATTAATGTACTTATTTTGTCTCAGTCCTGGATTCTGCTAAATAGGGGAAAAGAAATAATATGCAATTAACCCTATTTTTGGATCTTATTATGTTTTCTCAAAGAGTTATGTTGTTGGACAAAATTTTTAAATTTAAACCTAAACGGATCCGTTGTTATAACTCTCAAACTTACTAATAAATTAAAAGATTTATATTATTCACAGAATTTCGGCTGATTTTCAAATGTTCGTTACAAACTAAATGGCTTTCGGGGCTGCGATCCTGACTCCCTCTAAGTTCTTAACTTTGAACTTTGGTGAAATGTAAACTAAGATTTCTGTTTATGTATAAAATCTTATTTTTCCCATGAATGCTTTTGCTTGACGTATGATCGACAGAATAGGCTGTCTTTTAAATAAAGTAATTTGCCTCCTTGTGCTGATTTAGATAAAATAAAATAGATTTCAAACCTTGGTTCCTCGCTAGTTGTGGTAGGTATCTCTAAATGTAGTTATTCTTGATATATATACTGTTTATCTTGTAATTTATTACTTTAAAACTTCATGTAACACCTTCTGCTTGTTTCAGTGATACAATTGATCTTCTTTACACAAAATGTACTTTAAAAATATTTAAATTCTTTGGGAAGCAAGACCACTCTCGCGTCTCATTTTATTTAACAACCAACAACAATTCATAACAAAAGCGGAAATCTTCTCTAAATTATTTCCTGTTTGATATCAAAGCATCCTTTCTTGAAATTAATTAATACATATTTTGACAGCTATTCACCCGGTAAGTTTAAAAATCATTATTCTTAAAATGTCATTTGGCCTAATCTTACTTCTTAGACAATCATAACCAACAATAACTTTCAAAACTAAAATAAGTTTATATTTGTTGCACTCTTGATTTGAAAAGTCCCACAACACAAACACTGTCTTTGGTAAACTCCAGTTCATTGTTCACATAAAAAACAACTTATGTCTAGGTACATTATACAAAGTGTTTGTTTGTTCATTACCTTTAGGTAATTGATTTGGAACATAATTCTTTGGTATGTATTTCATGCTTAAGAGTTTAATCTATTTGCATATAGATTTTTGGCTCTTTTAAATTCATTTAAACTGAGATATTTTCCAAATTTGCTAGTTATAAATTTCAAAAGTTTAATTAATGATCATTTTAACAAATTATGGCTTTATATCTTTCATTGCTTATCCAAATAACACTGACTAACAATAATAGAGAATATGCTTGTATATTAATGTTATTATTTTGTTTTCTGTTTTAGTGTAAAGTAAAATATGTCGAACGATTTGGATATGTATACAATCTACAGAGAACCCATATGCATCACGTGTAAACCGTAAGTATTGTACTTACTACTGACTAGTGGTCCTATTTTAACCCCTCATTGCTAAGCTGACCCCCCAATTTTGTAGGTCTGACAATTTACATTATTGAAGCAATAATCGGAACTTAACGTCATCATACTAGCTTTGGCTACACTATGGCCTTTGCATTATGTACACTCTGATGTACTAACAGTTTATAATGTGCAATTTCCCAGCACAATATATATATATATATATATATATATATATATATATATATATATATATATATATATATATATATATATATATATATATATATATCAGTGTTTGTATACATTAAGATATATTTTTGATTAGATTCTTAAAATGTAAAGACGCGAGATTTTTTAATTTAATTATGTACAGATTTGGTTTTAAATTTTATTCGGTTAAGTTAGTTTAAAAAAGTTGTTAATTCTTTTTATTGTTATTAAAATTTTATTACAAATTACATCGTTACCATGTCCATATTATCCCAGTTATAAAACCATTATACCTAAATACCCTCCGCTCCTTGAACAAAATTGAGTTATGTTAAGTTAGTTCTAAGTTAATTATAGAATTTTGCAAAACAGAGTTAGTACCTATTTTTAGAGGAATTTAATGTACACAAGGACTTGTGAACAATTGCAACATTACTGGCGGCCTTTTTGCAATATGGTAACCCTACACAAAGGGTCTTAATTGCTTATGACAGTCTTTACAAAAATTAATATCGCTTTTAATGTCGCTTTCGCATAATGTTACGAGATTAAATTAATAACCTAAAAGAGAGTAAACTGACCTCGTAGCATCAAAATTACAATCCATGTGCTAAAAATGCTGATGTCCGCTATTTAATGAATTGCTGGCAAAAAATTGATGATTTATGTGTAATAAATTATTTATTGAGTAAACAAGAGGCAGGATGATGAAATGAAAAGTAAATACCGAAAAATGTGATAATAACCTGAGCACCAGCTGCAGTTTACTAGCTTTCAGTGTATTAACGGTAGTCGTACAATATGTATTTCAGGGAAAGAGATAGAAAACCAGTTTTGACGTTGATTGATTACCTGTGTCCAAAGAATTTTAATTACATGTGTGTCATTTCTGAAAATCCATTTATGACAAGACTTTTGTTAATTGGATTATTTTATCTGAAAAAATATTTTCTTCGCAAAGTCAGTTTGCAACCAAACGTACTTATTTATTAGTTGAATGTAAATTAAATATCACTAAAATAGGGGGTCGCTTATCGAAAGGGTTTTTGAGTTAAAAAAAAAGTCTGGACGCAGCAATTGCAGTATGGTAGTGAATTTTCAATAAAAAAGAATGATAACAAATATGAAAATTTTTAAGGAAAGCTTGCATTGAATTTGGTTGCCAGTATAACCTATACAGTGCTTTCATTTCAAAACTAGCCACCCTTAATAAATCCTTTATCAAAGAAATCTGGTTCAAGAAAAAAATAACAGGTCAATTGGGATTTCGAGGGGCACGTTCAAAAACTGTATTTTTTGAATTTTACTTTTCACCCTCTAAGCCCCAGTCACCCCAACTTTATAATTTTAAATGACACCCCCTAGCTTGAGATTTTTTTTTTTTTAATGTCAACAACACACCACGAGGGCTTACAGCCTAAATACTATCGTACCGTGGGTGTTGACAAGGAGGAAAGAGGCAGCTTGTTAATTCTGGACTTGAAGGTTTGGAGGTTCGGAGGAGAAGGAAAAACATGTGCCGGCAAGGAATTCCACAACTTGGAAGTCCTCGGGACAAAAGAGCGGGCATAACAAGATGTTCTATGTCTGGTGACCTGGACGTTAAAAGGGTGCATTCGCTCTGTTCCCCTGGTAGATCTGCTGGGGGCAACAGGTGGGGGAATTATGGAGGAAAGCTCCTCTGAGCAGTGCCCGTGCAGATATCTATAAAAGAGAGAGAGGTCACCAACGGCACGTCGGTGGGCAAGGGATGGAAGCCTTTGGGTGAGGGTAGGGTCACCGATGAGACGTATAGCTCTCTTTTGAATGGAGTCCAGGATAGCGAGTGTAGAAGCGGCAGCTGCACCCCAGATGTGGGAGCAGTATTCGAGGTTTGGCCTTATTTGTGAAGTGTATAAGGTATAGAGATTAGTTGGTGAAAAGGATTTGCGAGCCCGGACGAGGAAACCCAATTTCTTAGCAGCCGCTTCTGCAATTGATGTAACATGTTGGTGCCAATTAAGATTTCGATCCACAGTAATGCCAACAAGAGAAAAGGACTCATTACTTTGAATAACTTGGTTGTTCATTGTGATGGGTCTAGGGCTGGTGTATCTCTTGTGAGAAAGAAAGCAAGACTTAGTTTTGGTGGGGTTGAATTGTACAAGATTTCTACTTCCCCAGTCTAATATTTTTTGGAGGTCTACGGAGACAGAACCCTCCATGAGTCTGCGATCCTCATCTAATTGGGCTAAAGAGACAGGCTTAGAATATTGTATGTTTGAGTGGAGGGTGCTGTCGTCCGCGTAACTGTGAACTGGGTTGGATGTGCTAGAGAGGAGGTCATTGATGTGGAGAAGAAACAAAGTAGGGGCTAAAGCTGAACCTTGAGGAACTCCTGCATTAATTGGATACAGTTTAGAGGAATGGCCATCCACAACAACAGATATGCTCCTGTTGGAGAGGAAATTTGCTGTCCAGGTACAAAGTTTTGGTGGTAGGCCATAGGCCGGAAGTTTATTAAGCAGCGCTGCGTGCCAGACCTGGTCGAATGCTTTGGATATGTCTAGAGCAACAATCTGGGATTCACCGTGTTGTTCCATAGACTTGTTCCAAGAATGGGTGACAAAGGAAAGGAGGTCGGCAGTCGATCTGCGCTGACGGAATCCATACTGCCTGTCGTGGATTAGACTGTGTTTTTCAAGGAATTTTAGTAGTTCGGTGTTTATATACTTTTCCATCACTTTAGAGATGACTGAAAGGAGAGAAATAGGCCTGTAGTTGCTAGGAAGCGCTTTGGATCCTTTCTTGGGGATGGGTTGTACTCGAGCAGTTTTCCAGTTACTAGGGAATATGCCTTTATTGTAAGATATCTGAAACAGACGAGTCAGGACAGGAGCAAGTTCTGGTGCGCATTTTTTGAGAACAATTGCTGGGATCTCGTCAAGGCCAGAGGCTTTCCTGGTATTAAGAGAAAAGAGCATCTTTCGTACCTTTTTAGTTTGGAAAATGATATCAGTCATTTTATGCGCGACGTTGGGGACTGTTGGTGGTTGAACATTTGGAGGTGGGTTGAGAGTAGAATTTCCGGCGAACAACGAAGCAAAAAGTTCTGCCTTGCCCAGGGCGGTAGAAACAATTTCATCACCTGAGACAAGAGGTGGGAACGTGCTCTTGCAGAAATTATTCCTAATAGACTTAGCAAGAGTCCAGAAGGGTTTGCCGCCGTTGGAGCTTGAGAGGACTTTGTTTTTGATGTGGTTATTAAACGAGTTTTTTGCCTCAGAAAGAATGCGGACATAGCGGTTTCTTGCGTCGTTGAATGCTTGACGATTTTCTGGACTGGGATTGTGTAGAAGCGTTTTGTGAGCTTTGACCTTTTCAAGTCTGGCCTTGTCACAGGATTTAGAGAACCAGGGCTTTTGAGTGGCTGAAGAGGTTTTCTGTGTACGTGGAATAAATAATTCCATGCCAGCTTGGATAATTTCGGTGACGTTTTGTGAGATATCAGAGGGGTCAGGATGAGAGAAGCAGACAGACGCCCATGGAAATGAGGAAAAGTAATCCCGCATTTCGTCCCAGTTTGCGGAGTTGTAGTGCCAAACGATACGTGGGTGTGATGACTGTGTGACTTCGGGTTGCATTGCACAGGAAGCAGTGACCATGCCGTGGTCTGAACGACCAAGGGGGGCGGTGACTGATATCTTATAGCATTCAGGATTTGTAGTAAGAAGGAGATCCGAGGGATTTGAGCTGTGTGTTGGGATACGAGGAAAGTAAGTAGGTTGCTGTACCATATTGGCCAAAGAATTGCTGACTGCAAAGGCCTCCGCTGCTCTCCCTTGTGGATCGGTTTTTGAAGATCCTAGCCATTCCTTATTATGGACATTGAAGTCGCCAAGAATAGTGACCTCGGAGGAAGGATATTCAGAAATCAGATAGTCGGTTTTTTCAGAAAGGTAGTCAAAGAGCTGGACAAAGTTGTTGTCAGAAGGTGACCGGTAAATGCAACAGATGAATTTAGTTGCAGCCCTGAGAGAGAGTTTTATCCATAGTATGTCTTTTCTTCCAGCTTCTAAATTGAGAAGTCTGGTGCAGGGTAGATTGCTACGGACGTATGCGCACACGCCTCCATGCAATCTAAAGGCAGTAAGGAGCTCATACCCCGGGAAATTAAGAGATACACCATTTTAAAGGTATTTAAAATCCTAATCCAACGGCGTTTACGAAATTTAAATCCACCGCCAACTTTTTAATTTAGAAGGAGAAAACATCATCTAATTCGGAATATAAAAAAATATATATTCAATAGTTTAAGACCTAAACCTACTTTATTAAGTGCTCAAAGTGCCCTCAGTTGTTAGCTTAACAATAAAATAGTCGATCGACGAATTCTCATCTAACGTTTTGAAATGTTTCTGTAGTAATTTGTCGGCAAGCTTGGGTGATCCTATCTTTATCTTTTAGAACCTGAATATTCTCTGGTGGAAGATTATGGTACACAACTAATTTCAAATAACCCCAAAGGAAGAAGTCCGGAGATCTGGCGGGCCATTCCAGGGCGCCTCGTCTGCCAATACATTTGTCGGGAAATCTTTGATTAAGCCACTCGCGAACACGTAAGGCATAGTGTGGTGGTGCACCGTCCTGTTGATAGTGCAAATTTTGTTCATTCAGCAGTGGGTTGCCTTTTTCATTAAGTTGGTTTTATAATAACTCTGTTATGAGTAGATCAATATAATTTTTCAAAAAATTTAAATATAAATCACCAGTTAAATTTTCTTCAATAAACAAAGGGCCTATTATTTCATTTCCAAAAATTCCCGCCCAGACATCATTTTTTTGTGGAAACTGTGTATGACCCTCTACGAACACTCGTGGATTTTGATTATCCCAATATCTACAGTTGTGTTTATTAACAAAACCATTCAGAAAGAACTATTAAATAAATATTCTTTACCAAATTCCTATCGTCTTAAATTCTGGCATTCATTAATTCACAGAATTGAATCCTTCTATCATAATCACCATCGCAGAGTTCATGGAGAATGGTAAATTTATAAGGAAAGAACTTGTAAAGTTTTAAAACTTAATGTATGGAACCGACGGAAATATTCGTTAATGCAGCGACTTTTGGAACTGAAGTCGTAGGTTCAGCGGCAAAAATCCTAAAACCTCAATTTTTGCAGCTTCGTTAGGAACTCGTGGTTGCTTATTTGCTTTGTTACGTACTGAGCCAGTTTCTTCAAATTTTCGTGCGGTATTACAAGCACACCTATTCTGAGCACCATACAAGTAAATTATTTCAACTCTTTCTTGTGTAGCGTAAACCATGATTGTTAGTTTTATTTAAATTTAATATTTTAAATTGAAATGATTTAAATGAGTTTGAAGTTTTTAAAATTGAACAATCACAACAGACTCGGTTTTAGCTCTTTGCAGTCGTCAAGAAATCGAACACTAAATACGAATAAGTAACAAAGTTATCAAGAAAGTAAAACTGGCTCATTTTATCTGAAATTTATCGTTAAATTAGACATGGGCGTTATCGTTCCCATATCACCTCGTACCAGGAAAATTGATAGCCGAAAATGGCACCGGGGAGCTAAAATTGCAACAGCATTACGCTCAGCAAAATTATTGATAAAAACAATTCAAATATTAGAAGAAAAAAAAAATCGACAGTCGAAAATTTTATTGTTAAGCTAACAACGGAGGGCACTTTAAGCGCTTAATAAAGTATGTTTAGGTCTTAAACTATTAAATAAAATTTCTGAAAATATTCCGAATTTGATGATGTTTTTCTTTTTCTAAATTCAAAAGTTGGCGATGGTTAAATTTCGTGAACGCCGTTGGATTAGGATTTTAAATGCCTTTAAAATGATGTATCTCAGGCTAGGGGGTGTCATTTAAAATTATAAAGTTGGGGTACTGGGGCTTAGAGGGTGAAAAGTAAAATTCCGAAAATACTGTTTGTGAACGTGCCTCTCAAAATCCCAATTGACCTGTTCTTTTTTTTTTTGAACCAGATTTCTTTGATAAAGAAAGTATTGAGGGTGGCTAGTTTTAAAACGAAAACACTGTATAATAAAAACAATGTACCATATTTAATAAAAATAATATCACTGTTTGAAAAAAGTACAAAAATTTTGCGCAAATAAACTTAAAATGTTTCCGGAAAAACTGATCCGATTATCCTGGCGAACAAACTTATTCAAGCTTTTTACCCACCTACCAAGAAATTATTCACAAGAAGTTTTTTGACAACACTTACAGAAAAAAATTTCATAAATACTTGTTAACTATTTTTACACAAAAATGTGGAAGTATTCTTTTTCTGCAATTTTTTAGTAGCAAATATGTACTTTGTTAATGAAAGCAGGCATCAAATTTTATTACCAGTATAACCTATATAGTAGAAACAATGTACCATATTTGATCGAAATAACTTTATTGTTCAAAAATGCACAAACAGTTTCAGGAAATTAACTTAAAATATTCACAAAAAATCTGGTTTCCTAGCCAAGAAACTTTGGGTTAATAGCAAATTAAGGTATTGAAATTTGAAGAATTTAATGCGTACTTGCTGCATCTAGAATTTTTTTTCTTACAGACATGCTATTTTCTCTAGTAGCTGCATGATCTTGGATGGATCTGTTTTATTTTCTTCTTGGACTTGAAGACTGCGAACTTTCACATGACTTTCTGACGCTTGCTTTACCGCTTCAAACTCCAAGGAATGTGCCAAAGCATCGTTCAAGCTTTTATGTCTTGCCATCCTCAGCGCCTGTTGAGTGTCGGTATCCCTGATGCCGTCAATGAATGTTTGCAGTGACAGCTGATTCAAAAATTTCACCGGGGCTGTGGGGTAGGCTAATCGTGTCAGTCTGACAACGTCGGCATGGAGATGTTGGAGACTTTCGCCCGATTTCTGACAACGATTTTTCAACTGCAATCGATACAGCTGCTGTAAATGCTGGTCGCCAAACCTCATCTCTAATTGATGTGTAATGCTGTCAAAACTCAACGGTTCTTCCCTGGTAATTCCTTGAAGCACGTCGAGGGCATCTCCTCTTAGAGCTAATATTAACGAGGTCGCTTTCTCTTTCTTTCGCCCCAACCATTTGCTGTAGCAGGGGCTTCAAATTGGCGTAGATAAATACCCCACGGGACTGAGCCATCAAATGTAGGAACCTTAATTCTTGCGACCGGGCTATCTTCGAGCCTGATGTTTCCTTTGGCTAGGGTTTCGAACTTATTTTCTAGTGATTGTATTTTCTCATGCACTTCCTCTTGTATATTCGTCAGCTTGTCATGTACATCGTCGCTGATACCCCTTACTCTGCTTTATACCTGTTGGAAGATGTCGTCTTTTACCTGCTTCATACGTTCGTCCATACACGAAGTAATATTCTCAATTCTGCTGGCTTGCTCTTGCAGAATTTTCTTTGTTTCTTCATCTCTTCTTCTGGCTTCCTCGTCTCTTTTTCGGGTCTCTTCATCTCTTTTTACTCATTTATTCTTTGGCCTCTTCATTCCCTTTTCTCATTTTTTCTTTCGCTTCTTCGTCTCTTTTTCTTGCTTTTTCATCTTTTTTTCTGGCTTCTTCTCGTGCTAATTTAGCTTCTTCGTCCATTTTTCTCATTTCTTCTAATAGCTGGGCGTCCATATTTGCTGCTACGCTACGTGTCTTAGGCATAGGCGCACTTAAAGCTGGTACACAGTTTATTCTGTTTTAAGAACACACCCAGTTATGAATCACTGCTGTAACTGATCTTCCAGAGATTCTAGAAGTTTTCACGTTGTTCAACGAATATTCTGGAAAATATTTCAACTAGCAGCTTGAAAATTCCACTTCTGACACCAGTTGTTACGTTCTACGGCGTTCTGGATTTGTTGATTAACAAAACACAGCTTTCCAACCTACTAATTTATTCTTACCAACTATTTTCCAACACCAGTGTCAACTAAAATATATCTCTTCTCTATTATTAAATGTCCATAGAACTATATTCCACTATCGCCTTCTATGATCGCTTCCTATATACCAACACTTACTGTTAACTCGCTTTATACTCTATGATCACTTTCATACCACCGTATTCAATACTGAACTAACTTACTCTGGGCACCGCTCGTCTATTTATATCTGTCTATAGAGATTCTAGACGTTCTACGCTATTCTACACTACTCTACACCTGTCACTTCTGGTATATTTTAGAAATGTCATTCCAGAGTGTTCACTGTGACAATAACAATCCCCTGGAAAAACTCTTTTTTATGTTTGTACCAGAACTTTTCCCGTCTTAAATCACTTGCACCACGAAGTTTTCTTTGTCTAGGTTCTTTAAGGGTTTTCTCAATTTGTTACTTTAAAACGATTGAGGCTCTAAAGTTTCCGTTTATCTCCCATAACTCCTCTTATGTTTCTTCAGAATCAGTTTTTACTCCATTATATAACCCTTCTAGTCAGGCTTTTCACTGTTTGGCAATGCTTTCCTTTGCAGTATTAAATTTCCATCGTTGTCTGGTATGATTTTATATTTTGTTCTTGGTTTACCGGTTTTTTATCTTGATCCAAACGTCGTTTTTTATGTAAATTTTGGCTTCTTCCCTACTTTGCTTTCCTGCATTTTTGTCTGATGATATTTATCAGTTATTATTATTTACTGCATGCCCATGGTTCTTAATATTTTTCCACTTTTTAGTTTCTTATAATAATTTTGGTACTTTTGATGTCATCTGGGTTTAGGTTTTTTTTTTGGTTCTAGTTTCTTCTTAGACAGCTTGCCTACGGGTGTGTCCACGCAGATATTTTGTTGTTAGAATCCTAATTTTTTCTAGTTTCTCAGCATCTTTTTGTCTCTCAGTCTTTCATTTCTTTTATTTATTTCCTCTATTTTTTGTTTTTAAAGTATTTCGTGTTACACTATTTTAAATTATCAGTTGCCAGTAAATTCCCATTTTGCATAAGTTTTTAACAAAAATAGTCAAATATGGCTTATTAAAAAACATAAAAATTCAGAGACTGAAACATTTAAATTCCTGATTGATCAGAGGAAGAAGAATGGTGAATTCTAACACAAGTATTTAACCCTTCGGTACCCGCACCCGGTCTCTGAGACCGACAAAGTATTTACTCTAATCGTTTTAAGCAGTCACGAGTCGTATTTTTCCCTTCACCCGAGTACCTTCCTAGCTCTAAACGCCCGATTTGTGATGTAAGAGAAGCTCAAGGGGAAAATCCACAGCCACTAACCGACAAAGGACGATGCCACTACTGTGACAGCAAAAGGAATAGAAAAACCTGATATCACTGCAGAGAATGTAAAAAATTTATGTGTCTAGAACATGTTGCAGTAGTGTGTGAAACATGTTTCGAAAAGTTTTCTGATTAATTTTTTTTTATCTATGAAGTATTTCTTTTGGGATTATTGGTCTCATTTGAGGTTATTTTACATGCTTCAATCTTTTTTTAAATTGTTCTTTTGTGATATGTAGTAGTTTATTTCATAAATAAATCATTGATATATATATGTTATTTTTTTCTTTGCATAATTTATTCAAAATCATCATAGGGATCAACATAAAAACCTGAAAAAATTGATAAAGGGCTATGAGACCGACGCGGATAACCATCGCAAATTTTCATGCGGGTACCGAAGGGTTAAGGTATACGTCAAAATTACGGATGACATTGTCACTTGACTTTATAGATTATTTTCACTAAAACACATTATTTTTATAAATTGTATCTAATAAGCACAAGCTAGAGGCTTTTTTGTTAAAGATACGCTGTATAATTACTTTCAATAAATTGAAAAAATGCTATTGTTTGTTTGAAATTTTCTTCTCTTCTTAAGAACATACCAATAAATCATTTGCATAAACGGTATCGAGTTGATTATTATAGCACAAAAAGGTCGTAATTCAGAAAGCTACAAATTGCTATCACAATGGATCAAAGGGTATAATAGATTAAGCCGTTCTCTTACCAAATCTTTATGTTTACGTATTTCAGCAAATATTAAATTTAGCAATTTAATTTCAGACAAGACGTTGTATTGCTAAGAGCTTTAATTTACTTTCTTTTGATGCTGAAGTAATTGGAACATCGAAATATTGGGTTTTGCACAAACGCAAATCCGGAGAAAACATTCATTGTGTTCCAAGCGGTTCTTTCATACAAACAAAAAGCTCCTTTGACATCATAATAAAAGGGTAGTCTAATTGATCTTAATATTGCGCAATATAAATGTGTATTGTGCTTGTGATAATAAAATAATTTTACATTTAATCGTACTATTTTGTATTATGAGTAGACCTTGATGAACCCAATTTGCCGTGTAATATTTTAAGCCCTGACGATCGTCTTGGTAACAGAGCTACACGTATCGAGGAATGAAATAAAATGGAGCTTATTTTATCTTATAATAGAGCTAAACGTGAGCAAAACGATCGTCAGGCCCACATATTTCTGTACCTTTGAACAAAAGGTGGGATGTCTATCATCAGACGTTTTGAGTTAAGTACTGATGCTAATATAAAAAGGTCCACTCTATTCATCTAAAAAGGTTCCATAGCGGTATCTGTAATAGTTCAATAGCTATGTAAATTAACCCGGCGTCCGACACATAAAAATCTGTAACATCTTTCGACATGTGGGCCACATACCTCATTTATATTTTTTTATTCAAAACATTTTGACTGAGATTCTTGAATTATCTTTTGTGATACAGAATCCAAATATCATATTACTTAATCAGCAAAATAGAAGAGTCTTCAGAAAAAGCGTGGCATGGAAATGGCCCCAATTCTCCTCATCGCTTTTTTAGGCAGCGAAAAAAAAAATTATCTCAAAAACTTTTATTTAGTGGCTTTGCATTTTCAAATAACAGAAACAATAAAACACAAGCAAATCGTACATTGCACTGACAACAATCATTTCAAAAGATGTAAAAACAAAAAGCGTATTGATTTCCAAAGTGAGGACAATACATGAGCGCGTGTTTTGACAAAACATTATGCAAGCTTCACATATTTTATGTATTTAGTGTTGCGATCACGATTGCGGTGATAAAAGTTATATCTGCGTTGTTGGTTGGGCCTTTGTTCCTTTGCAGAGGGTTCTTCAGGTTCTCCTCTGATCTTATGCAAAAATATCCTTTCGCGAGGTGCTCTAAAATTGGTCATTATTGTCTTTTGATGATCGTTTATCAGTTTAAATCTCAATTTTATTCTTTTCAGAATTAAATCGTCAGTATTTTTACGACGAATTATTTAGGAATTGATACCGGCAGTGTTCGCATATGAAAACAAAGTTAGAGGCCATCGCCGGCTGTTACCGGATACGTCATAGGTTGCTGATAATTTATCTACTGTATCCACCCCCCTTTTGTTAGATTGTAGAATGAAATTATCTGAGGTAGCTTGTCTTCTGAATCATCTACTGAATCATCATGATGGAGGATAGACATAAACAGAACAACTCAGCCCTTTTTACAATAGTAAGATGTTCTTGAAAACCAAAAACGCTTAATTTTATTGAGCGATTCCGAACATTGAAAAATGTTCCGATTGTCCTTTTATTTTTTGGATTGTACTAACTCCCGTCATTGTGTAATTAATGCTTTATATCTTTAAAACCGTTGAAAATAAAGTCATCAAACGTGGTATTGCTGAAAAGGCCATGAAAATGCGGATCTAATATACAGGACGTTCCATTTGAAATTTTCGAGAAAATTTAAGTTTTGCGGAATTTAACACTCTGTATAGGCAGGTTACATTGAAAATTACCATGTTGCATTTTGTTATCGTGAGGAGTGTACAGAATTAACTCCAGTGAATATGCAGCCAAAACATTGTGCAGAATCTAAGTATTTACGCATCAAACTAGACCAATGTTTTTAATAAACAAATAAATAACTCTGAAACGTTTGCGCCTAGATCCATCATGTGGGGTATCAATTTGCTTGCCGTGATACCATCTCTCTAAAAGTGATATAAAATATAGGGTGTTCTATTTAAAAAAAGGTAACTTTGGTCTGCCACGGAGAAAATGAGCACCTGTATAAAATAAAATATTATATATAAAGTAAAGCTGACCACCTTAGAGGTGGGGGGGAGTGTTTTTTTTTCAAATATAAAACTTTTTTCTCTTTAAATGCCAAAAAGGTCCTATGAACTTCGCTAAAAATATTTCTGTGCCGAGAATTAGTTGCAGATTATTTTTTGGTAAGTTTCATTTGAAGTGCTTGCAAATAAAGTTAAAATCAACAATGACTTCAACTGCTAATATAAACATAGTCGTTATATTTGTATTCTTGTGTCAAGCAAACAGACTTATGGTAAGTTTTGCATATCATTTTGCCATCGTTCTAATTAAACCTGCTTTGACAATTATAAATCAACTCAAAACACTAAATATTATAAAGACAGCATTACGTTTCATTTGCCTCAAATCAATATGGATTGTCTGTATTAATTAGAGAGACAGAATCACTGGTATAATTATATCAATATCATGTAGGGCCATAAGCCGTTTAAATTACAAATTACGAAGACTATAGAATACGCGCGCTAAGGGATTATTTTGATGAATAAAATGATTTTCATAATCCCTCACATTTTCTCTCTAATGTTCAACATAAAGGGGTTGCCTCAGGTTTGTTCAATCAATGGGCCTAATTGGTAAAATCCAGTGGCCTGTGAATATCTTAATCACCTACATAGAATATGTAGTTACCTGGAATTTCATAAACCTGCTTTATTTTAACCATAATTCGGCAATAAATGTGATGAATTTTGAAAAGCAAACACTTAAAAGTATTCCGTAAAATCTACCATTAGCACTTTTAAAATACGAGCTGATGACAATGGTTCGCCTTTTTCAATATCATCATCACCAAGGTCTAAACGCGATGTCGCCTTCTCTTTCCAGCCATGTTATTTTACATCGTTATAGCTTCCGTTCTTTGTCAATTGGCCAAATTCTTCAAAACTCCTCCTCTTGCTCTGCCCCCTCCATCGTTTAGTGAATTTTCGTAGAAAAAATTCACTAATGGGGTGATCCCGACTTTTGAATTTTCAAAAATGTTTTGCAAATGAGCGCGAACTAGGACCCTAGAACCCATGTCTGGGGTCAGTTTGAATTTTTATATGTTTATATATATATATATATATATATATATATATATATATATATATATATATATATATATATATATATATATATATGCATCAATTTTGGTTACCAGTATAACCTATATAGTAAAAACAATGTGCCATGTTTCATAAAAATAACTTTATTGTCTGAAAATGTACAAAAATTTTCAAAAGTAAACTTAAAGTGTTCCCGGAAAAACTCGTTTCTTGGTCAACCTTATAGGTTAATAACAAATTGGGCTATTCAAATATGAAGCATTTGAACAAAATTCGCTACCATAACGCACTTCCTGCATCCAGAATTTCTTTCCTTACAAACATGCATTATATTTCGATGGAAAATGCAAAAATGCAATAACATAAGGCGTGTTTGATTTTAAAAAAAAATTGTATCACCAACGACTTATGGGCCACCCTGTGATTGCAGAAAGATTTGTTTAAGATGTAGCTCAAGACACCCTATAATTAATGTATAAAGATTTTTTTCATATCTTGTATAATAACGGATATATTGAGCTTTATTGATTTTTTACGAAAATTTTCGACAAAAATTATAAGCGATAAACTCTATAGCTAAGACTACTGCCAAGCATCAGGGAAAGGGTCTATTTGAAATGAATTTTCTGGAAACATTTTAGTAAAATGAAGGACAATGACGGTTGAAACTAAGACTTTAGGGTTTGTAAAACATCCTTCTTGAGACACTTTATTTTCATAGCCCGTATTAGATTCAAGTTATTTGCCTAAATGTGGCCGATTTTGACGTTTTAAATCGCAACTTTGACGTTTTGAGGAAAACCCCAATTTATTTTTCTTTAAATGCCTATAACTTTTTTTGTCTTTTGACCTACATAGCTAAATTTAGGTAGGTAACTTACCTATAAGGATGTAAACCCGCGTACCAAATTTGGTTGCCCTTACTTTGTTAATTTCCGGGATATAAATTTTTTTCGAAAGAATACACAAAATTTTCCGGGAAAACCTGGGCAGATTTTTCTGGCTAACGAACTTATCCAAACCATTTGTAAAAGGAATTTATTCACCAAATTTAATCAAAATCAGCCAATTATTTTTTGAGTTATCGGTGTGATACATTATATATATATATATATATATATATATATATATATATATATATATATATATATATATATATATATATATATATATATAGAAACATAAAAATTGAAACTGACCCCGGATAAAAAACCTTAAGTTTCAGCTACAATCTTCATAGTTTTTTATTTTATCAAATTATTTGCAGAAATTAATTTAAAATAGACCCTTTATGTGATGCTTTGGTAGCAGTTTGTTATTTATTTAATTTTAAGCAATCAGATAACACTTATTATTTAGCGTTTTTTTTTAATTGGGCAAAGTGGAAGTTTTTTATGGAGAAACGGTGTTGGTAAGTGGTTTCTTCTCCTTTCTGTGGACTTCTATAAAAGAGGGTTTTTTACAGTTTGCATTTCTAGCTCCGTTGTAACATGTTAACCTTGCACAGAACCGCAAATTTACTTTAGGTCTTCTAACTGTATTATGGAGTTGAGCACACAGCATTTGTCCGATGGTTACTACATAAAGGGGTTACTCTAAGCATGTTTTTGATTTTTTTTTTTTTCAAAAAACGAAATATATGCTAATCTGCCAATTAACCTATAAATGTTATTAATATTAAAAAAAAAACACTCGTGCCTCAAATAAAGTTCTCTTCGTCATTTTAACTTTAAATGAAATTTTCTATTCCCGTTTCGTATCCGTCTCAACACATTGGGCACAGAAAATATAGGATTTTACTAAAAATTGTCATTTATATGTAAAGGAAACTAAAACTTGTTCTAGGTATGCCACCAAAAATTCACACAAAATAGAATAATTTCTAGATTCTAAAACATACTGTGACGCTATAATAAAACAACGTTAAATGAGACGAAAACCATTTCAAGTTAAGCGATCGAAAAAGGTTTAAACAATAAAATAATCTTTGTATTCCAAAAAAAAAAACAAGATTCTTATAAGGCGTAATACAATAGTACATACTAGTCCACGGCAATAGTTCATGTCATATTCAACTGACAAATTATTTTGATAAATGTCAGATCTACTTTCAAAGTGACATGTAAATAAGTATTTTGTTTTTTGATATTTGTAATACAAATGTGGGCATGCTCTTCTTACAGTCATATTTATTTTTGGCCATCACAATTTTACTCATAGAGTTGGATACAATTTTAGTGACTTTTGAATTTTGAAAAGATTTCTTCAAATGAGCGCGTACAAGGCCCTATAGAACCCATATCCGGGTTAATTTCAGTTTTTATCTGTTTCCATATATACAGGGTGACGCGTTTCTAGGGTAAAGCTCAATATATCCAATATTATACAAGATATGAGAAAAAATTTTATATGTTAATTATACGATATCTGGAGATGCATCTTATAAAATTATTTTTACAATCACAGGTGGCCCATAAGTCGAGGTGGCCCATAAGTCGCTGGTGATAAATTTTTTTCCTAATCGAACACGTCTTATATTATTGCAATTTTTGCATTTTTCATCGAAAGATAATGCACGTTTGTAAGAAAATCAATTCGGGACTCAGCAAGTGCGTTATGGTAGCGATTTTTTATAGAATGTTTCGTTCGATAGTTAAGCTACCGAAAGAAACATTTTATGCATTTTACTGAGTCCCGAAGTGATTTTATTACAAATACTTACAATTAACCTAAGGTTCGTTGGCCAGGAAACCAGTCTTTTGGGCACATTTTAGGTTTATTTTCGGAAGATTTTTGCATATTGTCAAACAATAAAGTTATTTTGATAAAATATGGTACACTGTTTCTCATATATAGGTTATACTGGTAACCAAATTTGATGCTAGCTTTCTTTAAAAAATTATATTTCCTATTAAAAACATTTTTTTATGAAAATTCACTACCATAACGCCATTGCTACGTCCTTTTTTGTTCTTTGCTCATCACAAGTTAGTATAACTATGACAAACTTCTATTATAATTTATTGCGCATTTATGTTGATACATTTTTTACGTTAGTGTGAAGTTTAAAGCTCTATTTTAAGTAGAGAGAGATGTCTCTCTAGAAAGTAAATTTTGTTGACGAGAAAGTTAACCAGCCAAAACAATTGTTTATGAAGGTATAAACTAGCTTGGAGAAGCGCGCTTAATAACCAAAATCTAGGTTATAAAATTTGCCATTTGGATTTGGAAAATCATACTCCTCAATACTGTTTACAACATTGCGCTCATAAAGTAACATAATTTTTTGATGGTGGAAAGCATGTCTTAAAGTGTCAAATTCCAGCAGCTGATTCTATGCAAGATTGTATTAGAAAGCAGTGAAGTTGAAATGAATTTTCATCTCATTTCTCACAAGTCTCTGGGGAATTACTTATAATTTGATGTCAAGGCGAGAATCTTTCTTGTAACAATTCATCTGAGATTAGGATTGGAAAGCTGACGAACTTATTCAGATTCACGAAGTAAAGAAATGCTTGTGTAAGTATTAATAAAAGTTACAGGTTATATTTGATGTTGCCGCATCTTATATGTCTATCTGAACTTACAAAAATTCATATTTCCACATTAAAAAAATAGTGCTGCAAATTGAATCTTAACTTCCACATAGCTGTGATAATCTACTCTCCTCAGAAATACATTTTCATGTAATGAATTAAGGGCCCATGACTTGACCATAAAGAAAATATTCGTATTCCTTTACCCACAAACTTCTGAAACGTTAAATTACTCGAGTTTTAACGATAAAATATAAATTTTCACCAAATCCTCCTCCTTTATCCTCTACCCCATGAAGCGATCTTACCCAAAAAACAACTCGAAGCGCTCCTTTGTCAGATTCTAACTGCATACCAAATTTTAAAATGATATCTCAATTCCTTCGAAAGTTATTGCGGCTACTAACAGACAGACGTACTGGCCGACGCACCGACGGATCGACACACCGACAGATAAAAATAACTCTTTCCGGAATCAAGTTTTTTATAGTTTTAAAACTTTTTGCGCCGTTTTACCAACAAACAAAAATTCGAATATTATATCACCGATATTCCACCGCCACACATTCAACCCTTAATTTAATTTTAGCACAGAATACCAGATATTTGACGAAATTTAAAGTTTTTTGATAGAGACTCTAAATTCTAATACTACTCGAGTTTTAACGAAAAAATCCCAATTTTCACAAAATCATCCCCTATTGATCCCCTATCCCCTGGCGAGATTTTACCCAAAAACAATCCGAACAGTTAGTGTGTGTAGGTACTAACTGTATGCCAAATTTAAAGACGATATCTTAATTCGTTCTAAAGTTATCGTGGCTACTACAGACAGACACACAGACCAATAGGCAACAAACTTTTCGTTACAGAATCAAATTTTCTATATGTTTTGAGACATTTTACGCCGTTTTAGCAAAAAAAATTCCAACCTTTTGTCACCGATATTCCACCCCCATACGTTGTGTGTGTGTGTGTTTTGTTTCTTTAACGTCGGTCTATTTCCACGACTATGGCCAATCACCGACGCCAGGGAGCAGTTTCACCTCACTATCCTGGAAATTTTGCCGAACCCCTGCCTTTCTGTAAGGAGGGTAGGGATCTTTAACGTGCCCAACATCGCATGAACACGGGACCGACGGATTTACGCCCCCTCCGAAGGGCGGAACGTGCAGACATTCAACTTGCTCAAATACAATGCCAAAACCTCGGTTGATGTTAATTTTACAGTTTGTACTGAAAAAGTGAAAGGAGTACCCTGGGATCGAACCCAGTACCCTTCGAGTCAGAGGCACACGTTCTTACCCCTGAACCACCGAGTTTCTTATCCCCATACGTTCAACCCCTAATTTAATTTCAGCACAGAATACTAGATTTTGATTTAATTGAAAGTGTTCTAATAAACAAAACGTATATTACTGGAGCTTTAACGAAAAAATGTCATTTCTTACAAAATCACCCCCCATTCAGCACCTACCCACTGGAGCGATTTTACCGAAAAACTATCCGAACCGTTTGTTTGTCAGGTGATAACTGTATCCCAAATTTGAAGAGGTTTGGATTCATTATAAAGTTATTTTGGCTACAAACAGACAGACATACAGACCGACAGACAAAAAATATTTTTGTTCTCAAAATATGTTTTCTATATGCTTTGACACTTTTTACGACGTTTAAGCAAAAAAAATATTCGAATTTTTGTCGCCGATGCCATACTTCCACACATATTGACGATGTTAAAGTAGTTATAAGCATTTAAAAAAAATTGGGTACCACTGATCAGAGAAACGTAGAAGACCAAAAGATTTTATGTGGTTAACAAAATCCATCGAATATTACTGACGAGGGTTAAGTTTTTTTGGCGCAAAAGGGTCAATAATCACTAGAAAAATTACTTCGAAAGTTTTATAGTTTTTCTTCTTAAAAGGTCGCGAATTAAAATGCTAAAATTGGCGATTTTAAAGCAAACAGTCTAAGACGAATGCGGGTTATGTAGAAGAAATGAGGCAAAAAGTGTGTTTTACAAAGCCTTTAGTTTCTGCTTCAACTGCCATTATACTTTAACTACTAAAGTATTTGAAGAAAATTATATTTAAATATAAGTTTTCTCTTATGCTATGGTATTAGTTATACAGTTTGTGACTATTATATTTAGCGAATATTCGCATAAAAATTCGCTAATGAGGAGGTCACGACATGTAGTGAGTGCATTATATATAATGTTGGCAGTTGGAACAGTTATAACAGATATCCTTCCAAGAATATTAATCTCTGTATAAAAAATAACAAATATATTATTTATGTTTTTGTCTCTGTTTTCCAGAGGTCTTACTTCAATGTCGACTTTTCAGCTGGCTCTTGTTGAGTAAATGGGAGTTTGCCTCTACCTTCCTTGGTTGGTACAGATTTTCTGTGCTATTGGTCAAATTGTGTAGTTGTTATTATTTTTTCATCCGCCATATTGCTCTATGGTTTATTTCGGACTATCTGTCAGCTGTCATAAATGAAAGGTGTTTCATGTTAATAATAAAATTCCTGAAATATGATTACACTTTTCAATTTTTTAAATCTAATAATACTTTTTTAACAAGATGTCTATGTAATCTCGTTTTTTAGTCATAGTATTTCCCTCGGAGCCCATGCAACTGACTTTCAGGCCGAAATGTACGCCATCCTGCACTGTGTGCAGGAGAACAAGAGAACATGTGGATCCTCATAGCCACAGACAGCCAAGCAGCCCTTAACGCCCTAAGTAGCCCAAGGGTAAATGTCTTGCTGGTGAATGAGTGCCGAGACGAGACGAGCGACCTAGCTGGGCATTAGGGTTGTACGTCGGTCTTCTCATTGAGTATTGATTTGAAGGGCTTCCCGGAAATTGTTGGTGAGACGTTTGGGGTCTATTTGAATAATAGTGAAAAGGTGCACGATATTTTTGCTGTTGGAAAGGTTTCTGAAATTGAATGTAGCTAAAATTTGGGGTATTCCTCTGGAAAAACGGTTTTTCTGCTTGTCATGCCTGTTATTGTTATTATTATTGGAATTTGATTTTTGTAATAATTTGTGCCTATATTCATAATTTTCCTCGGAAAATATAAATTTTAACGCTCTATGCTATCTGGGTGCGTGGGTCCAACTACTCGGCCGAGCGGATTTTTTAAGCCCCCAATAAATGCTTTGAGTGTCTGTTGTCTGTACATGTTTTGTTTCAATGCTAAAATATCCTCGTTACGTTCATTTGATATTAAATTAGAGATAAGTAATTGTTCAATATGCCTGCAACGGTTACTGAACACCAACGTTATGTTTCTGTTTCAATGTCAGTAATTCGCCTAGTAAGCCAGTGTCATCGCGTTGATCTGTGAAGTTCTCAACAATGGCACGTCTTAAGTCTACACTCGTGTTTATAATTTTCGTGTTAATAATTAACCTGGCTTGTCCAATTAGTTTCGCTTGAATGTAATTTAATGGAAAATGGTTAAGATATAAATTTGGATTATCTGCATCATAGAATTGATTCATTACTAGATCACAAGGTTATAAAAAGTTCCCTACATTTTCAGACTCTCCGTTAAATTCGGAAATTGCATTAAGGTAAAACTCCTGGAATTGATTTGCCATATTTAAATTGTTTCTAGAATTATTTATTTTGGGTTGTTCTACAATATCAATTTCGCCAATACTTATATTCCTTAATCTATATTCTAAATGTTCTAATTCATTAATATCGCTATCAGACATATAATAATAATAATAATAATAATCTTTACTAGCTCATCAATACAATGCCCTTTAGGGCGTAAAGCCAATCAGAGTAAATTTGCACAAATAAAATAATACGTAGAGAGATAAACAAAAAATAAGACAAAAAATTGTATAAACAATACAAAAATTCCAATAGTGGCATCATGGGCACTGACTGAAAGTCAACACCGACTAAATTTTTTTCGCAATATCGTCCAACAGATATTCCTTTAACTCATAAAATGCGGACAGTTCTAGGTATCTTTTCAGTCTATGCTTCACTTGTTGCCTAGGGAGTTGACGAATTTCTACCGGTACCTTGTTGTAGATCTTGATGACACTATGTGTGGCATTCCTTTGCAGTCTTGTGTATCTTGAGGCTGGGATAGCGTAATTATTGTTTGATCTTGTCTGGTGTTCATGTTCCTGTAGGTGCGCCTTGAATAACCCAGGGTTGTCTATGACGAACAGCACTGCTTCCAATATATAGATCGAGTGGCAGGTAAGTATACAGTGTTCCCTAAAAAATCTTCTGCAGCTATCCACCACCCGGAAATTAAAAAGCGCTCTTAGGCATCGTTTTTGTACTAGCACCACCCTCTGCATATCCACCGAGTTTCCCCACAGTATTATGCCATACCGTATTGAGGCCTCAACATAAGCGTGGTATGCAGCCAGCGCCGCCTGTCTCGATACTAGAAATGCCAAGGTACCTATCATGTAAGTATACCTGGCAACCCTTGCAACCACCTTGTCGATATGTTTTTTCCAGTCCAGCCTGGAGTCAAGCTCAACCCCCAAGAAATTAACTGCATATGATGGTTTTATATTCGTGGTGTTATCTAGAGCAATGACACTATCACTTGTTTCTTTGGCCCTTTTATTGAATTCCACCACTACAGTTTTATTCATATTTATATTCAGGTTGTTTTCCTGGAACCATTCTCTGAGCTCAGGTATGACCATTTTGATATTTTGCTCTAATTGATTTTTATTATAATGATGTAAAATTACGGTGGTGTCATCAGCATACATGAACAATTTTTCTCTTATAGCATTGGGTAAGTCATTGGTATATATTATATATAGCAGAGGTCCGATTATCGATCCCTGTGGCACACCCCTTGAGACTGCTTGGTAATCAGGCTTTATTTCAATTTTTGTTTCTGGACACCTATATACCAAACACTGCATACGGTTGGAAAGATAGGACCTTATCAATGACAGTGGTTGTCCCCTCACGCCATACCTCTCCAACTTGGCAAATAAGATGTCATGTTTAATAGAGTCAAAGGCCTTCCTTAGGTCTAAAAAGACACCAACTGATGATTCATTTTTGTTGAAAGCTTGATCTACTTCCCAGAGTGCCTTGTAAATGGTATGTACTGTACTTTTTTTATTTCTGAAGCCACATTAAGACTCGGTTAATAGATTATTACTTTCAAAGAAATTTAGTAGTCTACTATTTATAACTCTTTCATATATCTTGGAGAAGTTAGGAAGCAGTGAGATCTGTCTGTAGTTATTTAAATCATCACTATCTCCTTTTTTATATATAGTTAGTGTTTTAGCCTTTTTGAGGTCATCTGGGAACACGCCACCTTCAATCATTAAGTTTATCAGATAAGTTAAAGGTGCCGCCAGCAAATCTGCAGTATTTTTGATAATAATCATTGGAATCTCGTCGTGGCCTACTGCTCTGGTGCTTTTCAATGCCCTTATTATATTGATCACTTCCTCCTCATTCGTTGGATGCATGAAAAAACAACTGTTGTGAAACATGATTTTGCTCGTGTCTCCTACTGCTCCAGTTAAATTTGGACACATACATAAAAATATCTTATTTGCCTCATTTAAAGCCTCTTTAATAAGCTCTAGATCTTGAGTATCCTTTAAGAATGTAAGTTTGTTTCGAGGCAGCTTGTTAGAGTTTTCGCTTGTTATCTCCCATGTGCTCTTTATTTTATTATATGATGCGCTTATTCTCGCTTCACTTTCCATTCTTTTCGCTTGGATAATTACCTTTTTCAGTATTGACGTGTACTTCTTATATAAGCTTCTGTCAATTTCACCCTTGGTCATCATTTCATGCATCAATCTTTTTGTTTTACAAGATTTGCGGATACCTTGTGTAATCCAGCCTTTCGGTTTCCGTTGTGGTAATTTTTTTATTGGAAATATTCTCTCTATAAGTAACTTAACAGTGTTACTAAATTGAGTGTAAGCTTGGTTTGGATCTGACTTGGAATATATGTGACTCCACGTTTCTTGTTGCAATTCTTCACGAAAGGCTGAAATTTTATTTTGTGTATACACCCGCTGCAGCTTGTAGTTACCTGTGGATGACTTTTTGCTTGTGTTCACTTCCAATTCCAGAGTCTGACCTAGGTGATCTGATAGGCCCAAATCCATTACAGCAGTTATATTGGTCTGGTCTATGCTGGAAAATACCTGATCTAGCAATGATTTTTTCCAGTAGGTGAGCCTGGTTGGTTGAAAAGTTCTTTGCTTCAGCCCAGATGACAACATAAGTTCCAACAATCGTTGACTTTTCTGCATTTCTGTACTTTCTTTTGACATTAAATCAATATTCATATCACCACAGATGACTATAGTATTTTTAATAGCTTGAACTCTAAGATCATGCAATGCTTCTAGTAGTTTTTCAAAAAAACACTTCACAGTCTCCTGTAGGTGCTCTGTATAAGCAAATAATTATCGTTTTGAGCTGTTTCACTTCAACTGCGCAACATTCGAAATGCAGCTCTACGCTCATGTTTCTGTACCTTAAGAGTTCCTGTGATATCACGTCATTCCGGGTGTATATGCATGTGCCACCATGTTGAATGATCTGCCTGCTAAAGCAAGAGGCCATATAGTAGCCATTGATAACTGGCGTTTCGAGATTGTGTAACCAATGCTCCGTTAAACATATAAAATAGGGGTTTCCTTGTACTTGAGCCTCTATTTGTAACGTCTTAGACCGTAGCGATTGTATGTTTTGCAAAAATAAATATATTTTCTCTTCGGTCTCCAGTTGTAATGCACATTTATGTCCAAGGCACTTGCCTGCTTCCCTGCTTATAAAAAATTTGTGTTATTTTTCTCAGCAAATCCATTATCTCCATCACTCACAACTGGATTATATGCCGTCTTTTGCCAATCAAATCGGAACCTTTTATATCGTACACCCCTGGGCCAAAAATCATTTTTATATAGCAGATCCTTTTTGTCAAACGGCACGCCTATTTGGAAGCATTTGCTATCTTCTCTTTCATAGTTCTTAGCTATTTCCTTGATTGAGACACTTACATCGGCTATTTCCAGCTTATTGGCAATGTAAGATGAGACAATACTGCTATTTACACTGTCTCTCACTCGTGAGATGAACAGCCATGCCTTTTTCTGACCGAAACTTTCTCTACCCTTAAAAGCTGTCCCCTCAACCGCAGCAGTACCCAAATGAATCCTTCTTTTGTTCTTTTTAACCACCTCTTTCCATTTTTCATTAAGCAAGTGAGGACTGACTTCTTCATTTGTTTTCTGGCAATAAGTTTCATCATCTTGTACCAATATTTCTATTGTATCACTCGATTTTGCTTTGTCATCTTCACGGTTGTTTTTTACAGAATGAATTTTCTTGCTTGGTAATTGTAAATCAATTTTCTTTTCTGCTTGGTCATTTTCATTTTTCTTCTGAATCAGTTTATTATTATACAGGTCAGAATTTTTCTCTTTCAGTGTATTTATTAGTTGCAACTGATATGAAATAATTTTATCTTTCTGTTTAATTATTTCAAGCAGGTATTTTATCTCAACCTGGTATGCATTATCTCCATTACCATCGTATGGTGATCCGGGTATAGAAATTCCCGTTTGAACAGCTCCATCACAGCAAATTATCTTCTTTTCATCAATAATTTCTATATTCTTCATTAATTTAACACAGCATTTATGATACACTATGCCACATTTTATGCACTTCAAGCCACCCTGAACTGCGACTTTAACGCACCTTTTACACGGTTTTGTTGACACACGAATTTCTTCAACTACTTCAGTTGACGCCATTTTCCCCCACAAAACCCACCCTGAGCTGGAACTGGGTGAGCATTACTTTAGGCTAGAATGTCTTTCTTGTGAGTAAACTTTGTTAAAAAATATCACAGTACATCAAACCAAAACCTAACATGCCAGTTGCAAACAAACAAAAATTTGATACTAAAATTACAAACAATTTTTAAAAAATTACAAATTTTAGATACGAATATTATCAATATAAGAGAATTACAATCTATATATATATATATATATATATATATATATATATATATATATATATATATATATATATATATATATATATATATATATATATATATATATATATATATATATATATATATATATATATATAGGAAAACAAAGGAAGCAAACGACTTACAGAATCGATGCTATTGCTGCTGTCCTCATGATGCTTTTTTGTCGATCGGTTCTTTGACTGTTAAGCGTTGAAACGCAAAGAATCAATATACTTTAGGTTCTTCAGCCCTATCCGTTGCGACTACGCCAGTTAACTTTCTTGTTAACACACATGAATTTTTAAAAGATTTTATTGACTTAGGTTACACAAAAATAAATTATGACAAGTTAAAAGAGACTGAAGCCATAACAATGTAGGAATGTTAGTCCGTGGTCTGGTAACTTCCATTTATAGTATCTGGTGGGGCGTGGACCGAGAGGCGGTTTCCACACTAGGCTGCTGGTTTGAAGGTGATCTTGGTAGGTGACCGGTTTCTGAGTTGGGTCTGGTTGTTTACCCACCCATGAATAGTCTATTCTTCAAATTGCGACCTTGGGTGTTGAATCTGATATACATTGTATGAGTTAGCTATTGTTATCTCGCGCCATTTTAATTCGTTACAGTGCAGTTCGGGAGGTCACAAGAGTCTGACAAGCAGGTGGTAGTGGAATTTTCCTTTATGTAATAGTAAAGGATTTTTTCACGCCCGAGGAGGTACCACCCCATACATCAAGGGGCCGGGCCGGTGAAGTCCCAACGGACGTTTCCGGTTCTGGTGTATGAGTCGGTTTCCCTTATAAGCAAAAATGATGATGGCTCCTCCTTGTATAAAATATTCCGGAGGCAAAATACCCCTCCATTCGGATCTCCGGGAGAGGGGTGTACAGGGGGCGCCAACATCAAGATTTAACGTATCCTTTTCGAATATATGTGGCCTAAATTCTAACCTGAACTCCGTCCACCATTTCCTCCAGGCTAACAGGCCCCAACTCCTCTTCCTCACCGAAACCCAAATCAGTGCCAAAACAGCCACTAATCACCTTAATTTCCCGGGGTATGAGCTCCTTACTGCCTTTAGATTGCATGGAGGCGTGTGCGCATACGTCCGTAGCAATCTACCCTGCACCAGACTTCCCAATTTAGAAGCTGGAAGAAAAGACATACTATGGATAAAACTCTCTCTCAGGGCTGCAACTAAATTCATCTGTTGCATTTACCGGTCACCTTCTGACAACAACTTTGTCCAGCTCTTTGACTACCTTTCTGAAAAAACCGACTATCTGATTTCTGAATATCCTTCCTCCGAGGTCACTATTCTTGGCGACTTCAATGTACATAATAAGGAATGGCTAGGATCTTCAAAAACCGATCCACAAGGGAGAGCAGCGGAGGCCTTTGCAGTCAGCAATTCTTTAGCCAATATGGTTCAGCAACCTACTTACTTTCCTCGTATCCCAACACACAGCTCAAATCCCTTGGATCTCCTTCTTACTACAAATCCTGAATGCTATAAGATATCAGTCACCGCCCCCCTTGGTCGCTCAGACCACAGCATCGTCACTGCTTCCTGTGCAATGCAACCCGAGGTCACACAGTGATCACACCCACGTATCGTTTGGCACTACAACTCCGCAAACTGGGACGAAATGCGGGATTACTTTTCCTCATTTCCATGGGCGTCTGTCTGCTTCTCTCATCCTGGCCCCTCTGATATCTCACAAAACGTCACCGAAATTATCCAAGCTGGCATGGAATTATTTATTCCACGTACACAGAAAACCTCTTCAGCCACTCAAAAACCCTGGTTCTCTAAATCCTGTGACAAGGCCAGACTTGAAAAGGTCAAAGCTCACAAAACGCTTCTACACAATCCCAGTCAAGAAAATCGTCAAGCATTCAACGACGCAAGAAACCGCTATGTCCGCATTCTTTCTGAGGCAAAAAACTCGTTTAATAACCACATCAAAAACAAAGTCCTCTCAAGCTCCAACGGCGGCAAACCCTTCTGGACTCTGGCCAAGTCTATTGGGAATAATTTCTGCAAGAGCACGTTCCCACCTCTTGTCTCAGGTGATGAAATTGTTTCTACCGCCCTGGGCAAGGCTGAACTTTTTGCTTCTTTTTTCGCCGGAAATTCTACTCTCAACCCACCTCCAAATGTTCAACCACCAACAGTCCCCAATGTCGCGCATAAAATGACTGATATCATTTTCAAAACTAAAAAGGTACGAAAGATGCTCTCTTCTCTTAATACCAGGAAAGCCTCTGGCCTTGACGAGATCCCAGCAATTGTTCTCAAAAAATGCGCACCAGAACTTGCTCCTGTCCTGACTCGTCTGTTTCAGATATCTTACAATAAAGGCATATTCCCTAGTAACTGGAAAACTGCTCGAGTACAACCCATCCCCAAGAAAGGATCCAAAGCGCTTCCTAGCAACAACAGGCCTATTTCTCTCCTTTCAGTCATCTCTAAAGTGATGGAAAAGTATATAAACACCGAACTACTAAAATTTCTTGAAAAACACAGTCTAATCCACGACAGGCAGTATGGATTCCGTCAGCGCAGATCAACTGCCGACCTCCTTTCCTTTGTCACCCATTCTTGGAACAAGTCTATGGAACAACACGGTGAATCCCAGATTGTTGCTCTAGACATATCCAAAGCATTCGACGCAGCGCTGCTTAATAAACTTCCGCCCTATGGCCTACCACCAAAACTTTGTACCTGGACAGCAAATTTCCTCTCCAACAGGAGCATATCTGTTGTTGTGGATGGCCATTCCTCTAAACTGTATCCAATTAATGCAGGAGTTCCTCAAGGTTCAGCTTTAGCCCCTACTTTGTTTCTTCTCCACATCAATGACCTCCTCTCTAGCACATCCAACCCAGTTCACAGTTACGCGGACGACAGCACCCTCCACTCAAACATACAATATTCTAAGCCTGTCTCTTTAGCCCAATTAGATGAGGATCGCAGACTCATGTAGAGTTCTGTCTCCGTAGACCTCCAAAAAATATTAGACTGGGGAAGTAGAAATCTTGTACAATTCAACCCCACCAAAACTAAGTCTTGCTTTCTTTCTCACAAGAGATACAGCAGCCCTAGACCCATCACAATGAACAACCAAGTTATTCAAAGCAATGAGTCCCTTTCTCTTGTTGGCATTTCTGTGGATCGAAATCTTAATTGGCACCAACATGTTACATCAATTGCAGAAGCGGCTGCTAAGAAATTGAGTTTCCTTTTCCGGGCTCGCAAATACTTTTCACCAACTAATCTCTATACCTTATACACTTCACAAATAAGGCCAAACCTCGAATACTGCTCCCACATCTGGGGTGCAGCTACCGCTTCTACACTCGCTATCCTGGACTCCATTCAAAAGAGAGCTATACGTCTCATCGGTGACTCTACCCTCACCCAAAGGCTTCCATCCCTTGCCCACCGACGTGCCGTTGGTGACCTCTCTCTCTTTTATAGATATCTGCACGGGCACTGCTCAGAGGAGCTTTCCTCCATAATTCCCCCACCTGCTGCCCCCAGCAGATCTACCAGGGGAACAGAGCGAATGCACCCTTTTACTGTCCAGGTCACCAAACATAGAACATCTTGTTATGCCCGCTCTTTTGTCCCGAGGACTTCCAAGTTGTGGAATTCCTTGCCGGCACATGTTTTTCCTTCTCCTCCGAACCTCCAAACCTTCAAGTCTAGAATTAACAAGCTGCCTCTTTCCTCCTTGTCAACACCCACGGTACGATAGTATTTAGGCTGTAAGTCCTCGTGGTGTGTTGTTGACATTAAAAAAAAAAAAAGACATAACTACAGTGTATTGTGCGCATGTCTCAGCTTTCTAAAAATCGTACCTGCAACAATCATGACCTGGACTCATCATATTCATTATTTGGCTTCTAAGAGTTTCACTTCATACACATTCGTTTCCAAGTGATTGCACCGAGTGCAACACTAATAATTCGTATTCGACTACGCGTTTTAGCATTACACATTTCGCCTATATTAATGTACATAAATAGTATATAGTTTATATTACTTTAAATATATACCTAAGTTAAGTGTTTCGAAGTTATTTAATTTTGATAACACAATACAGTCCACTTTAACACGTAACCGTAATAACTACGATCTGCCAACCAGACACACATCAACATTTTGTCAATTCAAGGCGAATTATTCACCGCAATTGTAGTTATCGCTGATAACGACAACCCCAAGCTGAAGACGAAGTTAGTGCATCAGAAAATTCGATTGGAAAGCCGAAACCAGCACTCAGAACACCCAGCACGTGGGTACATGGTGAGGCACATTTTCATTATCTTCAAAATCACGTTTTTCTTGCTTTTTTATTGTATGAATTTATTTGTACTGGGTGGTGTAACCGTTTTTTAGTAACATTTTTTATCATTCATTTTCTTTAAATTATAAATTAAAATGTCGAAACAAACATAATACGTTACTGCATCAGTGATTCACACAATTATCTATTACAAGTAAACTTCATGTGCTTGACCATAATGAAAAACAGCATCTTTGTCGCTGTCTCCTTGATTCAACCTCCGAATCTTAATTTATCACTTCTCGGTTTATCAAGAAATTAAATTTAAAAACAATTCACATCAATACGTCCGTCAATGGCATTGCTCAAACCAGAATGAATGTAACGGAAGCAGAAAACATAATAATCAAGTCAAGAATGTCCAATTATACGACTCAATTGAATTGCCTTATTGTCGAAAGAATTACTGATAGGATACCCTCGACGCATGTAGACAAAAGAAAGGTAAATCTGCCTGCCGATCTCTGTCTTGCAGATCCGAATTTTTATTTACCTGGAGACATTGATTTGATTATAGGCGCCGAACTGTTCTTTTCTCTGTTATTAAGGGGTAGCATAAATTCACAGCCCATTATTCAACTGACACGTTTTGGATGGGTTATTTCAGATACGGTGTCTTGTGAAAATTCAAAACTTTTCAAACATTCGTCATGTTTTTTTCGTCGCTTCCAATGCGGTTACCAGATACAAGTCGATTCTGGGAGCTTGAGGAAGTCACGCATAAAGTAGAGTTGCCAGATGTTACTCGCCTAAACCCGTGCGAAATTCATTTTAGCAATAAGTATTGGTTCGCTGACGGTCGATTTACGGTTGCTTTACCGCTGAAATATAACAATATCAACATTCCGCACTCTAGCAATGTAGCTTTAAAACGATTTGATTGGCTTGAACTAAATTTATCAGCTCAACCAGAGCTTCATGCTAAATACGTAAAGTTTATATATTTAATTGGGTCACATGAACCTCCTTGCCAAGTCAAGTGACAAGACAGTTACTGTATATTACTTGCCGCATCATCCAGTTTTAAAAAATGATGGTGAAACAATACATGTTCGCGTCGTATTTGATGGTGGCGGCCTCGCTAACAGGGGATTAGCTTTAAGCAATGTTTTGATGATTGCTCTTAATATACAGTCAGACATATTCTTAATCTTAACACGTTTTAGATTTTATACGTTTGTCTTTTCGGCCGGTACAGAAAAAATGTATCTGCAAATTCGAGTGCAAGACAATAGTCGGCATTTTGCAAACAATATTTTGGCATGAAACTGCAAATCAAAGATTAAATGGCTACGTTCGCATTTTTGTTTGTTTTACAACGAAAGCTGTACATTTTGAGCTGGTTGGTGATCTGACAACCAAGGGTTTTTTGGTAGCTTTAAATCGATTTACTTCTAGACGCAGACTTTCAAGTAATTTCTATTTGGGCAATGCTACAAATTTCGTAGGTGCATCACGCGAACTAAAATTAATTTTGGAAGAAATTAAAAAATATCAGAAGTGACCTAAAGATTTGCGGCCAATCACAATATAAATGGCTATAAATTCGCATTCGATGAGTTATACATCATCCTAGTGCAGGTGGAGGCTTGCATGAATTCTTGTATTTTTACCCAAGTGCCATATGTTCCTAATGACCTAACATACCTAACTCCTGGCTACTTCCTTATAGGTGGCTCACTAAAAGCACATCCTGAGAGACTGGTTTTGGATCAAATTCCGAGTAGGCTACCTCGTTTCACTCAAGTACAGCAGACGGCGCAGCAGTTTTGGAAACGATGGTCCTACGAGTACATCAGTCTTACCACTACTTGTGTTAATACGAGGCTTTTGGGAGTCTTCGAGCAGAATTGTTCGGTTCGGTTCTGCGGAGGAATCAGGTAAGTACCGTCCAATTGAAGACTGTCACGGCCTTCATTTCGAGGTCGAGGCGGTTTGGCGACGGAACCGAGGAAGAGTAGAGCATGGCTGCTGGGTTGCTGGGGTTGGCAAAAAGGGCCCATTGTGGCCTACTTGCTTGGCTTAGCCTCCCCACCACTGCTACAACTACTACTACGAGTACATCAGTAGTCTTCAGCACCGAGGAAAGTTGCAAACTGGTTCACACTGTGCGATTCGTAAGGGCTATTTAGTGCTAATACGAGACAACAATTTAGCTCAATTTTAGTGGACACTTGGCCGTGTTATCGAACTTAACCCAGGTGGCCATGGTGTTTCTAGGATCGCCACGCTTGATACAAACAAAGGAACAATAATTCGGCGTGCAGTGAATCATCTTGCAATATTGCCATGCAATGACAGAAACATTCTATCGACATTTTTTTATTATTCTGTTTGTACAACTTTAATGTATTTTTATGTGTAGTTTTTAAGTTTGTTTATATTTAGGTTAGTTTTTGAGGTTACCATTTCAAGGCGGCCGGTGTGTTTAGTTTTATCGCGCAATTTTAATTCGTAACAGTGCAGTCCTGAACGTGACAAGAGTCAGACATAACTACAGTGTATTGTGCGCATGTCCCACCTTACTAAGAATAGTAACTGCAAAAATCAAGACCTGGACTCATCCTATTCATTTGTCAGCTTCCCAGAGCTTCACTTCATACTCATTCGTTTCCAAGTGGTTGCACCGAGTGTAATAATTCGTATTCAACCACGCGTTTTAACATTACACGTGTCGCCTATAATAATGTACATAAATAGTATATAGTTTATATTACTTTGAATATATTCCTAAGTTAAGTGTTTCTAAGTTATTTAATTTTCATAACACGAGAAAGACCACTTTAACACGTATCCGTAATAACTACGATCTGCCAACCAGACACACATCAACATTTGGTCAATTTGAGGCGAATTATTCACCGCAATTAGTAGTTATCGCTGATAACGACAACCTCAAGCAGAAGACGAAGTTAGTTCATCAGAAAATTTTATTGGAAAGCCGACACCAGCACTCAGAACACCCAGCACGTGAGTACAGTGTGAGTCATATTTTTATTGTGTTCAAAATCACGTTTTTCGAGCCTTTTTTTAATATATACCTAAGTTAAATGTTACCCAGTGATTTAATTTTAATAATACGATACAGTCTGCTTTAACACGTAACCGCAATAACTGCAATCCACGAACCAGACACACATAAGCACATTGCTTGCTCCATGGGTTATTATACAAGATACGAGAAAAAGTTGTATACGTTAATTATATATTAATCGAGGCGAATTATTCACCGCAATTGTAGTTATCGCTGATAACGACAACCCCAAGCAGAAGACGAAGTTAGTTCATCAGAAAATTCGATTGAAAAGCCGACACCAGCACCCAGAACACCCAGCACGTGTGAGTGACATTTTTATTGTGTTTAAAATCACGTTTTTCAAGCTTTTTTTTCAAATATATACGTTAAGTGTTACCCAGTGATTTAATTTTAATAATACGATACAGTCCGCTTTAACACGTTACCGCAATAACTACAATCCACGAACCAGACACACATTAACACATTGCTTGCTCCATGGGTAATAGTTGTTATACAAGATACGAGAAAAAGTTGTATACGTTAATTATAGGGTGTCTTGAGCTACATCTTATAAAATTATTTTGACAACAACAGCGTGGCCCATCAGTCGTTGGTGATACAGTTTTTTTTTTTCGAACACCCTTATATTTATTCATTTTTGCATTTTTATCGAAATATGATGCATGTTTGTAAGAACGAAAATCGAGATGCAGTAAGTGCGTTTTGGTAGATAATTTTCACTAAATGCCTCAAATTTTAACAACTCAATTTGCTATTAACCCAATGTTTGTTGGCTGGGAAACCAGTTTTCTCGGAATGAGTTTAAGTTTATTTTCGGAAAATGTTTGTACATTTTCAAACACTAATTTATTTTGATAAAATATGATAGATTGTTTCTACTATATAGGTTATATAGGTAACGAGATTGATGGCTGATTGCACTAGAGAGACATATATGATATGAAAAACATTTTTATGAAAATACATTTCTATAACGCACTCGCTGCGTTCAGACTTTTCCTTTGTTTCTAGTCCAGTGTATGGCCTCAGGTAATATTTAATTATATGTACGTGTTCCCTCTTGGGCTTTATAATACATTGCTTGTTACAGTGAATATAGCTTATATCAGCTTGTTTGTCTTCATAAAGTTACGTATATGCATATGAAAGTAAATGTTTTATGTTATGTTACAACCGCAAGCTTTAAGCCAAAGAGTTTTATTTCAAGAGAACTTTGAGGCTTCGCAATAACAGCAAATCTAATTCACATTTTATTTGCCAGAAAAGCATATCAAATTATAATCTCTAATAGAAATGAGAGCCTCGGTGGTTCAGTGGTAAGAACTTGTGCCTCTGAACCGAAAGTTACTGGGTTCGAACCCAGGGTTCTCCTCTCGCCTTTTGAGTACATACTGTAATATTAACACCAACAGAGGTTGTGGATTTGTATTTAAGCACGTTGAATGTCTACAGAATCTGCCCTTCGGAGGGGGCGTACAGCCGTCGGTCCTATGTTCATGCGATGTTGCTCTCTATCCTTCTTACAGGAAGGCGGGGGTTCGGCAAAATTTCCAAGATAGTGAGGCGACACTGCCCCCTGGCGTCAGTGATTGGCCATAGTCGTGGAAATAGACAGACGTTAAAGATAACACACACATTAATAGAAATCACAGTTACCTAACGAGGACACTTACGAATTTCTGTAGAAAAAAAATCAGCCTTTCGACAGATCACAATACTCTACAGAGTGTTCCACTTTATAATAGCAGGATTATAACAACGTATAGCTTATGAAAAATTTGTGAAGTTTTCCCTATAAACCGAGATCACGCTCGCCTTTGTCCGGGATATACAGGGCGTTAAAAAAGATTAAAAAAACATAATTTGCCTATAAATCAGTATTAAAAGTAGATGGATTCTTTATAAAATTTAATTTAGGCATAATGAATGGAGGTGATCTTCGTCACAACACGGCGTGAGCAAGTTTTAGATCTAACAGTTTACACCCAGCTTCTGGGTGACTTTGTTAAAAACTGGGCTGTGTCTGGGGAAGTGAGTAGCTCAGACCACACCCTCGCAAGGCGGACTGGGAAGCCTACAGGGCAAACCTAGCAGTGAAACTGCGGTATGAAGTACTATAGACAATTCAGTAGACCTCGATATTGCAGCAGCCCAAGTGCGAGACGCAATCACCTCGGTCTATAACGCCAACTGCTCCTTGAAAATGTGGGCGTCCACCAGGAATGAATCTCCCGTGGTGGAACGAGGACATCAGGCAAAAAAGGACGCAGATTCGTAAACTGTTCAACGCGGCCAAAAGGACGGGAGCATGGGATGAATAGAAACATGCCCTAACAAGCTATAACAAAAGACTGAGGGACGCCAGAAAGGAACGGTGGAGGAGGCACTGCGACGAAGTGGAGCGCATGTCCGAGAGTGCTCGACTACACAAGATCCTATCCAAGGGCACTCAGACCAACAGAGGCTGCCTTAAAGCATCGACGGGAGGCTTTACGAGTTCGGGGGAGGAAACTATGGAAGTCCTACTACGAACGCACTTCCCCGGCTGCAACATAATAAACCAATGGACTGGGAACACTCAGAAATAGAGGCGCCGTAGAGGCGGGCATCTAGAGTAGACTGGGCAGTCGCTAAAGAGGTGGTTACTTTGAGCAAAATCAGATGGGCCATTAACAGCTTCAAGCCATTCAAATCCCCGGGATTCAATTGAAAAATGACCATCATGCTCCAACAGGGTATAGACATACTGGCGCAGGCGCTTACCCTCAGTATAAGGGCCAACCTGGCTCTGGGGTATATTCCGAGGGCATGGAGACTGGCCAAGGTTGTATTCATTGCTAAACCTGGGCGTCCAACAGACCAGGTAAAGTCCCTGAGGTCAATAAGTCTCATGTCCTTGCTAAAAGCAATGAAAAACTGCTCGACCGGCACATTGGGGGCTTGCTACAGGTGGATCGGTTCAATGCTCAGGGACAGAGTGTCCGCAGGGGAGCATCTGTCTTCCCTGCTCTGGTGCCTAGTCGTGGACGGCCTGCTAGGGAGGCTCTCGGGAGGGAACATTGTCATCATAGTCCGAGGAAACGTTACACAGCTAGTGTGGGAGCGCATGCAAACAGACCTGAAAGTGGCGGAAAGGTGGAGAAAGCAACCGTCATACCGTTTACGAGGAGGAGGAAGTGGGAGGGGCACAGAAATCTGACTCTATACCGTAGAAACATCACAATGGCCAGGGGGGTAAAATATCTTGGGGTGGTACTGGACTCCAAGCTAACCTGGAATGGTCACGTTGAAAAAATACTGCGCAAGGCAGTTATGACCCTACCCGTCACTAGGCGGCCATATGGAAAAACGTGGGGACTAAGACCTGGTATGGCCCACTGGCTGTATATAAGGGTGGTCAGACCATCGTTAACATTCGCGGCACTGGTGTGGTGGCATAAGGTGATACAATCCAGTGCCAAACAAAAACTAGGCAAGATCTAAAGGATGGCTTGCCTCGGCATCACAGGGGCCATGAACCCCAACAGCGGCCATGAAGGTGTTTCTGGATCTGCCCCTCCTACACTTAGTTATCATGGGGAGGGCCAGCCTAGGACATAACAGACTAGCTTGAAGACCTACCCAGGCTGCAGGAGCCACTGCAAAATTTAGTAGATCGTGAAGGAGACCATGTTTAAAATGAGGTCAGACTTCGCGAGCCCGCGAATCTGCAGGGATAACAAGTTTACAGTGATAATCCCCGACCACGAGGCATGGCGGGGGAGACGCCGGGCCTACCACGGGACGCGCTAATCTGGTTCACGGATGGATCCTGCGGGGAGCGTGGGACGGGGGGCAGGCGTTTATTTGGAAGGACCGACGGTAAGTCACAGTATTTCCCTCGGAACTCATGCAACTGTTTTTGAGGCCGAAATGTAGACAATCTTGCACTGCGTGCGAGAGAACAAGAGGAGGGGCTACAACAACAAGCGGATCCTCCTAGCCACATGCAGCCAGGCAGCACTTAAGTCCCTAACTAGCCCACGGGTAAATGCCAGGCTGGTAAGTGAATGCCGAGACGAAACGAGCGACCAGGTAGGGCAGAATGAGGTCACCCTCATCTGGATGCCGGGTCACTTGGGGGTCAAGGGCAATGAAGAAGCTGACAGTCTCGCGAAGAGAGGATCAGCAGAACAATTTATGGGACCTGAACCGTTCCTGGGCGTATCGAAAGGCACGGCCAGGTGAACCATCAAGGCGTGGGGCAGGGAGCGGCATAAGGCATTTTTGGCAGATTGTCCAGGGCTCAAACACGGGAAGTGATTAACTGGGCAACACAATCCAAAAAGAGCTGTGTAGCTGTTAAATCTTAGTAGAGGACAGCTTAGAAACATAACAGGACTCTTGACGGGTCACATGGCTGTCAAGAATCTCTTGCATAAAATGGGGCGGTTCGACAGGGCCTTGGTATGGAGACTCTGCGGCGAAGGGGAGGAATTAGCCCAGCACATCTTGTGCGAGTGTAAAGCTCTGGACTGCAAAAGACAACTGATCTACGGACAGTCTAGACCGGAGACAGAGCAATATAAAACTTCACCTTATCAATTGCTGTGCAGACTACTTCAAGGCACAGTGATTTTGGAATGGGTGAAGTAGAAGAGACAAAGGGCATGCACAATAAGCCAAAGGCTGCGGTGCTGTCGGGGCGGCAAAGACGCGGACGAGGGCAAAAACACAGGAAACGCAGCCATTTTTTAAAGTAGGTGTATACGCAGTCCTTCACAGGGAATTGAATTTTGGAAAAAAACATAATTCCATTTTACATTTTTAACGTAACACTAGCTCTTCAAAATAAGGAGAAGGAGTGAATGTCAAAAATTCTTCAAAATGTATCCCACATCCTACTTATCACTTCGATAAATGTTTAGCAAATACTCCCAAGGGTTTTTTAGATATCCGATTGTAACACTTTAAAGTCCTCACCTCGTTTGAGGGAGCACCTGTTCTGTATCATTTATTACGCGGGACACCTATATATATATATATATATATATATATATATATATATATATATATATATATATATATATATATATATATATATATATATATATATATATATATATATATATATATATATATATATATATATATATAACCGTTAAAGTAAAGTCACTTTTGGCACCACATAAAATTAATCATTTTGGTAAAATATGGGTTTTTTGAAAAGAATATTAGTTTAGTAGGCATTATAGGGTGATGGAGTGTAATGGTATTTGACCCAATGGTTGAAGCATTAGGACAAAAGATTTAGTAAAGCAAAAAGTATCCATGATTTGGTATGTCAACATTTGAAGTTATCTGAATTTGGTATAGAAGTGTCAAGTCAATTTGGATGTACCTTATAAATTATGTAGTGATACAGCACAAGGCTAAGATTTCTTTTATTAACACACTGTATAATTTTTGTCAAAAAACTATAATAATAATAATATTTATTATATACATATATATATATATATATATATATATATATATATATATATATATATATATATATATATATATATATATATATATATATATATATATATATATGTAACTGTGAAACTGCCTAAGCCCGTACAGAAACAAAGTAAAAATACAAAACTTTAAAAGTTTTCGATATACAGTTAGACAGCGATAATGGATCTTTTGTGTATATGTCACCCCCTAATGTGACTGCTAACACATTCTCATTTGTCTGCTTGTCATTTTAAAGTATAAATAAGTAGCCAATATGTTAATATGTGGAGACGTAAACGTAGAAATCTCTATCGTACGAATGTTTCCAAAGTTCGAACCTATACGCTATTCTACGGGTCTATTTTCTTACTGCTTTTTATCCTAATGCCTGGAGGTACAGACGTAAAAAAAAAGAAGGACGGGAATTTTAGAAGAATAAAATGCATAGAATACACTTGTATACATTTTTTATTAAATTTCTGAAAGAAAAGCATAGGAGTACATATATAAAGGATTGTATCAGTACTGCATAATGTATTTGATAAGAAACTTATCAATATTAAATTAAAAACAAGATTTATGATTGTTGGTAATACAGTTATGCCTGCCCTGCAGAGCAAAGTTTTTATAAAGAAGGTTAAATATTAGAAATGGAACCTCTAAGGCGCTTTTTATATTTAGTTGAGACCTATATTTTGTCTTCAAAGTAGCCACCGCAAAAAATCTGGTTTCACACAGGTAGGATGGTGAAAATGTTCTTGTTTTCAGTGCAGAAAACTCATCATTAGACTCTACCCAAAATTCAAGCAGTGATATATTACTAAATTATTTTTTGGGTCCGCCACTCGCCACTTCTTCAGCAGTTGAGAGACCTTCGGGAGTGTTTTATAATGGGTCCCTAATCCACTGGTAACTCGCTATCAAGTTGAAGTCAGCAAGAAAATACTTTTTTAAATTATTTGTCAGCATGGCTAAATGATTTTCAATGGTTACAAGAACCGCTTTGACATGTTGTTCTTCTGCCTTATAAGGTTTAACACATTCATCCACATTTGCAAACATTTCTAGGTTTTTTGGCTTTACAGTTCAGCTCCATAATTCCAGTTTTTTCACGAAACGCATTGTTATCACTCGTATTCAACATATGTGTGTTTGCCCTTGAAGTTCACAATTCAAAGTATTTAGTTTCTGGAAGATGTCGACCAAGTAGCTCACCTTCAGCACAAATAAATCATCACGAAACTACTTGGTTTCCGGTGGGTTTAACTCTTTTAAAAAAATTGCGATATCATCCCATAATTCATAAACACAATGAGAAAATGTCCCACGTGACAACAATCTTACGTCAGAATAAAATAGTAACGCTAATATACTGCACCCATCTCTTTACAAAGTGCAGAAAATATTTTTGTTTTGAGAGGTCCTATTTTTATATAATCTACGACTACCACCGTCGTAAGCATGATATTCAGATCAGGGCTCATTTCTTTGGAAGCCAGAGTTTCTCTGTGGACCATGCAATGTGCCCAGATTCACTATGGAGTATGTGTTTCACAAGCGCAATATTTTGGAATCTTCCAAACATTTTACGAGCGCCATCGGTGCATCTTCCGACGCTATTTTTCTAGTCTACGTTTTCCTTGTTTAGAAAGTCATTTAAGATAACAGACAATGCTAGTACTGTTGGACTAAGCTCTATTGGCCTGCAGAATAGTTTTCTTCTACTTCTGACATACCATCACAAAATCTAACATAGGCGATTAAATGAGCATCAAATGAGCAAGAAATATGTTGCCACATCAAGCTGAGTTGATAAAAATTTGTCACGCCACTCCCCAAAAAGCTGATCCTGTACATCTTCAACTATCTCACCATATTCAGGGCGCCAGTGATGTTTGAAAAACCTTTGGTTTAGTGCGGGAGGTCAAATATCTGGGGGTGATCCTGGACTCCAAACTAACATGGGGGTCGCAAATGGAACGAGTAGTGAGGAAGAGAGTAGCGACCCTCTGGGAGCTGCGTCGAGTAATAGGGAGGACCTGGGGACTTAATCCTCGGATCCTTCACTGGATTTACACTGCAATCGTCAGGCCGAGAATCTTATATGGGGCGTTGGTCTGGTAGTTTGGTGTGAACCAAACTACCAGCAGGAAGCTGGCCAAACTCCAAAGGCTGGCAACCTTCAGCCGTGCTAGAGGTCTTGCTGATGCTGCCACCGCTTCCCATCTGCATCAGAAGAGAGGCTATGGCGTCACATCTCAGAATGCGAGACTCTGGATACTGGTGCGTAGTGGGAGCAGTAATAGAGCATGCAAGAGTTGCCAAGGAGGCGAAAAAGGAAATTCCGATTTCCGCTATCAAGGTACGGGATGCCGAGGATGATATTAGGTTGACGAGGCCATATACCCTCAGGATCCCCAGTAGAGATCAGTGGAGGGAAAATGAGGTTGCATTCCAGCCCGCAGGACTGCTCTGTTTTACCGACGGATCGCGGCTGGAGGATCAACAATCCTCCGGGGCAGGAATATACATCGAAGGCCTGGGGGTGCGCGAGAGTTATGCTCTTGGCGCATATACCACGGTATTCGAAACAGAGGTGTACGCTATCCTGTCTGTGGCCAATAGACAGGATGTGAGGAGGAGCCCCGAGAAATATGTGTACATTGGTTCGGGTAGCCAGGCGGTCCTCTGGGCAGTCTGCGCCGCCAGAATTAGGTCAACACTGGTTCAGGAGTACGCTGACGCCCTTAAAGGACTAGCCAGGACAAAGGAGGTGCTACTGGTGTGAGTTCCGGGACACTGTGGCGTAGCGGGGAATGAGGTGGCGAATATTCTCGCTAGGCTTAGTTCTCAGCGGCCGTTCTGTGGCCCGGAGCCTGCGATAGGCATAAGTAGGAAGACGGTCTCTGTCGCATTAGACATGTGGACAGAGGAGGCAATGGAGAGGCACTGGAGGTCGGTTGGTGGCTGCAGGCAGGCGAGGGACTTCGTGGAGAGGCCGGACAGAGATAAAACTGTCTGGCTACTCGGTAGGAGTCGACCTACGCTTCGCCGCCTCCTTGGGGTGCTGACAGGCCACTGCGCCCTTAGAAGATACCTCACATTGATAGGGGTAGAGAGGGATCCCATTTGCCAGGAATGCGGCGAGGATGAAGAAACGTCCTACCACTACCTGTGGCTTTTGGGAGTCTCCTCAATTGAGGACCGTCACGGATTTCATTTCGAGGTCGAGGCGGTTTGGCGACGGAACCGAGGAAGAGTAGAGCATGGTTGCTGGGGTTGGCAAAAAGGGCCCATTGTGGCCTACTTGCTTGGTGTTGGCCTCCCCACCACTGCTACTACTACTACATATCACCAATTCGGCGGGCAGCAGTATTATTTGATGGAGGTATGGGCTGAAATTGTTTGGGAAAACTATCTCCAAACGTAGTTTTTAGATCACAATTACAGGTGGAAGAATAAGCTTCTCACCAATGGTGTAACGCTTTGTACACCTGGACATTTGATATGAAACTTTGTAAGAGCCAGCTAAAGCTTTTTCATTAACTATTATTTTAATTTAACAATTAACATAAAAAAAATTTAAAACGCTTTCTGATTTTTATATGCATTTAATTGTAATTCGAATAATTCTCGAGGTTTACTAACGTACTCGCTATGAAGCGTTTCCAAATCCCGTTTAAGTTTATTATTATTTTTATTTTTTATTTTTTTATTTATTTAAACAACACACCACGAGGGCTTACAGCCTAAATACTATCGTACCGTGGGTGTTGACAAGGAGGAAAGAGGCAGCTTGTTAATTCTGGACTTGAAGGTTTGGAGGTTCGGAGGAGAAGGAAAAACATGTGCCGGCAAGGAATTCCACAACTTGGAAGTCCTCGGGACGAAAGAGCGGGCATAACAAGATGTTCTATGTCTGGTGACCTGGACAGTAAAAGGGTGCATTCGCTCTGTTCCCCTGGTAGATCTGTTGGGGGCAGCAGGTGGAGGAACTATAGAGGAAAGCTCCTCTGAGCAGTGCCCGTGCAGATATCTATAAAAGAGAGAGAGGTCACCAACTGCACGTCGGTGGGCAAGGGATGGCAGCTTTTGGGTGAGGGTGGGGTCACCGATGAGACGTATAGCTCTCTTTTGAATTGAGTCCAGGATAGCTAGTGTAGAAGCGGCAGCGGCACCCCAGATGTGGGAGCAGTATTCGAGGTTTGGCCTTATTTGTGAAGTATATAAGGTATAGAGATTAGCTGGTGAAAAGTATTTGCGAGCGCGGAAGAGGAAACCTAATTTCTTAGCAGCCGCTTCTGCAACTGATGTGACATGTTGGTGCCAATTAAGATTTCGATCCACAGAAATGCCAACAAGAGAAAAGGACTCATTACTTTGAATAACTTGGTTGTTCATTGTGATGAGTCTAGGGCTGGTGTATCTCTTGTGAGAAAGAAAGCAAGACTGAGATTTGGTGGGGTTGAATTGTACAAGATTTCTACTTCCCCAGTCTAATATTTTTTGGAGATCCACGGAGACAGAACCCTCCATGAGTCTGCGATCTTCATCTAATTGGGCTAAAGAGACAGGCTTAGAATATTGTATATTTGAATGGAGGGTGCTGTCGTCCGCGTAGCTGTGAACTGGGTTGGATGTGCTAGAGAGGAGGTCATTGATGTGGAGAAGAAACAAAGTAGGGGCTAAAGCTGAACCTTAAGGAACTCCTGCATTAATTGGATACAGTTTAGAGGAATGGCCATCCACAACAACAGATATGCTCCTGTTGGAGAGAAAATTTGCTGTCCAGGTACAAAGCTTTGGTGGTAGGCCATAGGTCGGAAGTTTATTAGGCAGCGCTGCGTGCCAGACCTGGTAGAATGCTTTTGATATGTCTAGAGCAACAATCTGGGATTCACCGTGTTGTTCCATAGACTTGTTCCAAGAATGGGTGACAAAGGAAAGGAGGTCGGCAGTCGATCTGCGCTGACGGAATCCATACTGCCTGTCGTGGATTAGACTGTGTTTTTCAAGAAATTTTAGTAATTCGGTGTTTATATACTTTTCCATCACTTTAGAGACGACTGAAAGGAGAGAAATAGGCCTATAGTTGCTAGGAAGCGCTTTGGATCCTTTCTTGGGGATGGGTTGTACTCGAGCAGTTTTCCAGTTACTAGGGAATATGCCTTTATTATAAAATAACTGAAACAGACGAGTCAGGACAGGAGCAAGCTCTGGTGCGCATTTTTTGAGAACAATTGCTGGGATCTCGTCAAGGCCAGAGGCTTTCCTGGTATTAAGAGAAGAGAGCATCTTTCGTACCTTTTTAGTTTTGAAAATGATATCCGTCATTTTATGCGCGACATTGGGGACTGTTGGTGGTTGAACATTTGGAGGTGGGTTGAGAGTAGAATTTCCGGCGAATAACGAACCAAAAAGTTCAGCCTTGCCCAGGGCCGTGGAAACAATTTCATCCCCTGAGACAAGAGGTGGGAACGTGCTTTTGCAGAAATTATTCCCAATAGATTTAGCAAGAGTCCAGAAGGGTTTACCGCCGTTGGAGCTTAAGAGGACTTTGTTTTTGATGTGGTTATTAAACGAGTTTTTTGCCTCAGAAAGAATGCGGACATAGCGGTTTCTTGCGTCGTTAAATGCTTGACGATCTTCTTGACTGGGATTGTGTAGAAGCGTTTTGTGAGCTTTGACCTTTTCAAGTCTGGCCTTGTCGCAGGATTAAGAGAACCAGGGCTTTTGAGTGGCTGAAGAGGTTTTCTGTGTACGTGGGATAAATAATTCTATGCCAGCTTGGATAATTTCGGTGACGTTTTGTGAGATATCAGAGGGGTCAGGATGAGAGAAGCAGACAGACGCCCATGGAAATGAGGAAAAGTAATCCCGCATTTCGTCCCAGTTTGCGGAGTTGTAGTGCCAAACGATACGTGGGTGTGATGACTGTGTGACCTCGGGTTGCATTGCGCAGAAAGCAGTGACCATGCCGTGGTCTGAGCGACCAAGGGGGCGGTGACTGATATCTTATAGCATTCAGGCTGTGTAGTAAGAAGGAGATCCAAGGGATTTGAGCTGTGTGTTGGGATACGAGGAAAGTAAGTAGGTTGCTGAACCATATTGGCTAAAGAATTGCTGACTGCAAAGGCCTCCGCTGCTCTCCCTTGTGGATCGGTTTTTGAAGATCCTAGCCATTCCTTATTATGGACATTGAAGTCACCAAGAATAGTGACCACGGAGGAAGGATATTCGGAAATCAGATGGTCGGTTTTTTCAGAAAGGTAGTCAAAGAGCTGGACAAAGTTGTTGTCAGAAGGTGACCGGTAAATGCAACAGATGAATTTAGTTGCAGCCCTGAGAGAGAGTTTTATCCATAGTATTATTAGATTTCATGCCGTCTGCTGCCAAAATTTGTAAGCAAATGCCACACAGAATCCCTTCTTCTTCATTCAATTCAGTGCTGGTAAACACATATTTTAAATATTCTTGAAAATATCTTCTTGGTTTTTGTTTCAGAATCATTCTCGTCTGTGCGCTTGTTGATGCTTCACTATCGTCAAATGCTCGCTTACGCCCACTTAAAATTTTATCCATGAATCTGTATAAATTTACTGCTACTCGAATATTGTGAATTTCAGTTAATACATAAATTCCAACATACACATTCACGGCAGAAAGATCGAATCGACTGAGTGGCTAGAACTTAACTTAAAATGTTCTGAACAACTCGGACCTTCTAGCGAAACCGCGATAATGTCCGGTATGGTGGTAGGACAGGAGGGGAATAGAATTGTGTTAGAAAATTGAGTCGCAAATACTACAAGGTTGACGAACGTTGTCCTAACCTGATTAAATCCAGTTATGTTAAATTTGAATAGCTATCGATAGTGGCTTTATTTGGAGTATACAGGGAGTCAAAGTTTTATAAAAAAAAATAGTAAAAATATATTATAGTCCCAAAACGGCATAACTATTTCAATGAAAACTGGCACAGTTTCATACCTACACACAGCACATTTTTTAATGAAAAATAATATATATATATATATATATATATATATATATATATATATATATATATATATATATATATATATATATATATATATATATATATATATATATATATATATATATTATCTAGTGCCGGAGTTACAGGGGCGTCCATGATTATTTAGCAATGGAAAAATGATACGCCACTGTTTATTCTGCAATCAAAAATATTGTTTGAATCTTCAATCAATGTGGAAGAAAAATTTACCTCCTGGTTAGTAGTAGTAGCAGTGGTGGGGAGGCCAACGCCAAGCAAGTAGGTCACCATGGGCCCTTTTTGCCAACCCCAGCAACCATGCTCTACTCCTCCTCGGTTCCGTCGCCAAACCGCCTCGACCTCGAGATGAAGGCCGCGACGGTCTTCAATTGGACGGTACTTACCTGATTCCTCTGCAGAGTCCTCGATTCTGCTCAAAGACTCCCAAAAGCCTCGCATTCGTACAGGTAGTGGTAGGACGTTTCCTCATCCTCGCCGCATTCCTGGCAAATGGAATCCCTCCAAATAACACAAAGTGTTAAAAGCTGGCGTGACAACATACTACTTGGTTCCGCAACTAGGTGGCGGCACGTCCACCAGTCACTTAGTGTTTTAAGGCTGGCTATACTAAAGCCGTATTACTTTTGGTGCATTTTTGCTACAATAAGTATGCCGTACTGAAGAGCTCTAATGAGAGGGAAACCGATCTACGGTTCTAATTGTTGCGAGAATGCATCTTACCTTTCATACTTTGTCCCTATATTGGGGTAGAAATGGGCCAGGGCTAAAAATTTTCTAAATTGTTAGTTAGTTGTATAAAGTCTCTATTTTTTTTAACACTTTGTGTTATTTGGAGCTGGCGTGACAACATACTACTTGGTTCCGCAACTAGGTGGCGGCACGTCCCCCACTCACTTAGTGCTTTCTAAGTGGGTTTCAAATTTCGAAAAAAATAATATCTCAGTAATACTTCAACATAGAAGAACCAAATGTGGTGTATGTTTTGAGTACACCAAGAGGATTTAACGATGACAAGTAAAGTTCAGTAAAAGCATTTTAAAGAGTTGAATACTGGTGATGCACTTTAAATATGACAGAATTTTTTAACGTGTCGGCTAAAACACTATTATTTCGTTTTGTGGAGAATTCAATTATAAAACTTTTCTACTATTCTCATTTTTCATAAGACTTTACCGTTTTTAGAAAAAAAAAACTGAATAACTAAAGACACTGCGATTTCTTGTGCATTAAAATTACCCATCTAAAAAAAAAAGTACGGTCGCAACAAGACGCAAATAAATTTTCAAATAATTATTTATTAGATTTAACAAAGAATGGCTCTTAACGACAGCAGCTTTCGTTTGTTGGGTATTTAATTTAATATAGTGACTTACTAGAGATATGATATTGCGCTGCCCCGCCCCCTCCTATGACGTCACGTGGTGAATAACGTAATATAAATCCAACTACACACTTAAAACAAAGTCAATCAAAAAGTTTCTATACGTCAGTTTAATGCGGTTGAAGTTACATCCCACTTTCGTCGCCTATATTATCTTTTGCAGGTAATATAGAACGCAGCACTAAATTTAATCTTTTTCAATGTTATATTACACACACACACACACACATATATATATATATATATATATATATATATATATATATATATATATATATATATATATATATATATATATTATAATAATAAGGTTTATTGATAGGTTGTTACAAACATTTACAATCAGATACAAAAGGTTACCATATAAATATACACAATATAAAAATATAGAATTAACATTCAATACAAAGAAGTAGTTACCAAATCAATAAACGCGCATGTCGTACATTCAAAAGTAATCAGTTAACAATGATCTTAATAGTTATAAGCATTAGACATCTTCACAGAAGCAAACTTGCTTGTTAGCGAAAATGTCTATACGACATGATAATCAAATTGAAAAATACAACACAAAAAACTATCTTAATATTAGTGTAGAGTATCATAAATTAAACAATTTGTGGCCGCGTTCTACAATTAATAAAAGTGAAAAACAGCAAAACTAACTCCACATGCCCACAGCATACAAAACACAACACACAACAGAATTCTGACTGTCAAGGAAGTAAAACACAGAGTAATTGACAGTCCGGAGATAAAATACCCTCGAAAAAACAACAACAACACAACTATAATAACCCAACATTTTAAAGCTGCATCCGGCCATCCCTGACCATTGATCAATCGACATCGCCACAAAACTCAACGACTCCCTTCGCAAAACGAGAGACAGAAAATAAAAAAGGTATAGATACTTTAAAAACCCAGAAATACAGACTCACTCAGTAATCTGTGGTCAAATCATACTCAGTTATATTTCATCCATTCACATACATACTTGCTCGTGCGCGCTCGTTCGTGAACTTCACACCTTCACTATCACACACACACGCACACCTACACACACGCACACACACACACGTAGTCTCAGACACATCCATACTAGCACACATGCACACAATGATCGATTAAAATCGAGATCTACTAGAAGGGTCGACAATTAAGAGAAGGCAACCACCCGACCGATAACACTCCTCGGTGTATTAAGCAGCCATAGTTGAATCCTTTTTTTATAAAGCCTATAAGAATTCGTAGATCTTATATCAAGGGGCAGGGTATCAAAGAGTCTCAAACCAATATACACAAAACTACGCTGGCCAATCCTTTTTTCCGCCCTGTACTTTTTCGTGACAATATTTTTGTACCTCGTAGAATATGCATGTTCTGCAAAATGAACAGCACCTTTGTGTCTGTAAATATACAGTAAGATAGCACGACAGTACAGTTTCCGCACATCCATTACTCCAGCCTCCGAATATAGCGCATCACTGGGGTAGGTAATGTTTCTGCCATATATAATTTTTAATATCCACCTCTGAGTTGTTCCTACCTTTCTCAAGTATGTTTCTCATGCGCTTCCCCACGCCAATATGCTGTATAAAAGCTGCGACTGGATGAGAGCAAAGTAAATAGTCTTAAGGTAAGTGACTTCCAGAAATTGCTTTAGTCTCTTAAACTTCGAAAGGAAGCTCCTCAGTTTCTGTATTACTTGATTTGTCTGCCTATCCCATCTCAGATGACAGTCAATATTTAAGCCCAGATATTGTATATTCCTTGCTTCACTTATCTGATCAGAACCTACAGACAAGTTCCCCAGTCTTGGCATTCCACTGGCATATGAACTGAATGGCATGTACTTGGTTTTGTCCCAGTTTATGGACAATAGGTTTTGGTTAAACCATGTTTTTAATGTTTTTAAATCTGTCTCTGCTTCCTGTTTCAGAGATAACCAATCCGAGGCGGTGTACAAAATAGCCGTATCGTCAGCATAACTGACGATCTCTCCTTTTGACGGTAAGAGAAGCATGCCATTTATGTACATGTTGAACAGTAAAGCCCCCAACACCGTGCCCTGTAGAACTCCACACTCCACCTGTTCATAGCAGCTAAAGTTATTTCCTATTTTCACACATTGTTTGCGGTCGGTTATGTAGCTCTTAAGCAAATCAAATATTTTCCCCCGAAATCCAGTTCTATGCAGTTTAGCTAGCAATTTTGGGTGTGACACCGTATCGAATGCCTTCGCTAGGTCCAGACATACACATAAGGTTGGCCGGCTCTTATCCAAACTGTCATAGAGTTTTGAAGTAAGAAATGCCATGGCATCCTAAGTAGATCGTCCCCCGCGGAATCCAAACTGGCGATCGGATAACAATTAATATTTTGTAATAAAAGACACTATTCTAAATTTTAAGACTTTTTCGAATATCTTTGCTATATTCGATATAAATGTTATCGGCCTATAATTGCCCATTTCAGTGGGATCACCCCTCTTGAAAATGGGGGAAATGATACCGATTTTGAACGTTTCTGGAAATGTCCCTTCACATATACACTTGTTGAACAGGTAAGTAAGTGGTCGGGTTATCTCATCGCAGATTGTCCTTAGCACTCTAGCCTCCAGTCCATCGTAACCCGGTGTTTTTTTTCCTTCAGTTCAAGTATCTTCTCTTTCACTTCGCTCTCTGTTATCTCATCGATATACATGCTATTCTCGATTGTACAATATATATATATATATATATATATATATATATATATATATATATATATATATATATATATATATATATATATATATATTATATATATATATATATACGCACAAGACAAGTATAATAATTAAGGAGAGCCCGGAATTAGCATTGAGGATACACAAACTTAAAAAGTTGAGAAGACGTTCGCAGACATTTAGAGGTCGTTAGCATTCATAAACTTGACTTGCCCATTATGTCACATAATCACAGTATAGTATTCTGATCTTAAAAATTTACTTTGAACTGTATGCACTTAAATATTAGTAAAATACGTAATTTGTTAACAGGTTGTGATGAAACGTCAAACTCTACTGTACCACAGCATATTATTATTGCATTTGACTCACCACACGACGCCATGCGCGTGACAGTTCTAAAAATGCGTAGTCTCATTATCAAATCTCTTGTTATTTGTATCATGCGTGCAGGGTGCACGCATTCATATTCACATGTGTAGATATAGTATACCCAACCTGACCTTGTTCTATGTGTAATACAGTTTAATGCCTAGTAGTGATGGGAAAAACAGTTATTTTCTGTTAACAGTTGAAGCCGTTCACGTTATTTAATAATAGCCGTTGAAAATAACGGCTTCAGTTATTTTAAACTGGATAGTCGATCGATAGTATCCTACATTCCCAAAGCTGTGAGCGAGAGCGAGCACACTAGTATAAATGCATTGTATTTTTACCCCGTTATTTCACGTACTGTATAAATCTCAAATTTTGTCGATATGAAAAGGAAACAAAGGGTTAAGAAATTATAATAAGCGTGTCGAAAATCTTGTGCCACTCTGAAGTGAAACTTTTAGAAATCAGAAAGGAGTCTTCTATAAGAATTTACTTAGATGTTTTAGGAATTATAAACTAGTCATTTCTCACAAATTTATTTTATCAGGGTCTTTACGTAAATGTCAATGCCACAGTAAGAATCAATAAATATCATTATTTATCAAGCCTTGGGACGTTAGACGTTAGAACTTTTATTGCTACACAGGGAGTGATTCTAAGAACTCCATAACATAACGCAGCTAATAAAATTTCGGTAAAGAAACAATATAAAAAATTGAGTTTGAGTTTTAAAAAAAATGGAAGATATATAGTATTAATTGTTTATTTACTTATTTTAATATTCGTTGTTTTAAAATTAGTTTCAAAATTTTCAAAGGGCTGTAACTTGGAGGAGAAGGGGTTTCAAGACAAACTTAATAAAAAGACACCCCTTATTTTTCGCCAAAGAATCACCCTGTAAAATTTTTCGCATCAATTTGGAAACACCCTGTATATATATATATATATATATATATATATATATATATATATATATATATATATATATATATATATATATATATATATATATATATATATATATATATATATATATATATATATATATATATATATATTCATTTACTTTTTAGTGAATTTTCTTAAAAAAAAAATTCACTAATGAGGAGATCCCGACTTTTGAATTGTGAAAAAATTTCTTCAAATTAGCGCTATTTAGGACCCCCGGAACCCAAATCCGAGGTCAGTTTCAGACTTTATATGTTTATATATATATATATATATATATATATATATATATATATATATATATATATATATATATATATATATATATATATATATATATATATATGTATGTATGTATGTCACACCTATAACTTAAAAAACAATGGACCGATTTTGATAAACTTGGTGAGTACCTTCCTTTCGCAAGTGGCTTGGATAAGTTCGTTAGCCAGGAAAATCCGCCGAGGTTTTCCCGGAAAATTTTGTGTTTTCTTTCGAAAAAAATCGATTTTTTTTAATGTTTTCAAAATTAACAAAGTAAGGGCAACCAAATTTCATATGCGGGTTTATATCATTATAAACAACTTACGTACCAAAATTTAGCTCCGCAGGTTAAAGGACAAAAAAGTTACAGGCATTTAAAAAAAAATTTGGGTTCTCCTCAAAACGTCAAAATCCCGATTTTAAACGTCAAAATTGGTGAGTACCTTCCTTTCGCAAGGGGCTTCGATATGTTCGTTAGCCAGGAAAATCCGCCGAGGTTTTCCCAGAAAATTTTGTATTTTCTTTCGAAAAAAATTTATATCTCCAAAATTAACAAAATAAGGGCAACCAAATTTTATATGCAGGTTTATATCATTATAGCCAAGCTCCCTACCAAATTTTAGCTTTGTAGGTCAAAATACAAAAAAGTTATAGGCATTTAAACAAAAATAAATTGGGGTTTTTCACAAAACGTCAAAGTTGCGATTTAAACGTCAAAATTGGCAACATTTAGGAAAAGAACTTGAATCTAATACGGGCTATGGAAATAAAATGTCTCAAGAAGAATGTTTTACAAACCCTGATGACTTAGTTTCAACCGTCATTATCCTTCATTTTAATAAAATGTTTCCAGAAAATTCATTTCAAATAGACCCTTTCTCTGACGCTTGGCAGTAGTCTTAGCTATAAGTTTATCGTTAATGGTATATAATTTTTGTAGAATTTTCGTAAAAAAAATCAATAAAGTTCAATATATCTGTTATTATACAAGATATGAAAAAAATTGGATATATTAATTATAGGGTGTCTTGAGCTAGATCTTAAAAAATTATTTCTACAATCACAGCGTGGCCCATAAGTCATTGGTGATACAAATTTTCTTTTTGTTTTAAATCAAACACGCCTTATGTTATTGCATTTTTGCATTTTCCATCGAAATATAATGCATGTTTGTAAGAAAAAAAATTCTGGACGCAGTAAGTGCGTTATGGTAGCGAATTTTTATCAAATGCTTAATATTTGAATAGCTCAATTTGCTATTAACCTATAAGGTTGACCAAGAAACGAGTTTTTTCGGGAGCACTTTAAGTTTACTTTCGGAAATTTTTGTACATTTTCAAACAATAAAGTTATTTTGATGAAACATGGCACATTGTTTTTACTATATAGATTATACTGGTAACCAAATGTGATGCCTGCTTTCTTAAAAAAACTTATTGCTATTAAAAAATAGTTTTATGACAATTCACTACCATAACGCACTTGCTGCGTCCAGAGTTTTTATATTGAAATGTATATAGATATTAAAAAATGTTGTATCATTATATTTTTTTAATCAATTTGATAACTATTATCAGACAGACGAAAATGACGTGTTAACTGTTTTCTTAGGTAATGTATATAAATTTAAATAAACAAGTACTTTAATTTCACGTGAAATAACCATATTTTGCGTTGTCTATAGTGAAAGTAATAACACGTTTTTACAGAAATTCATCTTTTCACCCAACATTTTTTATTATTAAATATTTGGCTTTACATACTAGTGGGAAACTCGACTGTTTTAAAAATAACGACTTCTCAGTTTAACAGAATAACTCTGTGTAGTAGTGTCCGTATGCCGTATCCCCATCAACAACCGGTTAAAGTTAACATTAAAATTAAACCGTTTTATTGTTCCGAAAATCTTACGTTCCTAAAGCTGTTAGCGAGAGCGAGCACACAGTATAAATAACGTGTTTAGCATTCCCAATCTCAAGGCTGTTCATCCCGTTGAATAGTTAAATAAACAGTTGCCGATGAAAACCGATGTTTACTCATCGAAGCCGAACTAGTTGCAGTAGAACTGAAACAGACACGACTCCGAAATCTAGTTTAGTGTAAAAAGCGTTATTTTTTAAGCTGCTATATTTATAAGTCCATAACTGGTGGTTACCGTTACGGCTCGGTAACCGTTTAAAAATAGCTGACAGTTAAATAACGACCCATCACTAGTGCCTAGTGTGAATGAGTCCTAGTCTTAAGATGAGTATGGGTCCTAGTTTGTTCCTCTTTTTTCGAAATGGAGATGTCCTAGTTTGTCCTAGTTTTTAAATGTGCTAGTCCTAGCCTAAGCTTGTTTGGTCTGGCAACCCTACCTATTAATAGTGACACACATTAAATTTCGAAACTTACCTTCCATCTGCTTGGGAGATATGAGAAAAATAACTTTTCTTTTCTAAATTTCAACACCCTGTATCTTTGTAACAAGATATGCTAGAACTAAAATTTATTCTAATAAAACTTTGTTTTGGATAGAGCCTCGGTGGTTCAGGGGCAAGAACGTGTGCCTCTGAACCGAAGGGTACTGTGTTCGATTTCGATCACAGGGTTCTCCTTTCACTTTTTCAGTACAAACTGTAACGTTAACATCAACCGAGGTTCTGGCATTGTGTTTGAGCAAGTTGAATGTTTGCACTTCCGCCCTTCGGAGGGGGCTTAAAGCCGTCGGTCCCATGTCTATGCGATGTTGGGCACGTTAAAGATCCCTACCCTCCTTACAGAAATACAGGGTTTCCGCAAAATTTCCAGGATAGTGAGGCGAAACTGCTCCCTGGCGTCGGTGATTGGCCATAGTCGCGGAAATAGGCCGACGTTAAAAAAAAACACACACACAACTTTGTTTTGGCTAGAGGAATATTGTGTTAAATTTTTTACACCTATTTCTAAGTCGCCCTGTAATATACAGGTCAGGTGCGCACCTTAAGGATACGCCGTTGTAGTTATAACATTATTTCATTTCACTATAATCAAACAAGGTACAAAATTCATCGTTGAACATTAGCTGTTATCCATGGGGCAACATGATTGATTAAATTGGCTAAATGGCTTTGATTGATTAGCTCCTCTCTTGGTTACCTAATTACAGTAACTTACAAGAGATTTGTTTACTGTATTGCAGCGCTGATTGTACATGTATATGTTATAGAGTGATTAAATTTGAGAAGCCTTAATATACTGCTCAATAACTAAACTGGGTAATTATTATATCTCTCAAATTTTCTTCAAAAATATTGTTAAAATGGTGGCAATATATACTCATAATGAATACTATTTCGAAGGCACTCTTACGTTGTGTTTTGCTTTTATGCACTTATATTTTTAACCCTCATAAACTAGGCATTTCAGGCACGAAAATATTTTTGGTTGTATATATATATATATATATATATATATATATATATATATATATATATATATATATATATATATATATATATATATATATATATATATAACTTATTTTAATAAATGTCACTTTTGATTTTGTTCTTAAATTTGCTTCTTCTGCTATAGTGGGTTCCACCAACCCTTCCACAGTAGCCATAGATATTCCTATTTACTTTTATTTATATCTTAATATTAATTGTAGCTAAATCTCCTCAAAAACTATAATTCTCCAGCACAATAATTTTGACATTTCTACTTGACATATGAAATTCAATATATATATATATATATATATATATATATATATATATATATATATATATATATATATATATATATATATATATATATATATATATATATATATATATATATCTGTATGTGTGTGTATATAAAGGCATAAAAAACATAACCTACCTTAAATATGGGTTCTAGGTGTTCTAAGTGGCTCTCATTTGAAGAAAAGCACTATAGTAAAGAGGATAGTGCATATGCAAAAATTTAGATCTTGGCAACTTAATAGTGTTGGTACTTACTTTTCAAATTTAAATAGTTGAGATAAGGAATTTGTCGAATCATTTAGACATACAATTTTTAGAAGTGTCTATCAAAATACGCTACCATAACGTGCTGCCTGCGTCCAGAGTTTGTTTTTGTTTTACCACTATATATCTGTAAAACTAGAGGGAAGTGTGTGCCACATATTATGCAACAACTATATTTTACTATTAAAAATGTTTATATTCAAGCTGTTTCTAATCTATGTATCAAATGGGTTAAGTATAAAGCGTGTAAACTTAATCATTTTCAAAAAATTCTTTATTTTCTTATTCTGGCGTAAAAATCAGTAAAGAGTTTACATCGGCTGGCGTCTGGTTTTACAGACTGGTGGGGCAATAAGTAAGCAAAGGTCTTTTCTGAAAAACATATTAGCTGTAGGATAGCATCCTCCATAAACATCCCTAACGCAGTCCTGTGCCTGATGATCCCAGCGCCATACCGATATAAGTGCTTGGCAATAGATTGGTCCAGCCTCAACGCCTTTGGTACAATCTGTAATCAAAATTACCGATTAACTTAATCTTTATGTGTTTTATTTAAATGTCTTAATGTCCTAAATTAATTTTCTTTTGTTATTTGTGTTACTATTTATTAGTGATGGTATATTATATACAGAGTAATGATAAAGTTTGAGATAATGGATATAAAAATGTTTTCTCCTTGCATATTACCGCCAGTTACAAAAATTTGAAGCAGGAATATATCCTGAAATTTTTAAATCATCCACTGTCATCCTCCTATTTAAATCTAGCGATAAAAGGGATGTGAATAATTACAGACTTAACAAACGTAAGTAGTAAACTTACTGAAAAATGTAAAAGGAAAAGAATCATGGATTTCTTGCAGAAATCTACGATTATTACTGCAAAGCAATATGGAATTTGGGAGAAATTGTCCACCGATGACTCTCCAGTAACTGTCACAGACTTTATTGGCAGCTCAATTAATAATGAAAGCAAATGTATTGGGATTTTCTTAAACTTCACCAACGTTTTTGACACGGTGTCTCATGACGTCCTACGAAATAAGCTAGAAAGAATTGGAGTCAGGGGTAAGCCATTAAATTTGTTCCAATCTTACCTTTCAAGCCGAAAACGATAATTACAACAGTGAGGAAAATAGTATAAACTGTGGCGTGCCACAAGGAACAGTTCTGGGTCCTGCGCTGTTTATCATTTATGTTAAAGATTTGCTTGGTCTAGATGTAAAAGGTAAAATTATGTGTTATGCTGATGGCACGGTTTCACTTTTCTCGGCAGATACATGGCATGATGCCTTGTGTTAAGCAGTTAATAGGTTATCTAAAGTTTGTTGGCTTGATGATAACCCTTTTACCCTAAACTATGACAATAAGACGTTTGTGTTGTTCCCACCGCAGTTAAGTGGCCTTCCCCAAATCGATAAAACTACAATACATTCAGAGAAGTGTTCACTAACATACACAGTTGTCCCTGTTAGTTGTCAATTTAACGACGATATCGGACGAGTAGCAGGAACTAAATATCTTGACGTATTTATTGACAAACAACTTAAGTGGACCACGCACATTGACTACATTATTAACAAAATGAGAAAAACGAATTATAAATTTCGTCAGCTGAAAAATGTTTTAACACCTAAACAAATTATAATAGTTAATTTGTCATTGGTTGAAATCAATTTTGTACTATGAATTGCTGGTTTGGGGTGGTGCATTTGTAGCATATTTACGACGCTTGTCTACAACACAGAAAACAATAATAATAATTACGATGAAAAAACCTACCCCATACTACAAAGAAGCAGTTTTCAATGAGTCTGACGTCCTCACAATAAATAATTTATTTTTGCTATTGTAAACAGGAGGCTTACCTGTTTAAGTATCTATTTATATTTAGACAAAATTTTCCTACGGATAAATTTTATCTTCTTACCGTTTAAGTATCTAGTTTTATGATATCTCCCTATACATAAATGTTCAGAGAAGATGCAAGAAAATTACTGGATTTGATCTCAGAAAAGTTTATGAAAAATCGCCACAAGTAATAAAACGATCGTAAATAATTCCATCATAAAATATGTAGGCTGCAAACCATGCGGGAATTGAGTGTATCTAATTATGTGTAATTAAAACACCTTAGCAAGCGAAAATGCGCCGTACAACGGTCCATTTGATGCATTTTGTAACTCAAAACTGCATTGTGGATGATATGACACAAGTAGTTAACCTCTAAGGGGTCACTTAGTTTCCACATGGAAAATTGCAAGCTCAGAATTTAATACGCGAAGTAGAAAATACGTGTCTAAAAGGTTAGTGGAGGCTCGGCAGCCTCGGAGCCGAGAAGTAACCGCGCGACAATAAATGTAAAATGTTTTTTCTTCGTTATGCAATCAGAAAAAATTGAGAAGGGAAGTGAAAATTTCAGAGAGTGAATTAGGAGAGTTTAAAAAAAACAGGCGATTAACGCGGACGCACGTGGTTGAACGGAAGATGGAAGGGCTGGTAAAGCATGACGCAGAGCTGGCGTATTGCCCCAGAGGTTGGTGAGTCCATTCTATGTTAAACTATTGCTTAAATTGTCTTTTATTTGAGAGGCTAGCTGTCTCGGGTACTGAAGTAATTTTTATATAGAATTTGTATAGATATTTTTGAGCCATGGGGCTGTAAATTAAATCAGTATAGAATGATTTATCCGTAGGGCGCTGGACTTATAATCAGAGTGAATGGAATCAGATTAAAATTTAGATGTTGTTTTTATGAGAGAATATTCGTGAAATTTTATAATACGAAGAACAGATAGGGCTTTGAGCCATGAGAGTTTAGCTGGGAGTTATAAGGGGTTAGATACGTTTGAGAGCTATAATTAAGCTAAGAGGAAGTTAAATATCGGGCTTAGAAAAATTATACCGGGGGCGACAACAATGTAGTTTTCACCGGTATCAACTTTGTATAACATTTAATCCATTCTAAGGTTTGGAAAACCTTCTACACCCTCCTGCTTAAATAAATAAATGAATGATTACTTAAATTTTAATAATAATAATAATAATTAGAATTTACAGTTAATTTAAAAACCTTTGTTTTAAAGAAGAGCAAAAGGCACGTAAAACGACCCCCATTACACTATAAGCTATAATATTCATGTACAAAAGACAATATATAAACAATCGTTGCCACGTGACTGTACACGCATGTCCTATAGTAATCCATTGCATTTACTATAAAAGGAACTGCAACTCCTTCGGGATGTTTTTTGTTAGTTCAATTTTTTGTAATAACATTTAAAAAAGTCATATATAACTTGTTTTGTGTTAGACACAGATATCTTAAATGTCAACGACAATTTTTAAAAACGTTTCTTTCTACAGTTATCAATTTACAAATTCTCAAACCAAAAAGGGTTAGGGTATTGGCTTCAAAAGTGTAAAATGCGTATCTAGTAACTATTTGCTAAGTCTCTAAAATACTTTCTATTATTTCTTTTTCAAATTCTTGAAATTATTTAAAAAAAATTATGTGCCTTCATTTTAGATTATTCAAATGTCATATACATAGAACACGTTTGGAACTAAGAACGCTGAATGTACGCATCTCAAACACATTTGCTTAATTATTTCATTTCAAACTGTTAGCCATTAAAAAGGTGTTTTTAGCGAATTAAAAAAAATTCGCCAGTGAGGATATCTGTTTATATATATATATATATATATATATATATATATATATATATATATATATATATATATATATATATATATATATATATATATATATATATATATTTATATGTATATGTATATATATATATATATATATATATATATATATATATATATATATATATATATATCTGTACGTGTGTGTGTGTATAAAGGCATAAAAAACATAACCTACCTTAAATATGGGTTCTAGGTGTTCTAAGTGGCTCTCATTTATGGTAAAGAGGATAGTGGATATCCAAAAATTTAGATCTTGGCAACTTAATAGTGTTGGTACTTACTTTCTAAATTTAAATAGTTGAGATGAGGAATTTGTCGAATCATTTAAACATACAATTTTTAGAAGTGTCTATAAAAATACGCTACGATAACTGCTGCCTGCGTCCAGAGTTTGTTTTTGTTTTACCACTCTATATCTGTAAAACTAGAGGGAAGTGTGTGCCACATATTATGCAACAACTATATTTTACTATTAAAATGGTTTATATTCAAGCTGTTTCTAATCTATGTATCTAATGGGTTAAGTATAAAGCGTGTAAACTTAATCATTTTCAAAAAATTCTTTATTTTCTTATTCTGGCGTAAAAATCAATAAAGAGTTTACATTGGCTGGCGTCTGGTTTTACAGACTGGTGGGGCAATAAGTAAGCAAAGGTCTTTTCTGTAGAACATATTAGCTGTAGGATAGCATCCTCCATAAATATCTCTAACGCAGTCCTGTGCCTGATGATCCCAGCGCCATACCCATATAAGTGCTTGGCAATAGATTGGTCCAGCCTCAGTGCCTTTGGTACAATCTGTAATCAAAATTACCAATTAACTTGACCTTTATGTGTTTTATTTAAATGTCTTATTGTCTTAAATTAATACCCCCCCTCTTAGTTATCAATTTAACGACGATATCGGACGAGTAGCAGGAACTAAATATCTTGACGTATTTATAGACCAACAACTCCGCCGTGCAAACGTTAAACCTGGTAACTCGACTTACTTGGTTTTACTTCTGTTTCAATATTCCGATTGCCTGTAACGACCTCTATCTGTGATTATTTTACGTTTGAAAATAGGCCTTTCTTTTACAAAGATATTTAGTGTTGCTTTATAGTAACCCGACTTATATTTAGATTTATTCTGCACTAAGGCGACTTGCTTTGCAATTTTTGTTTCTTGTTTGGATCGCAATAAAAATTACCACAGTATAAAGAATTAAGTCTAGTGTATAATAGGTAGTTCAATAATTTCCCTAGGTGATATGAGCAACTAGTGTAATTTAAAAATAAATTATTAAATTACCAAAGTAAAGACAAGCTACTCGTGTTTTCGTATAATATAACGAAAGAAATTCACTATTAATATGAAGTAAGTAGATTTCACCATTACGTTTTGGTGGGGTTAAACTAAGTCAAGTCTTTTTACACGCCTGCCAGCGGCTCTGGGGTCTTGACAGCATTACTTTTAAATACTTGGAACCCGGTCATAGTTTCATGAAAGCGGATTCCATACTTGGTCACCAACGACTTATGGGCCATCCTGTGATTGTACAAATATTATTTTAAGATGTAGCTCAGGACACCCTATAATTAATATATACAATTTTTTTTCATATCTTATATAATAACGGATATATTGAGCTTTATTGATTTTTTACGAAAATTCGACAAAAATTATATACCATTAAACGATAAACTTTATAGCTAAGGCTACTGCCAAGCATCAGAGAAATGGTCTATTTGAAATGAATTTTCTGCAAATATTTTAGTAAAATGAAGGACAATGACGGTTGAAACTAAGACTTTAGGGTTTGTAAAACATCCTTCTTGAGACATTTTATTTCTATAGCCCGTATTAGATTCAAGTTACTTGCCTAAATGTTGCCAATTTTGACATTTTAAATCGCCACTTTGACGTTTTGAGGAAAACCCCAATTTATTTTTTTTAAATGCTTATAACTTTTTTGTCTTTTGAGCTACATAGCTAAATTTTGGTAGGTAACTTACCCATAAGGATATAAATCTGTGTACCAAATGTGGTTGCCCTTACTTTGTTAATTCCGGAGATATAAATTTTTTTCTAAAGAAAATACAAAATTTTCCAAGAAAACCTAGGCAGATTTTCCTGGATAACGAATTTATCCAAGTCATTTGCAAAAGGAATTTTTTCACCAAATCTAATCAAAATCGGCTTATTATTTTTTAAGTTATCGGTGTGATACATATATATATATATATATATATATATATATATATATATATATATATATATATATATATATATATATATATATATATATATATATATATATATATATATATATATATATATATATAACATATAAAAATTGAAACTGACCCCGGATATGTTTTCTGGGGGGGCTAATTAGCGCTCATTTGAAGACATTTTTTCAAAATTCAAAAGTCGAGATCTCCTCATTAGTGAATTTTTTTTAAGAAAATTCACTAATAGAACGCTTCATCTAAACTCAATCAGATGAAATGTGTCCAATTTAGAAAGAGGTCGCAAAAGAGACATTATAAGTGTGATTTGGAAAATGAATGTTGTTAGATATTCGCCTTGAAGTCAACATGTGATTTGACACATTCTGAAAATATACAGTGCAATAGAGGGATAAACTCTGTCTGTGGCCAATGAGACCACAAGCTCAAGGCCAGACCACTCTTCACACATACACACAGGGATAAACTCTAAAAAAAAAGATACCATAATAAAGAAGTTTCTTCCCTATATGCCACCGAGAAAGCTCATTTATTGGAAAAACCTGGCTTCTGCAGAAGACATAGAAGATTTAGGAAAACTATCAGCTACTAAAATATATAAAAATTATTATATCGTTTGTTAATTTTTTTAAGCTTAGCATCTATGTATTTTTAGTAAGTATATATTTTTGCAACCACCTGTCTAATATTCCACTTAAAAATTATAACAAAATAACAAACAATTGAATAGTTGCCATCTCTTAATAAAACCATCCACAACCAATTTCATTGCGCTTGTCTAAATAACAAACCGCCAAACTATGTTTTTAAACATATCTTAAGCCATTTTTATTGCACTATTAAAACAAATACTTACAGACAATGATAAGCATTGAACTTATCCAGGTTTGTCTTTTATAATTATTTAAATTTTATAAGTGTTGATATTCACAGCTTAGTGGTACCCATTAGTGTAAAGTTGGCGATGTTTAAGTACCGTGTTTTAATTAGTAAGCTGATTGGATGATATAATATAAGCATATATGTTACTAATAGAAAATAAACATTGCATCGTTGAAGAAAATATTATGAGGTTATATAAAGCAACTCAATTTAATAAAAATTGATTATATTGATTTAAAAAAAGTGCAAATCGACTTGCTTGCTTTTTCAATTGTAAAATAGATGGGTGGCGGAAGAGAAAAATCTGCAAGTGGATTTACTGGTTTTTAATATTGTAATATTGTGAAGTGTGAATGACCAGGTAACTTTAAATTTGTTAATAAACATTTCAATTAAAAAATTTCATCAGTAAATACCCAATAGTCATAAAGAGCCTTCAAAACTTTATCGGATCTGCGGGATCAGAGAAATTAATTATGGTTAACAAAAAAAATATATTTTGAGTCGAATTATAAAAACTTTGGACTTCCCCACTGAAAAGTTGCAAATTAAGAGTTACTAGGTTTTACTATTGTACGGCAGAACTTAAGTGGACCACGCATATTGACTACATTATTAACAAAATGAGAAAAACGAATTATAAATTTCGTCAGCTGAAAAATGTTTTAACACCTAAACAAATTACAATAGTTAATTTGTCATCGGTTGAAATCAATTTTGTACTATGAATTGCTGGTTTGGGGTGGTGCATTTGTAGCATATTTACGACGCTTGTCTACAACACAGAAAACAGTACTAATAATTACGATGAAAAAACCTACCCTATACTACAAAGAAGCAGTTTTCAATGAGTCTGACGTCCTCACAATAAATAATTTATTTTTGCTATTGTAAACAGGAGGCTTACCTGTTTAAGTATCTATTTTTTATTTAGACAAAATTTTCCTACGGATTAATTTTATCTTCAAGTTTGGGTCAGATGTAAGCAAGGTGCTTACCGTTTAAGTATCTAGTTTTATGATATCTCCCTATACATAAATGTTCAGAGAAGATGCAAGAAAATTACTGGATTTGATCTCAGAAAAGTTTATGAAAAATCGCCACAAGTAATAAAACGATCGTAAATAATTCCATCATAAAATATGTAGGCTGCAAACCATGCGGGAATTGAATGTATCTAATTATGTGTAATTAAAACACCTTAGCGAGCGAAAATGCGCCATACAACGGTCCATTTGATGCATTTTGTAACTCAAAACCGCATTGTGGATGATAGGACACAAGTAGTTAACCTCTAAGGGGTCACTTAGTTTCCACATAGAAAATTGCAAGCTCAGAATTTAATATGCGAAGTAGAAAATACGTGTCTAAAAGGTTAGTGGAGGCTCGAAGCCGAGAAGTAACCGCGCGACAATAAATGTAAAAGGTTTTCTTTTCGTTATACAATCAGAGAAAATTGAAAAGAAAAGTGAAAATTTCAGAGAGTGAATTAGGAGAGTTTAAAAAAACAGGCGATTAACGCGGATGCACGTGGTTGAACGGACGATGGAAGGGCTGATAAAGCATGACGCAGAGCTGGCGTATTGCCCCAGAGCTTGGTGAGTCCATTCTATGTTAAACTATTGCTTAAATTGTCTTTTATTTGAGTGCTAGCTGTCTCGGGTACTGATGTACTTTTTATATAGAATTTGTATAGATATTTTTGAGCCATGGGGCTGTAAGTTAAATCAGTAAAGAATGATTTATCCGTAGGACGCTGGACTTATAATCAGAGTGAATGGAATCAGATTGAAATTTAGATGTTTTTATGAGAGGAGTTTAGTGGTTGGGGGGAATATTTGTGAAATTTTATAATACGAAGAACAGATATGGCTTTGAGCCATGAGAGTTTATATGGGAGCTATAAGGGGTTAGATATGTTTGAGAGCTATAATTAAGCTACGAGGCAGTTAAATATCGGGCTTAGAAAAATTATACCGGAGGCGATAACAATGTAGTTTTCACCGGTATCAACTTTGCATAACATTTCATCCATTCTGGAAAACCTTCTACACCCTCCTGTTTAAATAAATAAATGAATGATTACTTAAATTTTAATAATAATAATAATTAGCATTTACAGTCATTTTTAAAAACCTTTGTTTTAAAGAAAAGCAAAAGGCACGTGAAACGACCCCCATTACACTATAAGCCATAATATTTATGTACAAAAGACAATATATAAACAACAAAACAGCCATTGTATAAGTACCAGGGGTAATGCTAATGAAATAATAAACGTAACCGTAAATACTGCACACCTGCGCGACACCATATATCTTACATTGGTCCAGTAGCCTATATACCAGAAAATATTATTAAAGACAACAGCCTAAAGCACTCAAAAATTCTCAGACACTGGCTGTCTGATAAATAGAAATACTATAGTTGATAAACTTCCACTAAGGCTTCAACATACTCATAACTGAGTAAAAGTATAACATGAATAAAGACTGACATACAAGTTTAGTGGGTACCTTTCAGTTTTTTTTTATGTATAGATTTGTAATATATTTTTGTCGCATAGGCTGAGCTGTTTGCTTCCATGGACTATTAAATACAGCTCATTTGTGCATACACAAGTCTTTTCACTTACGACAGTGCACAATATTTAACATCTAAATTTTTAAGCAATTTTTTATTCGAATTTGTTAAAACCCTATTTGGCCTTCGTAATTCAGCACAAACATTTCAAAAATATTTACATTCAATTTTAAGACATCTTGACTTTGCCTACTCCTATCTTGACGATATTCTCGTTGCATCAGCCTCTGAAAAAGAACATCAAGAGCATCTAGCAAAAGTTTTTCAGACACTTTAAGACAACGGCATCCGTATCAATTCATCTAAATGTGAATTCGGAGTGGCCGAAATTTCATTTTTAGGTTTTCGTGTAAATAAATCTGGATTATTTCCACTTCCTCAACGCATCAAAGCTATTACCGACCTACCTCTTCCCGATACCATTGAAAAACTGAGAAGATTTCTAGGTCTCATAAATTTCTACCGTCGTTCTCTTCCACGTGCTGCGGAAATTCAGCAACCACTATTCGACCTCTGCCAGAATCCCAAAAAACGCGACAAACGTAAAATCGAGTGGACTCCTCAGACTCGAGAAGCATTCGAACGTTTGAAAGAGGCACTAAAAAATGCTACACTAATAGCTCATCCGTCTTCTTCGCTACCACTGATTCTCCATGTCGATGCTTCTGATTATGCCGTAGGCGCTTCCCTCCAACAACTACGTGATCAAACACTAGAACCCCTAGGTTTCTACTCTAAAAAGCTTACTTCAGCCCAAAAATCTTACAGCACCTACGATCGCGAACTTCTAGCTGCTTATCAGGCAGTTAAATACTTTAGATATACCCTAGAAGGTCGCCATTTCACCATTTATACGGACCACAAACCTTTGACATACGCTTTTGAACAACGCGTCGATAAAGCATCTCCAAGGCAACTACGACATTTAGACTTCCTAGGTCAATTTACCACAGACATTCGCTACATACCAGGTCCTACAAACTTTCCCGCAGACTATTGTTCTCGCATTGAAACAATTTCACTTTCTTCCACTGTGTCACTCCAAGAAATTGCGCAAGCTCAGTCATCTTGTGAGGAACTCAAACACCTTCTGCAGTCTAAATCTTCCTCATACAAATTTCAAAACATGCCTCTTGACAACGGATTGAATCTTATTTGCGATTCTTCTTCAAAGAAACTTCGCCCATTCATTCCGCTCAAATTTCGCTGAAAGATTTTCGATTCTATCCACAATTTATCTCACCCAGGCATATCAGCTTCAGTCGATCTGGTCCAGGATAGATTTTGTTGGCCCAAATTGAAACGCGATGTATCTCTTTGGTCTAAAACTTGCATTCTCTGCCAGAAAGTCAAGATATGGAGACACACTTCCAGTGCCATTGGACAATACACCCCAGCCATGAGAAGATTCTCGCATATAAATGTTGACATTGTGGGACCATTACCAGCATCACAAGGTCAACGCTATCTGTTAACAATAATAGACAGATTTTCTCGATGGCCCGAAGCAATTCCATTGTCAGATATTACAGCAGAAACAGTAGCGAACACTATTTTATCATGCTGGATCTCTCGTTTCGGTGTTCCGCAATACATCACCACAGACAGAGGTAAACAATTCGATTGCCACCTTTTCACACACCTCACTAAAACACTAGGTGCAGACCACATCAAGACCACAGCTTACCACCCAGCAGCAAATGGTGTAATCGAGAGATGGCATAGAGTTCTGAAACAGGCCTTGAAAGCTCATATGGACGAAAACTGGGTCGCTAAATTGCCAATTGTGTTACTAGGACTCAGATCGTACATAATTCCAGAATATCGCTCAACACCCGCTGAAATAGTCTACGGAGAATCAATCAAACTTCCCACCGACTTTTTCAACAGCACACAAGCTCATGATGTTCCACCACTTATATCTCAGCTGAAAGAAGACATAAGGAAACTTCGACCAGTACCTTTTAAACATCATACTGCAAAAAAGGTATTTGTCCATCCTAAGCTTATGGAAGCTCCTTTTGTTTTTGTTCGCATTGATATTCCGCGAAAAACTCTCGAACCAGTTTATGACGGCCCCTTTGAAGTGTTATCCCGAACTGACAAAGTCTTCAAAATCAAGAAATCACACGGAGAAGAGACAATTTCTGTTGACCGTCTTAAACCCGCATTCATTCTTTGTGATAACGAACAGACAACTTTCCAGCCTCAGAGACATCCTAGTGAAACTGACAGTGACAGTGAAAGTCCAACACCTAGTGAAACTGAAAGTGACAGTGAAAGTCCAACACCTAGTGAAACTGAAAGTGACAGTGAAGTTCCCGTTCCCGTTCAAACGACACGCCATGGACGTAGAGTTCGATTTCCACGAAGATACTTGAACTAATAGCGTTGCCACTGAGAGAGGAGTATGTGGCGGCGGTTCCGACCGCAGTGTTTCCGTCAACACTACTCTGTGTTTATCTTGACAGCTAAACGTTGCGTTACGTTATTCGACAGCAAGCTGTCAAGAACTACTATATAAGAGACACCAGGAATCTCTCTCTCTCTCTCCTCGCTACCAACCGATACAGTGAAGATACGTCTCTCCACGCTCGGTCAGTTATCTGTTATGTACTGTTGGATTGTTTTATATAGTTTATTCAGTTAGTGAAATAATAAAGTATATTAAATGTTTACGTATGGATTTAATATCAACAAGTGCAATTAACATCCATATTGCTTATGAGTAGAAATAAATACTATTATTATTATTTTGATTTATCTATAGACAGGCGCACTTAAAAGAAACAACTCGCATGCGTTAATTTTTATTTTTAATTGTGCATTATTTAGCTAATATTAGTATATACAGGGAGCTGCACAAATGAGATATTATGTACATTATTGCATTTTTGAATTCCTTGGAAAATCTTAGATATGTGTTTTGTATAAAGTCCTATACCTATCTTCAATGCTTACGAATTATTGACAATTTAGAATTAAACGCTTCCAATGAGAACAAAAATCAAAATCGGATTGTCTGAGCATTTTTTAAAGTTAACCTGTTCACAGCTTCACAATGACCCAATCTATTCACAATGGGGATACCTGTAAATAGATTAACTTTTCCAAAAACGCTCGGTTAATTCGGTTTTTATTTTTATTTCTATTGAAAATGTATAATTTTTAATTATTTTCAATAATTGGTAAACAGTTCTAGAAAGCTAGACAACATCATATATAAAACAAATCTAGAATTTTCCAAGGAATCCAAAAATGCGATCAGATAATGTTTTATTCACAAAGGTGGCGTTGACGTGATATTTTATTTATGCAACACCCTCTATATACTAATATCACCTGAAAAAATGCAGAATTAAAAATAAAAATTGTCGTTTGCGAGCGTGTTTCCTTTAATTTGACCTGTACACATACATTCCTATTATTCCAAACTTTATAAGCATCGTGTATGTGTTGTATATATTTATGTTACTAGGGTGTGAAGGGTAAAGAAAATGAGATTTTGCAAAAATGAATACACGGAAGGTTAACATAATGTGCACGAGTAAGACAAAACCAAATGGGCGCGATCAGGAATTAGTGGTTGCGTATATATATATATATATATATATATATATATATATATATATATATATATATATATATATATATATATATATATATATATATATATATACTCTCGATTTTTCGTGTGCGCAATAATCGGATTGCGAATTATCCATGCTGAGAAATTTCAAATCAGGGCTAGATCGAAATTTCATTTTCGTATCCTCTCGCACAAATATGATAGATATTCCGGCTATCTTTGCAATCCAATGTAGGCTCTCTTCATTATATGAAATAATATTTTGCAGTCCACATTATTGAAGGGTTTTCACAAGTCTACAGAAGCAATGAACACATATAGATATCAATTTCTCTATGATTTAGGCATCGTTTCTCCAGCTCGTCGGTTTGGTCTAAATCCGAACTATTTTAGGGCATCTCTAAATTTTACTTCTTATTCCACTTTTCACAATGATTAGCAGAATCGTTGCCACGTGACTGTACACGTATGTCCTATAGTAATCCATTGCATTTACTATTTTAATAAAAAAGGAACTGTAACTCATTCGGGATGTTTTTTGTTAGTTCAATTTTTTGTAATGAAAAAGACATATATAACTTGTTTTGTGTTAGACACAGACATCTTAAATGTCAACCACAATTTTTAAAAACGTTTCTTTCTACAGTTATCAATTCACAAATTTTCAAACCAAAAAGAGTTAGAGTATTGGCTTCAAAACTGTAAAATGCGTATCTAGTAACTATTTGCTAAGTCTCTAAAATACTTTCTATTATTTCTTTTTCAAATTATTAAAATTATTTTAAAAATTAATGTATCTTCATTTTAGATTATTAAATTGTCATATACATAGAACACGTTTGGAACTAAGAACGCTGAATGTACGCATCTCAAACACATTTGCTTAATTCATTCATTTCAAAATGGTAGCCATTAAAAAGGTGGTTTTAGCGAATTTAAAAAAAAATCGCCAGTGGGGAGATCTGTGTTATATATATATATATATATATATATATATATATATATATATATATATATATATATATATATATATATATATATATATATATATATATATATGTACGTGTGTGTGTGTGTGTATAAAGGCATAAAAAACATAACGTACCTTAAATATGGGTTCTAGCTGTTCTAAGTGGCTCTCACTTGAAGAAAATCACTATGGTAAAGAGGATAGTGGATATCCAAAAATTTAGATCTTGGCAACTTAATAGTGTCGGTATTTACTTTTTAAATTAAGATAGTTGAGATGAGGAATTTGTCGAATCATTTAGACATACAATTTTAAGAAGTGTCTATAAAAATACGCTACCATAACGTGCTGCCTGCGTCCAAAGTTTGTTTTTGTTTTACCACTATATATCTGTAAAACTAGAGGGAAGTGTGTGCCACTTATTATGCAACAACTATATTTTACTATTAAAAATGTTTATATTCAAGCTGTTTCTAATCTATGTATCAAATGGGTTAAGTATAAAGCGTGTAAACTTAATCATTTTCAAAAAATTCTTTATTTTCTTATTCTGGCGTAACAATCAGTAAAGAGTTTACATCGGCTGGCGTCTGGTTTTACAGACTGGTGGGGCAATAAGTAAGCAAAGGTCTTTTCTGAAAAACATATTAGCTGTAGGATAGCATCCTCCATAAATATCTCTAACGCAGTCCTGTGCCTGATGATCCCAGCGCCATACCCACATAAGTGCTAGGCAATAGTATGGTCCAGCCTCAGTGCCTTTGGTACAATCTGTAATCAAAATTACCAATTAACTTGACCTTTATGTGTTTTATTTAAATGTATTTTTGTCTTAAATAATCCTCTTTTAATTCATTGATTGTTGTTGCCCTTACTTGGTGAAACTTGTCCATACTTCATACAGACTTGGAGACTACTTCTCTGGCTTCACTGTTGGTTTTTTTTGTTGAAAGACGTAGCCAGCGCGTAAGCTAACTGGAGCAAGTGGCCCTTACGATTTCTGGATGTTTGGCCTTCCCCAAATCGACAAAATTACGATACATTCAGAGAATGGTTCACTAACACACACAGTTTTTCCCTCTATTAGTTGTCAATTTAATGACTACATTGGACGAGTGGCAAGTAATACATATCTTGGCGTATTTACTGACCAACAACTTAAGTGGACCACGCATATTGAGTACATTAGTAACAAAATCAGAAAAACGATTTATGAATTTCGTCAGTTGAAAAATGTTTTAGTAGATATACTTATAGGAATAAGGGCTCATGTCCCCATGTTAATTCCCATAAGAAAAAACGAGCAAACTTCGACTATAGGGGAATACAGGCTCACTTCCCCATGTTAATCTTCATGAGAGAAAACGACCAGTGAACGTCGCCGTGACGTCTCCGTGACAATGCTGACAGGTAAGAGGTGACAGGTGACAGGTGATAGCTGTCAGATGACACGTGACAGTTCGGGGATGCGCCCCCCAGACGGCGGGGGCTACGCCCCCGGTGTAGTATTGGAATCATGATCGGAATCGGGATCTGGATCGAGATTTAGATCGAGATTTGATCTAACCTGTCTAAATAAGAAGACTTACCATTTTGATATCATATGTCGTGACGTATGTAAAGATGGCGGGTGGTGCATGAGCTGCTTACTCAAAGGTAGAGGTTGGTGAACACACTGTTGGGTATATAATTTTAATATTATTAGTAATTTAGATTGGTTAGAATTGTTTACTGACGTAGCGATAAAGGTCGAGTTGACCAGACACCAACAGTTGAATAAAAGTGCTTACTTGTTGAATACCGATACACTTTAGAGGCTGATGAACGTACTGCTGACCTTAAGCACTATTTTGTGATGTTTGTATCCCATACCGCTTCAAGAAATTGGCAACAGTTGACGTTTGAATTTTTATGAAACATCCCGAGCCGTATCTTCTATTATTATCTAATTTGATTTCCGATATGTGACGACAAGTGGCAATCTTAACTAAATATGACACACGAAATGATATAGTTTTTTAGAACAGTGATAAATATAAATCGCTTGAAAACCAAAGTTGGTCTAGTTGTTGTTATCGCTTATTATTATACGAGGGGCACATATACGGGGGGTTACTTAAGCATATCAAGACACATAGTCTATTTAAAAAAGGGGAATATGAAATCTTTATTCACATTCAACCTAATTTGTTAAAAATAAGTTCGACATTTTTATTTTATTTGAAAGAGAATGAGGTTGAAATCCTGATGTATGAGCGTCTGAGATCTGAGGCCGTTATGCGCGACGAAGAGCCTCAGCCTGCACGAGGTGACCCTGCGGATAACTAAACATTACGGATCTAGACGTGGAGGTCGAAATAAACTCCCCTAATCTACGGTGTTACGTGACCCGTGCCTAGGCACGGATGGCACCAGAGTGATGCTGTCGTGAACGGAACCTCTGGAGTACCGGGCAACCCTCCAGAGTAACCCTCCTTGCACCACACAGGGGGTTTTAATGGTGTGGACAGTATTTCGCCTATTCTCGTGGGAACAATATAAAGGACATAAATATAAATAAAACCAAAACCAATTAGGCTCGAGGAGTGGCTCCGGCTACAGACTCGTGCCTTGAGTCTATTCCGGAAACGGAGACGATCCAAGGGGCGGCAGCGTCCGCGGACTCTGGAGGTCTCAAGACCGACGTAGATACGGGGGATCAGGGGGTAGCTTCGGCGACAGACTTGTCCCCGACACCCAAGCTGGAGACTGGGTCCCACCGGAGGGCGGCGGGAACCGCGGACTCTTAGGGTTCCTCCACCAGTGAGGATCCTACTGTAGGTCCCAGCAGCCCAAGCGTCTTTCCGGGGCGCAAAGAAAGAAGCTCAGGAGGGCGCAGAAAATGGCGATCGGAACGTGGACAGTCGAGAAACCTGTAAAGGCGCAAGAAGGGAGGCTAGTCAGAAGAGTCCGAGCTCGGACTCTAGACAGACGCCTACTAGACAGACGTCCCAAATGGCTAAGGCACTTGTAAAGGCGCAAAAGACGAGTGCGAGTCAGAAGAGGATGCGCTCGGTCTCTAGCACGCCTACTACAGACAGACGTTCCAAAAGGGCCAGGGCCGGAACACCGGCGCAGACTGTATCGTATAGGGAGGCTGCGGAGGGCCTCGGGATGGCGATGATTGACAGACGCCATCCTGAGGTCACGCTAGACTAGGGGAAGGCCAGGCTGCGATGGTAGCTGCGGTGGACTCTCTTCAGGAAGAGTAGAGCCCGCCCCAGTTCCACCGGGCGCGCCTTGTGGGGGGGGGGCATCCTCTGAATAACCTGTGCCGGCCCGAATTCGCGGGACTGGCTGCGGAAAACTATCGGGGGCCTCGGTTAGATTTGGAAGGGGGCGGACTTGACAGCCGTCAATCCCAAGGAACTCCCGAAGAGACGCAAGGTCCTCGTACGGATCCCTGACACCGTCCCGCAGGAGACGGTGATCAGTAGACTGAAGATCCAGAACCCCGAACTGAGGACACAACACTGGTCGGTTCTAAGCAGGAAGGCAGGGGAGCAAGGACAGTCTCTCGCCTTTTCGATCGATCAGGCGTCTTACAGAGCCCTTGAAGGAACCCCCTGTGTAAGAGTATCGTAGACAATTCAATAGACCTCAGATTGCGGCAGCCCAAGTGCGAGACGCAACCACCTCGGCCTGTAACGCCAACTGCCCTCTAGAAATGATGGCGTCCACCAGGAATGTCCTGTGGTGGAAAGAGGACATCAGGCAAAGGAGGACGCATATTCGTAAGCTGTTTAACGCGGCCAAAAGGTCGGGAGCATGGGATGAATATAGACATGCCCTTACGACCTATAACGACAGACTGAGGGACGCCACGAAGGAGTCGTGGAAGAGGCACTGCGAGGAGGTAGAGAACACATCCGAGATCCTGTCCAAGGGCACCCAGCCCAACATAGGCTCCCTTACAACATCCACGGGAGGCTTTACAAGCTCGGGGGAGGAAAGTATGGAAGTTTTTCTCCAGACGCACTTCCCCGGCTGTAACATAATAAACCAATCACCTCCGGGCTGGGAACACTCAGAAATAGAGACGCCTTATAGGCCAAAATCTAGTAGTCCAGTAGACTGGAAAGCTGTTGGCTTCTAGTGTAACTTATTGTGGATTAATATTGTTATCTCAAAAGTTCCACGTTTAGGGCGCTAATTATTTTATATACTAGGGTTCTATATTTGTGTTACTAATATTTATAGGTTTTACCATATATGTGTGTGCATATATGTGCTATATTTGTTGTAAATAGTTATTGGTTATGTATATAATGTGTTACGTATTTAGTTATGTAAGAATATAGATCGTGTGTTTTATTTATAGTGTATTTCTTATATGGGCGCCTTATTTTTGTACAAATAGTGTTTAGGTTTTGTAAAACTAGTGTGTTTTGTTAAAACAGTTTATTTTACGGTGTAATTTGATTATTTCGTAAGTTTATAAGTTTTATAAGGTCTATAGATTAAATTTATTTTGTGTTTTATTTATGAATCACTTGTTATAGGAGTTTTATGTTATATCTAAATTCAAATATTTTCTACCACGATGTTCATCTGTAAGTCAATGGATTTTTTTTTAAATATATTTATGTATGCAAAGTTTTCTCTTATTACTTATTATAAATAAAATTTATTGTGTTTCATTTCTTAGCTTGCCTCGGCTCTTCTCTATTGTCTCAGGGGTTTGGCTGATTAGGGCTCAAAATTCTAAGCTCAAATTTCACTGATACGGAACAAATAAATATATATATATGAGACATACTTGGTTTTTGGGTTGAACCGCTTGAAAGAGGAGCCGAAACGTTGAGTGTTAATAAATTCTGGACTCGGTTCAACTCGAGAACCAAGTATGTCTCACATTAAAGACCACGGAAATCTTTCCAAACACACACACACACACACAGATATATATATATATATATATATATATATATATATATATATATATATATATATATATATATATATATATATATATATATATATATATATATATATATATATATATATATATATATGCAAAAATGTAAATTAATCTTTTAACTTTAAACTCCCTCTAGTGTTCAAATGATTATTTCGGTTACATTTCTTTTCCCTCTATAATTCCCTTTATTTAAAACTTGCCTCCCATCAACTATTTACTTAGACAAAGGAAAAAGCTTATTTATGCTAAACAAATTTATTGCTTGTAGATAAAAAAAGGATATTTCCAATTTATAATACCTTCACAATCTATTGTCTATTACGGATCCTATACTACATTAAAATTTATCTCTTATATATATATATATATATATATATATATATATATATATATATATATATATATAAATATAAATTTAGAAACCACAAAGTTTAAAATGTATCATATCCATTCAAATGTTTACAAACAGATTCCGCTTTCGTCACTGGTTTCTAATAACGGACGCTCTGATAATGTGTAGCCATAGAGACAGCTGCGAAAAATGAATGATTTATTTATTTATTTTTAAATACCTAGTAGCTGCTCCCTCTATTGGCCTCCACCTTAACTTGTACTGTTTACAGCCAATTTTGCTTTAGCTAGCTCTATCAATAACAACTATTCACTATTCACTACTTTGGTCGTCGGCGTCGAACACCGAGTATCATTTATTTAACTGTTTACAAATTAATTCCGATATTAAACAGATTCACTGTATTGTAATACTCTAATTACTATTAGTGGTTTTTTAGGCGCTCTGGACTGACTTTATAATAATTTAGACGGATTTACTGCGATTGTTATACTAGTGACCCTCAAAATGATGCTACTGCTTTCGTTGTTGAAACAAGAAGCGTTTATTGATAAACGAATGTTATCGGTTCCAAATTTATTTAGTCTTGATAACTACTTTTGTGGCTTTATCAACCAATAAACACCGTTTATTAACAAAGTAAATTCCTTCCGGAAAATGTGATTTTTTTTGTTTTCTAAAAACTGTCATCGGTTCCAGATTTATTTAATCTCAATGCCCTGTTTTATGGATTTGTTAACCAATGACATTGCTCATCTATAAGCTTAATCGAAAAGAAGTTACTTCCTAACAAATGTGATTTACAATTTGATGAGCCTAGTGGACAATTAATCAAATTTGTAGTTGTCAAGGGGTAAGATACAATTTTGATATATTATACTTTCTTAACCTTAGTGAAGTACAAATTCATTTTAAATGCCCTGCTTTAGATTTTATTGCTTTGTTTATTGTCATTTTACCTTTGATTGACTCAACCTATAAATCAGTGAATTAGTTTACTATCACCTACATTATTTCCAAATTAAAATACAACCTGTTCTTGGACCTACGCTGTACATTATCTATGCCAACAGCCTACTTCAGTACATCACGCACCAATCTGAAAACAACATCAATCCAGATAACAAAAGAACGGTCGCCTCCTATGCCGATGATACCAACTTTTTGATAGGTGGACATAGTGTTAAGCACAATATGGCTGATTCTGACAAAACCCTCAAAAGTCTAACCAATAAAACCCTCAAAAGTCTAATCAATTGGGTCGATAAAAACAAGCTTGCACTTAACAAGGATAAAACAGCTTGCGTGTTTTTTAAATCTTCAAAATCAAAAAAGGTACTGTACAAAGCGTAGAACTTGATGGCCAAACTGTAACCTTGCAGCCATCTACAAAACTACTAGGACTTCATATCGATAGTGAGTTAAAATGGAATGTTCACATCGATGAACTTTGCTCGCGAATCTCATCCGTTACATATGCAATAAGAACACTTACCCAAAGATGCAGTACCTTTACTGTGTTGTCACTGTATTATGCGTGTTTCTACTCACAACTAAGGTTTGGTATTACGCACTGGGGATTAGCAAGTGAAGTAAACCGAGTTTTTAAACAACAAAAGCAAGTGATGAGGATCATATTCAATATCCCTCATAGACACACTTGCAGAAACACTTTTAAAGAACAGGGTATCCTTACACTCCCCAGCATATACATCATGGAAGTGCTAACCCATGTTTTTCAAAACAAAACCAAATACACACGCAATGCAGTGGAACATGGATATACCACAAGAGGTAGAAATAACCTGCAAACTGAGAAACATCGCACAGCTCTGTACCAAAAATCACTGTTTTACAATGGCTGCAAGTTGTATAATGCGTTGCCGGAAGATGTACGGAATGTTGACACTTTACCAGCTTTTAAAAAAAAGTGAAAACGATTCTTATAAACAAGACGTGCTACTCGGTGGATGATTTTTACACATAAACTACCATTAACTATCTTCTGTTTTTAAATTCTTATAATATGAACACTTTGTTTGTAGTGTAGTTGCCATAGTATAAACTAAAAACCTAGTGCACCTGGTGACTCTAAAAAACAATATTGGAATTGGATCTGGATTCTGCAGCTCTTATCTTTTGAACGTTATAAACGTTATAAGTGTGTTTTATAAGTATCTTTGTTTTGTATTATTTAAGGAAAAATTTTCCTTAATTGTTATGCTTATTGTGTGTGCTATTGTCGTTCTTATTGTTAATTTTTTGACGTACATGAACATCCCTGTGTCACTCAGGTGACATTGGCCTGTTTCATTGTTAATATATACATTATACATTATATACATTATTGAAGTCAATGAAGTCAAACATTTTTTACTACCTAAAATCTGTTTTAATAAACTTTCTTAAAACACTTAAGCTACACCTTGATCTGTAATAGATTTATAAAAGTTATTACACGAAATTGCTGTCACTATAAGTTTGACCTAATTGTCCTAATATTTTATGGCTTACTTTCATTTTCACTGATTATTTTTGTGTCCTGTTAAATAACTTTTTAGGATACGAATTTTTTAAGATACGAATTTATATTTCAGTTCATTTTTCCTATAATCTATTTACATGTGTTTTATTTTATCCTTGCCAGTTATTTCTTTGACTATGTACTTAGTTAGCTAAATGCCTCGTACATTTTATATTTACTTTTATAGGTGTAACCTTCATATAAATATGTAAAAAATTCGATTTTATTTTCCAGGTGTTCACCTGTTGAATTTAGTTTAGTATGACCTGGCTATGAATCTACTTAGCTGTTTCCCTACCATGTGATACTACAGGACATGAAGCATATATCTTAAGGTATTCGATTTTTAATTCTTTTCTTTATTTTGGAAATTTGAAGCTCATATAAACAATCTTATATACTCCAAATTGATTAATAATCATTTCTTTTTTAGTAAAAGGAAGTTATCATTAATCAATTTAGGGTGCAAAGAAAAGAAAAAGGCCAGTCAAAAAGAGACGTACTAAAATTAGTATGCCACTTTTTGACTGGCCTTTTTCTTTTAAAGTTAATAATGAACATTGCGAGTTAATAATATACCTATTTTCTCTCAGTGTAGAGTATATATTGGTCTGTATATGTCCGCTCAACAATGTATATATATATATATATATATATATATATATATATATATATATATATATATATATATATATATATATATATATCTGCGTGTGTCTATAAAATTATTGCTAAGGTATATCTTATCTCTTATCTTCCGAGAAAATTTTCTGTACGTACGTCCTTGATGGTAATAATACCAAATTGGATGTAATACTTGAGTTTAACGAAAACCTACATACTCCGAGTCGACAACCAACCACAATAATGGATGTTAGCCATTGATCGATTACTCGAACATTAAAAGTAAATAAAATGCATCCCTCCAATGCGATACAAACTCAATTTTGATAGAACAATGGCGTTTTGTAAACAAATAATGAAAATATTATCCAATTGGAACATGTTTTGTTTTCTGATTTTTACACCTCACGGCCATGCTCAATTGATACCAACTCATAAGCGCGCGAAAGACGATTTTGATAAAAGAATGTTTTTGTGAACAAATAATGAAAATGTTACATAACATGGTTATCTAACTAAAGCATGATGTGTTTTTTAATGAGCACAGTTTAACATTTTACAGCCAATCGTAAATCTAATCGTCAAAATTGTCGCTACTGGTCTAAATAAAATCCACAATGGATGAGAGAAAAATGCACGCAATATCCTAAAAAGGTTACATTTTGTGCAGGAATAGTTGGCAACCATTTCATTGGTCTCTTTTTCATTGACGGCAATTGTGACGATGCTGTCAAGCAGCGAAACCGGTTACAGAAAAAAAAGAAACGAGCATTTGTAAAGCCAGATAAATAGTCTCTAAGTTTGCGTTTGAACACTGTTTGTTATAAATTTTATTTTACATAGGAGTCAAGAAACGTACGTAACCTGAAATATTAGGTGAACTTACCTTCCTTTCTGTAGACCATTGGAGAGGTCCTTCTGAATGCTGCGACACATGCGAATGCGCACAAACAGAAGAAGAGAAATTTGAACATATTGGAGACTGAACTGACTTTCAGTGAACGTCTGCGACTTCTATATATAAATGTAAAAATAATTAACAAGCATTAAACGTAAATATCTAGATAAGAAAAAATTATTAGACTCGCACTTGCACATATGTGCTTTAAAGTATTAAGCAAGCTAATTTTAAACACGTTTTGATCTTTATTGGTTTTGGAAAGATTATTTTATTTTTCAATCACGATAGCATAAACGCAATTATAGTAGGATGGACATTTCATTCTGGTTATTTACTAAACGAATATAAAAGTATTTTTAACGAATGTTTAAAAGAAATTGCTTTTGAGAGGGCCCATCTTTTGCATTTTAGAAAAATTATTATTTTAAATGATCTCAAATTAGGGCCTCAACAACCCATACCTTAATTAGTTCTCTGCTGTAAAATATGAATTTGTTGTTATGCTGGGAACCGTTAACTAAATAGGTGTGCAATTGTATACAGTGTGTCCCAAACTGGATGCGAATGTTCTCCTTTATTCTTAGAGATAGGAAGACGGTTAAATTAGCAATGTTTTGTAGAATTTCATCCTTGTTCCAAATATGGCTTGTATTTTTCCCTGCCTCTTTTCGTTTTTGAGTTATTTTGAAAAAAAAATGTCGATTTATTTTTTCATAAATATCTAAGTAGGCGTAAATCTCACATGTCTAAGACTTGCACATTATCAGAACAATTTTTAGTAATATTTTTGTGCTATTCTCAACTTTAGATTGTCACTTGTTTTTGAGCTACAGGTATCAACGTTTGTTTTTATTATGGCAGCCATATTGGATTTTCTTCTCATGTTATATCCTGTGAAAAGAGCTTTCCAAAGATGTACAACCTGCTTGAGAAATATTGTAATTGCACTGACAATTTTGAGAAAAACCGTTTTGAGGATAGTAGGCTATGAAATCCAATACGAGATAACAAAGGACAACAAAAAAGTGTTCAAAAAGAAGTAGGCCATGGAGTCTAACAATAGACTTCTACTTTCAACATAATTTTGCGTAATTATTCACGATAAAAAATATTGTGATTTAATTTACAATACTTAATTAGGTAATAATGCTAGGTGATATTGTGCGAAACAGTTTAATAACGAAACCCGGTAATAACAAATAGAAAAATAAACTCCATAAAACAACACAATTAGAAACGGAACTCAACAAATAATAAAATATAAACTTAAAAATACACTAACTAGAAAATTGTTCAATATGGCCACCGTTTCGTTCAATGCACTTTATACACCTTTTTGAAACATGCCTGCAAACTCTGGTGAGGGTGTTTTGGTTAATATCATTTCTAGCTTCCGTGACTTTGTTTCGTAATTCATCGATATTTTGTGGTGGATCGAATTTATACACATCATTCTTCAGAAAACCTCAAAAATAAAAATATATGGGTGTTATATCAGGACTTTGAGCACACCAATGAACCGGTCCATTGTTACAAATGACACGATTATTAAAATTTTGGTACAAAAATTCTTTGGCGATCCTAGCATTGTGAGCTGGACAACCGTCTTGTTGGTACTAAACCTCGTCTAAATTATCATGAACTCTTCTAATTGTTGGTAAGATAACATTTCTCAATAGATTAAGATTCCTTTCTGCAGTTAAATTAATTTCAAAAAAGGACGGACCAACAATGAAATTACCTGAATTTTTTTTAAATTAACTGTCTCATCTACAAATAAAAATAAAAGTTTATACCTAATAAGCCGCACCAAACGTTAATATCAAATCTGTATTGCAATCATCTTTCTTCCTTTAGATGGGGATTTTCATTTGCCAATAATGCCTATTATGGCGACTATACACACCACAACTTGTAAATCTGGATTCATCAGTCTATATTTTTTTCAAATGAAAATTTTCATCTTGCTGACATTGGCCTTGATACCATCTGCAGAATTTAAGTCGCTTAGGGTAATCGTCAACATTTAAGCCTTGTAAGATTGTAGGTTTGTATGGATGGTAATAACTCTTTTTTAATACACGATGTACCGTAGTTTTTAGAACGTCAATTTGTTCACCATAAAACCGAACAGATTGCGGAGGGTTTTCGTTTGAAACCTGTAAGACGGCATTCTTTATTTCTTGGCATTAGTAGTTTCTTTGCGGGGAAGCTACCGTCGTCCGATAGATTGGTCACTATCCTGCGCAATATTTTGGTGTTTGGTTGTCGTCTTTTTGGGTAATTGTTTTGATATGAATTTGCAGCTGCCTCAGTATTTCGGTTAGAACGAATATATCATTCCAACATCTCAAAATATTCTTCATTACTGAACATGTTGTTGAATAATATTTAAAATAAATAGGAAACCAACTATTTAGTTCAAAATTTTAAGCAACGTGTTAAAAATAACTCAAATTGTCCAGTTAATTAAGAATGACAGTATTCTTAATTGTCGCGATGTGTTATATCCATTGCAACCTTTGTTCTGTTGTTTTTCAGTTGACTTACGTTTAAAAATCTAACAATTTTCAAAGGCGTCTTCGTAATTCATTAATGTGTTTTTTATTGAGTTCTGTTAGTAAATTTAGTTATTTACTAGGTTAGCTTATTTAATTAAATTAGAACATTTTTTTAGGATAATGTTGTAACGTAAAACATCATTTGTAACAATGTGCCGATTCATTGGTGTACTCAAAGTTCCAATTTTTTTAATCATGAATCATTGCGGAAAATTATGTTAAAGTAGAAGTCTATTGTTAGACTCCATGACCTACTGCTTTTTGAACACTTTTTTGTCATTTGTTCTCTGGTATTGGATTTCATAGCCAACTATCCTCAAAACGGTTTTTCTCAAAATTGTCAGTGTAATTACAAGATTTCTCAAGCATGTTGGCATCATTGGAAAGCTTTTTTTACAGGATATCACATGAGCAAAAAATCTAATATGGCTGCCATAATAAAAACAAACGTTGATACCTGTAGCTCAAAAACAAATGACAATCCTGAGTTTAGAATAGCACATAAAGATTACTCTGTAAAAAGTGTCCTAATAATGTGAAAGTCTTATACATGTCAGATCAACGTTTTTGATATTGAAGAAAACGTTTTTGATATTGAAGAAAACAGAAATTGACAAATTTTGTTTTTTTTCAAAATAACTCGAAATCAAAAAGAGCCAGGGCAAAATACAAGTCATATTTGGAACGAGCATGGAATTCTACAAAACATTGCTAATTTAACCGTCTCCCTATCTCTAATAACAACGGGGATAGCAATACATTCTCATCCAGTTTGGGACATACTGTATAGTCTAAAAAATATCCATGCTGAAAATGCCACCCTTTTGAAAAAAAGAATACTTTTCCAATAAAGAGTATTTCGGTTCTTCCAAGCAACTCAATTTTACCACTTTGGCTTAGTCTATTTAAAAACTATAGAACACGATAAAATCATAAGTTTAAACACTGCATCTCAAAAATGTCAGGGGTCGTGACCTGCATTTTGAGAACCAACGCCAAAAGTTATCCAAATAACACCAAATGGATAAGAGATAAAAGATCATGATAATCAAAACTTTCCTATCGGCGCTAACAAAAAAGTGTGTTATTAGGACTTGATGTGTACCGCACAAAGCACCCTTTACCCGCTAGCCCAAATGGGACCGAGCCATTACTTTCATATGGTCTTAAAGATGTGGAAGTATGGCCACGGTAACAGATACTCATTTCAGCTCGAACGTCGTAAAAAGTCTCAAATATGTAAGAAAAATCTGATTTTAAAAGGAAAAAATTTTGTGTTGGCCTGTGTGCCTGTCTCTCTGTTAGGTTCCGCGATAACTTTCGAAAAGATTGAGCTAAAAAACGTCAAATTTTATACACAGGTAGTAGTCTAGCAAGGTGGTAGTCTAGCAACGTGGTATTCTAGCAAAGTAGTAGTCTAGCAAGGTAGTAGTCTAGCAACGTGGTAGTCTAGCAAAGTATGTGTGTGTGTGTGTGTGTGTGTGTGTGTGTGTGTGTGTGTGTGTGTGTGTGTGTGTGTGTGTGTGTGTGTGTGTGTGTGTGTGTGTGTGTGTGTGTGTGGAGAGTGGTTTGGCCTCGAGCTTGTAGTCTCATTGGCCACAGACTTTTTTTTGGTACTTTGATTTTCCAATTTAAGTGGGAAGATTGCACTTTCATGCAGAATTGCCATATTACACAAATTTGAATCATCTAGACCTATACTTACAATTCTAGTATTTAGTTATACTTATATGTTATACCTATTTAACCTTTTTTTTTAATTTATATATATATATATATATATATATATATATATATATATATATATATATATATATATATATATATATATATATATATTAATTTTTTTTATATATTTCTTCTTTTTTTTCCTTTTTTTTAAATTTTTTTTTATATTATTGTTTTTTTTATATATATATTTTTTAAATTGATCTTTTTTTTATTTATATTATATTTTTGACTGGTTTTTATTTATTTATTTATTTTTCTTTTTTATGGGTATATATTTTCTTTTCTTTTCCACAATTATACAATTTCACACTATATACAAGCTATATACAATTCTACAATATATACAATTAAACTATTTTTTCCATATTCTTCACACATATACAAGTTCCTAATTTGTGTACAAACTATATACAAACTCATAATGTATGTACAAACTATATACAATTATACAATATATGCAGTGAAACTTTATATGTGTATTTTATTTTGACTAAGAAATGTAATCAAGGCTGTGTTAGCAAATTTATCTGATTTGGACAGCAGACTGGTCAAATTTAGAGGTAAATAAATATGTTTGCTAAATAGTTGTTCGTACATGGTTTTACGTCCTTGTTCGTAAAATCTACATTGGAAAAATATGTGATCCAAGTTACATATGGTACTATTATCACAGAGACAGGCATCCGAACCTACTATACCTATCAGTCTTAAGTGAGCTGGATATCTACCGTGGCCTGATTTAAATCTGACCAAAGCAGATGAGTAACTCCTTGATTTAATGTGTTTATACAGTTCTTTTTTTTTCTTGGGAGATTTGGGTGAATTAGTGTATAGTGGTTTTTTAATCGTTCAACATATTCCCTCCATTCTACTTTCGAATCGTCACTTGCTCTTTGCTTAATTTCTGTGAGAATGTCTGTATATGTGACCTTTTCCATGTCAATAACTTTTTTTCTCTGGCTTGTTTCGCATATTTATGTGCTATTTCATGGCATCTAATGTTCTCGTGCCCCTTTACCCATATAAACTCCGCAGTGCTGCCTTACTTAATTAGCTTGGTGTGTATGTTGGCAATTTCGTTTGCAATTGTGTTGTTGTAATGCTTTGTGGCAAATTGTTTTAATGTTATTAGTGAGGTCTGGGTCTAGCAAAGTAGTAGTCTAGCAAGGTAGTAGACTAGCAACGAACGGTTCAAAGTTAAGTCGCTCCAAGAGAAAGGTGAAATACAGGGGGGGGGGGGTCAGTTGATTGAAATTTGAATTTTAACATTGCAAATTGAAAAAAATATCGTTTCCTGAGATTTTTTAAGAAGATAAATTTAAATATCGCAACGCACTTGACACTTTCTTTTGAAATTCAATGATTATATAGGGGTGAAACATCAAATTATATCGTAACTGAGTCATCAAAATCAAGTTTGGCACAACAAAATTAAGTTTGTTGTTTGAAAAAGTACAAAGTTTTTCGAAAATAAACTTAAAATATTCCCAAACAAACTGATCATATTTTCCTGGCCAACGAACCTCTTTATTCACACACCTGCCAAAATATAATTATTCACAATAAGTTAATAAGTGAAGATTGGAACCTGTGATGAGCACTGATAATCACACTTGGATAACCCAAATCACCACAACGCATCTTCTAAAGACCTGACGATCGTTTCACTAACAAAGTTAGCACCATCGGAGCCCGAATACTTCAGGATTTGGGTGATTTGGATTCTCTAGGTATACAACAATAAGCTTTTTGACAAAAATTCCAGAAAAACGTTTGCATGAAAATTTGTCAATGACTTCAGAACATAGATAATTCTATCAAATTAATAATTTCTTATATTTTTCCCAAAGTTAATAAATATTATAATATTTTTCTTAAAAATATTCGCAAAAAATCACACAATCTGATCCGTTATTTGAACTGAATCAAACTGAAAAAGAATATTGCACTAATCCTTACATGAAACATGGTATAAAATTATAAATGTAAATATTTCCAAAACTAGAATATTTAGGTGTACGAAGTGTTATACAAAGGTACAAGCAGAGGGCCTGTCCGTCACTTCTGAAACACAACACAAAATACAGGCGGTTCTATCTGAAAAAACTGATTTACGGCAACTAAATGAAGAACCTGGGGTGAGCACTGATAAGTACACTTGGAGAACCCAAATCACCACAACATATATTTTTAAAGACCTGACGATCGTTTCACTAACAAAGTTAGCGTCATTAGAGAATGAAAAATTCTAACTATCTTCTACTACAACACCATCTATTTATATGGATTCTTAGGTAAAGAACAATACCGAGAAGGGATTTAAATCTCAGCCACATTTTCTGTCTATTGTATCTTTATTGCCGGACGACGTTACTGTACCTTTATTACTTTACCTGAAGGGTTTCGGAATGTTTATCTGATTCAGAAAGATCACAAACAGAGGACTGGAGATCAGTGGCGCGGCTCGATTTAATAAACTTTTGTTTTTATTGCTCTATAAATATAAATACTCTCATACGCATCAAGCATCGCTTTCCGTCTAACATTTTTGATAAGGTTCAGATTTTCCTTTTCATTGTGGTAGTGATTATCCCAAATATGTTGTACCACGCATTACTTGTCTACACTACCGTATCTGAAATGTGCAAATGTTCACGAAATCTAGTCCCTACGGTTCACCTAGTCTGCCCAGCGTATTTAAGATTACAATCTTTACAACCAACCTCATAGATACACGACAGTTCAGTGGCTTTATCTGTATCTCTCGTGTTACCTAACAATTTTTTTTTTTTTATTTTTTGTCGAAAAAGTTAGCTGAAAATCGGTTTTCTTAAAAATGCTCGCAAGACCCCTTGTGATACGTGGTTAAAATGGTAGGCAACCATATTTTTTCTATTTTATCTTTCCTGAATGTCGTGCGTTCCGCTAATATTTTCTTTGTTCTGTGTCTGCTAATTAATTTTTCAACGAAGCAGTCCGAATATCTGTTATATTTAGCCTCGTTTTTGGTGTACTCTAATTCTATACTATATCTACCTTTACTAAAGGGAAAATTTATCAATCTGTTTACTAAGAAATGTAAATCGGCCGTTTTTTGTGCAAACGTATAAGGTGAGTTTTGTTAGATAATTATTGTAATGTGGAAGAACGACAGTGCTATAACACAGATGACTACATTAAGTTGATAAAAATAAGTAAATTAAAGTATAGTATTGTTAGCCTTAACATAAGAAGTTTAAAAAAAAATTATGATGAATTTATGATAATGTTGGAGGGATTGATGGGTGGGGGAATCATAGCAATTGTTTTAACCGAAACTTGGCAACTAGATAGTATAGATAATTTTGCTATACAGGGTTTTACAGGTTATTATAATGAGGCCTCATATAACCAAAATGACGGAGTGGTAGTTTTTGTGAGAGATGATATAGTAGTGTTAGATATGATAGTTACAGATATTACAGATGTGCGATTAATGAAGGTCTCTATGGATATAGACTCCATCTCAGTCAATATTGTTTGTGCTTATAGGTCACCCGCCACAAACGTAGCGTTATTTGTCGATGAACTGGACTCGTATCTACGTGCTGGTATTGCAGGGGATGTTAATATATTTGTAGGAGTAAATATTGACATCTCGGAAAAAAATTGTGACAAAGATCCGATGTCTTCACATTACATGGGCACTTTATATAGATATGGTTTTATGCCTTATATTCGCTCTCCGACACGAATAACTGATACTACCGAAACATGTATTGATCACATATTTGTTAGAATAAATCCAACTATTCGTAACAAGAATAAAGTTTTTGAGTTGCAGTCTGATAACCTTCATTCGCATATTACAGACCATAATGCTATTTTATTAAACTTTGGTCTTAGTGGTTCCACTGAAAAAACTATGGCGAGACCTAGGGTGCTAAGGAGGATAGATTTTCATAACTTGCATGAGAGGCTGAGAAATGAAACCTGGCAATCTGTGTTTTTTGAATCAGATGCACAATTTATTTTTGATAATTGTGTTGATATCCTAAATAAGCATATAGATAGCTCTACATACAGCATACAAGTTAAGTCAAATAACAGAAGAATAAAATCTTGGATAACTGCCGGGATTATAACAGCCATGAAACATAGAGACGCCTTAAAGCAGAAATGGAATAGGGAAAAAATCGTAGAGTCGGAGGTAGCATTTAAACACTACAGAAATATGCTTACAAAACTGATAAGAGTGACACGTAATGACTATTATAAAAACTTGATTACGTCACACAAGGGAAATTAAGGCAAGATTTGGAAAACTATTAATGAAATCACAAACAGTAATAAACGTTCTAATGTAGTTAAAACAATAATAACAGAAAAAGGGGGTGTTTTGACTTCGGCGAGGGATATTGCATTGCAATTTAACAATTATTTTGTTGAAGCGGGAAAAGGTATATCTCAGAAAATTAAAAGGCGAAATATAGAAACTAGAGCAAACAAGCAATATGGAGATTCCTTTTTCTTGCATTCTGTGACGGAGAACGAAGTTATCGGCATAATCTCTTCACTGAGGTCAGGCGCTGCCGCTGGAAGCGATGGTAATTTGGCCGATATGATAAAAAATTGTCATCTGTTTTTGGCTAAACCTTTGACTCATTTAATGAACACAATATTTCGGACAGCTATTATTCGATTGCAATTGAAGGATTCTATAGTGCTTCCAGTTTATAAGTCAGGTGATCATAAAAACGTTTCAAACTACAGACCTATTTGTCTACTTAGTGTTGTGACCGCCCACTATCTCTTTAAATCGATCCTAGGAATCCCTGTTCCTAAAAACCTTTACCACGTTTGAAAGTCAAACAACCTACATACGACGATCGATAGAAAGGTCAACGTTACCGGAAATCTAGGTGGCCCCTAGCTTTTATACAGTGAAGATGGGCAGGGTTCTTTATAAGGTGTTACTCTATGAGGGCGCCACTTGATTGTTTTACACCTAGTTCCGGATATTTATAAGAGATGTTAATTACGAAATCCAGCTTACCAAGAATCCAACACAACCAAGAACTCCTTGGACCTCCCTGGCAGCTGCACCTAAAATCGCAGGCTTATACGTCGGAATGTACAAATGTGGGAACGAAATCTTACAGTTGGAATATCTTAAAGGCTTACGTAGAAGCTGACAAACACTAAACAGCACCTAACGTTACTAATACGGGAGTGAGAGGTGAGTGCAGAACAAACGACACACAAATATATATATAAAATAAAATTCTAGTTTATTATAAAATCCAGATGATGCCTACAAGTGGTCAGACAGATCAAAAACAGTATTATATATACACATATATAACCTATAAATTGCTAGCATGTATGTTAAATGAATAACAGAGTCCGCAAAATGACTCGCTTGCTATATCTCAATAATTTACTGCTAAACAAATAGCTTTAAGCTACTAACGTTCGTATGGTAAGCAATAACAAGTCAAGTAATTCAAACGCAACAATAAAAGTAACTAAGCTAAATCAAATGGAAATTTGTGTCCTTTCGTGATCACGATCAGCTTACAAAGATGTTAAAATATGAAAAGGTGTATCAAATGGTAGCCTAAATAATGATAGTACTTTATCAAACTCAAAGCAATTATATTAATGATAATGTGAATATAAATCATCAGCTGACGTGTAGGGTTCAAATAAAAAGCTGGGTATCTTATCCTATTGTGTTATCGTTAAAACTTTATCTTTGAATTTCAAAACTTGACCACCATAAGTAGAGTCACAGCTTAATACTGGATTTAAAAGTCCAAACAAACAAATTGAGTTCTTTATTAACAACACAACTTAAAGACTACTACCTGTAAGGTCTGATCTCCAGTGAACCTTCTCTGGTCGATTTTTCGCTAACAAAATATCTACTGTCCACTGTGTCGGTACCTTCCGGCCACCTGTACTTCCTCTACTCAACAACGAAATGTCCTCGGCAATCTGATGTTGCTGGGAATGACTTATAATTGAATTTGCGCCACAAAATGGTACCATACCAATATTCTTATTCTCCCATTGACCACTCGTTAGTTTAAGACAATATGTAGGCCTATTGCTTGTCGATTAGGCACTATAAAATCAATTAAAGCAAGACAAAAACTGAAACTAGAACTAAAACCAAAGGCTAAAACCAAAAGCCAAAACCAAAAGCTAAAACCAAAACCCTGTAACAAATAGAAAGAGAAAACACGCCTTAGTTACACATAAAAAAAAAACTACGAGTTGGGTATTACCTCCAAATCCTGAGGGTTTCTATGTTATGTCAAGGTGTTTTGTTGACCACAGTTAGACAAGCCGGTTCTGATTGAAAACAAGCCACAAAGCCACTTGCTTTTTCGGCTTTACGTATGTGACATTTACTCTCCACCACGGGAATATTATAGTATTCAAGTACTATGCGACTAATTCGCTTCAACTTCCCAAACCTCCAGAATACTATAATCGTTTTACAGCCTAGAAATTAATCTCCAAACTAGGATGAATGGCCCACTTGCCTGTTTCTTTTTTCTAGCTGAAATCTTGCCACACACTCAAATTAAATTGCTTCTTCCACCGTTTTCAAAACCAACCTTTTTTCTCAAAAATGTTTTCTCTCCCAGGTCATAGCTAATCTTGCTGATTCGCTATCGGTCAACAAAAAAAAAGACGACAAGAAATGGTGTCCCGTTCTTCCATCAAAAATATCAAACTCTGGCAACGAATAACTTAATACCGCAGAGTTGCGACATTTACACGAATGGGGAAATTCGGGCTTCGACCGCAAGACCTCGACATATGTAACACACCTAACTTCCAATATTAATCTCGATAATAAACTTCTTCCACAGCTTATAGAGACCGTTGTAACCACAGTTCTGCATGGAAGAATTTATCTCACTACATTAACACATAATTCAGTAATTTCCAACCAGCTAAAGTTAGACAGACAATAAATTAATGACGTGCTGGCAACCATGCCTTCACAAGACAGTGTACTCTGCCGTTGTCGACTGTTTCGGTGGTAAATCTCGACTTCTAGAAATTGAAACTGAATGAATGTAGATAACAAATTAAAGATGTTCGTTCACAGCTGTCCCTAAACCAATAACAATATGAAACCGAATAATTATATGGGGTGTTTTTGTTTATTTTGCCTGCTACGTGTAATTAATGATGTTAATATGCTTAAGGTGAATTTTACACGTAACAATCCCCCCCTTACTTCAAGAGGATTAACCGTAAGGTTAAGCCTAATCAGAAGGAACAAGCTTCAGGTCCTTCACGTGCCAAACTCCACTATTCTGGCCAGCTTTGTCTCTAAGTTCATACGTCCATGGAGACACCTTCTTACTAACATAAAACGGTCCTATGTATCTTGGAGCTAACTTACTAGCAAAGTTCTTCGTTGCATCTGACAACACGTAATTCCTCCTCATCACAGGTTGATCCACCTCATACTCTTCATAACGTCTGCGCATGTTATACCTCGCTACAGCCTTCTTAGTAGCCTTCTCCAGTCTCTGTTTCACGTCCCTGTACACCTCCTTGAACACGATGTTCCTGCTCTTGTCAACCAACACATCTTCATCCTCGCCGTCCAAATCAATCTGATTCTGGTAGTCCGCTCCTGACAATGCCATACATCGCCCAAAATTGACATAATACGGTGACAATCTAGTCGTCTCATGTCGAGATGTTCTCACAGCACAAGTCACCTGTTGTAGCCCAGCATCCCACTTCTTGTGGTTATCATTCACATACATTGCCAACATGGTCTTGATTGTACGATTAGTTCGCTCGGTAGGGTTTGCGCGCGGATGGTAATTCGCGCTAAACTTCAAATTGCACTGGTATTTCTCGGCAAACCTTTTGAAAGCTGAACTTTTAAATTGGGGACCATTATCACACATTATCATCTTCGGTACGCCAAATAACAGAAATACACCTTCTTCCAGACTTCTAATAATCGTGTCGGTGATGGACTTCCTCAAAGCGAAGGTTAACACAAACTTGCTCAAATAATCTGTGACAACCAGGATAAAACTATTGGCTTTCGATGAACGTGGTAAAGGACCCACTAAATCCACTGATATCATCTCCCACGGCCTCGACGGTTTAGCATGCGACACCATCATGTCCTTGGGACCTCGTTGATCCACCTTGTGCGCAGCACATATGGTACACTTGCGGACATAGTTCGCAACGTTCTGTCGCATCTTCGGCCAATAATATCTATCAGTTAACCTTGAGTAGGTTTTATAGACTCCCATATGACCCGATGTAGCTGGATCGTGAGCTTCTGACAAGAGTCTTCGTCGCTGGTCTTTAGGAACGACAATCTTCCAAACATCTTGCTTAGGCGTAAGTGCTGGATAATCTTGCCTCACGTACTTATACAACTTGTCACCTGACAATCTCCAGTTCCCAAACTTCAGAGGTGTAGTTTGTACCCGCTCTATCATCTTCAAATACCACTTGTCTGTAGTCTTCGTCTCTGTCTCCACACTGTTCAGGACGTCTAACACTGGTACAGATCTGCTCAGTACATCCGGTACTACGTGGTCTTTGCCTTTCCTATGAACAATCTCAAAATCATACTGCTGCAAGCGTACAGCCCATCTTGCAAGTCTTCCTGATGGATCCTTGAGGCTATGTAACCATTTCAAGCTATAATGATCGGTGATGACAGTAAACTTTACTCCCTCGATGTAAGGACGCAGTTTTTCTATTCCCCACAGAACCGCTAAACACTCTCGTTCTGTCGTGGAATAATTACGTTCTTGGCGTGACAGAGAACGACTCAAGTAACAAATCACACGATCACCATCTGGATGCGTCTGAGATAACATCGCACCAATACCATAGCCCGATGCATCTGTGTGTACAACAAACGGTAAAGAATAATCTGGACAACTCAGAACAGGTGCAGATATCAACAACTCCTTAATCTTCCTGAAAGATCTATCACACTCAGGAGTCCAACAAAACTTAGTACTTTTCTTCAGCAACCCTGTGATTGGTGCGACCACAGTAGAAAAATCAGGACAAAATCTTCTATACCAGGACAGCATACCTAGTACACGTCTCACTTCCCTCACATTGGTCGGAGTAGGTAGCTCGATCATTGCTCTGACCTTATCAGGGTCCACTCTTAACCCTTCTCTATCCACCACGTAACCCAAGTACTTCATCTCGGGCTTACAAAACTGACTTTTCTCCCAATTGACGGTTAGATTGGCTCTTCTCAGGCGTTCAAACACTTCCTCTAACACTTCGAGGTGCTTTTCAAAACTTGGAGTCGTGATCACTACATCGTCTAAATATACAAACACGTAAGGTTCCAGGTCCGATCCTAACACACGATCGATCAAACGCTGCCATGTTGCAGGAGAATTATGCAGGCCAAATGGCATCCTTTTAAACTGAAATAGTCCTCTATTGGGGACGGTAAACGCAGTATACGGTCTTGAAGACTCGGCAACAGGGACTTGGAAAAATGCACTCTTCAGATCCAAACTAGAAAGATACTTCGCATCTCGAAGCTTGTCTAACGTGTCTGTAACCATTGGCAATGGATAGCCATCACGTTCGGTCACTGCATTAAGCTTCCTGTAGTCGACACAGAACCTATAACAACCATCCTTCTTCTTTACAAGAACTATTGGCGACGCCCACGGACTACTGCTAGGTTCTATGACATCGTTCTTCAACATATCTTCTAATTCTTCATCGATGTATTTCTGAAGCACTGGGGATACCCTATAGTATCTCTGCTTAATCGGTGGTGCATTAGTCTTGATCACATGTTCCGTCATATTTGTACAACCCAAACTATTTCCGAGCAAAGTCTTCTTCTTGTTGATTAACTCCTCCAACTGCTTCTTCTGTCCAACTTCCAAGACTGACTGATCAGCTATATCTACTGTGCTTACTTCAGGACAGTTAGAAAATTGCCACTCGTTATGCCTCAGATCAGGAACAATCCCCATCCTTATCCAAAAGTCTGCTCCCAAAATCAAAACATGTGGTAGTTCAGGGACAACCATCACCTCTATAAACTTTAGACGCTCACGAACCTTCATTGGTAATTCACACGTACCAATACTTTCACATTTCTCTCCATTAGCGACTGTGCATGATGTCTTCTTCGATTCGTCCAGGGGTATTCGCAACTTCGCGATACGGTCCCAACCTGATCCACCTAAAATTGTTCTCGACGCCCCGGAATCTAGGAGTCCAAGCAAGGTAATCCCTAATATGTCCACTCTAAGGTGAGGCCTTTCATCGTTCTGTGCATGGTCAATGATGAAATCTAAAACAGGTTTGACAGTAGCCGAGTACTTAACGGCAGCACTATCAGCTCGACTCTCTAAGAGCGCTGCACTCCGTTTCCCGAAAAACCTCTGGGACAATTACGAGCAATGTGGCCTTCCCTATTGCACTTGTGGCAGATGAGTCTATTTCTCTCGGTACAACCTGCTGCTATGTGGCCTGGCTTCCTACAGTTGAAACAGACGACGGGACTATGCCTCGTCTGGCTACGCCCACCCTGGTTAGACGATACTTGCAGTCTCTCGGTCTTCTCTTCCAAACCCACGTATGCCAAATCAGGCTCCAAAATCTGCTCTTTTTTTGGCGGATGTGCAAACTCACCAGCCTGGGATCGTTGTTCTATCCTCTTGCACAAAGTACGCAGCTGGGCGATTGAATTTATTTCCATAGCACCCAGTTGGCTACGATACATCGGTGCTAAGTTGCGCATTAGGAGACTCAACCTCGTTTCCTCCGAGACTTGACATTGCAATCTTTGAAAGTATTTCGACATAATAGCCAAATAAGTTCCTATGGTCTCATCTGCTCCTTGTTTTCTCTTCTTTATCTCATCCAGAAGCTTCTCGCTATAAAAAACGGGTTGATATTCTTCCTTGAATCTTCCTACAAGTTCATCCCACTGGGACACTTCACTCCTAGCATCCTGATAAAATTCATATGCTCTACCCTCGAATAAATCTATTCCTGACTCCAATAGGATCTCCTTACTGACATTTCTGGCCTTTCTCATTTCCTCGACACGTTCGAAGAAAGCAGTCACAGACAGTCCTCTTCTGTCTCCACCAAACCTCAAGTTCCACTTGTGAGGGAGCACCGGCTTAATCAACGACGCGTTAAGCGACTGCGCAGCAGACATCATGGGTGAAGAACACGACTGAGGGGTTTCGAACTTCAACTGATTCCCTAAAGATGCTTCCATTACTTGCAAACCTAAAGGAGTAGGTTGTGTTTCACTCCCGACTTTTGACGCTTTGGTGTTGAGCTGGTCAATCATCGATAACGTACGAGCAAGTAATTCACCTCGAGTCTTCTTCTTTTCTTCATCCGCAGACTCCATATTATCTATCCTTCCCAATATGTGAGCCAACTTTGTCTGCAATTTTAGAAACTGCTTGTCCTTGCTATCTCCTTGAAATTCTTCTAAGACAGCCAACACGCCTTCCAGTTTTCCCTGCACAACACCAAGATCTTCCTCAAACGTAAATGGATACTTAGGATAATGTAGACTATCGCCAGACTTTTCCATTTGGCGCGCTAAGGTTAAACGACCGCGCATATCTTCCACCGTGCCAGTAGCTATGCCACGTACCGTTAATTCATATACGAGCTCTTCTTTGTCCAGTCTATATACATCCATACGACGAGCCATGATTGAAAAAAAAATAAACCCACACTGGAATCAAGATAACTACCTAACAATACAGTAAAAAAAAATAAAAAAATAAATGCAGTCTGCACTCTCACACCCGATTAGTTGAGAAAGCTAACAACACCATACATCGGCAAGATCAATACGCCAAAACCAAACGACTTTACTCCCCAAAGCCCTACTCTCACAACTACACAAAAGTTCAAGTCCAATACTACGGCTTCCAAAATCTCTAAAAACCCAAAAAATAAGCCCTTTTTGAGCTGAATCGAGCCCCACGTTGGGCGCCAAATATGTGACCGCCCACTATCTCTTTAAATCGATCCTAGGAATCCCTGTTCCTAAAAACCTTTACCACGTTTGAAAGTCAAACAACCTACATACGACGATCGATAGAAAGGTCAACGTTACCGGAAATCTAGGTGGCCCCTAGCTTTTATACAGTGAAGATGGGCAGGGTTCTTTATAAGGTGTTACTCTATGAGGGCGCCACTTGATTGTTTTACACCTAGTTCCGGATATTTATAAGAGATGTTAATTACGAAATCCAGCTTACCAAGAATCCAACACAACCAAGAACTCCTTGGACCTCCCTGGCAGCTGCACCTAAAATCGCAGGCTTATACGTCGGAATGTACAAATGTGGGAACGAAATCTTACAGTTGGAATATCTTAAAGGCTTACGTAGAAGCTGACAAACACTAAACAGCACCTAACGTTACTAATACGGGAGTGAGAGGTGAGTGCAGAACAAACGACACACAAATATATATATAAAATAAAATTCTAGTTTATTATAAAATCCAGATGATGCCTACAAGTGGTCAGACAGATCAAAAACAGTATTATATATACACATATATAACCTATAAATTGCTAGCATGTATGTTAAATGAATAACAGAGTCCGCAAAATGACTCGCTTGCTATATCTCAATAATTTACTGCTAAACAAATAGCTTTAAGCTACTAACGTTCGTATGGTAAGCAATAACAAGTCAAGTAATTCAAACGCAACAATAAAAGTAACTAAGCTAAATCAAATGGAAATTTGTGTCCTTTCGTGATCACGATCAGCTTACAAAGATGTTAAAATATGAAAAGGTGTATCAAATGGTAGCCTAAATAATGATAGTACTTTATCAAACTCAAAGCAATTATATTAATGATAATGTGAATATAAATCATCAGCTGACGTGTAGGGTTCAAATAAAAAGCTGGGTATCTTATCCTATTGTGTTATCGTTAAAACTTTATCTTTGAATTTCAAAACTTGACCACCATAAGTAGAGTCACAGCTTAATACTGGATTTAAAAGTCCAAACAAACAAATTGAGTTCTTTATTAACAACACAACTTAAAGACTACTACCTGTAAGGTCTGATCTCCAGTGAACCTTCTCTGGTCGATTTTTCGCTAACAAAATATCTACTGTCCACTGTGTCGGTACCTTCCGGCCACCTGTACTTCCTCTACTCAACAACGAAATGTCCTCGGCAATCTGATGTTGCTGGGAATGACTTATAATTGAATTTGCGCCACAAAATGGTACCATACCAATATTCTTATTCTCCCATTGACCACTCGTTAGTTTAAGACAATATGTAGGCCTATTGCTTGTCGATTAGGCACTATAAAATCAATTAAAGCAAGACAAAAACTGAAACTAGAACTAAAACCAAAGGCTAAAACCAAAAGCCAAAACCAAAAGCTAAAACCAAAACCCTGTAACAAATAGAAAGAGAAAACACGCCTTAGTTACACATAAAAAAAAAAACTACGAGTTGGGTATTACCTCCAAATCCTGAGGGTTTCTATGTTATGTCAAGGTGTTTTGTTGACCACAGTTAGACAAGCCGGTTCTGATTGAAAACAAGCCACAAAGCCACTTGCTTTTTCGGCTTTACGTATGTGACATTTACTCTCCACCACGGGAATATTATAGTATTCAAGTACTATGCGACTAATTCGCTTCAACTTCCCAAACCTCCAGAATACTATAATCGTTTTACAGCCTAGAAATTAATCTCCAAACTAGGATGAATGGCCCACTTGCCTGTTTCTTTTTTCTAGCTGAAATCTTGCCACACACTCAAATTAAATTGCTTCTTCCACCGTTTTCAAAACCAACCTTTTTTCTCAAAAATGTTTTCTCTCCCAGGTCATAGCTAATCTTGCTGATTCGCTATCGGTCAACAAAAAAAAAGACGACAAGAAATGGTGTCCCGTTCTTCCATCAAAAATATCAAACTCTGGCAACGAATAACTTAATACCGCAGAGTTGCGACATTTACACGAATGGGGAAATTCGGGCTTCGACCGCAAGACCTCGACATATGTAACACACCTAACTTCCAATATTAATCTCGATAATAAACTTCTTCCACAGCTTATAGAGACCGTTGTAACCACAGTTCTGCATGGAAGAATTTATCTCACTACATTAACACATAATTCAGTAATTTCCAACCAGCTAAAGTTAGACAGACAATAAATTAATGACGTGCTGGCAACCATGCCTTCACAAGACAGTGTACTCTGCCGTTGTCGACTGTTTCGGTGGTAAATCTCGACTTCTAGAAATTGAAACTGAATGAATGTAGATAACAAATTAAAGATGTTCGTTCACAGCTGTCCCTAAACCAATAACAATATGAAACCGAATAATTATATGGGGTGTTTTTGTTTATTTTGCCTGCTACGTGTAATTAATGATGTTAATATGCTTAAGGTGAATTTTACACGTAACAGTGTGTTTTCAAAAATTTTTGAAAAACTATTAAATATCAGATTAAATGAATATTTGGATAAACATAGCATGTTGTCCAAAAGGCAATTTGGTTTTAGACGAGGACTATCCACTCAAGATGCATTGTATGAATTGACAAGTACTGTTCTCGGAAGCTTTAATAGCAATATGAAAGCTCTAGCTGTGTTTTTGGACCTAAAAAAGGCTTTCGATACAGTTTGTCATAAAAAGTTGTTGGCTAAACTAGAGTTGATTGGGATAAGAGGACATACGTTGTCACTTTTTGGTAGCTACCTTCATGAGAGAATCCAGCGTGTGAGAGTGGGTGACTGTGTGAGTGAGGGACGAGTGGTTACGTGTGGTGTACCACAGGGAAGTATATTGGGTCCAATATTGTTTTCTATTTATGTAAATGATATAATTGAAGACCTTACTTTGGACTGTATACCTATTGCTTATGCAGATGATACCGTTCTGGTGTTTGCGGGAAATCAATGGGAAAAATTGTTTGAAAGAGCGGAGACAACAATCAATCATGTGAAAGAGGTACTAGACAGTAACATACTAGCGTTGAACCTAACAAAAACATCATATGTGGCTTTCTCACCGACAGCAGCCGGAAGACCATCCTCCAGTCTATCAATTAGTATACATGATGATTGCTGTAAACTAACTGAGTCTCACAGTGTCAAATATCTTGTTCTGCTGGTAGACAATAATTTAAAATGGCAAGAACATGCAGCATATATGAATGCAAAGGTGAAAAAGATTATATACAAATTCTATACCCTGCGAAATATTTTAACAACAAAAAACCTAATACTGGTTTACAAGTCTCTCGTGGAGTCTTTTGTGGGGTATCGTATTATTTTCTGGGGTGCGTGCTATGAAAATGCATTAGCTGCGCTTCAAGTTACTCTAAATAGTATATTGAGAGTCATTCTTCATAGGGATTCTAGGTCTAGTACGAACTTTCTTTATAGTAACGACTATATTAAACTACTCGATATAAGAGGAATGTTTATATTAAATGTACTAAAACATATGCATCATCATTTTCGGGCAATAAATGTGGTGGACCACACATATGGCACAAGTTGTAGAATAGGTGAAAACTTGACTATTCCACCGGTAAATAGGAGCGTTTATAAAAGATCGGTTTTATTTTGGGGTCCAAAGTTATATAATCAATTACCAGAAAATTTGAGGATTTTATCTAAATCTAATTTTAAAAAAGAAATTTTTAGCTTTGTTATTTTGAAACAGGTCGAACTGAAAGCAATGTTTAAGTAGAGAGCAGTATGATAGTTGAGTGGTATGGAGAAAGTGGAGTGGATGTGTTGCCTGGACAAGGTGCAGGTAAAGTAAGTGTGTGCTGTGTGTGAGTGTGCTGTCGTGAGTGCGTGTCTGTGTACATATGTGTGTGTAAATATAATATGCATGCGTGGAAAAATGGGTGGGTGAGTACTATGATGTGTATGAACATTTTGGTTGTGGGTGGTATAGAGGTGTTGGTTGTATGGATATCATATATGCAGAAGAAAGATATGAAAAAGGGAGACTAAGGGTTGACAAAATATACTGTATTGAGTGTAGGATATGCTGTTGATTCCCCTACTGAGGTTAACACTAAGACATTGTTTTGGTTTAAAGTTGCATCTCTCATCTTTTGAGGATCGGGGCACATCTGGTTAGATAGGGGCACAAAAAAAAGAGAGAAAAAAAAGTAAATATTGTGGATATTAAGCGGTTTAAATTGATGTACTGGCGATTATGTGGAGTTAGCTGTAAAGGATACAAACAAATCATGTTGACTTAGGTATCCAAGGAAATATATTTTAGTTGTATTAAGAAATTTTTGATATTTGGAAGTGTTTAGAATCTTAAGTTCTGTGTATGATCACGTGTAATGGTGGATTGAATAAATATATATGTATATATATATATATATATATATATATATATATATATATATATATATATATATATATATATATATATATATATATATATATATATATATATATATATATATATATATATATATATGTAAGTCATTTAGAATGTAACTTAAAGTGGTGGTTTCCTTCGTGTAGACATCTAATTTAAGAGAGCCATTACGTTTAATAACTGGTACATCTAGAAAAGGAAGTTTATTGTTAACTTCCAATATGTGGGTGAATTTTATTGAATCAAATGGACAGTTTAGTCTTTTAATAAAATCGCCTACCTTGTATATTATATTCGTTTTAAACACTGCAAAATATCGTCTAAGAAAATCCTACTCTTGGAAAACATTCACTCTCGTTTTCTAAATCCACCTCAAATCTACTCTTGAAAAGGTATGCAATGAATAGAGAGAGTGGGTTGCCGATTGCCTCGCCTTCAGTTTGTTCAAAAAACTCATCCCGAAATTGAAAAATATTTTGTTTTATACAAAGACTTGTTGAAGTTAAATATTCTTTGCAAACCTCTTCACTTATGTTGTTCAATTGTAACAACTGTTCTAAATACGTTAGCCTTCGTTTTGTGGGCAAGCTACATTAAATGGTATCAAAACCTCGCCTTTAACCAATTTAACATCATTAACTTTACTAACGAATACAAATCAATTTGACACTGAATAACTTTTTTGTCTAACGGGCTACCTTTCAAATTATTTGATAGCCACTTTGGTAGATTATATGTCGGAGAATCTATAACCGAAATATTGAGTCTCATTGATTTTCCCGGTTTATGAACTTTCGGGAGACAATATTTTTTGGGCACTTTGGGATTTGCAACCTGGAGCTGTCTTCCTATGTCCTTTGTTATAACGTTTTGGCAACTCTTGAAACTATTTTTTATCTCGTTAATCATTTTTGGTAGCGGGTTTTTATTTAGTTTTCTATACGGTCCTGTCTCTATTGCATTACTCACTCTCTCTCCTTGTGCTGTTAGGTGCAGATACCGGCTTTCTAAAATCTCGCAAACAGAAATCAGTCTTTTTTAATTTCATTAATTTCAATATTAAAATTTCTATGAACAAAAAAGTATGTCAAAAATTAAAAAATTTTGCTGAAAAAAAATTCTTGGATTTATAAATGCAATATCTGTACTCAAAACTTAGTATGTTAGATATATGAGCATATAGTGTGTTTAAAAAGCTAGCTTTTAAGTTGGGTAACTTAGAGTATGATGACTGGTGCAACGTTAAGGAACATGTTTGTAGTCATTAACACAAAGTTAATTAAGAAAATCAGATTAAAAACGAAAAACCAGTTCCTCGGGAAATTGAGCTTGTAGAAAATCTTTCTTCGCAGTCGTTTAACAAAAGTAAGATTCACCTGTGAGGCTAGATGCATTTTCGCAACAATTAGAACCGTAGACCGGTTTTGCTCTCATTAGAGTTCTTCAGTACGGCATACTAATTGTAGCAAAAATGCACCTAAAATAATACGGCTATAGTATAGCCAGCCTTTCAACACTAAGCGAGTGGTGGACGTGCTAGAATTAGTATGCCATACTGAAGAGCTCTAATGAGAGCGAAACCGGTCTACGGTTCTAATTGTTGCGAAAATGCATCTAGCCTTATATACTTTGTCCCTATATTGGGGTAGAAATGGGCCAGGGCTGACAATTTTCTAAATTGTTAGTTAGTTGTATATAGTCTCTATTTTTTTAACACTTTGTGTTATTTGGAGCTGGCGTGACAACATACTTCTTGGTTCCGCAACTAGGTGGCGGCACGTCCACCACTCGCTTAGTGTTGAAAGGCTGGCTATACTATAGCCGTATTACTTTAGGTGCATTTTTGCTACAATTAGTATGCCGTACTGAAGAGCTCTAATGAAAGCGAAACCGGTCTACGGTTCTAATTGTTGCGAAAATGCATCTAGCCTTACATACTTTGTCCCTATATTGGGGTAGAAATGGGCCAGGGCTGACAATTTTCTAAATTGTTAGTTAGTTGTATACAGTCTCTATTTTTTTAACACTATGGTTATTTGGAGCTGGCGTGACAACATACTACTTGGTTCTGCAACTAGGTGGCGGCACGTCCACCACTCGCTTAGTGTTGAAAGGCTGGCTATACTATAGCTGTATTACTTTAGGTGCATTTTTGCTACAATAAGTATGCCGTACTGAAGAGCTCTAATGAGAGCGAAACCGGTCTACGGTTCTAATTGTGGCGAAAATGCATCTAGCCTTACATACTTTGTCCCTATATTGGGGTAGAAATGGGCCAGGGCTGACAATTTTCTAAATTGTTAGTTAGTTGTATACAGTCTCTATTTTTTTTAACACTTTGTGTTATTTGGAGCTGGCGTGACAACATACTGCTTGGTTCCGCAACTAGGTGGCGGCACATCCACCACTCGCTTAGTGTTGAAAGGCTGGCTATACTATAGCCGTATTACTTTAGGTGCATTTTTGGTACAATTAGTATGCCGTACTGAAGAGCTCTAATGAGAGCGAAACCGGTCTACGGTTCTAATTGTTGCAAAAATGCATCTAGCCTTACATACTTTGTCCCTATATTGGGGTAGAAATGGGTCAGGACTGACAATTTTCTAAATTGTTAGTTAGTTGTATACAGTCTCTTTTTTTTACACTTTGTGCTATTAGGAGCTGGCGTGACAACATACTACTTGGTTCCGCAACTAGGTGGCGGCACGTCCACCACGCGCTTAGTGTAAGATTGACCTCTTAAACAAGGGGTTGAAATTCGGTTTGGAGTCACAAAAAGACGAACTTTTAGATGCCATTACTGGTAGTGAAACGGGAATTAAAACATTACATGAATCTTCAAAAAACTTTATTTGGGAAGCATGTAAAGAGAAAATCTCAAACAATCTGACAGAAAATGAGTCCACTAAAAACAAATATTCTAGTCAAATTAAAATAGTTAAACGGCTGCAAGAGAATGATTGTTTTTATGTTAAAGCAGATAAAGGCAATAAGGCTGTGAGCTTGGACGAAAAGGATAACAAAAAGAATGTGAGTAATGAAAACTAAATCAAAAGCTGCTACCGAAATGATTGACAAGGCAAAAAATAGTTTCAAGGGTTGTCAGAACCTTATAACAAAGGACTTAGGAAGACGGTTACAGATTTCAAATCCCAAAGTCCCCAAAAAAATATTGTCTCCCAAAGATTCATAAACCGAGAAAATCAATGAGACCTATTAATTTGGTTATAGATTCTCCGACATATAATCTAGCAAAGTGGCTGTCAAATGAGTTTAAAAGCTTCCTTGTTAAACAAAAAATTATTTAGTGTCAAATTCACTTGAATTCGTTAATAAAGTTAAAGATGTGAAATTGGGTGAAGGCGAGGTTTTGATATCATTTGATGTAGCGTCTTTATTTCCTAGCGTGCCCACAAAACAAACGCTTATGTATTTAGAACAGTTGTTACAATTGAACAACATGAGTGAAGAGGTTTGCAAAGAATGTTTAACTTTAACAATCCTCTGTATAAAGCAAAATATTTTACAATTTAATATTGAGTTTTTCGAACAAAATGAAGGCACAGCAATCGGCAACCCACTCTGTTCATTCATTGTAGACCTTTTCATGAGTGGATGGGAGACTGATTTAGAAAATGAAAGTGAGTATTTTTCTAGAATATGTTTTCCTTATGGGGACGATATTTTTGCAGTATTTGACACAAATACATGCATCGTAGACGATTTTATTAAAAGACTAAACTGTCAATGTGATTCAATAAAATTCACCCACGAATTGGAAGTTAATAAACTTCCTTTTCTATATGTACTATTAAAAATAATGACCCTTTTGAATTCGATGTATACAGGAAGGAAAGCACCACTCTAAGTTACTTTCCAAATGACTCGCATCATATGTTTGCACAAAAAACGGCCGGTTTAAATTTATTAGTAAATTGATTGATAAACTGCCCCTTAAGTAAGAGTAGATATAGTATATAATTAGAGTACATCAAAAGCGTGACTAAATATAACGGATATTCGGATTGCTTAGCGAAAAAATTTATTAATAAGCACAAAACAAAGAAAATGTTAGCGGAATGCACGGAATTCAGTAAAGATAAATTATAGAAAAAATTGTTTTGCCTTTCTTTTGAACCGCGTATCACAAGGGGTCTTGAGAGCAGTTTTAAGAAAGCGGATTTGAAGCTAACATTTTTGACAAAAAGTTATTTAAGAATTTTTTTTGGTAATATGAAAGATAAAGATAAAGACACTGAAATGTCGGGTATCTATGAAGTTGGTTGTAAAGATTGTAATCTTTAATACTTTGGGCAGACTAAGAGAACCATAGGGACTAGATTCCGTGAACATCTAGCACATTGGAGTGTGCATACGATCTCCTCAGTAATGAATTTTTTTAATGAAAGTTCGCTATAAAGTGTATAGTGATATGTTATCAGAAATTAGCATAAGCTAATTAATTGTATGAAAGTTTGCTATAAAGTTTATAGTGATATGTTATCAGAGAATAGCATAAGCTATGTGATGTTTCTACCCTTTTAAGATATGGATGCGCGACGGGTAATAGTGTTAGTAGTAGTATATAAGTAGTAGTAACAGTAGTTTTAATTAGGTACGTGTAAATTAAATATAAAATTTTTATTACCTCAGTGTAAAATTATGTTAGGTCATTTTATTGCAATAATTAGATGTTTCTAATCACACAAATTTTAAAACTCAATTTTACACAATAGACTAGCTGTTTATGAGCTAAGTCGTAACTATTTTTTGATTAGATATTACGTGTATTTTACTGAGTAAATTCACTATGAAGCTGCAATAGCAAGAACGTTCCTAAAAAAACAATTTATATTTAATTTGCATTTTATCGAATTTTCGTAGCAGAAATTTTCTGATGGTGATTGGCCATAGTCTCGAGATACAAATAGCCAACTCTAATGTTCTTTATAAATAAAAACAGATACCGATTCAACACCCAAGGCCGCTGACTAATGGGCTAAGTAGATTAGATTAGATTAGCTTCATTGTGAGCGGGCTATTCTAATCCCTTCACATCAACCTTAGGTTTATTGTGGCTCATGTCTAATTACCTAAATTTCACCTGTCAATTCCAGCTCATTGTGGAAGTCGACCTTTTTTGAGGCCGAAAGTTTGTGTGGCAGGTGTACTGCCATCTAAGTGAAGCTTGCCCGTTTCGAATCTCAAAGAGAGATTCATCTGTACCCGACATAAATCATTGTTTCACTAGAGGCATTAATCATAAAGTCCCTCTCTCGAGCAGTATCAACTCTCCAGTTCTAATCGACCCATAGAGATCTCAGCTCTCCTCGGTTTCATTTAAACCCGACAGCCACCATTGCTAGACTCAAGACGACATCTCACAGAGTCCTGCTCCCGGGCCTCACCCAAGCGAGGCCGTCCGTCGGTTTCGAAGCACACAGTAAGGGCCTCAAACTCCTGGTGTATACCACTCATCAAAGATCTCAACCACCTCTTGGTAGTCTGGGTACACGACACCCGTTAGCGCTCAACCCAGGGCGGTATCATCTAGGACCCCGCTCCCGAACAACAACCAAGCGAGGTCAATTGTCCATTTGTAAGCCCACAGTGGATGCCTCAAAATCCGGGTGCACATCACTCCCCAGAGTTACCCGCCGTCTTCCTCCAGACTTGCCTCTTGCCTCTTATGACAGGCAGGAGTTACCTTGGGCCTATTCTTTTAGTTAGTCCCTGGACCCACAGGGGACATTGGTTAAGTTATAGAAGCAATAGTAATTATAGACTTTTCAGGGATGGGTAAACAATTAGGACCAACTCAGCAAACAGCTACCTGCCAAGATTACCTTCAAGCAACAAAGTCGTGTGGAAACCCCCTTTCTATCCACGCCCCACCAGAGACTCTATATTGTTTTCTCCCTTAGGGCTCGTCCGCGTCTTTGCGCTCCGATAGCACCGCAGCCTCTGGCTTATTGTGCATCCTCTTTGTCTTTTCTACTATACGCATTCCAAAAACACTTTGCCGTGTACTAGTCTGCACAGCAATTGGTAGGGTGAAGATTTATATTGTTCTGTCTCCGGTCTAGGCTGTCCGTAGATCAGTTGTCTTTTGCGGTCCAGAGCTTCACACTCGCAAAAGATGTGCTGTGCTGATTCCTCCCCCTCGCTGCAGAGTCTGCATGCCAGGTACCCCTCGAACCGCTCCATTTTATGCTTTTGTATCTTTAAAATTTTGTAACACAAGTTTCTTTTAAATAGACTATTACTGTACCTAGATATATACCAATTTTTTTTTCTAGCTTCATAGAAAATTGAGTTTTGGGCATTTGCCACAAAAGTAGCTAGAATACAACATTAAAATATTTTGTGATAATAGATAGATATCGATGGTATCGAAATAATTCTTCAAATGAGCATGTATTAATCCCTTTAAAACAGTTCTTTTTTTTGGTATTTTGCCGTCGGTCTATTTCCGCGACTATGGCTAATCACCAACGCCATCAAGTGAAACTTTCACCTCACTATCCTGGAAATTTTGCCGAATCCCAGCCTTTTTATAGGGTAGGAAGCCTAAACGTGCCCAACATCGCATAGACACTGTACCTACGCCTCAATGCGTGCGGAACGTGCAGACATTCAACTAGCTTAAATACAATGCCTCAGCCTCGGTTGATGTTAATTTTACAGTATGTACTGAAAAAGTGAAAGGGGTACCCTGTATATCAGTACCGTTTGGTTCAGAGGCACACGTTCTTACCCCTAGACTATCTAGGCTCCAAAACCGATTTTTAAGGTCTGTTTAAATTTATAGTATTGATTTTAGTAATATGCCGTACGAATAGTGTATGATTATGAAAATTCACTACGATAAGGCCCTTGCTGCGCCCCGAAATTTTATTTGTTAATTTGTCCGTCATGACAACGAAACGAAATTTAAGCGTTACTCGTACATAATAAAGTTATTGTTTTTGCGATATTCTAGATTTTTTACCACAAATATTCTTATAGTATGTACTAGCTTTACCAGGAATGTAAATAACAAAGATTTCGGGATCATATTGATTTTACGATGTCACTGCCAGGGTTGTCATATATTATAAAATAACGACGCACCCTTTTCATACCGAACTGTCCACTATGCGTAAGGTTTAATTGTTATCCTCGATTTTCCCATTATCTGAGAAAATAAACCAACGCACGCACCAGGTGGGTGTGACAGATTTATTACATTGTTGCTTGCAAGGTGTTGATATTGAATAGATTGCTATAATAATTTGATATTTAAAGTTCTTATATTACTTAAAGCTCACTTGGGTGTATTTACCAAATACACTCGTAGAGACTCTTTCGCTGGCGTTGCAAATGCATGCTTTCTTTTTATATATTTATATTTTTTTTAATTCAATATCTTAGTGTTGTTTCTAGGGCCATAATATGTTCAGGAGTACGAAAACATGCCTATGATTTCAAAAAGGGTCGGTATTTAGATTTGTATAATTACATAAAGGATACAAACTGGGATGGATTATATGCTATTGATGATGTAGACTCAACAGCTCTCTGGCTGAATGATGTGTTTTTATCGGGGTTTTGATAGAACAGTTCCTAAGTTTATAAAGCATAGAAGGAGTTACCCGTCTTGGTTTACGCCTCAAATAATAAAATGTATTCGGGAAAAACATAAGTGTAGGAAACTATTCATGAGAACAGGGAACACAGAATTTAATTTAAAGTTCAGGCATTTGAGAAGGAATACAAAACTCGGGACGCAGCAAGTGCGTTATGGCAGTGAATTTTTATAAAAATGTTTTTATTGCAAATATGTGTTTTTCTTTTAATTTAAGAAAAGAGGCATCAATTTCGGTTACCAGTATAACCTATATAGTAAAAACAATGTGCCATGTTTCATAAAAATAACTTTATTGTGTGAAAATGTACAAACATTTCCTAAAGTAAACTTAAAGTGATCCCGGAAAAACTCGTTTCTTGGTCAACCTTATAGGTTAATAGCAAATTGGGCTATACAAATATGAAGCATTTGATCAAAATTCGCTACCATAACGCACTTGTTGCATCGGGAATTTCTTTTTCACAAACATGCATTATATTTCGATGGAAAATGCAAAAATGCAATAACATAAGGCGTGTTTGATTAAAAAAAAAGAAAATTTGTATCACCGACGACTTTTGGGCCATCCTGTGATTGTAGAAATATTTTTTGAAGATGTAGCTCAAGACACCCTATAATTAATGTATAAAGATATTTTTCATATCTTGTATAATAACGGATATATTGAGCTTTATTGATTTTTTACGAAAATTCGACAAAAATTATATACCATTAAACGATAAACTCTATAGCTAAAACTACTGCCCAGCATCAGAGAAAGGGTCTATTTGAAATGAATTTTCTGGAAACATTTTAGTAAATTGAAGGACAATGACAGTTGAAACTAAGACTTCAGGGTTTGTAAAACATCCTTCTTGAGACATTTGATTCCCATATCGCAACTTTGACGTTTTGAAGAAAACCCTTTTTTTTTTAAATGCCTATAACTTTTTTGTCTTTTGACCTACATAGCTAGCTTACCTATAAGGATGTAAACCCGCGTACCAAATTTGGTTGCCCTTACTTTGTTAATTTCGGAGTTATAATTTTTTTTCGAAAGAAAACACAAAATTTTCCGGGAAAACCTGGGCAGATTTTCCTGGCTAACGAACTTATCCAAGCCATTTACAAAAGGAATTTATTCACCAAATTTAATCAAAATCGGACCATTATTTTTTGAGTTATCGGTGTGATACATATATATATATATATATATATATATATATATATATATATATATATATATATATATATATATATATATATATATATATATATATATATATATATATATATATATATATATATATATATAAACATATAAAAATTGAAACTGACCCCGGATATGTGTTCTGGGGGCCCTAATTAGCGCTCATTGGAAGAAATTTTTTCAAAATTCAAAAGTTGGGATCTCCTCATTAGTGAATTTTTTTAAGAAAATTCACTAAAAAGGAGTATTTATCAAGCACATGGGGCATATGTGTCAGGTTTGGAAGAAAATATTGTGACGAATCCAGATGTTTTCTGGGAAAATCTAAAGCGCTGTAGGAATACTTATGATAAATTGTCTAAAATGAAAGTAGGTAATGAAGTTTTACGGAACAGTGAAAGCATAGCTGATGGGTTTACTGTGTATACAGAGCCGGAACATGATTGGGACACGTCTTCGTTTCTTGACAAGCTACGTAATGTAACGGTTGGTGCAGGTATTGACTTACTTCGTATTCAGAAAACTACGCCCAGAAACGTTAAAGAAGTCATCAAGAAATTAAAGATTGGTGGTGCTATGGGTGTTCATGATATTCCTTCGTATGTGATTAGGGGTTGTATGGAATTTTTGATCGCACCCCGATGCTATGTGTTTAATCTAATACTGGCGAAACGCCAGTATGCCCTACTATGAAAAGTTACCAAGGTTATTTCAGTGTTTAAGTCTAGTTTAAGAAAATTCGTTGAAAACTATAGACCTATTTCGATACTGTGCAATTTTTCCAAAATTTTTGAGAGTATTTTGTATTCTAAAGTATTTTCACATGTACAGCATCTGATTGTAGATAAACAACATGGATTCCTGCCGCACAGGTCTACTGCTACCAACCTTGCTCTTTTTACTCAGGTAGCAAGCAAGTCAATCAATGCTGGTGGTCAGCTGGACACCATATATGCAGATTTTCAGAAGGCATCTAATAAGGTGGACCACAAGGTTGTTTTGAAAAAGCTTTATATGTGTGGGTTTTCTCTAGACCTCATATAGTTATTTACATCTTATTTGACTGGAAGGGTACAATATGTGGTTTATGGTGGAAGCGAGTCCTCATTGTTTTCGTCACCCTCTGGGGTGCCTCAGGGGTAAAATTTGGGACATTTATTGTTTTTATTGTTTATCAATGATCTACCGAAAAGTATAGCTGACTCCCGTTGTTTGTTGTTTGCTAGCGATTTAGAGCTCTTTCGTATTATTTCTAGCATTAGTGATTGTGAGGAACTACAGAGAAGCATTGATGCACTGTCAGAATGGTGTTTTGAGAATATAATGTTATTTAACTCCATTATTTCTATGAGGCCATTCAAATAGTGGAATTTACGCACCAGAACCGGAGACTCCGGAAGAATTACGACGACGCATTCTTGAACAATGCCGTCTAATAACTCCACAAATGCTCCAGAATGTCAGAGCTCGTTTTGTACAGAATTTGTACTTTTGTATGGAAGCTGGTGGTCAACAATTGAAACACTTACTTAACTGAATAAACATTTTTGGACGTTTGGTTTTGTTTTTTAGTTTTTTTAACGAAAAATTGACTAATTAATGCATTTCTTATCACAATGAATGAAATTCGTTCTTGCAACTCTAACTGTTAATCATTTTTAAACGAGTTTATAAAACTTCCAAAAAAATTAGTTTGCTGAATTCATAAAAGAAAGAGCTTTCAATTGATCTCTAACACTCGGACCATGTTCCCTATTTAAAATATAAGGGTAGTTATCACCACGCTTAAGGTGCTAATGTGACAAAGTTTAGTTTTATGTCAAAACATGTCCCCCTCAATATTAAAATTGACGTGTTTCAGCGTTTCTTAAAACAAATCTCTGGCGCAAATCGGGCAGTTTTGTTTTCAATGCGCCAGCCTATATATATATATATATATATATATATATATATATATATATATATATATATATATATATATATATATATATATATATGTCACGAAGTGACGTAATTGCCATTAGATAATCTAATTAGTTAACGGGGAAATAGATCCGTACCATCTGTATTTAATTTAATTTATTTTTGTTATTAAAACATTCAATAAAGTATAATTTCAAGAAAACGTCGCGAGTTCGGAGGAAGGGTAAGGAGTATAGCGGGTTGAGGTCGCCCAGGCGGGTCCTGCGGCATGCGAAACGATGAAAGCGTGGACGGACGGGCTGGTCCACTGCATTGACCTACGCGCACCTCGCGGCGCAGAAACTGTGAACCGTGCGAGAGCCGGCAGGTCGGCTGTGACCCGTTAAACAATTTAGTTCTTTTTCAGCAGTCGCAGAGGCCGTCACGGAGAGTAACCAGCCACCGTCCGCGTCTTGATTCTTGGTGTTTGGTTGTATTGTGTATTTCAGTAGCGAAGTCAGCAGGCCGGCCGTGGGAGTTGAGTTCTCTTTCAGCGAGCGCAGAGCCAGGTCACAGAGAGGAAGCAGCCACCGTCCGCGTCTCGATTCTTGGTGTTGGGTTTTATTGTGCATTTCAGGCCGGCCGTGGGAGAGTACGCAGCCTTTCGTTAGGTGCACCAGCTTAGTAGAGATAGCAGCTGTGGCAAGTGGAGAACGCCGTCTTCAGCAGGTCGCTTATTTCCGCTTCGTTTAGGTGGGTCTCTGTAGCTGTACGGTGCAGGGCCTGTATGAAAGGGGTTTTCCACGGATCGACATCTCTCTCTGGCGCGGACACCTGGGCGCGCTTGGTGGCCTTCGCCAGAGGTGACGTTAAAGTCCAGGTGTGGAAAAGATATTGAATGTTGTGTTTGTCAGTGGTTCTATTTCAGAGAGACGGCCGCAAAGGAGCTTCGGATAAATAGGTCCATCGTTCGCTTCTGTCTGTATCCGCGGAGCGACCTGGGGGAGCCAGGGCTCGCGTTCCTGGGCTGGAGTCTTCCAGAGTGCGCGAGAGCATTAGCAAAGCGGCCGACTGCACGTTGATTTGAACCCGGGGCGCGGTCTAGCCACGGTCAAATCATCTCAAAGCGGTCTCCCGTGGCGCAGCTCTCGTGCTCCTGGATCTGGACGCCAACAGGGTTATTTCGGGCTGCAGTAGGTCTTCACCACTCCTGGCGATCGAAACAGTCTGGCGATACCCGGTGTCCCGACCGTCCGACCGACATTATTGGGAAAACTTTGTCGTTTTCAGTCTTCGGGGGAAAAGCTTTCTTTGTTTCCGTCGGGAGGCGCAAAGGGTCGCGTTCCTGGGCTGGAGTCTTCCCGAGAACGCGAGAGCACTGGCAAAGCGGCCGACTGCACGTTGATTTGAATCCGGGGCGCGGTCTAGCCACGGTCAAATCATCCCAAAGCGGTCTCCCGTGGCGCAGCTCTCGTGCTCCTGGATCTAGACGACAGCAAGGATATTTCGGGCTGCAGTAGGTCCCCACCACTCCTGGCGATCGAAACAGTCCGGCAATACCCGGTGTCCCGACCGTCCGACTGACATTATTGGGAAAATCTTGTCGTTTTCAGTCTTAGGGGGAAAAGCTGTATTTGTTTCCGTCGGGAGGCGCAAAGGGGTCGCGTTCCTGGGCTGGAGTCTTCCCGAGAACGCGAGAGCACTAGCGAAGCGGCCGACTGCACGTTGATTTGAACCCCGGGGGCGGTCTAGCCACGGTCAAATCATCCCAAAGCGGTCTCCCGTGGCGCAGCTCTCGTGCTCCTGGATCTGGACGACAGCAGGGATATTTCTGGCTGCAGTAGGTCTCCACCATTCCTGGAGATCGAAACAGTCTGGCGATACCCAGTATCCCGACCGTCCTGAAGGCACCGTCTGGAGGCTGTGTTTTCTTTTAACTTGATAATGAGGACTTCCTTTATTTTGTCGAGGGGAAATTTCCATCTCCCTATGGAGAAACTTCCTCGGGTCGTAGAGAGTCTGTATGACTGCAACGCATGTTTGAGGGTCCGAAATTAATTAAGTGATAGTAGAAAGTAGAGAAAGCCGTTAGCTGATCTTGATATTGCACCTAGAATTGGCTTTTTCACATATTGCATACCTGCTTAAACCGACCACCTGTCCGTTGCCGTGCTTTGGCGATCCTGGGACGCTTCTGCCCGCTTACAAGCCGCGAGCTTACCACCCCTATTCGTGATACCGTCCGTATAACTCGCGAATATTTCAGTTTCTGCCTCTGGTCTCTAATAAATTGATTTGTTGTCAAATAAGTTAGTTTAAACGTGGGGTATGCCGGGAGAATCGCTTGTGTAAATATTTCTTTGTATATATTTTGTAAATATTTCCCCACCAATACTTTTGTAAATAGACTATTTGTTTTATACGGTATTTGATTTAAAGCTTCCCAACCAATCCACCCCAACATAACGCAACATTCTGATCTCTAATATACAGGCCATAATTAGGGAGTCCTGAGGGACTTTGCCTGAGGACTTAGGCGAACCCTGTCTCCACTGGAGTGTACCCCGGGTCCGTGTATCTGTAAATAACAACCGAGGACAGAGATATAGTCCTGAGGGAGCGCAGCGTCTTCCTTTAAACCACGCTGCTGGCGCCTGAGCAAATCCCGTAAAAAGCCGTATTGATAAGGTTATCCCGTGGGAACCTCCCCATATTAGGGAAAGATAACCTTATCCCGATTTGACCCCTCACAATATATATATATATATATATATATATATATATATATATATATATATATATATATATATATATATATATATATAATACAAATATTTCACTGATTCCATTTATAGGTTGTATAAGGACTCTAATTAGGGCTCGAATCGATTCTCAAATTAGCTAAAAAACCTATACATGCATCGTTGAAAAAATGTTTGTATAATAATTGAGTTACATGTAACATATCCTATAATTACACATTTGTACGGTTTTCTTGGATAGGACCGTTGTTATTTAAAATAATTTACCGTTCAATCAGCATCCAAGCTCTCTTATTTTATTGACAGCATTCAGTAAGACTTTGATGGTCTAGTAAATAATGAAGGGATCGTTAAGAGTAAGCTGTGTGGAAGAAAATCCTAATTATCTGGGACAGTGCGTCTGACATATAAAAAAAATTCCTGGCATGGTTATCCGCCTGTTCTTTGTTTCGTCGTATTCTTGGCAAAAATCATAAAGGAACAATATATTTCACCATGAGTAAAATACAGCAATACTTATACGACTGCTAATCAATTTTACTGATAACTATAATTAGTTTTCTCAATTCGTACACTTTATGAACTGCACTAAAATAACACTACGAAATACTTAAATGAGTTTAGAATTGAATACCTTATGTACCTTGAAAAGAAGTGGATTCTTATTTCGAGACTTAGGTTTGTTTTTAGTGAATTTTCTTTAAAAAAAATCACTAATGAGGAGATCCAGACTTTTGAATTTTGAAAAAAATTCTTCAAATGCGCGCTAATAAGGCCCCCTAGAACCCATATCCGGGGTCAGTTATGATTATTATATGTTTATATATATATATATATATATATATATATATATATATATATATATATATATATATATATATATATATATAGGGTGGCGCATTGACAACGAAACAGACCGATTTGCGTCCAGATATATTTTTTTAAGAAACGCTGAAACACGTCAATTTTGATATTAAGAGGGACATATTTTGGTATAAAACACAACTTTGTCATATCAACCCCTTAAGGGTGGTGATAACAACCCTCATATTTTAAATAGGGAACATGGGTCGAGTGTTACATCATTTGAAAGCTGTTCCTTTTATGAATTCAGCACACTAATTTTTTTCGAAGTTTTATCTACTCGTTTAAAAATTATTCACAGTTGGAGTTGCAAGAACGTATTTCATTCATTGTGATAAGAAATGCACTAATTAGTAAATTTTTCGTTAAAAAAAACTAAAAAACAAATCCAAACGTTGAAAAATGTTTATTCAGTTAAGTGTTCAAATTGTTGACCACCAGCTTCTATCCCAAATTACAAATTTTGTTCAAAACCAGCTCTGACATTCTGGAGCATTTGTGGAGTTATTAGACGGCATTCTTCAACAATGCGTCGTCGTAATTCCTCCAGAGACCCCGGTTCTGTTGCGAAAATTCTACTCTTAAAATGACCCCATAGAAAGAAGTCTAAAGGAGTTAAATCCGGTAATCTAGGAGGCCACTCAATAGCACATCTAAGTCCAAGCCATTGCTCTGAAGACTCTTTGTTCAAAAACTCCCTGACACGTTGTAAAAATGCAGAGGAGCTCCATCTTGTTGAAACACTAATTGATTTTCTTGATAGCGATCAGCATTTCCAACAATGCCAATTAGTAGAGGGTAAACGATATCTTCTAGTAGCTCCAACTACGTTTCGCCACTCAAATTGCCACCAAGAAAAATTGGTCCGATTAAACGGTCTCCAAAAATGCCAGTCCAGTCATTCAGTATCTGTGGAGTTTGAGTGTGGACTTAGTGAAAATTTCTTGGATTATTATCTGCCCGATAACGACAATTATGACGACTGACTCTAGAGTTTAATAAAAACATACACTCGTCTGAAATGTCTGAACAGAAAGTTTCCATTATCAGCTATTCGTGCAGTCATACCTTCACAAAACTCTATCTGCCGATCAAAATCAACTATTTCTTCTACAGAATACACCATTGTGAAATTAATTTTTGGTAGTACTATTAAGTATCAAACCGACCAATAAACTGAAATAATAAACCGCATTTCTCTCATTCCGATAAGAAATGTTCTGATAGTCAATTTTATGTTTACAAACCAACAAAATATTGACTATCAGCACATTTCTTAACGGAATAAGTGAAATGCGTTTTTGCATCTTCAACTGTGAATAATTTTTAAACCAGTTAATAAAACTTCCAAAAAAATTAGTGCGCTGAATTCAGAAAAGAAAGGGCTTTCACATGATGTAACACTCGACCCATGTTCCCTATTCAAAATATAAGGGGTTGATGTGACAAAGTAGAGTTTTATGTCAAAACATGTCCCCTTCAATGTTAAAATTGACGTGTTTCAGCGTTTCTTAAAAAAAAAACTCTGGACGCAAATCGGTCTGTTGCGCTTTCAATGCGCCACCCTATATATATATATATATATATATATATATATATATATATATATATATATATATATATATATATATATATATATATATATATATATATATATATATAATATAATATAATATATATGTATCACACCGATAATTAAAAAAATAATGGGCCGATTTTGACTAAATTTGGTGAATGCCTTCCTTTTGCAAGTGGCTTGGATAACTTTGTTAGCCAGGAAAAACGGCCGAGGATTTACCGGTGTTTTCTTTCGAAAAAAAAAATAAATCTCCAGAAATAATAAAGTGAGGGCAACCAAATTTGGTGCACGGGTTTATATGGCTATAATTAAAATTCCACCAAAATTTAGCACTGTAGGTCAAAAGGCAAAAAAGTTACAGGAATTTAAAGAAAAATAAAATGGGGTTTTTCTCAAAACGTCAAAGACGCGATTGAAAACGTCAAAATTGGCAACATTTGGGCAGACAACTTAAATCTAATATGGGCTATGGAAAGAAAATGTCTCAAGAAGAATGTTTTACAAACCCTAAAGTCTTAGTTGCAACCGTCATTGTTCTTGATTTTACTAAAGTGTTTCCAGGAGACTCATTTCAAATAGACCCTTTCTCTGATGCTTGGCAGCAGTCTTAGCTATGGAGTTTATCTTTTAATGGTATATAATTTTTGTCGATTTTTCGTAAAAAATCAGTAAAGCTTAATATATCCGTTATTATACAAGATATGGAAAAATATTGTATACATTAATTATAGGGTGTCTTGAGCTACATCCTAAAAAATTATTTCTACAATCACATGGTGGCCCTTAAGTCGTTAGTGATACAAATTTTCTTTTTTTTTTAACAAACACGCCTTATGTTATTGCATTTAAGCATTTCCATCGAAACACAATGAATGTTTGTAAGAAAAGAAATTCTGGACGCAGAAAGTGCATTATGGTAGCGAATTTTGATTAAATGCTTCCTGTTTGAAAAGCTCAATTTGCTATTAACCTATAAGGTTGACCAAGAAATGTTTTTTTTTCGGGAACACTTTAAGTTTACTTTCGGAATTTTTTGCACGTTTCCAAACAATAAAATTATTTTGATAATACATGGCGCATTTTTTTTTATATATAGGTTATACTGGTAACTAAATTTGATGCCTGCTTTCTTAAAAAAACACATATTTGCTATTAAAAATATTTTAATGAAAATTCACTACCATAACGCACTTGCTGCGTTCAGAATTTTATTTTTCTGTGTATGTTCACTGATAATTCGGCAATCCCTGAAATGACCTATATGGTTTTGACTTTGTTATGACTACCAAAATCCTGTATGGCCCGATTCAGCTTCTCCACGAATTTTCGGAACACGAATTTTCTTGAACTGGTTATTTTCGTTTTTAGAGAATTTTCTTTAAAAAAATTCACTAACGAGATATATTTTTTTAATTTCTTCAAATGAGCGCGAAAGAACTCATCTCCGAGGTCAGTTTCAGACGACTCTAAATGTTTATAGAGCGTGGAGCAGCGAAATGAAATAAATTCAGTATTTCAATTATTATGCATATTTATTTAAAAAAATCATGGAACACGTCGATTTCAGCTTAAAGAGTCTCATCCTGCAACGTTAAAACTTCACCCCTATATTCAACCCCCTCCAAGTAATAGTTGCCCCCGGAATTTTTTTGAATAAGAAGTGGGACCTTGTGATACCTCATTTGAAAGGTATTTCCTTCTCTAATAACGCAGCATAATAAAATATGCAATGCTTTCAAAATTTATTGCAAAAATTACCAGTACAAAAACAAAGAAATTTATCTGGTTGGCGATACACGATTGGCGATTACAATACACTAAAAAATTTATAACTGATCCGGCTTCATTCTTTATAATGAGAACAAAAGTCTGGAAGTAAATTTTCATAAAAATGTTTTCAATCGCAAATATGTCTCTCTAAGGCAAACATGCCTCAATCTGGTTACCGATATAGCCTATATAGTAGAAACAATGTACCAACAAACCTTAGGTTAAAAGCAAATTGAGTTCTTGAAATTTCAAGCATTTAATGAAAATTCGCTACCAAAACGCACTTACTGCGCTTAGATTATTTTATTACAACAATGCATCATATTTCGATAAAACATGCAAAAATGCAATAATATAATGGCGTTCGAAAAAAAATGTAGGTATCACCAGCTATTTATGGGCCACCTGTGATTGTCAAAATAATTTTATAATATGCAGCTGAAGACATCCTATAATTAACGTATACAACTTTTTCTCGTATCTTGTATAGTAAGAACTATATTGAGCTTTACCGTACGAATGCGTCACCCTGTATATATGTCAACAGATAAAAACTGAAACTATACCCGGATGTGGATTCTAGAGGGCCTAGTTTGGCTCATTTAGATAAACCTTTTTAAAATTCAAAAGTCAGGGTGAATTTTTTCCGCGAAAATTAGCCAAAAATTATAGACGCTTAAACCATAAACTTAACGAAAACTACCTCAAAAACAGCAGAGGAAGGGTGTGTTTGAAACACTCTTCTTGCGATATTTTCTTTACATAATCCGTATTTGTTTCAGGTTATTTGACTAAATTTTGCAAATTTTGACGTTTCGAATCGCAACTTGGAGGTTTTGAGGAAAACTGAATTTTCTTTAAATGCCCGTAACTTTTTTCTCTTTAAACTTACCACCCTAAATTTTGGTACATGGTTCACTCTTTATAATGTCAACGCGTGTACCACATTTGGTTGCCTTTACTTTATGAAAATCGGGATCTCGTCATTAATGACTTTTTTAAAGAAAATTCACTCAAAGTAAAAACCCTAATCTTAATGTAGTAAATGTTTTCAATGCATGCCTTAAACGTCTTGTCAGCATCCTAATAAGTGCAATTGAGGGAACCGAATTCATCACAATACAGGCCTTAGATTCGACGATCGTTTCGCTAACAAAGTTAGCTTCATCAGGGGATGAAAATTTTATTCATCCCTTGATGACCCTAACTTTGTTAGCGAAACGATCGTCGGATCTAAAAACTGTATTGTGATAAATTGGGTTGTCCAAATTGTACTTGCCAGTGCTCATTACAGGTTCAAATCGTCACTCATAACATCCTTATGGTAATTAAAAATGTCTGCTAGAGTTAATCAACATCTGAGACGTGACCGACCTAATCGCAATCATTATTCTTATTCTTAAGTCAGTTAAGTCGCGTGGTTGGTTTTCCATACAAACTTTTCACATATCCCCATAAAAAGAAGTATAATAGCGTACCTTCAGGTGATCGTGCCGGCCATTCTAACGATCCTCTCCTCTCTATCCACCGATTTGGAAATATTAGGTTGAGGTACTGCTAGATATTGATTTAATATGCTGGTGCTCCATCCTGTCGAAACCATATTAATTTCGGTGAATCTTATGAGTTTGCTCGATCAGGATATAAGTTGGCCAAACTTGACATAATGTTATTTTGGAACAGTGATAAATAGTTATCTCCATTCCAGTTTCCACCAATGACATGGTTTCCAACTATTCCTTCCCAAACATGAATCATTTCAGGGTATTGCGTATGTTCTTCTTTCGTCCAGTGCCCATTTTCTTCAGTGGCGACAATTTTGACGATTAGCATGGCCATGAAGTGTAAAACTCCACTTATTAAAAACAAAGCATATTCTAGTTGGATAATATTGTTATCTAACGTTTCCATCATTTGTTTGCAAAGGAGATTCTTCTATCAAAATTGTCTTCTATGAGCTTCTGAGGTTGTATCAATTGAAGGGGTGAGTGGATAAGGTGTTATTAACATTTTTTACAAAACTGAGATTTTTCATCAAAACTGTTTTTATAGACTATTCTATCTTATAGTTGCCCGCTAAATATCACGTTCTGTGCCTTTTTGGGAACTTATTGGTGTGTTATGTGCAATAAACGAAACATGAAGACAATGGAAAAGGTCATATGTTACCATAACACCTTTATCCGTTTACAGAAAGTGAGATTTCATTTATGCACTTGTTACCGTTTGAGGTTAGTTTACTGTGAAGTGACTGGCAAAAGCACATAGAACTTTCAGAAATAAAAACATTATTTTTAATTATTATTGCAGTAAATTAGAATTTGTTAACAATGCTTTCCAGGGGGCGACTGGTGGTAAAATTAGTCAGAGATAGCACCTCTGATATCAATAGCTTACCAGGTAAATGTAACACAATCATGTTTCAAATTTGTTGTTCATAAAAAAGATTTTATTATAAAAACATGTTAGAGCCTCTTTAAAATTAATTTAAATCGACTGTCAGCACCAGAATAAATCAATCAAGTCTTCAACAGTGGACATCAAAGTGGAGTTTATGAGTAAAGACAAGTTTCATAATAGAACTAGAGCTTACTGTTCAGTTATTCATGATTGTGTATTTGAATATAAACCTCTAACTGATATCGTAAGAGTCATTATGTAATAAGTTAATATATAAGTCTTGTAAGTTAATTCTAATAAATTAATTATACTTAAATCAATTGTTGTATTTTTAACCTTAAACCAGATTGCTAATAGGGACACCTGCCGGAAATGTTAAAGATTACGAGAGTTGAAAACGATGTAGTCGTTAGCACTAGATGTGTACCTTGTTGTCAACTCTAACAATCGATATGCAGCATGCACATATCTGTCTCCTAAGAGTTAGGTTTGCCTATTTGCGCATGTCACCATATTTGAATAGTGTTCGTCAAGACGAGGCTACATCAAACACCATACCTTTAAACCGAGAAGTAAACATGTTGGGTTTGAGCATGCGTTAGTCACCATTTTTTAATTCTACTAATCAAGATGAATAAAATGACACCAAACAACATACCCTCAAACAGAAAACTAAAAAAGTTGGTGTCCGCATGCGCATATTCTATATTTGAATTAAGCTTACTGAGACGAGTAACGTGACATAAAACACGTGAAGTCTAACTTAGAAACTAAAAAAGTTGGTTTGCGCATGCGTCATCAGCTATCTTTACATACGTCATGACATATGAAACCAAAATGGCAAATTCTCTTATTTCAACAGGTTGGGTCAGATACCTTTTAACATTTTAAAATTTTTGAATTTTCGCGCCAACGGTCGCCATCACTGCCGCCATCTTAGATTACGTCATCTCAGGTTAGATCTCTACATCCCTGGGTTAGATAGGTTATGTCGTTTTTGAATGTGATGGTTAGTTTTCGAATTTTCGCCCTCTTCGATTACGTCATCTCAGACCCTCTCCGCCACCCGTGTTAGCTCGATAATGGGTGGTGTATCCGGTCGGGTCAGGTCGGAGGCGGGTGGCAAGTCGGTCGGGTCAGCTCGGTACTGGGTGGCGGACCGGTCGGGTCAGCTCGGAGACGGGTGACATGCTCAGAATTCCCCATCGATACCTACTACTACCAAATTTTATAAAATATTTTTCAAGATGGGAAATATATTTCAATTTTTCTAAAAACACAATTTTTAGTTTTTGCTCGATATTTGGAAAACCTCTGTAGATATTTCAATTTCGATACAGAATCTGATATGGTCGGAATGGCGCAACTTTTTTTACCATCTAGCCAAAATTGTATCTCTTACCGTTTCCGAAATCCCTATCTAACTACTTTTATCTGGGACAACCTGTATATTGCTAAAAATAGTAATAATAAAAAACTCTGGACGCAGCAAGTGCGTTATGAAAGTGAATTTTCATAAAAATGCTTTTAATTACAAATATATCGCTCTAATGCGAGCAGGAATCAATTTGGTTACCGGTATAACCTATATAGCATATTAAAATAATTATTTTAAAATGTACAAAAATTTTTGAAAATATACTTTAAATGTTTCCGAGAAAACTGGTCTCCTAGACAATGAACCATAGGTTTATAGCAAATTGAGTTATTTAAATTTGAAACATTCAATGAAAACTCGCAACCAAAACTCCATTGCTGCGTTCATACAAAAATTTTCGGAAAATAAAGTGAAATGCTGGTTTCCTAACCAACAAAACTTACGTTAATAGCAAATAAAGTTACTGAAACTTTAAGGATTTAATGAAAATTTGCTACCAAAACGCACCTACTGCGTCCAGATTTGTTTCTTACAAACATGCATCATATTTCATGTTAAAATGCATTAACGAATTTGTTCTACGAAAATTAGCTAAAAATTATAGACCGTTAAACAATAAACTACACTAAACCTACAGCGAAAGCATCAACTTAACTAAACCGACAGCCAAAGCATCAGAGAAAGGGTCTATTTGGAATGGTTTTTCTGTAAACATTTTAGTAAAATGAAGGGCAATGACGGTTGAATCTGAAACTTAAGGGTTCGCAGAATACTCTTCTTGCAAGATTTTCTTTTCACAATCCGTATTTATTTCATGTTCTTTGCCTAAACACTGCCAATTTTGACGTTTTAAATTGTTACGGTTTGATCACACTGTATATAAATATCTAAGACTAGAGATAAAAGTCTGGACGCAGCAAGTGCGCTATGGAAGTGAATTTTCATAAAAATGTTTTTAAGGCTCTATTTGAAATGGTTTTTCTGTAAATATGTTAGTAAAATGAAGGGCCATGACGGTTGAATCTGAAACTTAAGGGTTCGCAAAACACTCTTCTTGCAAGATTTTCTTTTTACAATCCGTATTTGTTTCACGTTCTTTGCCTAAACACTTACAATTTTGACGTTTTAAATTGCGAGTTTGGCTTTTTGAGGAAAACTCCAAAATTTGTTTCTTTAGCTGCCCGTAACTTTTGTGTCCTTAAACTTAGAGAACTAAATTTTGGCACATGGTTCACTCTTTATATTACAAATACGCATACCAAATTTGGTTGCCCTCACTTTGTTACCGGAGATATGATTTTTTTTAAAAGAAAACACAACATTTTTCAGGAAAACCTCCGAGAATTTTCCTGGCTAACGAACTTATCCAAGCCACTTGCTAAAGGAAGGTACTGACCAAGTTTTATTGAAATCGGTCCATTATTTTTTAAGTTATAGGTGTGAAACATAAATATATATAAATATGTATATATATATATATATATATATATATATATATATATATATATATATATATATATATATATATATATATATATATATATATATATATATATATATATATATATATCATATAAAGTCTAAAACAGACCTCGGATTTGGGTTCTAGGGGTCCTAAATAGCGCTCACTTGAAGAAATTTTTTCAAAAGTCGGGATCTCCTCATTAGTGATTTTTCTTTAAGAAAATTCACTAAAAATGTATAAACCTCACGCCGCCGCCTATGAGCAGTCACCTGATAAATTGCTTTATAAAATAAATACCGACAGAAGAACGCCCGAAAGATATTAAAAGAATACAGATATTTCCGTCAAACGAAATATGTTAATTTTGCAGAATTGCAGAAGAATATAAATAGAGTTGTGGATACAAGATATTTAGAATTATTCATCCTGTGATGGATGTCATTTTTTAATCTAAACTGAACTTGTTTCTGGATTTGCTGTGATAATGCACATTAATTCAGACACTTAATGTATTCCATTTATGTGTTCTACATTGTATCTTTAAGCAAGAATACAAATGATAACGAAAAGTATGTTTGTCTGATCGAAATGTTGGATTTTAAGTTTATTATTTGCTTTATAACCCGGTGCAATATTAAAACTCACCTCTTCACTTTTACATCTTAAATAAGACACTCCAAAACTTAAAAACTAATCTGTCGTAACGCTCCTAACAAATTTCCATAATAAAACTTGCAGCGGTTTTTGAAATAAACTCTCATTCCCTTAATAGAAATGTCTAGTCTTAACAAAATTACTTTCAGCAAAACTACTAAAGGAAACATCAAAGCCTTTTATAGTCGAAACGGACTGTATAGAAATGGTGACATCTAATAATGTTCAAGCTACCCTTCGAAAGTTCTTTGAGACAATATATATATATATATTGAAAGACTTTCCAGAAACTAATACTGTAACTCATGAAAGTTTTCAGTCTGCTCAGTATAAAACAAGCAGGCACCAAAACTTTTATTTTGTATAGATGTTTTAAAATAAGTTTTATCTAAAGCAACGAGGCATACAAATATTTTCCAAATACAGACTTGGAGACTATTTATCTGACTTCACTATTGGTTTTTATTTCTGTACATGAAGGACCTAGCCAGCGCGTAAGCTAACTGGAATAAGTGGCCCTTCTGAGTTCTAGATGTTCCTGAACGTTTCTGTAACCGACTTCGCTTCTTGGCAGCATCCTCAGATAAAACAAAATTGAAATAATATGAAATCACGGAAACCACAAATAAAGATCTGTTGCTAGGTTATAGTATTTTAAGACGAAAACAAATTTCACTATGAGAAAGGTACTACTTTCGAATTTTAGAAAAATGTCTTCAAATAAGCTTATCCAAAACCAAATAATGCTATATCTTTGCAACACTATGAAATTTAACTAAAATATTTCCACCAAACTACACATTCAATGTTGGAAAATGTTGCGAAAGTTTTCCGAATTCAAATTCAACTAAATTTGGAAAAATCCCTGTTGTTAGAAAGAAATAATACTCTTTATTATAAATTTGAATAGAATAAACAAAGATGGATGTATTAAATCTTTTAGTTGCAAGTAGCTTGCAATCAACTTGTCATAATATTTGAATAGCATATTATATTATATTACGGAAATTTACATTGTTTGGTGTGTATGAGGATCAGCCACTTAATATGTGTGTTTGTTCAGAGAAAATTGGCACACTAAATTTAGCATAAATACATTGAAACAGGTTCAATCGAACACTTAGCAGAAAGTAAGTTACGTTGCGATTTTCAAAACCTATGAAAATTAGCTACAATAACCCACTTGCCGCGTCCAGAACTCTAGATCTAGATGTCCCTTAGGTCTAGGGTGGAATACACTGAGTCCTTAGAGATGAGTTCCAGCGATATTTGGGAGTAGGCGTAAGCTTGAGGCACCGTAATCGAGCTACAACAACCCAGCATATCCTTATCCACCACTCTAAGGTCAGATTGAAACCTTAGAGTTCGTTTCCTTTTATATTTCCTTACCTTTTTAAAATGGCTCCAAAACAAGACCCGAAACGTCGAGTTTTAATAAATTTTAAACGCGGCTAATCAAGTATATCTCACACTAATTAGAGTGAGAAATGCTTGGTTCTTGGGTTCAACCCCTGTAGATGGTTCGAGAGAGTCGAAACGCGTATGGTTTATCATCAAAACTCTCTGGAAGTAAAGCCTATAATTTACCCTTTGTTACGGCTTGATCACACTGAATATAAATATCTAAAACTATAGATAAAAGTCTAGAAGCAGCAAGTGCGCTATGGAAGTGAATTTTCATAAAAATGTTTTTAATATCCAATATGTCTATAGTAGAACCAATATAGCATATTTTATCAAAATAACAAAATGTTTTCGAGAAAACTCGATTCCTCGCAGACGAACCTTAGGTTAATAGCGAATTGAGTTATTGTCAAAATAATTTTATAAGATGCAGCTCATCAAGACACCCTATAAGTAACGTATACAACTTTTTTATCGTATCTGGCATTATAACAATTTTATTGAGCTTTATCGTAGAAATGCGTCACCCTGTATATATGTAAGCAGAAAGTAAACCCGGATATGGATTCTAAGGATCCTAGTTTCGGCTCATTTGAAAAAATCTTTTTAGAACTCAAAAGTCGCGGTCTCCTCATTAGCAAATTTTTTCTACGAAAATTAGGTAAAAATTATAGACCGTTAAACAATTACAATAATAATAAACTTAACTAAAACTACTGCCAAAGTATCAGAGAAAGGGTCTACTTGAAATGAATTTTCTGGTAATATTCTAGTAAATTGAACGGCAAGGATAGTTGAAGCTGAACCTTAAGAGTTTGCAGAACACTCTTTACATAATCCATATTTCTTTCAGGTTCTTTGCCTAAATTTTGACGTTTCATATCGCGACTTTTACCTTTTGAGGAAAACCACAATTTTTTTTCTTTAAATGTCTATAACTTTTTCGTCTTTCAACTTGCAGACCTAAATTTTGGTAAGTGGTACACACTTTTTAATAAAAATACGCGTACCAAATCTGGTTTCCCTTACTTTTTTTCCGGAGATATAGATTTTTGTCGAAAGAAAACACAAAATTTTCCGGGAAAACCGGGAGCAATTTTCCTAGCTAACGAACCTGTCCAAGCCACTTATAAAAGGAAGGTACTCAGCGAATTTGAACAAAATGGGCCTATTATTTTTTAAGTTATCGATATGATATATATATATATATATATATATATATATATATATATATATATATATATATATATATATATATATATATATATATATATATATAATTGAAACTGACCCTGATATGGGTTCTATGGGGCCTAGTTTGCGCTCATTTAAAAAAAAATCTAAATTTTAAAGTCGGGCTCTCCTCATTAGTTAATTTTTTACAGAAGATTCACTAAAACAAGCACTTGTGAGACCACGGGAAAAGTCTACGACTGTATTATATATGGAAGGGTTTTAATAAGTTAGGGCAAGAACAAAAAAACAGGTATGCTATTCAAATTCAATTAAGTCTTTTTTTTTTCTTCTTTATTAGATTATTTTTTATACCAAAACTGGCTAAAAAATTCATCGAGATAACAACAATCTGAGCAGATAACGGTACACATAGGACTCGACTATCGCATGTACAGGGTTTAGCCGACTCGGCCACGCTCGACATGACAGACTAGCAGGGATATCGAGTAGTATGTTAATTGTCTAACGTATTTTCTATTTAGACGACACAATTTTTATTTACGATAGATTATTTGCTCGTATTTTAACGGAATGAAGGAAAATAATGACCCAGACACAGATCTAGGAGCTTTTTGGTCATTTCGTGTCGTATTTTTCACTCACGTTCGTACTCCTACCATAATTATCAATTTTGACGTTTTAACTTTTTCTCTCTTCTGAAATTCGTTGATTTCGCTAAAGTTTTCTTTGATTTCTGTTTGTTAATTGATTTCTGCACTAGTCAAGTAGTACTTTAACGTTCGCACACTGGGAACGCTATAACAATGAGGTTACATTAAATTAAATTAAAACCTTGCCTTCAACCAATTTAACCTCTTTAATTTTGTTAATAAATTCAATTGAGTTTGTTTGACGGACAAGCGTTTAACATTTGTCGACCACTTTGCTAAATTGTATATCGGGAAATCTATAGCCGAAACAATAGGTCTCATTGATTTTCCCCGTTTATGGATTTTTGGGAGACAGTATTTTTGGGGACTTTTGGCCTTGCAATTTGTAACGTTTTTCCTAAGTATTTCGCTTTACGCTTATGACAACTCCTTAGGCTATTTTCAACGTCCGATATAATTTTTGGTAGCCAGTTTTGATTTAGTTTTTTGGACGGACTGTCTCTATGGCGTTGTAAACTCTTATACTCGTTTTTAGAAAAAAAATTATTCTATGAAATTTACCCACAAATTAGAAATTAGTAATAAATTACCATTCTAGATATTCTAGTTATCAAAAACAAAGACCGTTTTGTATTCGATGTACATAGGAAAGAAACCACCACTCTAATTTACATTCCGAATGACTCACATCATACCTACGTACAAAAAAAATGGCCAGTCTGAATTTTCTAGTAATCAGGTTAATGAATTTTCCTTTAAGTTAAAATAGATATGCCAAAGAATGAGGGTATATTAAGACCGTGGCCGAATATAACGGATAAGCTGCTTGTCTAGTGGAGAAATTAATTAACAAATCGAAAACAAAGAAAATGTTAATGGAATCAACGACTTTTACAAGAGAGAAAGCCAAAAAAAATCTGCTTACCATTTGAGCCTCGATTCACAAGGGGTCTAGATAACATTTTTTAAAAAGCCAATTTGCAACTAACATTTTCGACAAAAAATACTTCAAAACACTTGCAAGGTAACTTAAAAGATGAGGATACTACGGCCAAATTGTGATTTTAAACACGTCGGACAAACAAAAGTATCTATTGAAATTTGATTTAAGTACCATTCAGCACAATTAAAATACGGTACTGTAGATAAGATAGATCTTCCGTTGCCCGGCATATTAGGGATAATAATCACCACATAACTAAGGAGAATCTAAAACTAATAAAAAGCGGTAGACAACCAGGACAGCTAAATGCTTTCGAAATTATATATATTGCTAAATACAGTAATAATAAATAGTATATGAACTAAGCTGCGCCGCCTACGGGTAGTCTTTTGCTAGATAGCTTTGCAAGAAATACCGACAGAAGCACGTCCGATAGATAATAAGAGAATTCGGATATTTCGCCAAACGAACTATGTTACTTTTTGTGTCGTTGGAGCTAAATCGTTAGTGACCGACTACCTGCAGAAGAGTATAAATATAGCTGTAGATATAATATATTTAGAATTATTCATCCTTTGATGACGCTAACTTGGTTAGTGAAACGATTGTCAGGTTTTCCTTTAAATTTTTTGTGGTGATTCGGGTTCTTGAAGTGTGCTTATCAGTGATCATCACAGATTCCAATCTTCACTTAGCAGGTTTCTTTGTAATTTTACCAGGTAATTTTATGACTGGCTTCAAAGTCTGGTTATTGGTGAAAGCTTTTATTAATTAGTCTTAAGTGTAAGCTGTCCAAGTATATTTCATTGGGTACTGAAGGTCCGGAATTCCATTGATGGGGATTTGTGAATGGTCAAATCTCAATGATGATCAAGGAACCTATGGCAAGACAGATAAGTTTTAAAGTTAATTAAGTAAAGAAAATGTTCATCGAAATTATAAATAGTTCATAATGTTTAGAGACTGGCTTACCTAACGTCTACATAGATCATAAAGGTCGACAATAACATTTGTCTGATTTATGATGTAAACTGTAAACAAGACTGCCTGTGCAGTTTTTTGAAAGATATCATGTCCATACTAAAGTCCCGTTAGAAACAGTAAATTGAAGAATAAAGAGACATTTGAATAACGAAGAGGCAGTTCATTTTTTAGTCGTGATATTGGAATTTAGAATGTTAGATTTTATTAGGTTAGTGTTTGACAGCGTGTAAATATTTTATTTACTTTGTAACGAGGCCTTGATTCACGGGCTGAATTATTCAGTGGAACAGATCAACGGATTTACGGGACGGGCCCGGGCGCCAGATTTTGAAAGGGCTTACTCCCTGCGAGGATATCTGCGACCTCGTCACAAGACTCTGGCCACGGTTATGGTCAGAGTGCCTGGATAGCACTCTGGAGAGGGTCCGGTAGCCTATGATATAACAGGCCTTGTAGATACCTCCGAGTTTGCGGGCTTTAATCGCTCCCCCGGTATTTGCCTGACCTTCCGAAATTATGTATAGCTGTGTAGCAGATTTATTTGCGGTTATAATATAGACTGAATGTACTTTCCGCACTATTTATTACCTCATGATACGTTACAATTCACTGATATTTTTACAATCTGAATGGTACTTATTACGTTAATTTATCCTAAAACTAATTATATCGCTGATGACGTACCAACAAAATTAATTATTCCCCACGGAGAAGAAATACGGAAGACACGCGGGCGGAAACTCCGAGTGCTGTGGTTTACGATTCGTGGATGCAGCCGTTAAGTGGGTCGATTGGAGAAGTGCTCCTCAAATAACAAATAGGCGTCTATCCGTCGAAGTCGGTACCGCGAGATCAAGCGCCTCGAGGTCAGGGCATCGATAGGGAACGGGAAGTGTTATAGGGTAACACCCTGTGGAATGATATTGCCGTGTACTAACTCGACCTAAGCCTGCTTGTGTACTTACAGAGTTCAGACCAGAGTCAAATCAGAACGGTCGTACGTAATACACTCGAAAGATCTGTGTTAGCTACAGCAACACCTTCCGAATGTTTTACGAAATGCCAACAATAATAGGATATGGTAACGGAAGGAAATTACGCTAGATCCCACGATCTCGACGTCACCGGAGAGACACACGGAACTGAGGAAATATCCGAAAAATTCGCTATATATAAATAAAATAAGAAAAACTTAAAAGGTTTTTACCTAGACTATATTCGGAAGAACTATTAGAGTACAAATTGTTCTATACAAGAACGGGACGGACGGTACTGTATCCTAATTCTTTGTTATAATTTTAAACAAGCAGACTTTTAATTGACGGATGCGTAACTCAAACTATAAATTTAACTACGCTACGGCAAACGGTGAACTCTATCTGCCTCTCGTCGTTATTTTCTCTCCAGTCGCCGGCTGAAAAATCCCAATCGGTGGTAGATACCTTATCCTTATCTTCTGCAGATATGTTTTTACTCTCCCGCGATAATTCGAAATGCGTACTTATTAATAAATATTAATGGTAAAAGAATTATTTTAACTGCGTAGAATTTTTACCCGTGTGATTTATATTATGTTTATTTTCGAACACTCGTTTTTAGTGAATTTTCTTAAAAAAAATTCACTAATAAGGAGATCCCGACTTTTGAATTTTGAAAAAATTGGTTCAAATGAGTGCTAATTAGGCCCCCCAGAAAACATATCCGGGGTCAGTTTCAATTTATATATATATATATATATATATATATATATATATATATATATATATATATATATATATACATATATATATATATATATATATATATATATATATATATATATATATATATATATATATATATATATATATATATATATATATATATGTATCACACCGATAACTCAAAAAATAATGGGCCGATTTTGATCAAATTTGGTGAAAAAATTCCTTTTGCAAATGGCTTGGATGAGTTCGTGAGTCAGGAAAATCTGCCCAGGTTTTCCGGGAAAATTTTGTGTTTTCTTTCGAAAAAAAATTAAATCTCCGGAATTAACAGAGTAAGGGCAACCAAATTTGGTACGCAGGTTTACATCCTTATAGGTAAGTTACCTACCAAAATTTAGCTATGTAGGTCAAAAGACAAAAAAGTTATAGGCATTAAAAAAAATAAATTGGGGTTTTCCTCAAAACGTCAAAGTGGCGATTTAAAATGTCAAAATTGGCAACATTTAGGCAAATAACTTAAATCTAATACGGGCTATAGAAATAAAATGTCTCAAGAAGGATGTTTTACAAACCCTAAAGTCTTAGTTTCAACCGTCATTGTCCTTCATTTTACTAAAATATTTGCAGAAAATTCATTTCAAATAGACCCTTTCTTTGATGCTTGGCAGTAGCCTTAGCTATAGAGTTTATCATTTAATGGTATATAATTTTTGTCGAATTTTCGTAAAAAATTAATAAAGCTCAATATATCCGTTATTATATAAGATATGAAGTAAATTTGTATATATTAATTATAGGGTGTCTTGAAATAATATTTCTGCAATCACAGGGTGGCCCATAAGTCGTTGGTGATACAAATTTCCTTTTTTTAATCAAACACGCCTTATGTTATTGCATTTTTGCATTTTCCATCGAAATATAATGCATGTTTGTGAGAAAATAAATTCTGGATGCAGCAAGTGCGTTATGGTAGCGAATTTTGATCAAATGTTTCATATTTGAACATCTCAATTTGCTATTAACCTATAAGGTTGACCAAGAAACGTGTTTTTTCGGGAACATTTTAAGTTTACTTTGGGAAATTTTTGTACATTTTCACACAATAAAGTTATTTTAATGGAACATGGTACATTGTTTTTACTATATAGGTTATACTGGTAACCAAATTTGATGCCTGCTTTCTTAAAATGTGTTGATAACAGATAGTAATTAAAGGAAAATATATATTTTTATTTCATTAGTTGAAATCCAATTTTAATAAATTGGGGGGGGGGTGCTGGGTTCTGCTAATGCAGACCCCCCCTCCTATAGAACTGCATACCACATCCAAAAGAACTGGCACCAATGATCATAGATAAACTATCTAGATCTATGAGAACTTTACGTAATACCTTTAATTATGTCGTACTCAGGCGTATTGACGTTTACAAATTATGAAAAAGTCGAAACCACTGAAATTTGTAAATAAAAAAAAAGGTAAATCACAACAAATATGTTCCAGTTTTTTAACACGGACTTAATCTTTAAGTAATTTTTGCAGCTTATATAATAAAGTTTACGACAAACGTACACCAGTGAAATGTCTGTGCTTACAAATATTTCATAGTTTCACGCTAAACTATTTAAATTATAGCTAAAGATATGCGCGAAAATCGGTCCGCATACATTTACTAATTAGAATTTCATTTCAGCCACAGCGAACATATCAACCATCAGATCTGCACGAATAAGTTGAATTCACGTTAGCACCAGTCAGGATAAAATAAGTTAATGTCACAATCTGCCAGCAAGTTGTGAGCAGGCCTGATAAACTGTCAGCCAATTACTGAACAGTGATGAGAGAGACTACCATAATAAATTAGAAATTAGTATGTGAAACGTTGGATGGAAAACAAGGTATTAAGTGATTCATATCGGAGGCTTCAGCAACAGTTTGCCAATGATATTTAATTCAGCGCGGCAACCCATATACCTGGCCTAGATAACATTTTCACCCGGCCTCATTCCTCAATATACCACCTAGGGTGCTTTATTGTCCGACATAAATTAGTTATAGTCATATTTTCACCACTAACCAAATTTGTAACCTTTCTGTATAGATTAACAAGTGTTGTAATTACAATTATTATTATATTGTATATTATTATATTGTTTAAAAAGTTCAGACACGGGGAATGCGTTATATGTGTGTTTTGTTTATTTAACGTCGGACTATTTCCGCGACTATGGCCAATCACCGACGCCAGGGAGCAGTTTCACCTCACTATCCTGGAAATTTTGCCGAACCCTTGTCTTTCTGTAAGGAGGGTAGGGATCTTTAACGTTCCCAACATCGCATGGACACGGGACCGACGGCTTTACGCCCCCTCCGAAGGGCGGAACGTGCAGACATTCAACTTGCTCAAATACAATGCCAGAACCTCGGTTGATGTTAATTTTACAGTTTGTACTGAAAAAAATGAAAGGAATACCCCGGGATCGAACCCAGTACCCTTCGGTTCAGAGGCACACGTTCTTACCTCTGAACCACCGAGGTTCTGGCAAATGCGTTAAAGTAGTGAATTTCATAAAAATGGGTTTCTACATAAACAATGCATATATACACTTGGAGAACCCAAATCACTACGATAGTTTCACTAACTACTTAACAACTAAAGGTCACAATTAAACTACGTCTTAGATATAGATCGATACAGAGAGGGACGTCACCAAACGTCGTTTTTGAACTCCCGTTATAACTTTTACCTGCCGAGTTTCGGAATCTCTTTTGCATCAAAAAGAGAGTGCAAACAACGGGCTTGGGGAGCCTCGGTGGTCCAGGGGTAAGAACGTATGCCTCTAAACCAAAGGGTACTGGCTTCGATTTCCAAAATACCTTTTACTTTTTCAGTACAAATTTTAATAAATTAACATCAACCGAGGTTCTGGCATTGTGTTGGAGCAATCTGAATGAATGAATGTCTGCACGTTCCGCACTTCAGAGAAGGCGTAAGGCCGTCGGTCCCATGTACTTGCAATGTTGGTCACGTTAAAGATACCTACTCCCCTTACAGAAAGGGGTTCAGCAAAATTTCCAGGCTAGTGTGGTAAAACTGCTCCTTGGCGTCGGTGGCTAGCCATGTCGTGGAAATAGGCCGACGTTAAAGTAAATTAAAAAAAACAACGGGCTAATGGGCGTTCAATGGTTCTTTTAGTCTGCCTACAGTATTTTAGATCACAATCCTTACCACTTTGGTCATAGATACCAGACATTTCAATTGCTTCATTCTTATCTTTTGTATTACCTAACAAATTTTTTAAATTATTTTTTCGTCGAAAAGTTAGCTGCATGTCTGCTTTAAAAAAAAAGGCTCTCAAGACCACTAGTGACAAATGGTTCAAGCGGTAGGCGAACAAACTTATTTTCTACCTTATATTTCCTGAATGTCGTGGATTCCGTTAACATTTTCCTTGTTCTGTGTCCATTACTTTTTTTCACTTATTGGCAAAATTAATTAATATACACAGAACAGCAAAAATGTTTTTCTAATTATTATTTCGTCAAAAAAGTCAACCGAGCATCTGCTTTTTTAAATGTTCTCGAGACCCCTTGTGATGCGCAGTTGAAATGGTAGGTAAATAAACTTTTTTCTACTTTATCTTTCCTGAATGTCGAGGATACCGCTAATATTTTCTTTGTTCTTGGTCTATTAATTAATTTTTTTCCACTAGGTGAAATCCAGGCACAAACGAATTAAATAGCTTATTATATTAACATAAAAAGAAGCGTTATCTGGAACACCTAAAGAAGAAAAACAAAAGAAAATTTAATATAAACAAAACTAGCCCACAGTAAATGTTCAAAGTGTTTACCACCAACTTTTAAACACTTCTGGCACCTATGAGCTATTTCTCTCTGGACTTTTTTATCGACTGGTGATGAATACTCTTTACAGACGCTTAAATATTATTTTTTTTAGGTTTTCAATATTTTCTGTTTTTTTTTTCTGATACGCTTTCTTTTTTAAAGTACCACACAAAAATAAATCAACAGGGGTCAGGTGTGGAGATCGCGGCGTCCACAAAATAGTCATTGCATTTTCTATCTAGCTGGTAAAATGTTTTGTTAAATATGCTGACACATTTCTGGAATTATGGGCAGGGGTACCATCGTGCTGAAAATGTGTTAGGTTCTGAATCGTACTCACTAATAAATTATCCAACATGTTTTCCAATTCACTTTCTATAAATCCCAAATATCGGTCCGAATTCAGATTCGTGTCGAGAAAAATGGTCCTAAGATTATGGTACTAATAGTTTCGCATCACACATTTACTGAAAAATCTGCGGGGGCGACATTCACCCATTTAATTTGAATAGGGAAGGTAGGTCGAGTGGCTCCTTTTTAGAAAGCTATTTTGATTCTCTATTCAAGCCTGCAATTTTAAAAGCCAAAGATCAATTTTTCTAAGTATTTGCTTTCATAACTTAAGCTGCGCTTTAAAAAGTTCAAAATAAAACATGCAAAACAATAGTATAAATTTCGTGTTTAAGGCTGCTCTACTTTTGATGTTTTATTTGGAAGTTTTCAAGGAAGTATTTAAAAAAAACGAATCCGTAGATTTTTTTAATTTCTGTTTACTTTTTGAAGGTAACTATCTAAAAAACTAATCGGTATATTTTTAAATTGCAGCTTCGAATACAAAATTATAGCTTTCCAAAAAGTTGCTACTCAAGCTGCCTTCGCTATTCAAATTAAGCGGTGAAAGTTATATATATATATAAGTTATATATATATATATATATATATATATATATATATATATATATATATATATATATATATATATATTCAGAATTCAGATTCGTGTCGAGAAAAATGGTCCTAAGATTATGGTACTAATAGTTTCGCATCACACATTTACTGAAAAATCTGCGGGGGCGACATTCACCCATTTAATTTGAATAGGGAAGGTAGGTCGAGTGGCTCCTTTTTAGAAAGCTATTTTGATTCTCTATTCAAGCCTGCAATTTTAAAAGCCAAAGATCAATTTTTCTAAATATTTGCTTTCATAACTTAAGCTGCGATTTAAAAAGTTCAAAATAAAACATGCAAAACAATAGTATAAATTTCGTGTTTAAGGCTGCTCTACTTTTGATGTTTTATTTGGAAGTTTTCAAGGAAGTATTAAAAAAAAACGAATCCGTAGATTTTTTTAATTTCTGTTTACTTTTTGAAGGTAACTATCTAAAAAACTAATCGGTATATTTTTAAATTGCAGCCTCGAATACAAAATTATAGCTTTCCAAAAAGTTGCTACTCAAGCTGCCTTCGCTATTCAAATTAAGCGGTGAAAGTTATATATATATATATATATATATATATATATATATATATATATATATATATATATATATATATATATATATATATATACAGTGTGGAACAGCCAAATGGAATAAATTCGATAACGGATAAATGAGGACGTGTTGGGAAAAACGCTTGGACACGTCGATTTGTATTTTTAACTGCGCATCTTTTTCAAGAAAAAAAATTATTTAGGGTGCGTCATGTGACAGTGGCCACTACCAACTTTCTGATTTTAAATACAAGCCCCTGTATATTATTAATTCTTCAGAAAATTCTAGACATAATTCATGTACAATGTCCTATACCTATCTTCAACTGTTTCGGAAATAGTAAGTATTTTCAGATTTATTACAAAAATTAACATTAAAAATAGAAAATTATTTTATTTCACAAATTCTAATAAGAAATACTGATTATTTCTTAATAATTTAAAAAAACAAAAAAAAATTAATGTCAATGTAGTAAATGTTCAAAATGCTCGCCACGAACATCTTGGCAACATGCTAATCTGGTATAGAAATGTCTTCTAACATTACTCAACATCTCAGGCGTGACTGATCTAATCGCAAGCGTGATTCGTCTTTTTAAGTCATCTAAGTTGAGGGGCTTAGTTTTGTATACAATACTTTTGACATATCCCCACAAAAAGTAGTCTAATAGCGACAGATCAGGAGATCGTGCTGGCCATTCTATCGATCCGCGCCTCCCTATCCACCGATTTGGAAAAATTTGGTTCAGGTACTGCCGGACATTGATTTGGTAATGGGGCGGTGCTCCATCTTGCTGAAACCATATTTTATTGGCAGGAACTTGTGGGTTTGCTGGATCTGGATATAAGTTTGTCAAAGTTGGCACGACATTATTTTGGAGCAGTTCTAAATATTTATCCCCATTCAAGTTGCCATCAATGAAAAAGGGACCTACGATATGATTTCCAAAAATTCCTGCCCAAACATTAACTTTTTCAGGATATTGCGTATGTTCCTCTCTCATCCAATGAGGATTCTCATTAGACCAATAGCGGCAATTTTGACGATTAACATGACCGTGAAGTGTAAATGTGCTCTCATCAGAAAACAAAACATCTTCTAATTGGATCACATTGTTATCTAACATTGCCATCATTTGTTCACAAAAATACGTTCTCCTATCGAAATCGTCCTCCATGAGCTCCTGAGTTGGTATCATTTTATAGGGATGCATTTTACTTTCCTTTAATGTTCGAAAAATTGCTGTGTGGCTAACGTTGAATAGTTGGGCTGCTTGTCGACCAGAAGTATGTGGGTTTTCTTGAAACTCAAGCGTAATATCCAATTTCGTATCATCACTTACTGCATTGGCAGCTACTTTTTTTATCTGTCTCACATGACCAAGCTCGCGAAACTGCTTTTCTATTTTGCTAATTGTTCCTTGGGATACAGGCGGCAAATTTGGAAATTTTTCGTGAAATAAGCGAGACACTTCCATCTGTGTCCGTGTGTTATCTCCATAACCAATCATTTGTAGAATGGTTATTTTGTGCATTTCTGTTAAATGAACCATTTTTCTGATATTATTACGTACAGTTAACGAAATTCAAACGACAATAGCACTGACACTAATCACTACTGTCATGCAGGCAGACAACAAGTTGCTAAGGCTACGAGTTTTATACGAACAGAAAGAAAACTGTTTTTGTTTTTGTTTCATTTCATATCAGTAAAAAGAAACGCAGGAATGGTTTTTGTTTACTTTCTCATTATCAAGAGCTGAATGGGAAATAATTATTGAATGCAATGTAGCGAATTTGTGAAATAAAATAATTTTCTATTTTTAATGTTAATTTTTGTAATAAATCTGAAAATACTTAATATTTCCGAAACAGTTGAAGATATGTATAGAACATTGTACATGAATTATGTCTAGAATTTTCTGAAGAATCTAAAAAATTAATAATATACAGGGGCTTGTATTTAAAATAAGAAAGTTGGTATTGGCCACTGTCACATGACGCACCCTATATAATTTTTTTTTCTTGAAAAAGATGCGCAGTTAAAAATACAAATCGACGTGTCCAAGCGTTTTTCCCAACACGCCCTCATTTATCCGTTATCGAATTTATTCCATTTGGCTGTTCCACACTGTGTATATATATATATATATATATATATATATATATATATATATATATATATATATATATATATATATATATACATAAACACATATATAAAACCGACCTCTGATTTCGCTTCCAAATGCTATAACTGTTCACGCTCATTCATGGAAAGTTTTCGAAAATTCAAAAGTCGTTGGTTCTTTGTAAGCAAGATTTATATGAAAATTTGCTACGATTAATCCGTTACCTATAAAAAGTGGTTTACTTGCATTTAAAAATTCCTTCGCTGAAATTCGATACTAAAACTGACTTGCTGCATTTAAACTTCATAAAAATTACGACACCGTTATACCTTTATAAGTAAATATGTGTTTTAATTGCTTTCCAGGAGAGTGCAGAAGTCAGCCAGTAGCGTAAGTAACAGCCAGTATCAACCATTTTGTTGTATTTTTGTAATTATTGTAATCAATTGACATGTAAATAAAAATTGTATGGCTATTATTATTTTTGGGCATATTTTCACTTACACCCTGTATATTCAAAGGAAAACATTTTTTAAATATATACAGGGTGCAGGATTTTGACCCTAGACATCATTGGGAACTCAGAAACCGTAAGAGATACAAACTTGGTTAAATTAGACAAATATTGCATAATTACAAGGGCAACTTGACACTTACAGATTTTAAAAAAGTTCCACAGCTGCCTAGATATAAGCGAAATAACAAAAACTGTCATTTTATTCTTTCTCCATTGTCTCCAAAACTATGTTGCACATCAACTTGAATTTTTGTACATGGACATAATTCGGCACTGTGGTTGCCATAATGATCTTAAAATTTGTTTTGATTTATTACTTTCTGAGCCACGATAGTAAACTTTTTTCTCTTTAATAGACGCTATAATGCATTTTTCTACCAAATTCTCTTTTCTGGTTACATTGATGATGTTTTACCTGCATTTTTGTCAAAAGTAATCAATTTTTGTTTATTTTCAAACAAGACGGTGCACCAACTCATAACACACGAATCAACTGTCAAAGTGATCAACTATCTTAATAGTGTCCTTGACAACAACTTGATTGGTACTAGTGAACATATGCAGCCGCCGCCTAGATGACCTGGCTACACATATCTTGACTATTTTTTTTGGTGGTTACTTACCTACAATATGCAGTTTACAAGAAGCCAGTCCACACTATACAAGATCTGAAGCCAAGAATTATCGTAACTTGTCATTTGATCCTGGATCAACTGAACTGGCAACAAACAACTGAATACCTACCCTAGCCCTATATCATCTGATCATACACTCACTCTAACAAAATGGCGGATAGTATTTTCAAAACTAAAAAGGTACTAAAGATGCTATCTTCTCTTAACACCAGGAAAGCCTCTAGCCTTGAAGAGATACCAGCAATTGTTCCCAAAAAATGCGCACCAGAACTTACTTCTGTCGTGACTCATCTGTTTCAGACATCTTACAATAGAGGCATATTCCCTAGTAACTGTAAGTACAACCCGTCCCCAAGAAAGGACCCAAAGCGCTTCCTAGCAACTACAGACCTATTCCTCTCCTTTCAGTCGTCTCTAAAGTGATGGAAAAGTATATAAACACAGAATTACTAAAATTTCTTGAAAAACACAGTCTAATCCTCGACAGGCAGTATGGATTCCGTCAGCTTAGACCAACTGCCCACCTCCTTTCCTTTGTCACCCGTTCTTGGAACACGTCTATGGAACGACACGGTGAATCCCATATTGTCGCTCTAGACATATCCAAAGCATTCGACCAGGTCTGGCACGCAGCGCTGCTTAATATACTTCCGGCCTATGGCCTACCACCAAAACTCTGTACTGTGGACAGCAAATTTCCTCTCCAACCGGAGCATTTCTCCAGTCGTGGATGGCCATTCCTCTAAACTGTATCCAATTAATGCGGGAGTCCCTCAAGATTTAGCTTTAGCCCCTACTTTGTTTCTTCTTCACATCACTGACCTCCTGTCTAGCACATCTAACCCAGTTCAGTTACGCGGACGACAGCACCCTCCACTCAAATATACAATATTCTAAGCCTGCCTCTTTAGCCCAATTAGATGAGGATTGCAGACTCATGGAGGGTTCTGTGTCTGTGGGTCTCCAAAAAAAAAATTAAAATGAGGAAGTAGAAATATTGTACCATTCAACTGCACCAAATCTCAGTCTTGCTTTCTATCTCATAAAGAGATACACCAGCGCTAGACCCATCACAATGAACAACCAAGTTATTCAAAGTAACGAGTCCTTTTCACTTGTTGGCATTTCTGTGGATCGAAATCTCAATTGGCACCAACATGTCACATCAATTGCAGAAGCGGCTGCTAATAAATTAGGTTTGTTGTTGTAACAACAGCGATGTAAAATAATTGTCTCTAGTAATATTTCTATCCGTATTAAATATGGGATTTTATATGTGCATTATAACCGCAAATGCAGATTTGTCAACCCGAAAAGGTCGATACGGCTGCTTTTCTGCAAATATCTCCATATTGCAGGTATAAAACATCTTTGAATCTACCAGGGCATAAACTTTGATGCCGTAACTGGCCGGCTTGTTTGCTATATACTGCCGCAATTTGCAACGTCCTCTGAAGCTTTATAACAGCTCATCTACCGTGCAGTACTCCCAACTTGGTAATTATATTGCCATTTGGATACAAACTGTTAGTCAAATTATCGTATTTCTTTCTATCGTTTCGGCCGTTTTATAACATAATATGTGAGTGGTTATTTTAAATAAAAATTGAAAGCAAAAGAATTCATCAAAATTTTGATTATATCAAAAACAATATATCTAAAATTCGCGCGATGACATAAACTCTCAGACTGATCTGCAGGAAATCGACAAGTGTCCGATATGTAACACAAATTCGTACAAAATGATGGGCGCACTCAACCATATTGTGAAAGACGAGTAAAAAATCATGTAGAAGTGGGGGTAACAGCATAGTTGAATAACTGTTTATAAAATTCGCATATTCTTGTGGAGCGTTGGAGAAACGCTCATAGCGCGAGTGATGCAGGGTTAAGAAAGCTGATCGCGATTCATGTGTTATGAGCTGGTCACCGTCTTGTTGGAACAAGAATGAAAAAAATACCGTTTTTGGTAGTTCGCTTATATATAAAAAGCTATGGAACTTTTTTGAAATCTATACCTACCTGTACCTACGAGTTGCCCTTATAATTGTGCAACTTATAACTAGTTTAACCAAGTTTGTATCTTTTACGGTTTCCGAGTTCCCAATGATATCAGGGGTCAAAATCACGCACCCAGTATACACTCCATGATAAACCCACTTGTTAATGAATAGGCACCCTTGAAATATTTCAAATTTTGGACCCTCCGGATTTGGGTTATCAAAACCATTCTGAAATTAAATAACATTTTATATTAAATTTACATTAAATATTTAGATGAATATAAATAAAAGCAATTAACAAGACTTGATATTTAACAAATAATTTATATCTCTATACAGCTAATTATCTGGTTATTATCTCTATCTATAGTTCTAATGTGCACTTTAACATTTCTTCTTTGAAATCTAGTTTCGATTTCTCTAATATCATAACAATTGATCTTGTTGTGGGCCAAGTGAATTTCCTGTAGATTGTAGAGATTTCTCAAGAGCGATTCGACGTTGATATGGCTTATCTCGTTGGCAGTCAAATCAAGCTTTCTCAAATGTCTAAGTTGTTCAAATTCACTTCCATTCAAATTACCGATAAAATTAGACTGTAAATTTAATTCCATTAGTTTGGTGGTATTGTAAAATGCCAATGGTTCTACGTTGTAAACACCACATAATGCGCAGTTTAGAATAGTCAGAGAGTGGAGCCCAGATAGGCTATAGTCCCTTAAAACTCTCAAATCTGTATTTCCACTAAGTTCCAGTGAAACCAAATTTATCAGATCTTCAAATGCATTTGGCTCTAAATAGTTAATGCGGTTTTGAGTTAGAATAAGTCTCGTCAACGTTACACAGCCCCTAAAAGTACCTCTCACAATATATCTAATGGAATTGTTGTAAAAGTTCAACGTTCTGATAGATTTGAGTCCTTCAAATGCCCCAGGTTCTATGTAAGTTACTCCAGAATGTATTTCTAATTCCTCAACTTGTGGTAAGCTCCTAAAAACCCCAGTCGGTATTTCGCCTTCAATAGATGGCAGGCTCAAGATTTTTGGCTTGCCATAAACCACAATCGGTGTATGTCTTTCAAAATAGTAAATGTCAGGACATCTTGCTATAGGACCATCTGACTCACACTCTTCGGCTAAAGTTTTCGAAAAGTCGATGAAAAGTAACTCAAGTAATGTGATGATAAGCAAACTCTTCATAATTGTAGATAGTGTTTAAGCTAGAAGAGAAAAGATATATAGATAATAAATTAAAAAAGTCTGTACGCAGCAAGTGCGTTATGGTAGTGAATTTTCATAAAATTGTTTTGATACCAAATATGTGTGTTTTTTAAGACAGCAGGCATCAAATCTGGTTACCAGTATAACCTATATAGTAGAAACAATGTGCCATATTTGATCAAAATAACTTTATTGTTTGAAAATGTACAAAAATTTCCGAAAGTAAACTTAAAGTGTTCCCGAAAAAACGGTTTCTTGGCCAACTTTTTAGGTTAATAGCAAATTGAGATGTTCAAATTTGAAGCATTCAATGAAAATTCGCGATCATAACGCACTTGCTGCGTCCCGAATTTCTTTTCTTACAAACAGTCATTATATTTTGATGGAAAATGCAAAAATGTAATAACATAAGGCGTGTTCGATTAAACAAAAAGAAAAATTGTATCATCAACGACTTGTGGGTCACCCTGTGATTGTATAAATAATTTTTTAAGATGTAGCTCAAGAAACCCTATAATTAATTTATAAAAAAAAATTCGTATCTTGTATAATAACGGATATATTGCGTTTTATTGTTTTTTTACGAAAATTCGACAAAAATTATATACCATTAAACGATACACTCTATAGCTAAGACTACTGCCAAAGCATCAGAGAAAGGGCCTGTTTGAAATAAACTTTCTGGAAACATTTCAGTAAAATGAAGGACAATGGCGGTTGAAGCTAAGACTTCAAAGTTTGTAAAACATTTCCCTTGAGACATTTTGTTTCCATAGCTCGTATTAGTTTCAGGTTCTTTGCCTAAATGTTGCCAATTTTGACGTTTTAAATCGCTACTTTGACGTTTTGAGGAACACCCCAATTTCTTTTTCTTTAAATGCCTAAAACTTCTTTGTCTTTTAACTTAGAGAGCTAAATTTTGATACGTAATTTACCTATAACCTCAAATACGACAACTTGCTTACACAGCGTCAACTATTTTAGCTATCCCGTTTAGAGTGCCCCGCTCAACATCACCGTTATGAAAGCTCCGTGGAACATCTAAGTTCCAAAGCTGGTCAGCTCTTTAATAGTTGGCTGGTGTGGTATACTTGCAATATGGTAGGTGGTAGTGGAATTTTCCCTTACGTGATAGTAAGGGATTTTTTCACGCCCGAGGAGGTACCACCCCATGCATCAAGGGGCCGGTGAAGTCCCAACGGACGTTTCCGGTTCTGGTGTACGAGTCGGTTTCCCTTATAAACAAAAATGATGATGGCTCCTCCTTGTACAAAAGATTCCGGAGGCAAAATACCCCTCCATTCGGATCTCCGGGAGAGGGGTGTACAGGGGGCGCCAGCATCGAGATTTACAATATCCTTCTCGAATATATGTGGCCTAAATTCTAACCTGAACTCCGTCCACCATTTCCTCCAGACTAATAGGCCCCAACTCCTCTTCCTGACCGAAACTCAAATCAGTGCCAAAACAGCCACTAAGCACCTTAATTTCCCGGGGTATGAGCTCCTTACTTCCTTTAGATTGCATGGAGGCGTGTGCGCGTACGTCCGTAGCAATCTACCCTGCACCAGACTCCCCAATTTAGAAGCTGGAAGAAAAGACATACTATGGATAAAACTCTCTCTCAGGGCTGCAACTAAATTCATCTGTTGCATTTACCGGTCACCTTCTGACAACAACTTTGTCCAGCTCTTTGACTACCTTTCTGAAAAAACCGACTATCTGATTTCTGAATATCCTTCCTCCGAGGTCACTATTCTTGGTGACTTCAATGTCCATAATAAGGAATGGCTAGGATCTTCAAAAACCGATCCACAAGGAAGAGCAGCGGAAGCCTTTGCAGTCAGCAATTCTTTAGCCAATATGGTTCAGCAACCTACTTACTTTCCTCGCATCCCAACACACAGCTCAAATCCCTTGGATCTCTTTCTTACTACAAATCCTGACTGCTATAAGATATCAGTCACCGCCCCCCCCTGGATCGCTCAGACCACGGCATGGTCACTGCTTCCTGCGCAATGCAACCCGAGGTCACACAGTCATCACACTCACGTATCGTTTGGCACTACAACTCCGCGAACTGGGACGAAATGCGAGATTACTTTTCCTCCTTTCCATGGGCGTCTGTCTGCTTCTCTCATCCTGACCCCTCTGATATCTCACAAAACGTCACCAAAATTATCCAAGCTGGCATGGAATTATTTATTCCGCGTTTACAGAAAACCTCTGCAGCCACTCAAAAGCCCTGGTTCTCTAAATCCTGTGACAAGGCCAGACTTGAAAAGGTCAAAGCGCACAAAAAGCTTCTACACAATCCCAGTCAAGAAAACCGTCAAGCATTTAACGACGCAAGAAACCGCTATGTCCGCATTTTTTCTGAGGCAAAAACTCGTTTAATAACCACATCAAAAACAAAGTCCTCTTAAGCTCCAGCGGCAGTAAACCCTTCTGGACTCTTGCTAAATCTATTGGGAATAATTTCTGCAAGAGCACGTTCCCACCTCTTGTCTCAGGGGATGAAATTGTTTCTACCGCCCTGGGCAAGGCTGAACTTTTTGCCTCGTTGTTCGCCGGGAATTCTACTCTCAACCCACCTCCGAATGTTCAACCACCAACGGTCCCCAATGTCGCGCATAAAATGACGAATATCATTTTCAAAACTATAAAGGTACGAAAGATGCTCTCTTCTCTTAATACCAGGAAAGCCTCTGACCTTGACGAGATCCCAGCAATTCTTATCAGAAAATGCGCACCAGAACTTGCTCCTGTCCTGACTCGTCTGTTTCAGACATCTTACAATAGAGGCATATTCCCTAGTAACTGGAAAACTGCTCGAGTACAACCCGTCCCCAAGAAAGGATCGAAAGCGCTTCCTAGCAACTACAGGCCTATTTCTCTCCTTTCAGTCATCTCTAAAGTGATGGAAAAGTATATAAACAAGGAGTTACTAAAATTTTTTGAAAAACACAGTCTAATCCACGACAGGCAGTATGGATTCCGTCAGCGCAGATCAACTGCCGACCTCCTTTCCTTTGTCACCCATTCTTGAAAAAAGTCTATGGAACTACACGGTGAATCCCAGATTGTCGCTCTAGACATATCCAAAGCATTTGACCAGGTCTGGCACGCAGCGCTACTTAATAAACTACCGGCCTATGGCCTACCACCAAAACTCTGTACGTGGACAGCAAATTTCCTCTCCAACCGGAGCATTTTTGTTGTCGTGGATGGCCATTCCTCTAAACTGTATCCAATTAATGCAGGAGTTCCTCAAGGTTCAGCTTTTGCCCCTACTTTGTTTCTTCTCCACATCAATGACCTCCTCTCTAGCACATCCAACCCAGTTCACAGTTACGCGGACGACAGCACCCTCCACTCCAATATACAATACACTAAGCCTGTCTCTTTAGCCCAACTAGATGAGGATCGCAGACTCATGGAGGATCTCTCCGCGGATCTCCAAAAAATATTAGACGGGGGAAGTAGAAATCTTGTACAATTCAACCCCACCAAATCAGAGTTTGCTTTCTTTCTCATAAGAGATACACCAGCCCTAGACCCATCACAATAAACAACCAAGTTATTCAAAGTAATGAGTCCTTTTTACTTGTTAGCATCTCTGTGGATCGAAATCTCAATTGGCACCAACATGTCACATCAATTGCAGAAGCGGCTGCTAAGAAATTAGGTTTCCTCTTCCGGGCTCGCAAATATTTTTCACCAGCTAATCTCCAACTTTATATACTTCACAAATTAGACCAATCCTCGAATACTGCTCTCACATCTGGGGTGCTGCTGCCGCTTCTACACTCTCTATCCTGGACTCCATTCAAAAGAGAGCTATACGTCTCATCAGTGACCCTACCCTTACCCAAAGGCTGCCATCCTTTGCCCACCGACGTGCCGTTGGTGACCTCTCTCTCTTTTATAGATATCTGCATGGGCACTGCTCAGAGGAGCTTTCTTCCATAGTTCCTCCACCTGCTGCCCCCAACAGATCTACCAGGAGAACAGAGCCAATGCACCCTTTTACTGTCCAGGTTACCAGACATAGAACATCTTGTTTTGCTCGCTCTTTTGTCCCGAGGACTTCCAAGTTGTGGATCTCCTTGCCGGCACATGTTTTTCCTTATCCCCCGAACCTCCAAACCTTCAAGTCCAGAATTAACAAGTTGCCTCTTTCCTCCTTGTCGACACCCACGGTACGATAGTATTTAGGCTATAAGCCCTCGTGGTGTGTTGTTGAAATTAAAAAAATAAAAAAAATCTCCGTAATGCCAGCACCGTTCAGCTGCACTGTTATGGAAGCCCCATCAACACCATCGTTTTGAGGGCCCCGTTCAACACTACCATGGAAGTCCTATCAACACCACTATTTTGAGGGCCCCGTTTAGCTGCACCGTTTTGGAAGCCCCATCAACACCGCTGGTTTGGGAGCCCCATTCAGCACCATGCCGTGCATAGGCATCTATTAGAGCAGCAATATCTGAAGTCAATCCAGCTGTTTTGCCAGACCCAAGTGGTCTCTACAATAACGTCAATTCAAGAATATATCCAAGGGTACTGCTAGCCCTGTGTAGCTTCAGACCCTCTCATACCCAGTTAATCCAAGGAGCACCGGCATACACTCCATAGTTAAGTATATTGCTAATCTATAACCTCTATTTACGTTCAAAAATTTTATTTATAACTGCTTCCGTCTATCACTTATCGTCATTTGGACTTATATAAAATCATTATTTATTTATAAGTGAAGTTAACTGAGTCTTCATTTTTATTTTCATGCCTGACGCCACCCAAATTATAAGGCATGAACCCACATATTTTTCAGAATTGCATTAGATCTCCTGTTCTTCCCTGAGGAGCCACATAATTTTCTTTTAAAGTTTAATAATCTATCTTGTTATTAACGTTTATATAAAATAACACTCTTAATGTTATAAACTTCCTCGACAGAACCATAAATATCGTCTTCTATTTCCGCGACTAATGCCAATCACCGTCGCCAGGGAGCAGCTTCACCTCACTTTCCTAGAAAATTTGCAGAACTCCAACTTTTCTGTAAGAGGCTGGGGATCTTTAACGTGCCCAACTTCGCATCGACGCAGGACCGACGACCTCACCTCCACTCCGAAGGGCGGAACGTACATACATTCAACTTGCTCAAACACAAATCCACAACCTCGGTTGATGTTAATTTTACAGAAGGTAGTGAAAAAATGAAAAGACAACCCTGGGATCGAACCCAGTACCGTTCAGTTCAGAGGCACATGTTTTTACCACTGAACCACCGAGCTTCTAAATATTATCTTGTTTTTGACAAATAGATATAGTATTGTAGCATACTAGTCTTTTTTTTAAGTAAGTACACACCAGATTTTAGATATTTTTTAATCACCTCTTTGTTCTCTTGCTTCACACAGTTGACCTTATATATATATATATATATATATATATATATATATATATATATATATATATATATATATATATATATATATATATATATATATATATATATATATATATATATATATATATATATATATATATGTATCACACCGATAACTCAAAAAATAATGGGCCGATTTTGATAAAATTTGGCATGTACCTTTCTTTTGTAAATGGCTTGGATAAGTTCGTTAGCCAGGAAAATCGGGCGAGGTTTTCCTGGAAGTTTTCATTCGAAAAAAATACTTATCTCAAAAAGTAATAAGCCGATTTTATTAAAATTTGGCACGTACCTTTCTTTTGTAAATGGATTTGACAAGTTTGTTAGTCAAGAAAATCGGACGAGGTTTTCCGGGAAAATTTTGAGTTTTCATTCGAAAAAAATTCTTATCTCAAAAAGTAATAAGCCGATTTTAATAAAATTTGGCATGTACTATTCTTTTGTAAATGGCTTTGACAAGTTTGTTAGTCAAGAAAATCGGACGAGGTTTCCCGGGAAAATATTGAGTTTTCAATCGAAAAATTTTTTTATCTCAAAGAATAATAGGCCGATTTTGATAAAATTTGGCATGTACCTTCCTTTTGTAAATGACTTTGACAAGTTCGTTAATAAAAAAAATCGGACGAGGTTTTCCGGGAAAATTTTGAGTTTTAATTTGAAAATTCAAAGTAATGAGTCCTTTTCACTTGTTACCATCTCTGTGGATCGAAATCTTAATTGGCACCAACATGTCACATCAATTGCAGAAGCGGCTGCTAAGAAATTAGGTTTCCTCTTCCGGGCTCGCAAATATTTTTCACCAGCTAATCTCCAACTTTATATACTTCACAAATTAGACCAATCCTCGAATACTGCTCCCACATCTGGGGTGCTGCTGCCGCTTCTACACTCTCTATCCTGGACTCCATTCAAAAGAGAGCTATACGTCTCATCAGTGACCCTACCCTTACCCAAAGGCTGCCATCCCTTGCCCACCGACGTGCCGTTGGTGACCTCTCTCTCTTTTATAGATATCTGCATGGGCACTGCTCAGAGGAGCTTTCTTCCATAGTTCCTCCACCTGCTGCCCCCAACAGATCTACCAGGGGAACAGAGCGAATGCACCCTTTTGCTGTCCAGGTTACCAGACATAGAACATCTTGTTTTGCTCGCTCTTTTGTCCCGAGGACTTCCAAGTTGTGGATCTCCTTGCCGGCACATGTTTTTCCTTATCCCCCGAACCTCCAAACCTTCAAGTCCAGAATTAACAAGTTGCCTCTTTCCTCCTTGTCGACACCCACGGTACGATAGTATTTAGGCTATAAGCCCTCGTGGTGTGTTGTTGAAATTAAAAAAATAAAAAAAATCTCCGTAATGCCAGCACCGTTCAGCTGCACTGTTATGGAAGCCTTATCAACACCATCGTTTTGAGGGCCCCGTTCAACACTACCATGGAAGTCCTATCAACACCACTATTTTGGGGGCCCCGTTTAGCTGCACCGTTTTGGAAGCCCCATCAACACCGCTGGTTTGGGAGCCCCATTCAGCACCATGCCGTGCATAGGCATCTATTAGAGCAGCAATATCTGAAGTCAATCCAGCGGTTTTATCAGACCCAAGTGGTCTCTACAATAACTTCAATTCAAGAATATATCCAAAGGTATTGCTAGCCCTGAGTAGCTTCAGACCCTCTCATACCTAGTTAATCCAAGGAGCACCGGCATACACTCCATAGTTAAGTATATTGCTAATCTATAACCTCTATTTACGTTCAAAATTTTTATTTATAACTGCTTCCGTCTATCACTTATCGTCATTTGGACTTATATAAAATCATTATTTATTTATAAGTAAAGTTAACTGAGTCTTCATTTTTATTTTCATGCCTGACGCCACCCAAATTATAAGGCATGAACCCACATATTTTTCAGAATTGCATTAGATCTCCTGTTCTTCCCTGAGGAGCCACATAATTTTCTTTTAAATTTTAATAATCTATCTTGTTATTAACGTTTATATAAAATAACACTTTTAATGTTATAAACTTCCTCGACAGAACCATAAATATCGTCTTCTATTTCCGCGACTAATGCCAATCACCGTCGCCAGGGAGCAGCTTCACCTCACTTTCCTAGAAAATTTGCAGAACCCCAACTTTTCTGTAAGAGGCTAGGGATCTTTAACGTGCCCAACTTCGCATCGACGCAGGACCGACGACCTCACGTCCACTCCGAAGGGCGGAACGTACAGACATTCAACTTGTTCAAACACAAATCCACAACCTCGGTTGATGTTAATTTTACAGAAGGTAGTGAAAAAATGAAAAGACAACCCTGGGATCGAACCCAGTACCGTTCAGTTCAGAGGCACATGTTTTTACCACTGAATCACCGAGCTTCTAAATATTATCTTGTTTTTGACAAATAGATATAGTATTGTAGCATACTAGTCTTTTTTTTTAGTAAGTACACACCAGATTTTACATATTTTTTAATCACCTCTTTGTTCTCTTGCTTCACACAGTTGACCTTGGCTCTTAGTTCTAATTATATAAAAACATAATTTAGCTTGTTCATAATTTAGAGAAAAAGTAAAATGAACTGATTATTCGATGAATAAATGATGATGTCAATATTTGAAAGTTACCAAATTTTCCTTCTTAAGATTATGCAAGTATTTGAGTTTGAAAGTTGAGGAATAACTTATTGATTAAAATCAAGTCAGTCATCCAGAAACACTTTATACGTTTTAACGGTTTTCTTGTTAAGTAGGAACTATATTTTAAGGGCGTTGGAGTAAAAAATATATAAAAAGTACATCTGGTTTCGCTAAAGTACTCAGACAAACTTCTATTAACTGATGTCTGTTAATGCTAATCTGTTAAAAAAATACTTTGTCAGTGGAAATGATATTTTCCAGGTATGAGATCTCAAATCTCTCTTAGGCTTACGTTGAGAACAAATACGAAGTGGTCAGTGCTGAGAAGTAGGAAAGCTAAGGTCTTGTACTAAGTGAAGATTGGAACCTGTGATGAGCACTGATAGGCACACTTGAAGAACCCAAATCACCACAACACATTTTAAAAGACCTGACGATCGTTTCACTAACCAAGTTAGCGTCATCAGAGGATGAAACATTCTAAATACTTAAAAAACTATCATCAACTTATATACCGGATCTCAGGTAAAGAGATCGAACCGAGATGAGACAGTAGTTGTAGGCAAATTCCAAAGTGTATTGCATTTTTATCGCCGGACAGGGTATTTGCGCTATCCCTACTGCTTTATCTAAAAGTGTCCATCTGTAATAGTCTTGAGAAAGTTCAACGACAGCACCATTAACGATTCCTTTGGAGGCAATAACTGTATACTTATGTTATCGGTAAAACGTTCCGAAAACGTGGGAATTTTATTTAGCAAAGCAATCGATCAAGTGACTCGTAATTGGCGCTGATGAAGTGTTCATACATTTTTTGTTGTAACTATATTTCGCAATATATACGCTCTCGAACCCATTTAGCTGTCCTGGTTTACTAATTTTTTTTATTAATTTCAGATTATCTTTATCAACGTGATGATTATTATCCCAAATATGTCGGGCGACGGCAGACTTATCTACAGTACAGTAACGTAATTGGGATATGTGTTATTTGAATCTGATTCCAATCGAACTTTTTGTTTGTCCGACGTATTTAAGATTACAATCTTTACAACTTATATCATAAATTCCAGACATTTTTTCCGCGCTATCCTTGTCTTTTGGGTTACCTAGCAAGTGTTTTAAGGTAATTGTTGTTAAAAATGCTAGCTGTAAGTCGACTTTTTTAAAAATGCTGTCTAGACCCCTCGTGATTATAGGTTCAAATGGTAAGCAAACAAAGTTTTTTTCCGATTTTTATCTTCTGAACGTCGTTGATTCCGTCAACATTTTCTTTGTTTTCTGTTTGTTTTGTAATCGAACTGCGACTGACCTAACATAACTTTTCTACATTTTTGGTTCCAAAAAGAGAGTATAAACGTTGAGATATGAATAACCTTGGACGCGTTTGGTTTCGAGAACCTAGTATCCCTTACATTTAAGCTGCAGGAGCTTTTCTGTATATATCTATATGTTTATACAGGGTGAGACACCATATCATCTTTTTATATCCTCCGTAACGTATTTGCTACATTGGAAGTGATTTCTGGAGTTAAAATCCGCCTCTGACAATGAATCTCAACGTATTAGCATGCAATGGTATCTGATAAAAACATTTAAAATCTCCATTGGTATTGTTAAACAGGACGAGTGTTGCAAGTAATTATATGATTTCTTCTAGACGTGGTAAGAACCAATTTAGTAATAGTTTAAACTTTGAAAGATATGTTTAATTTGAATAATTATAAATACGTTGTTGCCCACACTAATATTATATGACCACATAATTTTGCAAAAACATTGTTTTTAGTTCCGATGCATTAAGTCTACATTAGATCCCGAAGAAGTAAAAATAATATGAGCGGAATTTCGTTGTAAGTGCGTCGAATGAAGAATTGTAAAATATACTAGAAAATCCCGACTTCGATGATTTGGATATTGATATATGGAAAGATAAAGAAGAAAATAAACTGGACAAAACTACCTACTAATGGAAACGATTTGGACCCTATAGCAAATGAACTCGTAGGTTTTTTTTTATATCAACGACACTCCTTCGGCCAAGCTTTTTCTAATGCAGGTTCAACAAACAGTAGATTGAAACGAAAACCAAAAATATCTTTGTACGGCTATCTTCATCGATAAGAATACAGTTGTTTCTGAAGATATCAAGGCGCCTCGATTTTATTTTTCCAAGTTCCGGCAAGAAGTTTTTCGTGGAAATGGCACAGTGTATCAACATCAGAGGGCTAGTGGAAACTAGGCGATCCATCTGGTGGAGACTTTAAGCTGATCTTAAAACACGATATGCAAGTAAAAACAGAAAAGTGAGAGATGTCGATCACTTTTTTTACTGCATCTTGGCGAGAATACAAAATTCAAGCATAGTTTCTGGTCTGCCAGAAAGGCGTATACTAAGCTACCTCTATTTTAAACTTAAACTTCTATAATCCCTATTATGTTTTTACCTCCTCTAAAGCTATTCATCTACAGACTACGACGAAATGCTAGTAATGAGTCGTATGAAGGTCTACTTGCTGATATTAATATCATTCTGTTGAGATTTAAAGAGCGGTGCGATACTAATAAGCCTATAAACAACTCAGATAAGACGGTCTGTATAGTGTTCCATAATAAATTATGCGCAGTACAGAATCCACCAAGATCATTTGTAGGGGTGCCCGAGTACCCTTGAATTATAGTGAGGGCAGCAGTTTCCTTGGTACCACAATTAATGCACATTTATCGTGGTCGAACAACGTTGATCTTTCTTGTGGTAATCTCAATAGCGCATGTTTGGTCTGTCGAAACTAAAAGCCTAATTGGGAAAGGAAAATCTCCTTGCGTATTATTATGCACATGTGCACTCACGTCTTCATAACGGAATATCCGTTTGGCGTCAGTCACTTGACTGGGAGTGAAGTATTTATTGGCCAAAAGATAACTATTATATTACTTTTTTACATTGCGTTTGGAGTTTCGTGCAGAAAACATTTTCTTGAAAACAACATCTTTACTGTTTTTTCAATATATTTATTTGACTGACGTACGTGCATGACCACGGTTGGGAATACCCTCTAAATAGGGAACTTCATAGTTACCAGACACAAGGTGCCAACGGCATCCATTTGGGAAAGTGCAGTCATGCCTTTCATTTCAAATCTCCAAAAACGCCGGCTATAAAATTTATAACCTGCTGAAGTTATAGTGGCCTCTCTCACGATCTGTGCTTGTAGCATTTAGGTTTTAATTTTAAGTTGTTGATTGTTTCTCGCGGTATATTTGATGTGTGCTTTTTATCTTTTTTTAGTGTGTTCTGTAACAGTTTGTTATGGTTTGTAAAAGCTTGTACACTTCTCTGACGTGTCACGTATATATTTGTACATTTATGACTAAATAATATATAAAAATCTCGGCACGCAGCAAGTGAGTTATAATAGTGAATTTGAATAAGAATTTTACACTATTAATACAGAATATTACTAAAAGTAGTACTTTTAATTTAAACAAACGTCAAAGATCTGGTTTAGAGGTCTTAATACAATCTCATTTGAAGAAATTTTCTCTTTCTGTTATCATAAGAATATTCAAATTTTGTGTTCTAGCTTCTTTTAGGGAAAAACTTTGAATGCTTAAAGCTCAATTCTCCATGACGCCAGAAAATTAAAATTTGGTGAATCTAGGTACTGTAAGTTGCTTTAAAAGGAATTTGTATCACAAATTTCATTAAAGTTACAAAAGATTATCAGAAGGACACTGAATTTATACCCAAAAAGTCAATTCAGTATTCAAATAACTTACCTACTTGAACAATTAATCAACAAATATTAAGGATAATATTCTTATTCTTTGATCTCCCTACAATCATTTATTATTTAAGCTTAAAACAGAACTGTCAAACAATCATAAATAAACAAGACAGGTTAATATTGTTTAGTTTCCAATTTTAAAAGCATAGTATAGGTACAAGGTAATTTAATGACAATCGTTTACTACTTAGCCTCAAAACAGAACTGTCAAAGCGAAATAAATAAACAAACCATGTTATTGTTCTTTAGTTTCCAATTTTAAAAGCAATATACAATCATTTATGTCACCTCAAAACAACTATCACATCATAATAAATAAACAAAACACACTATCCCATCTGGTTTTTACTACAAGTGGCTGATATAGAACTTCCTTATTTCTCCCTACAAATCCGCGCTTCCGAATACACCCGAAGGCTGTCATTAGGGTGGGACCGCCACAGTTCGTTATCGTTTCATTATAATGTATACCTGTGGTATATGTATCAATCTACGCGTGGCCGGTGACTACTCTGTATTTGGCATCATAGTTTAACCACTTAAGTGGTTTCAATTCATGTATTTCAGATTATAGTTTTAATTTAGGAACTCGTCCGCGATTGTAACGAAATGAAGGCTTGTGCCAGGTTACCTTCAAATCCGTTGAGTACTTTTTAAGTAATAGCTTTGATACATATACAGTGTGGCCCATTTAAGATGGAAACACACCTATAACTTTTGTATTTCTAATTCGATTTTGATGAGCTAAATATCAAAGGATGTAAAATTAGAAATTCTACGAAAATTGTTTGCTGTCACTTTATCAAAGCCTACTAATGCAGTTTTTTATGTAAAAAAAATGCCAGAAAGGGTTATTGTCACTTTTAGGCGGGAAATAGGTATTCCAGTGAATGCAGCATCCCTCTATATAGATATATACAAAATTTCATCAAAAAATAATTATTATTAACCATTTGAGAAAAGTTTGTGTGACCCTTTTAGTGAGAAAACACCCCTATAACTTTTGTATTTATAACGCATTTTTTTAGCGAGGTCTCAAAAGATAGAGAATAAAGAAGTTTATAGACTCTATGAAAATTCGTAAAATAAAACTCTTTATTATATGCCGAGCTTTCGGAAAAAATATTCCATTCTCATATATATATATATATATATATATATATATATATATATATATATATATATATATATATATATATATATATATATATATACAGGGTCGCTGATAAGTCTGGAAACGGTCGATTATCCGGGAAAATATACAAGGTGTCGAAAAAAGTTTTATACAAAAGTTTTTGGGTTCTTCAATGTCTACTAGGCGGTGATAATTTTATTTATACAGGGTTGGTCATACAGGCGTGGCACACCAATATTATTTTTTTTTTAATGGAACACCCTATATATTATTCGATATTTCAATCCTTCTCTTAATTTTGAGCAACATTTATGAGAAGCATAATGTACCTAAACTCAATCGTTTCCGGGTAAAAAAATAAATAAAAATAAACGCTACTGTTTTTAAAATCTATTGGATGAAGAACAAAAATAAATGAAAAGTAGAATATCTCTTGAAAACAATCTGTGAGTGTGAAATGAACCGGTTGCGATGTTTTTAACATTGTTTGGAATCCCAAGATAAGATAAGATGCCCATAAGAAACGCAGTATTATTCTTTTGTTTTAAAATGTTTCCAGGACAACGAATGTCAAACATTCATTCAGTGTCAACAGTTTTGAAACATTAGTAATTTAGTGTCAACAGTTTTTGTGCAAAATGGCAAGTTTAAGTGAAACCGAACGTATCGAAATTTTAATGATGATAGGGTACGGTGATAGAACACGAAGTTTTGCTCAAGTGGTGATTATGTTCAATGAGTTGCATCCTGAGCGGGAATCGATCTCCAAATCCACAGTTTCGAAAACTTTGCATCGTTTTCACGAAACTGGCGGTATCAAGGATAAACCTAGAACTGGAAGGCCAGTAACCGTTACAAATGAAGAAAATTCTTTGAATGTAATATTGGATGTGGTGGAAAATCCGAAAACTTCGGCACAGCAATTGGCTTTAAATCACAATATGAGTCGATATTCAATTCAAAAGATTACGAAGCGGGAAAAGTTCCGTCCATATAAAATTCATTTATTGCAAGAACTGAGTGAAGACGATTTTGATCGCAGAATCGAGTTCTGTGAACTTATTATGGAGAAGTTACGCCAAAATTTTAACTTTGCCAACCACATTTTGTTTTCCGACGAATCTACATTTTGTTTGAATGGACAAGTCAACCGACACAACTGTAGGTACTGGTCAGACGAAAACCCACATTGGATGGAACAAATTCACACCCAAAGACCGCAAAAAGTAAATGTTTGGTGTGCTATTATTGGTGGACATATCATAGCACCTTATTTTATACACGGTAATTTGAACTCTGCTCGATATTTGACACTTTTGCAAGAATCAATTGTTCCAGACGTTAGTCGATTATTTCCGAACAATAACGACCCAAATCTACCAGCGGAAGAAATATGGTTTCAGCAGGATGGGGCACCCCCTCATTTTGGAATTGAGGTACGGGAATATCTGAATCAAACCTTTCCTGGCAGATGGATAGGGCGCAGGGGAACTATTGAATGGCCAGCTAGGTCTCCCGACATGACGCCGCTTGACTTTTTTTTGTGGGGTCATGTAAAAAATTTAATTTACCAAAATAGACCGCAGAATATTGAAGAGTTGCAAGCAAGGATTGTGCATGAAATTATGCATTCCTCAAAACGCTCTTGTAAATGCAGTGCAATGTTTTGTTAAGCGAATTCATTATTGTCAGGAGGTCAATGGAGAACACTTTGAACATCTTATAAAATAGGATTCCAAACAATGTTAAAAACATCGCAACCGGTTCTTTTCACACTCACAGATTGTTTTCAAGAGATATTCTACTTTTCATTTATTTTTGTTCTTCATCCAATAGATTTTAAAAACAATAGCGTTTATTTTTATTTATTTTTTTACCCGGAAACGATTGAGTTTATGTACATCATGCTTTTGATAAATGTTGCTCAAAATTAAGAGAAGGATTGAAATATCGAATAATATATAGTGTGTTCCATTAAAAAAATAATTAATATTGGTGTGCCACGCCTGTATGACCAACCCTGTATAAATGAAATTATCACCGCCTAGTAGACATTGAAGAACCCAAAAACTTTTGTATAAAACTTTTTTCGACACCTTGTATATTTTCCCGGATAATCGACCGTTTCCAGACTTATCAGCGACCCTGTATATACAAAGCCTGAACTCTTGGTTTCAATCGTCACTGTCCTTAATTTTACTAAAATATTCCCAGAAAATTCATTACAAATCGACCCTTTCTCTGATGGTTTGTCAGTAGTGTATATATATATTTATATTTATGACGGTAATATTGTTATTTATCAAAACATTGTAGGAAAGCCGTCAGTTGCGAAATAAAACTCTTTATTATATGCCGAGCTTTCGGGAAAAATATTCCATTCTCATATATATATATATATATATATATATATATATATATATATATATATATATATATATATATATATATATATATATATATATATCTGTAGCTTGGTTCTAAAAGGGCCAATCTCATAAAATGCAGATTTTGGCAAATCGATTTCAAAATTATTGGTCTAAGTTTGAATGCATTTGAAGACTACTATTAAATCTTAATTTCGAAGTATTTTTTGTGAAGTGGTATTAATACGATCACTCTTATATTTTAAAAGGTTTAAAAGATTGTGGACTCCTTTTTTGCAAAAAAAAAATAGACATTGGCCCTTTTTGAATATAGAAAAAAATAATAAATTAGACTTTGGCCTAACGTGTCAATAAAAATAAGAAATGATTTATTACAAATAACTTTTATTTTCGAGATATGGAATACATAAGTTAAAAAAATCTAACATTCTAATACTTTGGCAGTATGCTGCTTAATCTTAAGTGTTAGTAATCATAACTAAAGTCCGTCAAGGTCTTCATTTTCATCTTCACTTTCACTAAGGGTATCGTATTGGGTTTGTGATGTATTAATGCCATTGATAAATTGCAAATAGTAGGGTCGACTGTTCTCGTCAATGTAGGGTAACATATCTCTTAAATGTTGCAACTTATTCGCAGGTATACCAAGAGGTTGATTTGAAATTGGTAGAAGGCTTATTGTACCCGAATGTCTGGTCTTTTTTCTTGACAAATCCAAGGTTTTGTAAGGTTCGTCTTCGAAAGAAGATTTGTATTGTACCAAACCAAGATGTTCGCTGGAATACTGAATAAGCCTTATGGTAGACCAAACAACTGGCTCTCCTAACGTATTTACTTTTTTATGTTGAAACTTTCCAGAGAGGAGTGATTTAAAGTTAAGAAATTCTTCTTGGCGCATTTCATAAACGAAAATAGGTGGTTTTCTTGGTACTAAACGGATCAAATTCGCCCAATCCCGAGGAATGTCAATTTTTGCTGTCGTTAATTTCTTAGTTTTCTCAATCGCTGCATGGATCTGGTCTGCTTCCATGTGAGTGTGCCCTGGAACTAAAAATTTATGACAAATGTTAATGTGTCTCCGTTCTCTGTTGAATTTTTCCATAAGTATAAGGAGCATTACGGATATCAAAATATTTTTATTTTGTCCTGGGCAACAATCACTGTACATAATGATTTCATTGATATGAGGCGGAATATTATTAATGTACGTATACAAGCACGATGCAATCTCTTGTCCACCTCGTTGAGCGATTGTCTCGTTCCAAAGATAACATTTGGCTGAATTAGTGCTTCCCTGTGTTTCATAGACAGTAAGATTTAGCGTCCAGAGTTTGCGTTTATAGAATGATATGCTGCTTTTTAAATAGGGGGTCGGTAAACACTTCTGCAGGTCGAAGCTAATAACCAAGAGATTAGGGTTGGTTTTGCAAGCAAGCTTGTCTCTCTTCTTTTCTTTATATGCAGAGTCTGCTAACTTTAGGTGTTCAGTCTTTTCATTTTCAATTTTGAGCTTTTCATCTACATCTTTGATTGACTTTAATAGAAGTTCATATTTATCACATGTAGCACAAGTATCAGTGTACGGTTTTTTAAAAGACAAGTTATATTCTTCTACAAAAATCTTCCTGTACATGATTTCATTTCTTGGTATTCTACTGTGTTCTTGGCAGAACTCAACATAAAGTCTATACATTTTTGATATTGAGAGATCCGAAGCTAGGTATTTTTTTGATGTTTTTTCTCTTGAATAATGACTTTCAAAAGATGGAAACATTTCAATATGTTGTCTTATAATATTCTTTTCCTCTTCGCTTATCTTTGGGTGGTTTGTATGCTTTCCTCTCGCATCATCAGGACAAATGCTCGAATTTGAAGCGCGTTTTTTTTGTACAATGATACGAACTTTCTTTACGGTCAGGTCAAGCGTTGATAAAAACATAATTTGGCAAACTTCATGTTTTTCTAAATTTTTATCCAAGTAATATATTCTACTATGAGTTCTTCTGCTATCTTTATTCTCTCCTCTCAGCCTCTCCGTTTTCTTTAACACCTCATGAACGTGATTTGCAATAAACTGATTTTGTACCTCTTGCGACAGATTATAAAATTCCCCAAAAATGTCTTGTCTTGTTTCATTTGAAAACTTTTCGTAGCATTTCTTCTTACAATTGCAAGGATTCTTTAAGGACTTCTCAGAGATATGTTTACCTTTTATTGTAACATAGGACTTTCCTTGACTTTTCAAAAGTTTTCGTTTGTTCTTGTCCCAATTTTTAGGTTCGCGCTTTCTCTTTCTACATTCTTGTCCTTCCTGTACTTTTTTTCTTCCTATTTTTTTAGTTTTATCCACTGTGATATGATTGGCCTCAGTATTATTTGGAAATTCGGCAGTAACATGTATGACAGAAGGTTCTTCGTCTGAGTCTGAACTACTGTTCTCATCTTCTGCAGGTACAAAATCATCACTAGATCCATCTTCAAAATTATCAAAAACTTCATTATCGTAGGCATGTTCTGCATATGAGATATTTTTTAATTTAGACCTTAGATTCTGTTTATTTCCATGTTTCATGGAGACTTCTCTAGAGTCCTGATTTACACAATCATCTTGATCACAAACATTATGTCCTGCCAAGAAAAAATAATAATGTGTTTTTGTGGAATGCAAAAAATACTATAACTTACTTGATTTGTTAGGGCTTTGTTCTGCACGTAAGTAAGAGGTAGAACTACCAGTTACTTGAGCAAGTGGACTGACTGGGCGTAAGGTAATATATTCGGTTCTCTTATTACTCAGAAAAACTCCCTCAATTTGAGTTTCCGATGTAGAAACTTGAGTAGCTGTCGATGATTCGGTTCGTGTTAAAGGGTCATCCTCCAGAATGACTCTTCCCTTTGGTTCTGTAGATACAATTTACATGTTTTAAACCATTTATAATTTTAATGTAAAATGTTCTCATAGTACTCAAAAAATAACAAAATATGCAAATATGTACCGTAATAAATAAAATAGTTTTCAATTTTGAAATGTGATCAAACTTTAACGAATCCATCCGATTTTAAACAAAATTCAAAACAACAAACACATTACTCAGAATATTGGTAGATATATCTAAACATTCGAAATCCAATATCCGAACCGCTATTGTATTGTATGTACCCTTTTAACATTTAAGTACAGGTAGTTTCCATGTATCTAAATATTTTCATGCCGAAATTAAAATACTGGTAAAAAATATACCTAGTAATTTTTAGAGTAATAATAGTTATTCGGTTCGTTTCATTTGAACACTTATTTGCAACATATTAGTTTATCTGCTATACGCGAGTAATTTTTATTAATAACCCCATTGAATACTAAAAGAGTGAGGTAGAACTAAAAGATCGCACGTACTACAAAGTTAAAAATATTTCAAATTTATCCAACCATCCGGAAGTTAAAAGAAACATTTTTCTCGCCTACTAATTTTTAAATTGTTGTACCAATGAGTAAACATTCGTATTATCTTATCATCATATTTCGTATGAATGAAATCTAAGCTCCGCAATAATAATTCCTCTATTTCACAAACATAACCTAAAATATTAGTTTAATGTGTAAATTATAATTATTGCTTACCTTGATTGTTATCATTTTCTGTCACCAAAGGCAAAGCTGAACACAAACTCAATATTTTTTTACTGCGGGATGACATGATAGGTCATATATATTACACAAAACAATAATAGAATCACTCACTTTTATACGCACATTAGCGTGTCTGAAAACAAACTGAAAACCCAGAGATGGATTTTTCAATGTTGGGGGCCAATGTATAGCGCTCTCACATGTAGAATATTAAAATAGAAAGGCCAATGTCCACTTTTGCCTTTTTATGATATACGTTTGGTAGTCGCTCTTAGGCCTATGTCTACTTTGGCCTTTTTACCTGTAAAATAAGATATTTTTTGAGTTTCAACATTGGCCCTACACACTTTTATAGCTCGATTGTTACTGCAAGCAGGCACTGGCCCTTTTTACATATAAATGTTTTCTTTAAACACAGACTGAAAATGCACTTTGGCCCAAATCACGGAAAATTGACATTGGCCCTTTTAGAACCAAGCTACAGATATATATATATATATATATATATATATATATATATATATATATATATATATATATATATATATATATATATATATATATATATATATATATATATATATATATATATATATATATATATATATATATATATATATATATATATATATATATATATATATATATATTTATATATATATATACATATATATATATATATATATATATATATATATATATATATATAAAAGCTTGAACTCTTGGTTTCAATCGTCACTGTCCTTAATTTTACTAAAATATTCCCAGAAAATTCATTTCAAATCGACCCTTTCTCTGATGGTTTGTCAGTAGTGTTGGCTATAGAGTTTATCGTTTGTGTATTTTGTTTCTTTAACGTCGGCCTATTTCCGCGACTATGGCCAATCACCGACGCCAGGGAGCAGTTTCACCTCACTACCCTGGAAATTTTGCCGAACCCCTGCCTTTCTGTAGAGTAGGGGTCTTTAACGTGCCCAACATCGCATGGACACGGGACCGACGGCTTTACTCCCCCTCCGAAGGGTGGAACGTGCAGATATTCAACTTGATCAAATACAATGCTCGGTTGATGTTAATTTTACAGCTTGTACTGAAAAAGTGAAAGGAGTACCCTGGGATCGAACCCAGTACCCTTCGGTTCAAAGACACACATTCTCACCCCTGAATCACCGAGGTTCTTAGTTTATCGTTTAATGGTATATAATTTTTGTCGAATTTTCGTAAAAAATCATTAAAGCTCAATATATCTGTTATTATGCAAGTTACGAAAAAAAATGTATACATTAATTATAGGGTGTCTTGAGCTACATCTTAAAAAATATATCCACAATTACAGGGTGGCCCATAAGTCGTTGGTGTTTCAAATTTTCTTTCTTTTTTTTTTAATCGAACACGCCCCATGGTATTGCATTTTTGCATTTTTCATCGAAATATAACACATCTTTGTAAGAAAAGGAATTCGATACGCAGCAAGTGCGTTATGGTAGCAAATTTTCATTAAATGCTTCAAATTTGAATAGGTCAGTTTGCTATTAACCTATAAGGTTGACCAGGAAACCAGTTTTTTCTGCAAGAATTTAAGTTTACTTTCGGAAATTTTTGTAGATTTTCAAACAATAAGTTATTTTTATGAAACATGGCACATTGTTTCTACTATATAGGTTATACTGGTAACCAAATTTGATGCCTGCTTTCTTAAAAATTTGCTATTGAAAACATTTTTATGAAAAATCACTACCATAATGCACTTTCTGCGTCCAGAGTTTTTTATAATTTTTGACATATGGAAATGGTTTTAGTAGGGCGTGATCGAATGGCATATAAAACAATTTTCACAGGATCTATATATAAACTTCTTCTTTCTCTATCTTCTGAGATATTGTTTAAAAAAAATCGCGTTATAAATACAACAGTTATAAGGGTGTTCCATATTAAAAGAGTCACACAAATAAACTTTTCTCAATTGGTTACGAATTTTTCTTTTTAAATGAAATTTGGTATATATCTGTTCTGAAGGATGCAAAGTTCCCTGTCGTATTTATTTTTCTCCTAAAAATGGCGGTAGCATTTTTTGACATAGAAAAACTACATTAGTAGGCCTTGGTCAGGTGACATAGAGAACAATTTTCCGAGTATTATATATATATAAATTCAAACAGGCCTTCGATATGGGTTCTTGTGGCCCTAATTTCAAAAAAATTCGAAAGTCTCACCATCGTTACCTCTCTAATGGTGAATTTTTTTAATGAAAATTCACTAATAAAAAAATAAATAAATGATAATGTATGATGGAGATAGACGGTCTTTATTGTGAAGATCTGGCGACATTGCGTGTAGACTGTAATGACTACCATTTAGTACCAAATTATACAAGATTTTATTTGAAAATACACACCCTGTATGCTCTATGTACATTATAACGGTTATCATATAAAAATCTGAATAAACATAGAAAGAGGTACACGTCTTAATTACCTAACACTAAACGATCGACAAGATTTACATTTTCCAGTCACTGTTTCTCAACGTTGTTTTGATTTACTGAGTAACAAAGATGTTATTTTTTGTTTTAAACTGTTAATAATTTTGAGTTACTTACTGTTTCTTTGCTTACGTATCTGTCTGTTATAAAATTATTCACGAGTCACATTTTACACTAAACAAACGTTGAATATTGTTTCAATTAGTATGCGACGTAATTATTCAACATTTGCTTCTGTGATTTAATAAATTATGCAAGAGGTCGTGTTTAACACAATCTAGACAGAATATAATGGACAATATTGATAATAGCGTCGAAATAACTGAGAGTAAACATGTTATCAATTTGTCCCAGAAATAAGTGACGAATAATTTATTAATTGCTGTGCTATAATCAATACTAAACGAAATTCATGGGAAGCATGTAACGCATAATTAAATCAAATAAAGTATCAAATATTTATTTATATACAGGAGGACATATTTTAATGTATCTCTGTTAGTATGTAATAATAATAATAATAATAATAATAATAATAATAATAATAATAATAATAATAATAATAATAATAATAATAATAATAATAATAATAATAATAATAATAATAATAATAATAATAATAATAATAATAATAATAATAATAAATTCAGGGCCTCGCACCTGATGGCGCTTACCAGTACTTGGGCATTCAACAACTCTCTGTGAAGACAACAGAGGTGCGGCGGGCTGTGGAGGACAAAGTATTGGTTAGGGTGAAAAAGGTATGCAAAACTTACCTGTCCGGCAGAAATAAAATGAGAGCCATAAGCACTTGCCCAGTAAACACATGTTCGTTAATTAAACGTTCAAAAGAAAACTGCTACCTTACGTTTAATTATGGTAAAAATGTCGCCCTAATAAACGTATAATTAAACCAATATAAAAAAGTTTTTTATACATGTATGTCTTAACGTTTAAAAATACGTTTTTCTTACATTTTTATTAACAAGGATTTTACAACGTTAATTTAACCATTATGTGTAATGGAGAATATACGTTTATAGTTACTGTTTATCAACGGAAATTTGTAACGTTAGACTATTTGCCGTTAATAACGTAAAATATACATTTTTTATACATGTTTATTAACAAGGGTTTTGCACCGTTGATTTAACCATCACCTGTCATGAAGAATATACGTTTATAATTAATGTTTATCAACGGGGATCTGTCACGTTAAACTGCTTGTATTAACGACGTATAGTAAACGTTTGAATTACAACTAATACATACCTACCAAATGATAGTTTTTCAACCCAGCTGACAGCAAAAGATGAGTACGATTAATTTTTTGACGATAGTAACTTATAGGACAAACAATCATTAGGTGTAGAAGTGTCAAACTGGACTCCATTGCGGTGTAGATACTTGCTTTAAGTGCTCATTGCTCATCAAAACTTCTAAACTTGCTAGTCTGCTAAATTTTATAAACCTACCATTGACAAATTATTATTTATGTTTATAATTTTAAATGGGCTTTATAAAAATAGATAAGATCACAACAAGTCAAATGTCAAATAAAAACTAAAACAATTAATGGCACATTCTAAAAATATAATAAGCTTCTTCAATCATAACGTCTTAATCATTAAATAAAAAATATATTTCCCAAATTGTTTTTCAACTTCTCAACCAAAAAAAGTATTGCTCCATTAGTTTGTTGCTCTGGACATTCTCGAACTAGCAAATTTCAACCAATTCTTAACAGCACAAAAGATTGTTCTGTCGCTTCTTTCACGTTGGCGAAAATTTAGCTTTGCAGCATCTAAAATTATAAACTAATCAATAGAAATAAATAGGTCATGAAATTGTGATTACTATATACTACTGCCATTAGTCTCGTGGGTTCGAATGAAATTATATATATATATATATATATATATATATATATATATATATATATATATATATATATATATATATATATATATATATATATATATATATATATATAGGTGTACATGTATCGTGCAAATTAAATTAAACTAGGGAAAATAAACAAACACAACAGAATTTATAAATGCTAAACTCATAGCTAAACATTATTATTATACTCTCATTCGAAAGTTTGATTCACGAACAATCAAAATGCAGGAAAAAAAGGTGTGTTCGTAAATGTTAGATATACGTCTAATGTCTCAATAAAATTAAACTTGAAAATATAAGAAAGCAACCAACATGGCCGACTTTAAACACGCCGGCTAAACTCATAAGTCCCAATTATTTATTCTACCTAATAACTCTACAGCGATCAAAATACAAGAAATGTAATTAACTTCGACAACTTTTGAAGGCAATTATTACATAGGTATTGTTATACAACTTACATTGACCTAACTTCAATACATAAAACTTTAATCTGCACTAACTGTACATATTTCCAAAACTTTTGAGAGAAATCGCTACAGGATGATATTCATTCTCTGTAAATGTGTATAAAACAATTATAAATTATAGAACAGACCACCATTCACTATAACATACAAGTCTCACGTACTGAATATAATATTTAATAACATCTAATTCTAAACACCAGGTTACACACTGCACGCCATCACGTCACCTGTTCTGTTTCTATTTCTATTCGTTGTTCGTTCTCGTTCAGCATGCGCACAAACACTTACTAATTTACAAGTACATAAGTACTTAACTAGAATATTAAATCTGTTTTTTGTATTACACAGTAAAATGCAAAAGACAAAACAGCTCCTTTTAAAACATACACGCATTGTCGAATTCCTCTCAGATTGATTATGTGACAAAAAAATTTAAAAAGCTAGGAAAAAATGTAACCTATACCTATAGGTATAGGTAAAATATCTAGTAAGATACGTATATTTTATGTATAAATCCCTACTTCATGTATGTTTTTTATAGACGAACCTTGTTGAAACTAGGTCTAAATGTTATGTTTAAAAACACTTAAATAATAACGTCTTCTACAACGACAAATTGTTAAGTACTTTGCTTTTTTAACAAAAATTAGAAAAATAGTGGTTTTAAATATATCGTTTATATCACATAAATATCTCTCGCTTAAAAAATGTCCGGTAATATACGTATATTTTATGTATGAATCCCTACTTCATGCATGTGTTTGATAGGCGAACTGTGATAAACCAACCTTTAAATATTATGTTTTAAAACACTTAATTAATAACGTCTTTTACAATGACAAATTGTTTGGTTGCTTTTTTTTACAAAAATTAGGAAAACAGTTGTTTTAAATATAACGTCTTTATCACATAAATATCTCTCACTTATAAAATGTCTGATAAAATACGTGTGATTTATGATGATGAATTCTAATTTCATGTAGATTTTTGGTAGGCGAACTGTGTTGAAACAACGTTTAAATATGATACTCTTCATCAATAAGGTCTTTACAAAGAGACAATTTTTACGCTTTGTTTTTTCACAAAAATTAGGCAAATACTTGTTTTACATATAACGTTTATACCACACAAAATATCTTTCGCTTATAAAATGTTTAATAAAATACATATATTCAACGTATTAATCTCAACTAAACGTAGTTTTTTTAATGGCGAAATGTGTTGAAATAACGTTTAAATATTATGTCTAAAAACTCTTTATAATTAACGTCTTTACAACGAAGAAATGGTAACGTTGCCTTTTTAGCTTAGAACTAAACGTTAATTTTTATAACTGATAACGTTTTTTCAACGGTCTTTACGTAAAATAGACGTTTATTAAACGCACGTGTGTTTATTGGGTGGGCAGTCCCTGTTGCTACCTGCACCTGTGGCATCCTCGACTAGTCAACCACTGCTCTTCAGGAGTTCGACAGAAGGATTAGTTTCGTTATAAATAAGCATCGAATGCTGAATCCTAGGAGTTCCTTGCACCGCTTGTACTTGCCTCGAGACACGGAGGGATGTAGACTCCTATTGGTGGAAGTGATTTGTGACAGGCAATGCAGGCGACTCAGAAAATACTTCTGGGAGAAAAGACAACCGCTGGTGCAGTGTGTGCAGAGGCAGAAGATACGGTTACACTCTTTCGACCTCAAGCAACCCGATCAAGGTCACGTCCCTACTGTTGTTTCGACTGTGTATGAGTGCCGGCACCCTCAGGGGGAGATGAAGCTGCATGGATGCTTCGCTATATATCTAGCGGCGCCTCACGTTGACCACCGGAATCAACAAAATCGTTAAGGACAGCAGTCTTGTTTCCTGAAACAAAGAGATTTCTATGCGCGATACAAGATCAGGTTATTAGCACGCACGCGTACCAAAGGCACACCATTAAGCAGGATGTCAGCATGTATACTCTGTCAAAAAACAGGAAATAATTCAGCTTGTGACGGGCGCTTGTGATTCTCTGGCCCAGTCAGATTACGGAAAACGGCATGGTGGTCAAGGTCGTCCATTAGGCCTTGGCAAAACATTACGAAAACCCCCTAGTATAAATGCAAGCCTCAAGATGTAGTTGAAAAGGATCAGTTCAGGGTGCTGTGGGACCGACAAAGCAGTTGAAAGCCACAGGCCTGACATTTTGCTTGTTGACCAGAGAAACCGGAAGGCTTTCATTATGGACAGCGCAGTGCCATTCGACAATAATCTCGTTTAGAAGATTGCCAGCTTGTACAAGTCAAACATTCGCAGTCAAGTTGACTTGTACAATCTGATAGAGTTTCAGAGCGTCTCAGTGGTCGTATTAACGAATGGGCTTGTAACATCAGACTGGCAGAAACTTACCCCCACTTACTACCTCTCATTTAAAAATAATGCAGAAAGCAGCACTTCTTGGGAGATCCTACATCGTTAGGAAAGTCCTAGCCCTTTAGCCATACGAAAATAAGATGTTAAGTTTCCCGCTATAGTCTCCGGGTGGACAAAGATGAACGCGATGTGAATATTTTGTTCCATGAGGGACCAAGTGCGCCACGAGGGCAAAGAAAAGAACAAAACCATAAGAATAATAATAATGAAATACAGAGTCACCATCGGACTGATCAGGACAATCTGCATTGCATGCATAAGCCTCTCCATGGGTGACATCTAAATGAGACCTACCAGGCTAACTGGTTGGTATCTGGACATATATGTTTCCAGAGACAGTGGGAGTTTTGCTGGCCATACCAGATCAGGTCATCCCAACAAGAAACTACATGAAATATATAGTTGGAGATCATTCGGTCCAAGATGACAAATGTAACTTTGGATCTCAGTCACCAGAGACCATCCACCACGTCACCGGATGATGTCAAGCATTTACTGCAACATGGTATAAAGAGAGGCACGACGCAGTTGCGAAAATATTTCATCAAGAACTGGCTCTGTCATTGCGACGTTTAAACCTTAGTGACGTGTCCCACTATATATACACGACGCAGTTGTGAAAATATTTCATCAAGAACTGGCTCTGACACTGGGACTTTGAAACCTTAGTACGTGTCCCACTATAATTACACTCCTGAGACTGTTCTAGAGAACTCAGAATGCAGGTTGTACTGGTATAAGGGGGTGCTCACAGACCAACGAATTGCCCACATAAAACCTACAGAAAAAAATGATAAAACCACGGTTGTCTTATTAAACATTTTTCATTAATAATTGATTAACGCTGCAGTTAAATGATTCTTTATTAAAGGAAATTTGACGTAAGCCAAATAACAGAATTTATTAGGAAATGTGAGTGCCAGAACCACAAAATTGCCATGGTGACTATCAAGATGTACGGTTGCAGCAAGATCCCCTCCTCATTTCGGCATCGAATAGGATAACTAATTGCTTGGCAGGGAGTATATGGCAAAAATCCAAACCTGATGCAGTAATTTCAAAACAAGATATTAAAATTATAAAGAATAATTGACATTGAACTCCAGAACATAAGGCTTCCTCCTCTTCCTCTTAATGTAAGACAATCGTTTAAATTGGAATTAATATTTTATCAAGGTAAATGAACACAAGTTTTATGTGCCCTAATTGGTACTCATTTAAAGTCAAACTTCAAAAAATAGATTGTCGTTACCTTCTTAATACAGAAATTTCTCAATTAAAATTCGGCAATAATCTTATACGGGAAATACTCTAACAATTTTTGGTTTTTTGTTCTATATTTTGTGAATCGTGAGGCTTATTAAGAATTAAACTTTTAATCCACCCGCAATTCTACCTTGACTTATAACGTAGAGTAAATATCATAGCAATGGTTTCACGCAGGGGCATATAAACTCTGATTTCCCCCGCATCGAGACTAACACAATAAGTCGGTTGACAATTTCAAATATTTCGGTGCGAAACAATATATCTTTCCCAATTACTCTTTATCCTTTTCTATTTTCAACTGATTTCACTTTGTAATCTTATCCTGGTGTTCTGCAACGCTTTCAAAAATCCACTTTTAATTCAGATATGCGAACTGGTGACAGTTTCACTGTAATTTTTTTGGATAATTTATGAGAATCCTAAGAGCAATCGCTCAGGCGCCTAGAAAGATATTATACTTAATGCCCTAGAAAATATTAACAAACAAACAACTATAAGCACAATCTGGAGAATTAAATTCATCGCCATACAGTTTTCATACCAGACGATCGTTTCTCTAACAAAGTTATCGTCATCAGAGGGATAAATGAACAGTGTGATTATCCCGCTGATGCCGCTAATTTTGAATTTTGTGAGAAAACGATCCTTGGGTCTGAAAACTCTATTTTGATGGTAAACAATTTACTCATACCTCTGCTGATGCTAACTTTGTTAGCGAAACGGTCGCCAGGTCTGAGAAATGTATTGTAATGAATTGGGTACTGCAAATTTCGCTTATCAATATTCATCTCAGGTTCCAATCATCACTCATTTAAAAAGACAAATACCTATAAATGTTTTAGGTACTATATTTTCAAGTGCATCTTGAAAATCCGCAAAATAGCTGCTTTGTCATTTACGCTTTTTATTTTGAATGAATTTTCTTCAAAAGATTCACTAATCAGGAGATTCTGACTTTTGAATTTTGCAAAAGTGTCTTTAAATAAGCGCGAAGTGGGGCCCCTAAAACCCGTTATGCGGGATCAGGTTCAATTTTTATATCTTATTTAAATTTCAATATCTATATTACAAGAAAAAAAGTTTATAGGCATTTAAATTTAAAAAATGTTTCGCCCCAGAATATTTCTATAAAAATTCTTTACCATAACGTACTTGATTCGTCCAGACTTTATTATGTTGGTTTTATTTGCGTTTACACATTGTTGAATACGGGTTTAAGATTAGCAAGAAAATAATTGTATGTCGCCTTTATTCATTGTCTTCAGTGTAAATATAGCATTGAAATTATACGAAATAAAATTAAAAGGAAATCTATCTAACCATGAAATCATAATCATATTCATTTATATTATTTTTATACTATATTATTATTATTACTATTATTAATATAATTATTGATTTTAGCCTGAAGGGAATTATAACGATGCAGTTCAAATTGTTTTACAGCGAACAGGCATTTTTTTTTCCAATGGAAGTACATCAGGCCACCGCACTTTTCTATTTGTGCCTTTTTTGGTGAATTTTCGTAGAAATATATATAAATAAATATATATATATATATATATATATATATATATATATATATATATATATATATATATATATATATATATATATATATATATATATATATATATATATATATATATATATATATATATATATATATAGTGTGGCGCATTCAAAACGAAACAGACCGATTTGCGTCCAGAGAAATTTTTTTTAAGAAACGCTGAAACACGTCGATTTTAATATTGAGGGAGACATGTTTTGACGTAAAACTCAACTTTGTCCCATGAACTTGGTGGTGATAACAACCCTTATGTTTTAAATAGGGAACACGAGTCGATTGTTACATAATTTCAAAGCTCTTTCTTTTCTCAATTCAGCACACAAATTTTTTTGGAAGTTCAAAAATGTTTATTAAGTTTAGTAATTGTTCAAACCGTTGACCACCAGCTTCCATACAAAAGTACAAATTATGATCATAACTGACATTCTGGGGCATTTGTGGAGTTATTAGACGGCATTCTTCAACAATGCGTCGTCGTAATTCTTCCAGAGACTCCGGTTCTGTTGCGTAAATTCTAGTCTTTAAATGGCCCCATAGAAAGAAGTCTAAAGGAGTTAACTCCGGTGATCTAGGGAGACAATCAATAGGACCTCTACGCCCAGTCCATTGTCCTAGAAACTCTCTATTCAAAAACTCTCTAACACGTTGTGAAAAATGCGGAGGAGCTCGATCTTGTTGAAACGCTAATTGATTTTCTTGATAGCGATCATCATTTTCAACAGTGTCAATTAGTAGAGGGTAAACGATATCTTCTAGTAACTCCAAATTCGTTGCGACACTGAAATTGCCATCAAGAAAAATTGGTCTGATTAAACGGTCCCAAAAAATACCAGTCCAGACATTTAATTTCTGTAGAGTTTGAATGTGGACTTCGTGAAAATTTCTTGGATTATTATCTGCCCAATAACGACAATTATGACGATTGACTGTAGATTTTGATAAAAACGTACACTCGCCTGCAAAACAGGTATTTAACAAAAAGTTCCCGTTATCAGCTATTTTTGCAGTCATAACTTCACAAAAATCAAGCCGCCGATCAAAATCATCTTCATTCAGTTGTTGTACAAAATGAATTTTATACGGATGAAATTTATGATACATCAGTATTCGCGGAATAGTTCTTCTTTTGATGTTTGAAACAGTGGCCGATCTTCTCGTGCTCAAAGTTGGGTCTACAGCAATTTGTCCTAAAACTTCAAACTCAGTAGTCTCATTTCTAACCGGAAATTCACGTTCAGGATCCCGTTTTTTGTTAGCTACTGAACCACTTTGTCGAAACTTTGCAACTAACCCCAAAATATATTTGCTGTTAACATGTCTGTTCGGATGTCGTTCATTAAACAAATTTATGGTACGGTTGGCACAGTCATCGTTGAAATATATATATATATATATATATATATATATATATATATATATATATATATATATATATATATATATATATATATATATATATATATACTCAAATTAGAGGGGTTTCACAACATAAACCTACGTACTAAATTTGGTCTTTTCAAACCTGTTCCGAAAGGAAACCCAAACTTTTTTTGAAAAGACAAGTTCTCTCCTGGATAACGAACTTATCCAAGTTATTTCCGGAAGGAAGCTACTTAGCAAATTTTATAAAAATCGGCTTATTATTTTCTGACCTATCGGTGTGGAAATTCCCTAGTGCAAACTTCAAAAAGTGTGAAATCTCGGAGAACGTTGATATTTGTGCAGAAACGATGCTTCGGTTTTGTTACAGCATGCAGGCAGAAAAAACTATTTTTCCAATTTAAAAAAAATGCAAACTTTCAGTTTTAAATCTAATGTTTGTTTGAGATATCACACGTTGGCCTCCTTTGTGTGTGTTTTATTTCTTTAACGTCGGCCTATTTCCGCGATTATGTCCAATAACCGACGCCATGGAGCAGTTTAACCTCACTAGCCTGGAAATTTTGCCGAGCCCCTGCTTTTCTGTAAGGAGGGTAGGGATTTTTAACATGCCCAACATCGCATGGACACGGGACCCACGGCTTTACGCCCCTTACGTAGGGCGGAACGTGCAGACATTCAACTTGCTCAAATACAATGCCACAACCTTGGTGGATGTTAATTGTACACTATGAAATGAAAAAGTAAAAGGGGTACGCTGGGATCGCACGCAGTACCCTTCGGTTCAGAGGCACACTTTCTTACTACAGAACCACCCAGGCTCTGTGAGCCTCCTTTGCGAAGCACGTAATGTAACCAGAAGTGTAAAATATTTTAATTAGCTTGAGGTCCGATAATATGAAACAGTTTGTCCCGCTAAGTTACTACCCGCACTAATCAGAAAACCTTATCAATGTTTATTGTTCCCCATGAGCAGACGAAACTGGGCGCCTTGCTAATGTATCATAATGGATTTTGCGGCAACAAATTTTCTAAGCCGACCCTTGCATCTAATTGGAATATAAATGTTCACTTTTAAGCCGATTAACCGTGAAAACATGTTTTAAAGGTGGCTTATTATTGTTGAATATACAAACAGAAACAGAACCTTACCAAATATGTGGTTGTATATGAGGATTATTTCGAAATTAAGCGTCATAAGCCTAAGTAGAATACATATTGTCAGTCGCTCTTTGTATATTTATGGAATTAGTAGTAGAGAAAATATATTTCGCCCCATTGGTTCTATAAATTTTATTAGCTCCTTGGAAAATATTACTTAATTATTTATCTATTAACTACATACAGGTGTCTCAACCAGACCGGTCGTGAGAAGTTTATGGAGTTTTGGCCAGAATATAAATTTTAAAAAAATGTAACACATTCTCTTTAACTTATATATTTCCACATTTTCATATTTCCAGCACAGCTGGTTATACCGGACGTCCCCATCAACAGAGGGATAAATAATATCTATCGCTCCTGTTGTTGGTGATGGTGATGCTGATGACGCTAAGTTTGTTAGCGGAAGGATCGTCTGGCCCTAAAACTGTATTGTGATGAATTGGGTTCTCCAAATTGTACTTGTTTGTAATTTTAGAATGAATATCCTGTACATTCTGCATTTTTTAGATGGGAATCAAGTAGTAGTAGCAGTGGTGGGGAGGCCAACGCCAAGCAAGTAGACCACAATAGGTCCTTTTTGCCAATCCCAGCAACCCAGCAACCATGCTCTACTCTTCCTCGGTTCCGTCGCCAAACCGCCTCGACCTCGAGATTAAGGCCGTGACAGTCTTCAATTGGACGGTACTTACCTGATTCCTCTGATCCGAACAATTCTGCTCGAAGACTCCTGAAAGCCTCGCATTCACACAGGTAGTAGTAGGACGTTTCTTCATCCTCGCCGCATTCCTGGCAAATGGGATCCCTCTCTACGCCTATCAATGTGAGGTGTCTTCTAACGGCGCAGTGGCCTGTCAGCATCCCAATGATGCGGCGAAGCGTAGGTCGACTCTTTTCGAGTAGGCAGACAACCTTATCTCTGTCCGGCCCTTTCACGAAGTCCCTCGCCTGCCTGCAGTCACGAACCGACCCCCAGTGCCTCTCCATTGCTTCCTCAGTCCACTTGTCTAAGGCGACAGAGACTGTCTTCCTACTTATGCCTATCGCAGGCTCCGGGCCACAGAACGGCCGCCGGGAACCGAGTCTTGCGAGATTATTCGCCACCTCATTCCCCGCTACGCCACAGTGTCCCAGAACCCGCACCAGTTGCACCTCCTTCGTCCTGGCTGGTCTTCAGAGGGCGTCAGCGCACTCTTGAACCAGTGTTGACCTGGTTCTGGCCGCGCACACTACCCGGAGGACCGCCTGGCTATCCAAGCAGATGTACACACATTTCTCGGGACTTCTCTTTACATCCTGTCTATTGGGCACAGACAGGATAGCATACACCTCTGTTTCGAATGTCGTGGTATATGCGCCAAGAGCATAGCTCTCGCTAACCCCCAGGCCCTCGATGTATATTCCTGCTCCGGAGGATTGTTGGTCCTCCAGCCGCGAACCTAATATCGTCCTCGGCATCCCGCACCTTTATGGCGGAAATCGGAATTTCCTTTTCCACCTCCTTGGCGACTCTTGCATGCCCTATTACTGCTCCCTCTCCGCACGAGTTTCCTGAGTCACGCATTCTAAGATGCGACGCCATAGCCTTCCTGCTGATACAGATGGGAAGCGGTGGCAGCATCAACAGGACCTCTAGCGCAGCTGAGGGTGTCGTCCTCATAGCGCCTGTGGTACCCAGGATTGCCAACATTTGGAGTTTGGCCAGCTTCCTGCTGGTAGTTTGGTTCACACCACACCATCAGACCAACGCCCCATAGAGGATTCTCGGCCTAACGATTGCAGTGTAGATCCAATGAAGGATCCGAGGAATCAAAGTTTTGAATCGTTTTATTGAAGCTACACCTGTCCAGGAGCCTCGGTGGTCCAGAGTTAAGAACGTGTGTCACGGAACCGAAAGGTACTGGATTCGATTTCCAGGGTATCCCTTTCTCTTTTTCAGTACAAACAAAGTAATAAATTAACATCAACCGAATTTCTGTCATTATATTCGACGAAGTTGAATCTCTCGCCATTTGGAGAGGGCGTAAATCCGTCGGTCCCGTGTCCACGCGATGTTGGGCACGTTAACTATTCCTACCCTCATTACAGAAAGGCAGGGGTTTGGCAAGATTGCCAGGATAGTGTGGTGAAACTACCCCCTGGCGTCACTGATTACCCGCGACATAGGGATTTTAAACTTGAGACTATAACGGATTTTAATTTTCTAATTCTAAAAAATTTGACTGACTGCCTTTGATTGAGAGGGCAGAAATTTCAGTAGTTCATATAATTGTTTAGATTGGGTACTTTAATACTTTATTAGATTTTTTAATATGTAGAATAAATATTAATCTTACAGATATGTAAGTACGTGCTCTCTGTTAATTTTACATATTCAGAATATAATTAATATATGTTCTAAATTTAGATGTTTTGTGTGAGTCAAGGTACTGGCTGAGGAAAAGTAAAAAATAAATCAATCAAAAATATTGAAATTAAATGTTTCTAAAAATAGTCTCCCCAATAAGAAAATGTAATATTTCTTCGAAACGTATATGTGATAAGACATTTCTTTCATAAAATATTTCATCGTTTCTTATTGTTAAAATCAAATTACTTCATTGTTACGATATACTTTTTAAGTGAGTTTTCTAAAAAAAATTCACTACTGAGGAGATCCCGACTTGAATTTTGAAAAAAATGTCTTCAAATGAGTGCTATTTAAAACCCCTGGAACCCAAATCCGAGGACGGTTTCAGACTTTATATGTTTATATATATATATATATATATATATATATATATATATATATATATATATATATATATATATATATATATATATATATATATATATATATATATATATATATATATATATATATATATATATATATATATATATATATATATATATATATATATATATATGTTGTCACACCTATAACTAAAAAAATAAAGGACCGATTTTGATAAAACTTGGTGAGTACCTTCATTTTGCAAGTGGCTTGTATAAGTTCGTTAGCCAGGAAAATCCGCCTAGGTTTTCCTGAAAAATTTTGTGTTTTCTTTCAAAAAAAATTTATATCTCCGGAATTAACAAAGTAAGGGCAACCAAATTTGGTACGCGGGTTTACATCATTATAGGTAAGTTACCTATAGCTCTGAAGGATAAAGGACAAAAAAGTTACAGGCATTTAAAAAAATTTAATTAGGGTTTTCCTCAAAACGTCAAAGTCGAGATTTAAAACGTCAAAATTGGTAATATTTAGGCAATGAACCTGAAACTAATATGAGCTATGGAAGGAAAATGTCTCAAGAAGAATATTTTACACAGTTTGAAGTCTTAGTTTCAATCCTCATTGTCCTTCATTTTACTAAAATATTGCCAGAAAATTCATTTCAAATCGATACTTTCTCTGATACTGTGTCAGTAGTGTTGGCTATAGAGTTTATTGGTTAATGGTATATCATTTTTGTCGAATTTTCGTAAAAAATCTTTAAAGCTCAATATATCTGTTATTATACAAGATACTAAAAAAATTGTGTACATTAATTATAGAGTGTATTGAGCTACATCTTAAAAAAATATTTCTACAATTACAGAGTGGCCCATAAGTCGTTGGTGATTCAAATTTTATTTTTTAGGGAATTTTCTTTAAAAAATTCACTAATGGGGAGATTAGTGTATATATATATATATATATATATATATATATATATATATATATATATATATATATATATATATATATATATATATATATATATATCGTACCGATAACTCAAAAAATAATAGACCGAGTGAGTGGTGAGTGCAAGTGGCTTGGATAAGTTCGTTAACCATGAAAATCGGACCAGGTTTTCCCGGAAAATTTTGTGTTTTCTTTCTAAAAAAAATCACATCTCCGGAAATAACAAAGTGAGGGCAACCAAATTTGGTACGCGTATTTGTATTATAAAGAGTGAGCCATGCACCGAAATTTAGATCTCTAACTTTAAGGACAAAAAAGTTACGGGCTGCTTAAAAACAAATTTTGGAGTTTTCCTCAAAAAGTCAAACTCGCAATTTAAACCGTCAAAATTGGCAATGTTTAGGCAAAGAACGTGAAACAAATACGGATTTTGAAGAGAAAATCTTGCAAGAAGAGTGTTCTGCGAACCCTTAAGTTTCAGATTCAACCGTCATTGCCCTTCATTTTACTGAAAGATTTACAAAAAAAATATTTCAAATAGACCCTTTATCTCATGCTTTGGCTGTCGGTTTAGTTAAGTTGATGCTTTTGCCGTAGGTTTAGTGAAGTTTATGGTTTAACGGTCTACAGTTTTTAGCTAATTTTCGTAGAACAAAGTCGTTAATGCATTTTAACATTTTTTATCGAAATATGATGCACGTTTGTAAGAAAAAAAATCTGGACGCAGTAAGTGCGTTTTGGTAGCAAATTTTCATTAAATCCTTCAAATTTCAATAACTCAATTTGCTATTAACGTAAGGTTTGTTGGTTAGGAAACCAACACTTAACTTTATTTTCGGAAAATTTTTGTATGAACGTAGCAATGGCGTTTTGGTTGCAAATTTTCATTAAATGTTCCAAATATCAATAACTCAATTTGCTAATAACCTAAGGTTCATCGGCTAGGAGACCAGTTTTCTCGGAAACGTTTAAAGTTAATTTTCGGAAAATTTGTGTACATTTTCAAATAATTATTTTGATAAAATATGGTACATTGTTCCTACTATATAGGTTATACCGGTAACCAAATTGGTGCCTGCTCGCATTAGAGCGATATATTTGTAATTAAAAACATTTTTATGAAAATTCACTTCCATAACGCACTTGCTGCGTCCAGACTTTTATTATTTGATTAAATAGGTATAATATTAGCAGCTAAAAATTACAATGGTAGTTATATCCAATTTTATAAACGTCAACCAGGTGTTAGAATTTCGGAAAATATTTTTTTTTCTCAAAAACTGCAATAGATGAACATGGTATAGTCTCAATAAAAATATTAAGAATTATGATTTCCATTTAAAAATGTAAAAACATACAGGAGGTTCTATTTTAAATAACAAAGTGGATGGCGACTTCAATATAACTGGGGGTCCTAGGAACCTGAGAATATTTTTGTTAAAGAAAATGTAATCAATTATACTATAATTAAAAAATTCTAAATGTTTATTCTGGCCAGCAGTTCATAAACTTGTAACGACCAGTATCGCCTAGACCCTGTATCTATATTAGTGAATTTTCGTAGAAAAAAATTTACTAATAGGGAGATCCCGACTTTTGAATTTTGAAAAAATTTTTGCAAATGAGCGGAAACTAGGACTCCTAGGACCCATATCCGGGGTCAGTTTCAATTTTTATATGTTTAACTCAAAACGTAATGGGCCGATTTTAAAAAGATTTGGCACATAACTTCCTTTTGTAAATGGCTTGGACAAGTTCGTTAGTGAGGAAAATCAGACGAGGTTTTCCGGGAAAATTTTGAGTTTTCATTGGAAAAAAAAATTTATCTCAAAAAATAAAAAAGCCGTGATAACCAAATTTGGTAGGTAGGTTTACGATAAAAAAAGTAAGCTATACACCAGAATTTATATTTCTGTTACAAGAAAAAAAAGTTATAATAAAATATTTTGTTTCAGATCATTTCTATTTTCCTTACAACTCGCATTGTTTTTAGTCTATTGTTATTACTAAAAGTCAATAGTCTTTTCCTAAAATTTGCTCTTACCAAACACACGTGGCTTCCATTGACTTCTGCGTCTGCCGCTGTTACAGTCTTTACTCTTAACATGACGCTTTGCTTACTCTTACTGATAACCTATTTTACATACGTATTACCCTACAAAAACCTACTTGTATTCCACCGCATAAAACGTTCCTGTAGCTTCACTTTCGGTTTATTTTCTTCTCTTTCTTCTTTATGATTCATTTGCAAAGCTGACTAGTCTGTTCTATCGAGAATAAAAATTGTAAAAGCTCTTAGTAGGCATCGTGTGTCCATTTGCTATGATTTTACCTTTAATTTACACTGTTAGTCAATGCTCGCTATCTATGTAACTTTTATTTATGTGACCTAGCAAATCACTTGAAATTTCCATGAAACATTTCTTTTTACGTGCCTTACGTGGTCTCCTCCTACATTCATCACCTTTATATTGCGAGGCCACTTACCATTACATTTCCTGTTCCCCTAGTTTAATTATTATAACGACCAGATTTCGTCTTTGTAAATAGCTATTAGTCAATGATACCTTCTGCAGATAACGTACCATTTCTGCCTAACATACACGGTTTCGACGGTCTTGTCTGTTTTGTCGTTTCTATTGGTAGTCAATGCTCGCTATTCAATTTCTTTTGAGTGAATTGTCGTAGAAAAATTCACTATAAGGGAGACCAACTTTTGAATTTTGACAAAATTTTTGCAAATGAGCGCAAACTATGACCCCTAAAAACCATATCCGGGGTTAGTTTCAATTTTTATATGTATATATATATATATATATATATATATATATATATATATATATATATATATATATATATATATATATATATATATATATATATATATATATATACATATATATATATATATATATATATATTTGTGTGTATGTGTGTGTGTGTTTGTGTGCATATCACACCGATAACTCAAAAAATAATAGTCCGATTATGATAAAATTTGGCATGTACCTACCTTTTGTGAATGGCTTGGAAAAAGTTGTTATTCAAGAAAATCCGAAGAGGTTTTCCGAAAAAATTATGAGTTTTCATTCAAAAAAAAATTTATCTCAAAAAATAAAAAAGCGATGATAACCAATTTGGTAGGTAGGTTTTCGAAATAAAAAGTAAACTATACACCAAAATTTAAAATTATATGTTACAAGAAAAAAAAGTTATAATAAAATATTTTGTGCCAGATCATTTCTATGAAAATTCACTACCATAACGTACTTGCTGCGTCCAGGCTTTTTTTGTATTGTTACATGTTTTACACAAAGATAGTTATTTATTTTATTATTCATAACACGAATGTTATACCATTAAAGTGAGATGCTTTTAAATCTAAATTCTTTGTATCTCCAGTCCAAAGCAATTAGTCTATTGTACCCAGATGCAACGAGCTAAATGCATTTTATTGTCAAGCATTTTGCCTTACTCTCTACGTAATTACAAAATTAGCTTTCTCATTTTACTCTATATTTCCAACAGCGTCCTCTTCTAAAACCTTGCCAATTGTAGCAAAAAATAGTGCTGCAAATTGAATCATAACTTCCACATAGCTTTTATAATTTATTCGGGGCTCATGACTTAACTACAACGAAAATATTTATATTTCTGTACCCATACACTTTTAAAACGTTATATTACTCGCGTTTTAAGAAAAAAATATCAATTTTCACCAAATAACCCCCCTCTCCATTCATCCCCCACCCCTTGGATCGATTTTAACCAAAAACAATGTGAATCGTTCATTTGTCGGGTACTCACTGGATACCAAATTTGAAGGTGATATCTCAGTTCGTTCGAAAGTTATTGCGGCTACTACCAGACAGACATACAGGTCGACAGACCGATGGACCGACCTACCAATAGATAAAAAAAATGTCGTTCGAAAATCAAGTTTTCTGTATGTTTTAAGACTTTTTATCCCGTTTGACCAAAAAAAATAGAAATTTCGGTCAACACCCCCACAAATTCAACCCATAATTTAATTACAGCACGGAATACCAGATGTTTGATGAAGTTAAAAGTTTTCAAATAAATAAACCCTAATTTAATTATATTACTCGAGTATTAACGAAAAATTTTCTATTTTCACCAAATCACCCCCCATTCATCCCCTACCCACTGTGGCGATTTTACCATAAAACAATCCGAACCGTTAGTTTGTGGGGTGCTCACTGTGTACCAAATTTGAAGACGATATCTCAATTTATTTTAAAGTTATCGTAACTACAAAGAGACAGACCGACAGACCGACGGACCGACGGACCGACAGACCGACGAACCGACGGACCGACATACCAACGGACCGACAGACCGATAGACCAACAGACCGACAGACCGACAGACCGACAGACCGACAGACCGACAGACACAAAAAGATTCGTTCCCAAATGATGTTTTCTATATGTTTTGGCCCTTTTTACGACGTTTAAGTAATTATTTGAATTTATATTTTATTTGAATTTAAATTACGGTATATGCGCTATAAATTATTTTGTTACGAGTATAACTGCTATTACTTCCACATCCATTATAGCTAATAATACAACTCAGACAGCAATAATTATTAGGAAAATATACCTGGGTAGTTTATTATACAGGGGGATCAAATATTTACTGACAGTTGCTAGATTTTTAGAAATTATATTAAGAGCCACTAGTTATAAGGTCACTAATAAGACTGTCTCACGTAGTTATAGTGATCGGGTCTCGGATTTGCTTCGTCTGGCCGGCAGGGGTCAAGTGGAGTACCCCCGGGCAGGGAACACAAATGAAAGACCTGGATTGGTCTCTAAGGTGCCATAACCTCTGGGTATGTAAAGTTGCGGGTACGTTTGGACAGCGTGCCTGGTATGCTGTACCCAGGCCGTGCTAGGTTGGACCTAAGGTAACGGCGGGGGCAAATCAGGGCCCTTTTGTAGTTATACTGACATAATATACTTTATTAATGAGTTGATGCAACTATAGACATATAAAGACAGTTGTTTTAGTACCATATTAAAAGGATATTTAGAATATTGAACATGTCTTGATTTAAATGGGGGATTTAGATTAGACAAGGTTGGGCTGGACACTTACAGTGGTTTATCTTTTATTGCACAGGTCAAGAAACTACAAGCACGTCCTTCTCTTATCTCAACTAAAGCGGTGAGTGTGGATTAATATGTGTTTGTTTACTTAAAAAGTAAATAATATCCTGACGGCCCTCTACCTGTGACTTGTCGTGTGTTACATGATGAATTCGGTTCCTCAAATTGTACTTATCAGTGCTCATCAGAGGTTCCAATCTTCATTCATTAAAGACAATATATCAACTACTTTTCCAGTGAAATCGATATTTAATGTATTACTTTAACACCTTATGTATCTCGTTTAATTTGAACTTTTTGATCAGGTGAGTTTGGTTAAATGGTACTACATATGTTGATGACAAAATAATACTGCTGATGTGCGTAGAATTACTTTTGGACCAGCCTGTGTATAAATAATATGCATCTAGGATCATTTAGATTAATATTGGGTATAATACCGCGATAACTTTAGAACGAATTGAGTTTTTTTTTTCAAATTTGATATACAGTTACCACCCGACAAACGAACGGTTCGGATTGTTTTTTGGTAAAATCGCTCCAGGGGGTAGTGGATGAGCGGGGAATGATTTGATGAAAATTCAATTTTTTTAGTTAAAATTAGAGTACCATAACGTTTCAGTGTTTGTTTATTTCAAAACTTTCAATTGCGTTAAACATCTGATTTCTGTGTTAAATTTAAAATAGAGGTTGATTGTGTGGGGGTGGGATACCGGTGAAATTTTGAATTTTTTTTGATAAACCGGCGTAAAAAGTCTCAAAACATATAGAAATCTTGATTCCTGAACGAACGTTTTTTTGTCTGTCGGCCTGTCAGTCGGTCGATCGTCGGCCTGTACGTCTGTCTGTTAACAGGCGCGATAACTTTCGAAATAATTAAGACACCATATTCAAATTTGGTAACCAGTTAGCACCCGAAAAAGCAACGCTTTAAATTTTTTCTGTGTAAGATCGCTGAAGGGGATAGGCGATAAATAAGGAGGGATTTAGCGAGGATTAATATAGTTTCGTTAAAGCTCGAGTAATATAACGTTTCAAAAGTTTATGCGTACAGGAATACGAACATTTTCTTTGTGGTCAAGTCATGGACCCTAAATTCATTTAATGGGAATGTTTTTCTGATGAGAGTAGATTATCACAGCTAATGCTAGTTATGATTCAATTTGCAGCACTATTTTATCTGATTTTTGTAGAATTATTCTAAATTTTGGAGATAACCGTTTTAATATATATATATATATATATATATATATATATATATATATATATATATATATATATAGGTTACATGGCCAAGGCATATATATATATATATATATATATATATATATATATATATATATATATATATATATATATATATGCCTTGGCCATGTAACCTAAAAAAAGTTTTTATAACAGGGCGTAAGCGAAAACAACTACACACCTGGTGAATACCACGATGGGCATTGAATTGCATCATTCGCTAGCCTCGTCAGTCCTGTTAGTAATTGAGACTGTGTCTTTTTAGTGAATTTTTATTTAAAAAATTCACTAATAGAGAGGTATCGATGGTGAGACTTTGCAAAAATTCTTTCAAATGAGCGCGAATTAGGACCCCTAGAACCCATATCCGGGGTCAGTTTGAATTTTTATATGCTTATATATATATATATATATATATATATATATATATATATATATATATATATATATATATATATATATATATATATATATGTATCCGTCTGATAACTCAAAAAATAATTAACCGATTTAGATGAAACTCGGCAAGTGCCTTTCTTTTATTAATGACTTGGATGAGTTCGTTGGCCAGGAAAATCGAACGGGGTTTTCCGAGAAAATTTTGAGTTTTCTTTCAAAATAAAATTTTTTTTCCGAAAATTTCGATAAAATTTGGTCTACATATTGCTTTGGGAAATACCTAACTATGTGCCAAAATTCAGCTTTCTAGGGTTACAGAAAATTGAGCTATTCAAATTTGAAACATGTTATATCATAAGTATGTGGTTGCTGTTGGTTAGTCAATGCTTTTCTTATTGACTCATGAGATTCATTCATCAACCTTCCATTGACTTCTGCTTCTGCCGCTGTTACAGTCCTTTTATTTAGATCTAGAGTTGTAACCACTCATACAAACAGTGTTTTTTAACCACGTGGCCGGGCGACTGACCGAATTCATTCCCAGTTGCTGTTGATTTACTCATATTCTCTTAATATGTTTGAAGATGTGGTGTCTACTTCATTCCAAGTCACTATTAACCGACTATTTATGAAATCAAATGAGTAAATTAAATCGATTGTCATAAAATATGTAGTGTATTAAGACAAGGGAAAAAGAAATAAAACATATATAACTGTGCACATTTTGATTATATTTTAGGGTGCTTGAGAGAGGTATTGTCACAGCATAATATCTTATTAAAGTTCATTTGTAAATAGGTTTAATTTTTATATGTTATATATATATATATATATATATATATATATATATATATATATATATATATATATATATATATATATATATATATATATATATATATATATATATATGATAACTCAAAAAATAATTAACCGATTTCGATGAAACTTGGCAAGTGCCTGTCTTTTATTAATGGCTTGGATGAGTTCGTTATCCAGAAAAATCAGACGGGGTTTTCCGGAAAAATTTTGAGTTTTCTTTCGAAAAATTTTTTTTTCTCCGAAAGTAACAAAGCTGTTTCAATGAAATTTACTATATATGTTGCCTCAACCTTACTACGTACCAAAATTCAACTTTCTAAGTTTAGAGAAAATTGAGTTACTCAAATTTTAAATGTTCTTTCGAAAAAAAATTTTTTCTCCGAAAATTACAAAGTTATTTTAATGAAATTTTGTGGATATCTTGCCTTAGGAGAAACCTTACTACGTATTGAAATTAAACTCTCTAAGTTTATAGAAAATTGAGTTCGTTATTTAAATTTGAAGCATTTAATAAAAATTCACTACCATAACGCACTTGCTGCGTCCCGAGTTTTTTTTCTGTAAAATGTGTACGAAGAATCTGCTATACAGGCATAGAGCCATCACAAAAACATATATAGCGCTTTGCGCTATTCTCCACTGTCTTAGAGAGCAGTACCTGCCTTAAGCGCGACTTGTTGGAGCACAGGTACGGCATACTAAAGGGTCTAGAAAAATACTAAACCGGTTTTTGTCTTCTTCTAGAGATGCACTTATATTAAGCATATACAAAGTTTAACTTACCCAAAATATGGGTTCTTGGCCTCTAATTCGCGCTCGTTTTAAATTATTTTCCGAAAATGTTACCATCGTTAGCTTTCCGCTAGCGAGTTTCTGAATTAAAATTTCACTAAAAACGACAACACACTTTTTACAGGGATTGTGACATGTTTTAACGTTACTGGAGTGAAACAGAACTTAAAAATATATCAGGATGGTACAACATAATTGTAACCTGTCACTTTTAGGCTGCAACGTTTTAATTTAATCGATGTTATATATATGATGAAAAAAATTGAATGACGAACGATTATGTTAATGTTCTACATGATAATTTTTTCTAATGAATATTCGCATCAAAAAAGTTTATGTACCCAATGTAACTGCCATCGCGTAGCCTGGCAGAGATAAAGCACGAATCCGCAGTGATGGGAAAATAAAAAATAAATAGCCAGCGGCTTGTAATTGACTTGTGCCCACGCAGATAATATTTCTTGTTGATATTACGACTAAGTCTGACCAGAGCCTAATTGAAGTCCATTTCTTTAATCGGATACAGTAATTGCTGTGTGTATAGATTTTGGTGGATTTAAAGGCTATATTTTTTTGTGAGTGGTTTTGACAAAATATTATATGACTTTTGTACTGTGGTAAGCATTTTGCGCATGTTGCCATGTCAAGCAGGTTGTTCAAACACAAATTGCTTTAATAAAAAATCCAGTGGCACACTGGATTAGAGCAGATATTTTAGGAGCTTGATTTTTTCAGATCATTGCTTCTTCTGCAGGTTTAACTCCAATAACTATACGTTTGCCGGGGTTTAATGAAAAAATCGGTAATAAATTGTTCTATTTAATTTCGTGAAAAACTAAATGTAGTAGCTAATATAGTTGAGTTTTGGCTACCAGTTGTTCTATATGTTTAACTCAAAATCCATATTTCAAATTGATTCTGAATTTTACATAATTTTCCTTAATTTTCGTCGAACAAAATTACTAATGAGAAGGTCCCATGTTTGAAATTTTGAAAAAATGTCTCCAAATGAGCGCGACCCTTAGAACCCTTAAAATGAGCGCGACCCTTAGAACCCTTAGAACTTCTATTCGGGGCCAATTTTAGTTTTTAGATGTATATGTATGTATATATATATATATATATATATATATATATATATATATATATATATATATATATATATATATGTATGTATATATATATATATATATATATATATATATATATATATATATATATATATATATATAAATATATATATATATATATATATATATATATATATTTATATATATATATATATATATATATATATATATATATATCAAAAAATTTGTGGGAACGCCGTCAGTTGTAGAATAAAACTCTTTATTATACGCCGAGCTTTCGGAAAAATTTATTCCTTTATCGAGGCTACAACATGGAAAGAAAAAAGTTTAGAATTTACTTGGAAAAAATATAAAAGTTTAAAATACTTACATATTACATGAGTTCTACTAAACTATTTATCTAATAACAAACATAAAAAGAAAACCTTTTGATGAATTTGAGTGAAGTATAATAAATGCCAAACTGACATATAAAGCTAAATATTGTTTAATTGAATTTGTTTTTTGTTTTTGTCCAGGAAATATAAAAAGGGGTAGTGATTTCTAAAATTATTATCTTTCTTTAAGTTTATTAAATTTTCGTTAAAAGTAATTTCAAACTCTTCTAAACACATTCTTTTATTACTTAAGGTTTCACAGTGTAAAATAGAAACATTACTAAAATTTATATTATGGCCAGAACATAATCTTGACACTGGCCATAATATAAATTTTAGTAATGTTTCTATTTTACACTGTGAAACCTTAAGTAATAAAAGAATGTGTTTAGAAGAGTTTGAAATTACTTTTAACGAAAATTTAATAAACTTAAAGAAAGATAATAATTTTAGAAATCACTACCCCTTTTTATATTTCCTGGACAAAAACAAAAAACAAATTCAATTAAACAATATTTAGCTTTATATGTCAGTTTGGCATTAATGTTTCTATTTTACACTGTGAAACCTTAAGTAATAAAAGAATGTGTTTAGAAGAGTTTGAAATTACTTTTAACGAAAATTTAATAAACTTAAAGAGAGATAATAATTTTAGAAATCACTACCCCTTTTTATATTTCCTGGACAAAAACAAAAAACAAATTCAATTAAACAATATTTAGCTTTATATGTCAGTTTGGCATTTATTAGACTTCACTCAAATTCATCAAAAGGTTTTCTTTTTATGTTTGTTATTAGATAAATAGTTTAGTAGAACTCATGTTATATGTAAGTATTTTAAACTTTTATATTTTTTCCAAGTAAATTGTAAACTTTTTTCTTTTCATGTTGTAGCCTCGATAAAGGAATAAATTTTTCCGAAAGCTCGGCGTATAATAAAGAGTTTTATTCTACAACTGACGGCGTTCCCACAAATTTTTTGATAAATAACACTATTACCGTCACAAAAATTTAATTATATATATATATATATATATATATATATATATATATATATATATATATATATATATATATATATATATATATATATTGATGGTTTTTTACAGGCCCAAGATTGGGTGCTAATTATTATAGATATGTTTTCAAGTACTGTATTTACAGTAAGACAATTAGAAATTAATTTATTTCATCACTTATTTTGAAAAAATAGAAATTATAGTTATGGTTTATGATATGACTTAGGTGTAAATAAATATTTTATAATATGTAATTTTGTGTTTTATTAAATAAATATATGAAAATTTGTGATGGTCGTATTATTTGTGTTATTTGATACACCAAGGAAAAACTTATCATTTATTCATGTGCTGGTATATTTACCTGCTTCCTTTCTTTGTTGATGTTGCCTCCGCTAGCGATTAAATGATTGAAAAACAACCACAACGACACTATCTGAGGGATTTCAAGTGGGTTCAGGTCTCTTCCTTACCTATGTTACTTTTTATTATTACACTCTGTCCTTGTATATACCAAATAATCAAAAATAAAATCCTAATTTTTTCTTTTTAACAAAACAACAAGTTTATTGATTACTAAATGAAAGGTGACAAAATATCGTTAAACTATATCTAAATTACTCTACAAAATTGATTTTCTTAAATTTTAATAACCCCCCACAATTTTTTAGGCTTCTATAATATTCAAAGTTTTTTTATTAACATTTCAATATGTTTTATTCAACTTTGATCTTATGGAACTAACTGTTAGGCAACTCCTCTTCATTGAATATCTAGTTGTAAAATGGGTTGTATACCCGCTGAATCACTGAATTTATGCAGATGTGTATTGTTGCTCCTCTGGTAGTGGCTTTTTTAAACCACTATTGTCAATAGTAAAAAAAAATATTGATCTAATTGTTTTCGCTGTAGTTAAATTTTAAGAAATTTGGCCTTATATTCAAATTTTGTTCACTTGAATGCAACTTTACTGCTGTGTATCTAATCTTATGCAGCCATTACTTGAACAACGTAAGTAATTTAACATTTATTTTGAAATAAACTCACTCTGATGCTCCTGTAGACACTGGTCATCCAACTGTTGTTTTTTTTTCTGTTTGATTCTGTTCTATTCGATTTGATTTGATTGATTCATCTTTTTGAGTTATTATAATTTTTCTAATATACCAAGGTATGTTTTCCTTAGGTGATCGAATTTTTCTGGTCCGTATGAGTGTATTTATATTTTCTTTATGTATTTTACGTGTATAATGGTATAAGTATATATGTATATGTGTGTGTATTTCAGCCTCGACTCTTATAAACCATATCAATATATAAATATAAATATAAATATATAAATATATATATATATATATATATATATATATATATATATATATATATATATATATATATATATATATATATATATATATATATATATATAAATATATAAATATACAGCGTGTCCCACGAAGAATGTAACAGCAAAAGTGTGGGGTTAGGGAACACTAATACCTATTGATTTAACGCCCATGTATTTTATAATATCTAACGATTTAACCCCCATGTATTTTATCAGATTTTTTGTAGTTTTGACGGTTTTTGTTGAAACTTTTCCTAAGTGGTGTTAGTCTTTAAGTTTTTCTTTGTCAGTATTATTTCCAGAATGAGTACTGGTCTGTAAAAATACAAGAAACCCAAATTCTAATTCCTAATAGCTCTCAATTTGAGTCCAAGTTTGATTATTTTTAAAGGAATTTACACTTGACTTTAACTTGAAAAGCAAAATACCTATACCTGGGTAAACAACTTTTAAATCCGTTTAAAAATTTTATTGAATGCTTAGCTATCAAAATAATGCAAAAAAATATGTACCTTACTGAGTAATATTTCCTAAACGGAGGTCAAAGATGTCAAAGTCAAAATTACTAGCGTATTTAGTTGGAATTTTGATAATAATTACATTTTAAATTTCGACTACTGTGATAAATAAATAGTCAACAGTCAGGGGTAACTCTGGTAAACCAAAACCTGACTTTGAGGATCGACAGCTGATAATTAAGCGACAGAAAGTGTGGGTACCTCAGCGGGAGGCAGTTAGTGTTAATAAGAGAAACAGTAAAAGTGGTTAAACGGAGGTGTACGTATGTCAGTTTGAAAATTCAAACTTGTGCTATTAGCAGCTGGAATTTGGGTTTCGTGTATTTCTACAAACGAGTACACATTTTGGCAATAATACTGACAAAAAAAAAGCCTGGATGCAGCAAGTGCGTTATGGTAGTGAATTTTCATACAAATGATCTGGCACAAAATATTTTATTATAACTTTTTTTTTCTTTTAACATAATAATCTAAATTTTGGTGTATAGTTTACTTTTTGTATCTTAAATCTATCTACCAAATTTGGTTATCATAGATTTTTTATAGCTTAGGGGACAAATCACTCAAAGGCTTATGGCTTCAGCCATCAAAAAGGAGATCTTCCTTACGACCTAATAATAACAATGGCTGTGTTAAAGGAGAAAATACTGTTACGTTTTCTCCGGGTTCTGGATAAGTGAGACTTTTAATTTTAACAAAACAACTTTATTTACTCTCTAAATATGGATACAATAAAAGTTCTAGAATATCTCTCTCACAAAACACTTAGTTTATCTGGCCTTACAATTATTAATCTGCACACAAGTTACTATACTGGAACTACAATCTACTCTATAACACTTCACACTAGTTACTGCTTCTTCGAGTCCCTTCAACATTCTCTAACTGAACTGTACTGTCTGTCTGGCTTGCTTGCTTTTGCCTATATATACTCGCCGTACCTTCCACCTCGTTCTGGAGCGTTCCATTCCAGAATGTTCCAGGACCTTCTTTTACTAGAAGGTTCTGTGAATACAGATCGGTCCCGTGTGTATACAGGCGGATGTGTATACAGGATGATCCAAATGTGGTCATCACTCCTATGTTAGACAAGAGGTGTTTCTCGTACTATAAGATCTCTCTGCGTATACAGGGTGTAAGCGTTCTCTGCGTATACAGGGTGTATATACAGGATGTTCGGAATGCGCAGACCTCAGTTATCCGTTCCGACGGGGTACAAGTTGTTAACTTCGTTATTTTTGGTGCTAGAGGGTTGAGACTTCGCCTGTGGGGGGTCACTTCTGGCACGCCCGGGGGGTTGGGGAGGCGGTGTTGCCAGATTGTGCAAAAAATTCCCATATGTTGGGGAAGTTCTGGAGATGTGGCAACACCGCAGCTACATCTATTGAAGTGCTTTGTAACAATACAATTATAGTATACCATCAGATGTACGTTTGGTAAGTTTAGGAGCGCATTACATTATTTTTTCAAGTAGGCCAGCAAGATACGAAATGTGTTCTGCAAAATCTGTGCAATCCTAGCCATACTGTAAGTGTAACGCTTGTGGCGTTTGCTTGTGCTGTAATCAAAGAAAGAACTGTTATTTTTTAATACCATGAGTTAGATAAGTAAGTTGTAGCTTTTCAAAGAAATATATAACGTAACAATACAAATAATATTGCAAATAAATTTTTTGATAACAACATAATTTTAGTATTTTATCCCTGTTGGTACTTTTGGGGACTTATCCATAACCTATAAGATACTGGCGGTATTTTTGAGTAACACTTTTTTTTTCATAAATGTTTTGTTTTTAGCTGAAACTTAACCTCATTATATATTTATTTTAACCATTTTTAATAAGTTTCAGCGAAAAAAACAACAGATTTAAAAAAAGTAGGTCTGGTAAGGGGTTAACATGTTTATAAAAAATGTTATTATATCTAAGTTTAAGATTGATTATTTCAGTTTTTAGTGATATTTCGTAGAAAAAAACACTAATACAAAGATCCCGACCTTTAAATAGGACCCCTAGAACCCATATCCGGGGTTAGTTTAATGTTTTGTATGTTTATATATATATATATATATATATATATATATATATATATATATATATATATATATATATATATATATATATATATATATATATATATATATATATATATATATATATATATATATGTGTGTGTGTGTGTGTGTGTGTGTGTGTGTGTGTGTACCATAATAAGACATCAAAAATAGATGAGCCGAATTTGATTAAATTTAAGATTGGTTTAAGAAGAGTTCGTTTTCTTTTGAAAAGAAATTGTATTTCCGAAAATAACAAAGCAATGTTAGCCAAATTTTGTATATACGTTAACGTTATAAAATGTACACTAAATGCCAGTATCTACATATTGGCATAATTATATCATAAGAAAAAAGTCACAAGCATCTAACAAAAAAATGTTTCTATGAAAATACACTACCAGAACGCACTTGCTGCGTCCAGACTTTGTAGTGATGTATTTATCTAAAATAAACTACTTTATGAAGTACTTGACGTATTGTGGTAGATATTTGAAAATGTTACCATATACGATGCTTTTTTGCGAGGAGTCTGCTGGAGTCCGCATCACTGAGTACGCGAAAAAATCTCAGGTCACCAGTTACAGGTAAATGAAAATTCGCTAAAAACATAAAGCACCCTGTTCAAAATATGTAGGATCTTACGAAAACCATTATGTTTTCAGACACGCTTAAAGCACTGTTTAAATATTTACTAAAACGATTCCTTATAAATAATATATTACGTTCGTAACTAAGTTTTGCAATATTTCCAGAAATTATATTATTAAAAAGATGGAATGTAGCTCTCGACGTAATTTAATATAAAATGCAATAACATCGGGCGCTCTCAGAGACTAAAATATTCGAAATCAAATATAAATTATATGTCTAATACAGAAAATTTCTCGCTAAAATAAAATATAATTTAATAACGTGAAGAGAGTGGGCCGAAATGTTTAGCTCAGCTCGGTTTAATTTATCTGAAAGACCACAGCTAGAGCTGAGTATACCTCGCTTTAGAAACGCTCACAGCATTTTAGGTAAATACTCTCGGGGGTGCTGCAGACGAACTTGCTCAGAAATCCACGCATATACCATGGTGTTTTCATCATCGCATACTGCCCCACCTAATACGAAATTCTTATGGATATATTAGCTAAATTAAAAGGTTAAATAATTCGCATAAGAAAAACATTTGACATAAAAAACATCATTAAGGTACGCAAGTTACTTCATATTTTGTACAGCGTGTTTTAATACAAAATACCTGAGTGCGTTAAACACAGTGCGCTACTTAAAATTCCATACGCCTGGATGTACAAAAATGTTGGATTTTTAAATCTGTCGGCAGTGTTAATTTAATGACGCAGAAAGCTTGATCGTTGTTACCACATAAGTAGATGGCTTTTAATAAGACAGAATGTAAAATAATACTTAAATCGGTAAAATTTAGGTAATTTCAATCTAAAAAAAAAAACGAATTTTTGTAAAAACAACCTACAAAATAATCCCAGTTTGTTTCATCTTTAGTAGAGATAAACTGGCTCCAAATGAATATTTTCAACAAACAGGATTTGAAATGATTCGGTTTTCTTTTTAATTAAACACTCCATTCATCATCGGCTTCGCTAATAAACAATGGCCATTGTGTCCCCTCTGTAAATAGAAGTTCACATCGCTGGCCATGAAAGAAAATTAATGTATAACGGTTTGATATTTATCTCTTGGTAGGAAAATGGAAATGTGCAAAGAGTGAAAGGTGCATTCGCACTCCCTTATTAACTGAATTGAAAAGGAAATTGCGCTGTTACAAAAACGAAATACTATGCGAAGAACTCGTCTATCAATTCTGTCGTTTATCCGACGCTTTTTATTTATTCATTTTTTCGTTACGTTGGGCTGTAAATCAAACCTTGCAGTTCGCTGTTACAAAAGGAAAGAAAAAAATAGGAGTTCAAACTATGAAACGAATAATAAATTGTTTGTATTTTTCCGATTATATGTAGCTAAATAGTTTTCAAACTCAAAATCACTTTCCTAGATAGTGACACAAACACAGATCGTCATTATTGTTAGAGAATTTTGCTCTTTGTTTTTTACCAAATTTGGTTAAAACGACTACGATTTATTTTTAATAATTTTAAATGACTGCGAATTAGACCCCATGGAACATATACAGGGTGTACACAAGTAGGCATGAAAAATACAGGGGTGATTCCTTGTTGAAAATTTAAGGGCGTCTTTCAATTAAAGAAAATATTCACCCCTGTCTTCTAAAGAAATTAAGACTCTTTAAACTAGATGGCTGAAAAGTAGTTTTTAATTTTTCAGACACTCAGTGAAAAATTTGCTAGATATCTGCACGGCCACTGGTCAGAGGATCTTTCTTCCACAGTTCCTCCACCTGCTGCCCCCAACAGATCTACCAGGGGAACAGAGCGAATGCACCGTTTTACTGCCCAGGTCACCAGACATAGAACATCTTGTTATCCCCGCTCTTTTCTTCCGATGACTTCCAAGTTGTGGAATTACTTGCCGACACATTTTTTTCCTTCTCCTCCGAACCTCCAAACCTTCAAGTCCAGAATTAACAAGTTGCCTCTTTCCTCCTTGTCGACATCCACGGTACGATAGTATTTAGGCTGTAAGCCCTCGTGGTGTTTTAGTGAAATAAAAAATGCATCAGCTTTTCGAAGAGCTGTGTGACAATGTTTTTTTTTTCAATTCAGCTTGATGAGGCAACAAATAGCAATAAAGATGTTTATTTAATTGCCTGTGTTTGATTTTGTGATGGTATGTCAGCAGTAGAAGAACTAATATTCTGCAAACCAATAGAAGTCAAAACAAAAGCACCTGCATTATTTGCTATCTTAATTGATTTTCTAAACGAGCCAAATATACAATGGCAAAATTGCGTCCGAATATGCACAGGTGGTGCTTGTACAATGTCTGGAAGATTCCAAAGTATACAAGTACTTGTGGAACAAAAATCTCCACAGTGTATTTAGACACATTAAATGATTCATAGAGAAGCTCTGGCCTTCAAAGAAATGCGTCCTGGTCGTTGTGCGTCTTTGTGCTAACGACGGTGGTAATCGTAGTAAATTATATAAAAGTGGGAGACCTAAAATGAAGAATATTTGCTGCACTTTGTAAAGACATGAGTGCAGTACATTCAGATCTACTATTTCATTGCCAAGCAACATGGTTGTCACAGGAAGCATTTTTCCACGTGTTTATGAATAAAGAGATTAGGTCGCCATTTTTCTAGAAGAGAAAAACCGTCCGAAGGCGAGAAGTTTCTAGATAATTTACTATTTGTGATAAAATTGAGCTACTTGGTCGACATATTCAAGAAATTAAGTAACTTGGATCTTCAACTCCAAGGAGCAAACAAAAAAAGCTTGAATGGACTGACGCCTTTTGTAGGAAACTGGAATTATGGAGCGGAAATATAAAGCAACAAAACCTAGAAATGTTTGCAAATGTAGATAAATGTGTTAAAACTTACAAGTCTGAAGAAAAACATGTGGCAGTTGTTTTTGTAACCATTAAAAATCATTTATCCATGCTGGCAAAGAATTTTAAAAAGTACTTTCGTGCTGACTTTAACATGAAACAAGTTCTGAGTGGGTTGGGGACCCATTTGAAAATACTCTCAAAGGTCTCTCAACTGCCGAAGAAGAAATCGTTATAGACTTCAGGGCAAGTGGCGAAATCAAAAGATAATTCAGCAATAAATCACTTTCTGAATTTTGGTCAGGATTTGCTGATGAGTTTTTTGCACTGAAAACAAGAGCATTTCGTATATTATTACCATTTTCAACATCCTACCTTTGCGAAACCGGTTTTGCTGCGGTGGCTGCTTTGAAGACGAAATATAGAGCTCACCCTAATATAAAATAAATTTTGGTGTATAGTTTACTTTTTATATCGTAAACCTACTTACCAAATTTGGTTATCATAGATTTTTTATTTTTTAAGACAAAATTTTTTTTCAAATGAAAACTCAAAATTTTCCCGGAAAACCTCGTCCGATTTTTTTATTAACGAACTTGTCAAAGCCATATACAAAAGGAAAGTACGTGCCAAATTTTATCAAAATCGGCCTATTATTCTTTGAGATAAAAAATTTTTTCGAATGAAAACTCAAAATTTTCCCGGAAAACCTCGTCAGATTTTCCTGACTAACGAACTTATCCAAGCTATTTACAAAAGAAAAGTACCTGCCAAATTTTATCAAAATCGGCCCATTATTTTTTGAGTTATCGGTGTGATACATATATATATATATATATATATATATATATATATATATATATATATATATATATATATATATATATATACATATATATATACATATATATATACATATATATATAAATATATATATATATATATATATATATATATATATATATATATATATATATATATATATAAACATATAAAAATTGAAACTGACCCCGGATATGGGTTCTAGGGGTCCTAGATCGCGCTCATTTGAAGACATTTTTTCAAAATTCAAAAGTCGAGATCTCCTCATTAGTGAATTTTTTCTAAGAAAATTCACTAAAAGAGCTTAGGATGTCAGTTTCCAATATTAAACCTTCTTTCGAAAAGGGGGAGTCACTAATAATTGTTAATCTTTTTTTTAATTTAATATTGATAAGTTAATTATACAGGGTGTTTCTAAATTGATGCGAAAAATTTTACAGGGTGATTGTTTGGCGAAAAATAAGTGGTGTCTTTCTTATAAAGTTTTTCTTGAAACCCCTTCTCTTCCAAGTTACAGCCCTTTGAAATTTTGGCAAAAAAAAGTGTTTTCATTAAATTTCTCCGTTGTGGAATAATTTTAAAAAACGAAATTTTGCAGATGCATAAGGCTAACAAAATGACAGTTTTAAAAGGATTTTATAACCCTATAATGTTATCACAAGAGGGTGAAAAAACCTACCCTTACATTATTTTTTATCAGTACTTTTTATTGTGTGTACCGTTTTCTATTTAAAAAAATGATTTAAAAAGAAGGATTCATTTACCAACTTTTTTATGTCTTCACATTTTCTTATAAAATTGTTAGTTTCATCACAAAAAAATAAAATATTACTCAGATCGATGTCACATGTATTTACAGAGTGGTTGTTATTTGCTGAAAAAACAAGTACATAGTAGGCTGTCAAATAACGTCATAATTACAATAATATGTTAATATGTATAGTTCTGGCTTTTACTAATTTCCAAAAATTCATAATAAGAAACAACAACTAGGTATTGTACTACTATTTAATAATTAATAATTAACAAACTAAGAAACGAAAAGAAATATTAACAAAATGTCAGTAGGTATCATCATAATAAATGTTGAAAATGCCCCCCTTCGGAGAGAACGCATGACTCTACTCTGTTTCTTATTGAACTTCGTATTCTATGAAAAATACCGGGTGTGTTTCTTGTAATATCACATGATGCGATAATACGATTTCTGAGGTCATCGATGCTTACAACAGGACTTGAATAAACTAAGGTTTTCAGAAAACCCCACAGGCAAACATTCAACGGATTCAATTCAGGAGATCGGGCAGGCCAATTCTGTGGGCCTCCTCGACCTATCCAACGATTTGGGTAAACTTCATTCAAGTAGTTACGAGCGTTGATACTAAAATGAGCCGGAGTCCCGTCGTGCATGTACCACATTTGTTGTCTAATTTGTAAAGGAATATTTTCAAGAAGTAGCGGCAACTCTTCTTCGAGTAGATGACAGTACACTTCTCCATTTAGTCTTATCGGATTAAAATATGATCCAATTAAGTCATTACCAATGACAGCAAGCCATACATTTAATGAAAACCGGTGTTAAAAATGAGATTCCGTAGTTTCGTGTAGGTTTTCTTCAGACCATATGTGGTTATTATGAAAATTTCTAATGGATTCTCGTGAAAAGTTGGCCTCATCAGTAAATAAAATACGAGATAAGAACTGTGGAACTTGCGTGATCATTTGAAGTATCCATTGACAAAAGATTAAACGAGGTAAAAAATCACGAGGTAAGAGCCCTTGAACATGTTGGATATGGTAGGGATACAGTAGTGTTCTTTTAAAATTCTAAATAACGTGGAATATCTAACATTTAAGACTTGTACCAGGAGATTCCTCAATTAACTTGAGGACAGCCTCTTCAAGTGCTACAGTTCTTACTTTTCTAGAACGCCCGCAATCGGCGGCACTTCTTGAAAATTTTCCTTCTTCTTGCAGACGTTGATGAATGCGTGCGAATATGTTGTGATGGGGTACAGTTCTATTTGGATATAACTCAGTGTAGAAGCGCTGTGCTCTTAACCCATTGCCATTAGCACGGCCATATTCAAAATGCATATCTGCCATTTCGGAGTTGGTATAATTTACCATTTTATTCACTTATTTGTTCTAAGTGTTTAAAAAATTCTCGATAGATTGACAGATACCAGAACAATTAATATTAGTGTAATTATGACGTTATTTGATAGCCTACCACGTACTTGATTTTTCAGCAAATAACAACCACTCTGTAAATTCATGTGACATCGATCTGAGTAATATTTTATTTTTTTTTGTGATGAAACTAACAATTTGATGAGAAAATTCCAAGACATAAAAAAGTTACTAAATGAATCCTTCTTTCTAAATCATTTTTTAATAGAAAAGGGTACACACAATAAAAAGTACTGATAAAAAATAATGTAAGGGTACGTTTTTTCACCCACTTGTGATAACATTATAGGGTTATAAAATCCTTTTGTTAGCCTTATTCATCTGCAAAAATTCGTTTTTTTTTAATTATTTAATAACGGAGAAATTTAATGAAAACTTTTTTTGTCAAAATTTCAGAGGGGTGTAACTTGGAGGAGAAGGGGTTTCAAGAAAAACTTTATTAAAAAGACCCCCCTTATTTTTCGCCAAATAATCACCCTGTAAAATTTTTCGCATCAATTTAGAAATACCCTGTATATGCAGTACTGATACAATCCTATATAAGTGTATTCTATTGTTTATCTTCCAGTAAATTAAATAAAAATCCTTTATAAGTGTATTCTATTACTTTTTTTCAGTAAATTAAATACATCTTTTTAATAATATATTTTTTCTCTTTTTTATTCAATATGTTCGCGCCAACCATTTAGTTTCATCACGGCCCCCTAAGGGGCGCGCCCCAAGGTCGATAATTGCTGATACAATAAATAACTATAAGTATTCTCACTTTTTAGCACATTATCAGTAAATATTAATGAAAGGAAAAAAATTAAAAGTGCCTGAACATAGGTGCAAAATGAGCTTTTAATTATAACTTATAACCTTATTATATTTTGTATACATAGTAAAATATTGGTTTTATGTATGATTTATTATCTTGGGCTAATAAGCCCATTTATTTTACGTAGCTACCAACCGAATTAAGAAGAAAAGAATTTGCATAATTTCCCACCTCGAGAATCCTGAGGGATTTACTGCTAAGCTAGGCGTCTAACATTTCAGATGAATATAATTATTCGATGAATAAATTCTTTGTTAAAACTTAAATATATCTAACTTTCCTACAACCTAGATTTGAATATTTAAATGTGTTTTCCTCTTAATCGTCGCAAAATTAAATATTATTGCTTCTAATTAGAGAAGTTTAAAATCAAATAAGTTATTCAACAACTGTTATAAGTCGTCCTCCTTAATACGATTTCGTCGCTGCGACATTATATTAACAAGAAAAGTTTGCTTTCATCATTTATTTCAATCAAGAATGTTGAGAAGTCGTCATAATCGCGAAACGAATCTAAATGGGTGAAATTTGGAAACAAGAACTATTTATAATAACTTTCTGATTTTTATGCCTTGACAAAAGGAGGGCTTTAGCTTTTCATTAGGGAACACGCAAACAAAACGCAAGCAACATTCAGGAAGGAAAAATACTAGACAAAAGTTAGCACCTTCTTACTTTCGTCTCTTCTGTCCCTCATTTTATTCTAAATGACAGTTGCAAAACATCTAATGTTACAATAGGTTTGGTCAAAGAACGCAAGTTGGGTTTATAATAACTTAAAATGCAATAACAAGAAAAAACGCTATAATGTGTTAGTAACACAAGAATTCTTAAATATTAATAACACCATAGACTTTTGGAAAAATTAAAGAATTGGAAACATGTGAAAAAGTGCTCGAATAACAAGATTTCACCTGAAACACTAATTTGCTATTATCAATAATATTATCAGATATAGCCTACAGAAGCACATACATTGCCCGACGCTAGACACCCTTACCTACATAGTTTTGTTAGCATAGAAGAACTACATGTTGCCCTTGGAAAGATGAGAACAACAAACATCCAGGGCCTGACTTGATGAGATAAGTGAGTTTTACCAAAATCTGCCAGACAGTTGGCCGAATTACTCGTTGGATGAGGATAACTTTTCCTATATTTAAAAGTAGGCCATTAAGGCCTGCCAGAATATTACCGATTTATATCATTGATAAATCACATTTTGAAGTTATTTACTCAAGTATTGTATATTTGGGGTCAGCAAATTTTCGACACAGCATAAAATTTTGCCAGAATACCAAGCTGGATTTAGAAAGGAAAGAAGCTGTGAAGATAAGATATTTGGTTTGACCACTCTAATCAGTTCTAATATCAGACTAAGTAGTAGGAAAGATTATTCTGTTGTTTTTTGAATTATAAAAAAAATTTGATACTATCAATATATCTGTATCGCGAGTGAGTTCTGAACTAATTATTACGGGTGATATGAGATCCATGACAAAGAAGTTATAGTTGTAATAAGAAACCTGAAAACATTTTAAGTATGTAGCTATAACAAAAGGTATAGCACATTATTTCAGAGCTGGTGTAAATACATTGTCAATATTAAATTTAAATAAGCGCAAATTTAGGGCCCCTGGAACGCATTTCCATGGTCAGTTAAAAAGTTTATATATATATATATATATATATATATATATATATATATATATATATATATATATATATATATATATATATGTATGTATGTGTCCAACCGATAACTCAAAAAATACTGATTTGGACCAAATTTGGGAATTACCCATATTTTGTTAATGGCTTGTATGAGTTCGTTTATGAGATCTTAAGGCCCAATTTTTTCTTGATAAAAAATTAAAACATATTTTTTAAAACGCAATATCTCTCAAATTGTTCAACTGATTGAAATGAAAATTTACAACTTCAAGTCTTTTAATCAAAGGAAAATAAAGTTATTCGAAAATAGTAATAAAATAATCCTCTACATCACTTCAGATTCTGTAATACAATATCTACAATGTTGGACAAAGACAGATGACGTTATCTGTACTGCTATGCTATTTAAATAAATCGTAGACAAAAATCTAAACAATAGAAATGATTGCAAGATGTCAGAATGGGGACCATTATGAGAGATACGACCAGGGACGCTATCTCGGTGCGGAAATATGTAGTATATTGTCACAACAGCTCTAGTTAAATTTTATAGATTGAGCTTGTGTGCAAAGTACAGCCAATAACAATTTTGTAAATTGACAGCACTGGACCATTTCTTATCTGATACCGGGAAAATGTTTGCGTCCGAAAGCGCTAAATTTTAACGTGCGACTGCAAGCGTCTTGATACCTATGGAAAATTCAAAGTAAATGAAACTACATACCTAATATAAAGTACATACATACCTAGTTTAAATTATATAAACAGATGTTTAGCTTAAATTATTAAAATTAAAATTTCAACATTTTGTATTGTTCATATTTATTTTATTTTCAAAAAGTATGGATACATCAATAGTAAGTAAGTGTTAAAAAGAGTTTAAGTGCGTTATAGTAGAGAATTTTCATAAAAATATTTCAAATGGTCATCTCAATTTCTTATTAAACTAGACTAAACTTCAGTTTTGATACATAGTAAAACCTATATAAAAGCAGCGTGGGTGCTAAATTTAAAGAATAACACAATGTGTTTCACAGATAATTACAAATTTATTTTAGGAAACCTTTTTTGTTATTTTGTACGCAGAAACTAGTTCGATTGAGTTGAATAAGATGAATCATTCAAGCGATTCATATAGAAAAATAATTATCTGCCAGCTACAGTTTCACAAATTCATTTCGTTTGAATAATAAAAATAAAATTTTCGGTAAATTTTCAGATTAGCACATGGGGGGTGTTTAGAAAAATATTTTCAGAAACATGCTTAGAACCCCCTTTGGATGCCCAAACTAAAAGAAAAGTTTCTTGCAAACAGCCCACAAGAAAATTACTGGGCCAGGAGTGAATAGGGCCGGGAAGAATATAAGAAGGAAATGTGAGCAAAAAGTGCAAAAGAAACAGCTGGACTTCTATAAGCTGTTCTTATTCCATTTTGCAGCTACACCTTCTTAAAGTCACGTTTACCGCGCGTAGAACATCTATATTCACCGCAGGTCCCGTAAGTTTTTTAGGGGTTGTTCCCAAAAATTTTGTTGTTGTTTACTTTGTTCTTGTTAATGAACTGAGGGTGATTGTAGGCATGTAGACGGGAAAGGAAAACTCCTGAAAGAAAACAGCAAGCCTAGATTTTCAATTTATGTTTAAATTGTTATCTCATGACATTTTTTAAAAATATTTTTCCAAAAATGATTCTAAGGTTGCCATGTTTCTCAGTCTTACATAATAAGCTGCACTATTTCATCATTTTCAAAAAGTATGGATAGGGGTCTGGCTGCAGCAAGCATGTTATGGTAGAGAATTTTGTAGAAATATTTCAAATCCGATAACTCAATAATTTACCATTAAGCTATAATCTTCAAGCTTAAACCATAGTAACACCTATGTAAACGCAGAGTGGGTACTAAATTAAATAAAAATAACGAGAAGCTTCGCGGATAACTACAAATTTGTTTTGAAAAACCTTTTTGTTATTTATTGTTTGCAAATATAGTTCGATTAGGTTGACTAAAACAAAACCATCCAAGAAATTAATAGGAAAAAACACATGCAGTATTTATAATTTGGCAGGTACGTTACCTTTGTATATACTTAATTTTTTTCTGAAAAACTTTTGTAACTTTAATGAAATTTGTAACACATTTTTTTACAGACACTTGCAGTACTTACATATTATATCTAAGACCAAATTTTAATTTTTTAGCTCCACAAAAAATATATATTTTTTCAAATAGTCGCTACCTGGGACTCTAAAACCGATCTCTGAGGTCCATTTAATTTTAAAGAATTAGTTTTAATAACATATCTTACTAATAGTGTACAATTGTGATTTAAATTCACTACTATAACGCACTTGCTCCGTCACGAACTTTTTTTAAATTTTGAGCAGTGGGTTCTAAGAAATTGACACCTAAAAATAAAAAAGGGTTTTTCTTAATTTGCTACAAACACTATCGCGCTCTGTTATTTTGTCTGATTACCACTTAACGAAAAACTGAGAATTAATTTTGTAACTGTTACTGATAACGACTAAATTGTGCTCTTCAATTTTCTTTATTGGCGAATAAGCTTTAGTGTACGAGTGATTTTCATTTTATTTATCCATCAGGTTATTTTTGCTTGTACAGTTATTCAACAAAATGGTTTACTCAATTGCACACTAAGTGGAAACTACCCCACTCTTTTATGCAAATAATCAATGTGCTAATAGAACACCAGAATTATTTAATCAACAACATTTAGATAAGCATCTGTATCGAAAGTATATTTTGTAGTCGGAAAATTTTTATAAACCAGGCCTGTTTGTAAAAATCCAAACCTTAAAGTAAATAAAGCGGTAGAAGTAGCGGTTCTCAGTCATGTCGCTTTGATCCCAGGACAAGTACGAGGCAACTGGCAGCATTTTCAAGCGTCATAACTTACATCCATATAAAATTCATCTTGCACACTGAAACGTAGATTAGTGTTAACACTCGGTTTTTAATGTTTCTTAATTGAGCCGCGACAGGAGCCCTCAAACATTATTATTATTGTATAACCGGCGAAATAACTAATGCATTATGTAGTAATAGTAACAGTAACGGTATTTTTATACGTGCGGAAGACAATATTTGTTAGGTCCGTTGTGTTAAATTTTGTACCACGGGCGTCAATATTTTTTGCAAGTATCAAGACCTGCTTACAAAATTAGAACGGTACCTACTGATAGATAAGTTACTAGATCCATCATTTGTATTATCCATGACTTTGCAGGTCAATTTTTTTGTATGCATACAGTTAGAAGTGATTTTTTAATAAAACTTAACACGATCTAAATGTCTTCTCCACTTTTAAGTTTGTGTAGCACCAGTGTTAATTAGGGGGCTTCCTTCATTAAACTTACTTATCTTGTGCTTATATATATATATATATATATATATATATATATATATATATATATATATATATATATATATATATATATATATATATATATAATATAAAAATTAAAAATAAGTGAAACAGCAAGTGTATTTATTCACTTTAGTGTTGTATTCGATATTATCTGAAAGAGGCATTATAGACGACGTTATGAAATGTAATTTTGGCAAATTTACAGTTTAACTGCACGGGACGTTTTTAGAAAAAAATTCAGAAACATGCTTAGAACCCCCCTTGGATGCACAAACCACAGGGCAAATTTGTTGCAAACAACACCCAAGAAAGTTAAGGGACCAAGAATGAATTAGTGTGCTATGCGGGGAGGAAATATGAGCGGAAATTGCTAAAAAATATATTTAGTCGAACTTTGAAAAGATGCGTTTTTCACATTTTGCAGCAATACCTCCTTTAAACCATGTCTACCCCGCACCGCATCCATATTCGCCCAGGTCCAGTAATTTTCTTGGGGGTTGCTCCCAAGAAATTTTTCTTGTGTTTTATGCTTTGCAGGTAGTTGTATGCACGCACAAGGGTAAGGAGATTCCCCCGTGTTTTTAGGTGGGGGGGCAGAAACTCTCTTCGACATGGGGGTTCTGCTTCCTTTTATGCATGCATACAATCACCCTCAATGCATGAACCACAGGAAGGCTTTTATGCTCAACTTTCTAGTGTATTTTGTCTTGAGTATATTTCCTGTTTATCAATTTCTTTGGTTGAGTTTTGTATCCAAATTACTGTATAAATATTTGTGATAGAAATCATGTTTTTGATTGCCTTTCTTTATCTTATTTTTATAACTTTTAATATAATTCACTAGCATAACGCACTTGCTGCGTCCCGAGCATTTTTTAATATATACCAATAGAATTGTTTATTATAATTAAATTACTTTACTAAACATATCCATTTCTTACAGCGCAATAATTATTATATATACCTAGCGAAGTAACGTGTGTGTGTGTGTTTTGTTTCTTTAACGTCGGCCTATTTCCGCTACTATGGCAAATCACCGACGCTAGGGAGCAGATTCACCCACTATCCTGGAAATTTTGCCGAACTCCTGTCTTTCTGTAAGGAGGGTAGGGATCTTTAACGTGTCCAACATCGCTTGGACACGGGACCGACGGCTTTACGCCCCCTTCAAAGGACGGAACGTGCAGACATTCAACTTGCTCAAATACAATGCCAGAACGTCGGTTGATGTTAATGTTACAGTTTGTACTGAAAAAGTGAAAGGAGTATCCAGGGATCGAACCCAATACTCTTCGGTTCAGAGGCACACGTTCTTACCCCTGAACCACCGAGGTTCAAGCGAAGTAACTTGGCGAAATGTTATAGTACTGTGCAAATAAATAGTTTTGCTTTAGAAATCTAGGTGCTGAATCAAGTAAACAGAAAACTACCTCCTCATCAACTTGCTCCGGTTCGTTGACAGCACAAAAATAGCTAATACAGTTAACCAGGCAAAATGAAACCGTTTGCCATAGGTTTAAATAAAAAATATCATTATTTAACGTACGAAAGTACCTACTGTTTTGGATTTTAGTATTTTATTATGTATTTACTATCACAATGAATGTGTTTCATTTTATTCTTCAATAAATATATTTTGTTGTAAACCACTTAATAGTGGTCTTCTTACAGCTGGTCGGTCTTCAATATCGCAGTATCCAAATTACCCTAATAAACACCACCCAACCTACGCCCCTCAAGAAAAAATGTGTAAAAAAGTGCCTTAATTCACACTAGACGTCTTAAGACGATGCTTATATTTTCAACGATTTCGGATGGTGGAGAAAACAATAGTGGTGGTACGTGGGAAGCAGTTGTGTAGCCAGCGTCTGTTAATTTTTTTTAAAGATCAACATACAAAATTCAATCGACTCAAAACTTCACCAGTTTAATATGAGTTGGCTATGAGGCATAATCTGAATATGTAATGACATTGTGGTGGCTCTCTAAATCCTGCGACAAGGCCAGACTTAAAAAGGTCAAATCTCACAAAACGCTTCTACACAATACCAGTCAAGAAAACCGTCAAGCATTTAACGACGCATTCTTTCGGAGGCAAAAACTCGTTTAATAACCACATCAAAAATAAAGTCCTCTCAAGCTCCAACGGCAGGAAACCCTTCTGGATTCTTGCTAAATCTATTGGCAATAGTTTCTGCAAGAGCACGTTCCCACCTCTTGTTTCAGGGGATGAAATTGTTTCTACCGCCCTGGGCAAGGCTGAACTTTTTGCCTCGTTGTTCGCCGGCAATTCTACTCTCAATCCACCTCTAAATGTTCAGCCACCAACAGTCCCCAATGTCGCGCATAAAATGAGGGATATCATTTTCAAAACTAAAAAGGTACGAAAGATGCTCTCTTCTCTTAATACCAGTAAAGCCTCTGGCCTTGACGAGAACCCAGCAATTGTTCTAAAAAAATGCACACCAGAATTTGCTCCTTTGCTAACTCGTCTGTTTCAGATATCTTACAATAGAGGCATATTCCCTAGTAACTGGAAAACTGCTCGACTACAACCCGTTCCCAAGAAGGGATCCAAAGCGCTTCCTGGCAACTACAGGCCTATTTCTCTCCTTTCAGTTGTCTCTAAAGTGATGAAAAACTATATAAACACCAAATTACTCAAATTTCTTGAAAAACACTGTCTAATCCACGACAGGTAGTATGGATTCCGTCAGCGCAGATCAACTGCCGACCTCCTTTCCTTTGTCACCCATTCTTGGAACAAGTCTATGGAACTACACGGTGAATCCCAGATTGTCGTTCTAGACATATCCAAAGCATTTCACCAGGTCTGGTAAATTTCCGGCCTATGGCCTACTACCAAAACTCTGTACCTGGACAGCAATTTTCCTCTTCAATCAGAGCATTTTTGTTGTCGTGGATGGCCATTTCTCTACACTATATCCAATTAATGCAGGAGTCCCTCAAGGTTCAGCTTTAGCCACTACTTTGTTTCTTCTCCACATCTACGACCTCCTCTCTAGCACATCCAACCCAGTTCACAGTTACGCGGACGACAGCACCCTCCACTGAAATATACAATATTCTAAGCCTGTCTCTTTAACCCAATTAGATGAGGATCGGAGACTCATGGAGGGTTCTGTCTCCGTGGATCTCCAAAAAATATTAGACTGGGGAAGTAGAAATCTTGTACAATTCAACTCCACCAAATATCAGTCTTGCTTTCTATCTCATAAGCGATACACCAGCCCTAGACCCATCACAATGAACAACCAAGTTATTTAAAGTAATGAGTCCTTTTCACTTGTTGGCATTTCTGTGTATCGAAATCTCAATTGAAATCAACATGTCACATTAATGGCAGAAGCGGCTGCTAAGAAATTAGGTTTCCTCTTCCGGGCTCGCAAATACTTTTCACCAGCTAATCTTTATACCTTTCAGACTTCACAAATAAGGGCAAACCTCGAATACTGCTTCCACATCTGGGGTGAAGCTGCCGCTTCTACATTCGCTATTCTGGACTCCATCCAGAAGTATGTCTCATCGGTGACCCTACCCTCACCCAAAGGCTGCTATTCTTTGCCCACCGACGTGCCGTTGGTGAGCTCTCTCTCTCTCTCTCTTTTATATAGATATCTGCACGGGCACTGCTCAGAGGAGCTTTCTTCCATAGTTTCTCCACCTGCTGCCCCTAACAGATCTACCAGGGGAACAGAGCGAATGCACTCTTTTACTGTCCAGGTCACCAGACATAGAACATCTTGTTATGCCCGCTCTTTTGTCCCGAGGACGGAATTTCTTGCCGGCACATGTCTTTCCTTCTCCTTCGAACCTCCAAGCCTTCAAGTCCAGAATTAACAAGTTGCCTCTTTCCTCCTTGTCGACACCCACGGTACGATACTATTTAGGCTGTAAGCCCTCGTGGTGTGTTGTTGATATATATATATATATATATATATATATATATATATATATATATATATATATATATATATAAATATATATTAAAATGTTTTTTACATGGAGCAAAATAAACAATATATTTCATCATGCTTTGTTGCAAAAACACATTACCAATTTAATTCCATGGAACTGTTTTTAACATTTAACAATGCAGGTAAAATATTTTCCTGTAATTTGCTGAAAGGGGCATTACAAAATGAAATGATGAATTGTTAACAATTGTGCAGCAATAAGCCGGCTTAAACATGCAATATGCATTTTGATGATTGAATCAAAACTTAAACACTGAACATGTGGAAATTTGCTTTTATTTAGAAAAAGCATTTAGGCTGATAATCCTTGATGAAAATGTAATAAACTTTTTGTTTCAGAGTTTAGGTAAACATGCTGCAGGCAATTCTGAAGTTTTTCGCTGAACACCAAATTTCCACAGCATTAAATGAAATTTTATATTTACTGATATATAACAACACAAACTCAAAGTGTAGTGTGATTAACTTTCGACAGAGTTTCATAATTTCGCATACACAAATATCGATTTGGCAAATACCTAGGTTATGAAATTCTAATAACCCTTAAACCATTTTATTAGATTAACTTGAATCCTCAATTTCGTTTACATTACTCATCAATTAATAACTAAAAATCTCATCAAATTAGAGCTCTGTAAGTAGAGAGATTATTCTACTGAATAATTTTTTTAAAGCTGAGGTTAGACAGTGTGGATGGATACATTAATAAAAAAGACATTTACAAAAGGAAGGTACATGCCAAATTTTATCAAAATAGGCCCATTATTCTTTGAGATAAAAATTTTTTTTGAATGAAAACTCAACATTTTCCCGGAAAACCTCGTCCGATTTTCCTGGCTAACAAACTTATCAAGGCCATTTATAAAAGGAAGGTACATGCCAAATTTTATTAAAATCGTCTTATTACTTTTTGAGATAAGAATTTTTTTCGAATGAAAACTCAAAATTTTCCCGGAAAACCTCGTCAGATTTTCCCGACTAACGAACTTATCCAAGCTATTTACAAAAGAAACGTACATGCCAAATTTTATCAAAATCTGCCCATTATTTTTTGAGTTATCGGTGTGATACATATATATATATATATATATATATATATATATATATATATATATATATATATATATATATAAATATATATATAAATATATATATATATATATATATATATATATATATATATATATATATATATATATATATATATATATATATATATATATATATATATATATATATATATATATATATATATATATATATATATATAAACATATAAAAATTGAAACTAACCCCGGATATGGGTTCTAGGGGTCCTAGTTCGCACTCGTTTGCACAAATTTTTCCAAAATTCAAAAGTCGGGATCTCCCCATTAGAGAATTTTTTCTACGAAAATTCACTAAAAGGAAATTTGTATCACCAACGACTTATGGGCCAGCCTGTGATTGCAGAAATATTATTTTAAGATGTAGCTCAAGACACCCTATAATTCATATATACAAATTTTCTTCATATCTTATATAATAACGGATATATTTAGCTTTATTAATTTTTTACGAAGATTCGACAAAAATTATATACCATTAAATGATAAACTCTATAGCTAAGGCTACTGCCAAGCATCAAAGAAAGGGTCTATTTGAAATGAATTTTCTGCAAATATTTTAGTAAAATGAAGGACAATGACGGTTGAAACTAAGACCTTAGGGTTTGTAAAACATCCTTCTTGAGACATTTTATTTTTAAAGCCCGTATTAGACTTAAGTTATTTGCCTGAATGTTGCCTATTTTGACATTTTAAATCGCCACTTTGACGTTTTGAGGAAAACCCCAAGTTATTTATTTTTAAATGCCTATAACTTTTTTGTCTTTTGTCCTACATAGCTAAATTGGTAGGTAACTTACCCATAAGGATGTAAACCTGCGTACCAAATTTGGTTGCCCTTACTTTGTTAATTCCGGAGATATAAATTTTTTTCGAAAGAAAACACAAAATTTTCCGGGAAAACCTGGGCAGATTTTCCTGACTAACGAACTCATCCAAGCCATTTGCAAAAGAAATTTTTTCACCAAATTTTATCAAAATCGGCCCATTATTTTTTGAGTTATCGGTGTGATACATATATATATATATATATATATATATATATATATATATATATATATATATATATAAATAGATATATATATATATATATATATATATATATATATATATATATATATATATATATATATATAATATATATATATATATATATATATATATATATATATATATATATATATATATATAAACATATAAAAATTGAAACTGACCCCGGATATGTTTTCTGGGGGGCCTAATTAGGGCTCATTTGAAGAAATTTTTTCAAAATTCAAAAGTCGGGATCTCCTCATTAGTGAATTTTTTTAAAGAAAATTCACTAAAAGCACAAAAGTAGTAACAGGTAATGATTTTTTATTTTTTTTCATTTCAACAACACCACACGAGGGCTCACAGCCTAAATACTATCGTACCGTAGGTGTCGACAAGGAGAAAAGAGGCAACTTGTTAATTCTGGACTTGGTGGTTTGGAGGTTCCGAGGAGAAGGAAAAACCTGTGCCGGCAAGGAATTCCACAACTTGGAAGTCCTCGGGACAAAAGAGCGAGTATAACAAGATGTTGTATGTCTGGTGACCTGGACAGTGAAAGCGTGCATTCGCTCTGTTTCCCTGGTAGATCTGTTGGGAGCAGCAGGTGGAGGAACTATGGAAGAAAGCTCCTCTGAGCAGTGCCCGCGCAGATATCTATAAAAAAAAGAGATTCCACCAACAACACGTCGGTGGGCAAGGGATGGCAGCCTTTGGGTGAGGATAGGGTCACCAATAAGACTTATAGCTCCCTTCTGAACGGAGTCCGGGATAGCGGATGTAGATGCGGCAGCGGCACCCCAGATGTGAGAGCAGTATTCGAGATTTGTCCTTATTTGTGAAGTGTATAAGGTTTAGAGATTAGCTGGTGAAAACTATTTGCGAGCCCGGGAGAGGAAACCTAATTTGTTAGCAGCCGCTTCTGCAATTGATGTGACATGTTGGTGCCAATTGAGATTTTGATCCACAGAAATGCCATCAAGCGAAAAGGACCCATTACTTTGAATAACTTGGTTGTTCATTGTGATGGGTCTAGGTCTGGTGTATATCTTATGAGATATAAATTTGGTGAGGTTTGGTGGAGTTGAATTGTATAAGATTTATACTTCCCCAGACTAATATATTTTTGAGACCACAGAGACAGAACCCTTCATGAGTCTGCGATCCTCATCTAATTGGGCTAAAAAGACAGGCTTAGGATATTGTATACTTGAGTGGAGGGTGCGTAACTGTGAACTGGGTTGAATGTGCTAGAAAAGAGGTCACTCATGTGAAGAAGAAACAAAGTAGGGGCCAAAGCTGAACCTTGAGGGAATCTTGTATTAATTGGATACAGTTTAGAGGAACGGCCATCCACGACAACAGAAATACTATGGTTGGAGAGAAAATGTGCTGTCCAGGTACAGAGTTTTGGTGGTAGACCATAGGCCGGAGGTTTATTGAGCAGCGCTGCGTGCCAGACCTGGTCGAATGGTTTGGATATGTCTGAAGCGCCAATCTGGGATTCACCGCGTAGTTCCATAGACTTGTTCCAAGAATGGGTGACAAAGGAAAGGAGGTCAGCAGTTGATCTGCGCTTACGGAATCGATACTGCCTGTCGTGGATTATGATAATGATGATGCCGTTGAATACGTATTTTAACAATTGCGTTGATCAACTAGGGAATATGTTGTCGCGACAGTTCAGAACTGTCGTGATGACATAGTACTAGGTTACTCACCGAAATGACGATTCTGTTGTACCGCTCACAACGTTCTCTGTTTACTGTACTTTCAGTGATTTGTTATTTGGTTACGTGGACTGCAGTTTCGAACCGTCCCGGTTCATCCTCAGCACGCTGATGACTATGATCGCTCCTGTGTGGTCTATGTCTGAGAATGTACGTGACGCCTGCGCGTTGATCCTCTATTGGCCGGTTGACTATTCTCTGACTGGTTGTGTTCTCGGACTGTGTAGTGTGTATCGGTCTCCTGTTTTGATCACTGTGGTTTGATAATTTGTCTAATTGTATGGCTTTTATAAATTTTATTTAAATGTTTGTACTTGGATTTGTTCTGGCATCAACTAACAAACAGTAATAAACAACTAATGCCAGAACAAATCCAAGTACAAACGTTTAAACAAAACTTAATAAAAGCCATACAAATAGACAAATTATCAAACCACAGTAATCATACAGGAGACCGATACAGACGACACAATCCGAGAACAGTTAACCGACCAATAGATGACCAACGCGCAGGCGTCACGTACAGTCTCAGACATAGACCAGACTGGAGCGACCATAGTCAGTAGCGTGCTGAGGACGAACCGGGACGGTTCGAAACTGCTGTCGACGTAACCAAATAACAAATCACTGAAAGTACAGCAAACAAATAAAGTATATATATATATATATATATATATATATATATATATATATATATATATATATATATATATATATATAAATATATAAATGTTCTCTTCTTAAATATAATGCTCTTCAATCAAAAGTATGTTTGTTTAACATCTTTAATATATATCAAAAGAATTTTTGTACTAGGATTGCATTGCCTGGGATGCAGCCTCACGTCCCTTAGTTGTAAGGCTCGGAAAGGTAATGCAGAGTGACTAGGAATAAGTGCTATTGAGATATAGCCTCGCTACTTTCGGAAATGATGGAGTGGTGTCTTCCCAAAATTAAAGATGCTGGTCCGATCAAAGTCCAAATTGGAGAATCCATTTCAAGAGGGTATGTTTCCGTATTTATTATGAACACTCTGTATAACATATGCGCGTAATATTATCTGAATTGATACACTAACAATATCCTAATTTATTGGCATCCCAATATTTGCAAGCCACTCAGTTACGTTTACACAGGACAATCGAAAAAGTCGTTTTTTTTTTCATTTTTTGCACTCGAGTTTTGAACACTATGTATAAGTTACTATATTGAAACTTGGGGCTTACAGATGTGCCTAAATCGATAGAATATTTGTTTTTTTCGTAAAAAAAGCCTAATATGCTTTCGGGGCCTTATTTGTTATCGTAGTAGGCTATGGAAAAAGCGAATCTTTAAATAATGCATACAAGGATGTAGCGCTCTTAGAGTACTTTATTTAAAGAAAAATATTTTTTTAATCGGACGACCCTTCATGAAATAATAAATTGTCGCCACTTAAAGTGAACCACACTGTATATATAAATATATTTATATATTTATTTATATATATATATATATATATATATATATATATATATATATATATATATATATATATATATATATATATATATATATATATATATATATATATATGTATATAAACATATTAAAATTTAAACTGACCCCGGATATGGGTTCTAAGAGTCCTAGTTCGCGCTCATTTGAAGAAATTTTTTCACAATTCAAATGTCGGGATCTCTCTGTTGGTAAATATTTTCTACGAAAATTCAATAAAAGTAGAGTTACATTTTGGTTTAATGAAATAGCCAGGCAGAAAGACCACTGTTTGATCGATACTAGATTTTATTTCACTTGTTAATCAAATTTCCGTTAAGAGTTGTGTGGGTGCGTCGTCACTGTGTGTGTGTGTGTGTGTCCATGCACGCATAGATTTTTTAATTTTTAGTGAATTTTCTTAAAAAAAAACACTAATGAGGAGATCCCGACTTAAAAATGTCTTCAAATGAGCGCTAATTAGGCCCCCTAGAACACATATCCGAGGTCAGTTTCAATTTTTATATATTTATATTATATATATATATATATATATATATATATATATATATATATATATATATATATATATATATATATGTATGTATGTATCACACCGATAACTCAAAAAATAATAGACCGTTTTTTATTAAATTCGGCAAGTACCTTTCCTTCGTAAGTAGCTTGGACAAGTTCGTTAACCAGGAAAATTGGCCCAGGTTTTCCCGGAAAATTTTGTGTTTTCTTTCGAAAAAAAGTTATATCTCTGGAAATAACAAAGCAAGGACAACCAAATTTGGTACGCGAGTTTATGTCATTATAGTAGGTAAATTACCTACCAAAACTGAGCTCTGTAGGTTAAAATACACAAAAGTTAGAGGCATTTAAAAAAATTGGGGTTTTCCTCGAAACGTCAAAGTCGCCATCTAAAATGTAAAACTAGAACGAGCTTTGGAAAGAAAATATCTCAAGAAAAATGTTTTACAAAGCCTGGAGTCTTAGCTTGAACCGTCTTTGCCCTTCATTTAACTAAAATCTTTCCCGAAAATTCAGTTCAAACAGACCCTTTTTCTGATGCTTTGGCATTAGCCTTAGCTATGGAGTTTATCGTTTAATGGTACATAATTTTTGTCGAATTTTCGTAAAAAATCAATAAAGCTCAATATATCCGCTATTATACAAGATACGAAAAAAAATTGTATACATTAAGTATGGGGTATCTTGAGCTACATCTTCAAAAAATATTGCTACAACCACAGGCCCAGAAGTCGTTGGTGATAAAAATTTTCTTTTTCTTTTTTAATCGAACGCGCCTCATGTTATTGCAATTTTACATTTTCCATCGAAATATAATGCACGTTTGTAAGAAAAGAAATTCGGGACGCAGCAAGTGCGTTATGGTAGCGAATTTTCATTAATTGCTTCAAATTTGAATAGCTCAATTTGCTATTAACATATAAGGTTGACCAAGAAACCGGTTTTTTGGGAACATTTTAAGTTTACTTTCGAAAATTTTTGTACGTTTTCAAACAATAAAGTTATTTTGATGAAACATGGCACATTATTTCTACTATATAGGTTACACTAGTAGTCAAATTTGATAACTGCTTTCTTAAAACAAGATACGTATTTGCTATTGAAAACATTCTTATGAAAATTCACTACCATAACGCACTTGCCGCGTCCAGACTTTTACTATTTCGCTGGAGAGTCTCTTTAAAACTTCATTGCGTAACTATATTTCGACTTTTTGAGGTAAAATTTTACACTTATATTTCGGATGAGTTATGTCGCTATAATTTCCTAGCATTTTGTCTCTTCATACAAACGGTTAACATACCCTCGTATAACAGACAACTGGCCAGTTCTGCAAACACTAAGCACTGTGCATTAAATATATTTTAACTTTAACCCAGAAACCCTTAACCAGACATGTCGAGTTATTAATTTTAATACAAAGTTTTGAGAATTTACTTTATCAAGTCTCTGACAACGTTACAAGATCCTGTATGGCATTTACAGCTAACAAAGCACAGGTTGACGATGGCCGCCGAGGTTGCAACACCATCACCACTCGGCACCGGAGACCGGTAAGATCATCTATCATTGTCACCATTTGTCGGAACTATCATTCTGCCAAATGACGGATTACTTGCCTCGCGTTAAGTAATACGTTCCAGGGGTGGCAATGAGCAGTCGGCGATATTTCCACGTCTACTTGAATGATATTTGGTTAACTATCATTTCCCTAGGAGATTATATATCATATTTTAACAGAAATGAGTTAAGTACTGACGGTAGATGATTGAGGTTAAAATTTTAGTGAAGATCGATCATACAGTTGGGCCGACCTGTATTTTCACACATCAGCACCATTAATGTGTGACCTAATTTAAAGTCATTATGATAATTCACTAAGTACGGATTGAAACCTGTTATGAGCACTGATAGATACACTTGAAGAACCCAAATAACCGCAAACAGACGAAAAACCAGACTAGCGTTTCACTAACCAACTAAGCGTCATCAGGAGATGAAAAATTCTAAACGTTTGACAACTAGAACTGTCTTTATACTCTGTGCAGGTACTCGGCATTAGACGTTTGAGGGTGGTTCAAACAAACAAACTTTCGCTGCTTGTCTACCGGAAAGTCGACCGAATTCCGTTATCTTTATTCCAAGGTTTTGTCAGCATTTTTTTGAGTAAAATAAATTATACATAGACGAAGGTGCTAAATTCTTACAACTTTTTTTACTATATATATATATATATATATATATATATATATATATATATATATATATATATATATATATATATATATATATATATATATATATATATATATATATATACAGTGTGGAACAGCCAAATGGAATAAATTCGATAACGGATTAATGAGGACGTGTTGGGAAAAACGCTTGGACACGTCGATTTGTATTTTTAACTGCGCATCTTTTTCAAGAAAAAAAATTATTTAGGGTGCGTCATGTGACAGTGGCCAATACCAACTTTCTTATTTTAAATACAAGCCCCTATATATTATTAATTTTTTGGATTCTTCAGAAAATTCTAGACATAATTCATGTACAATGTCATATACCTATCTTCAACTGTTTCGGAAATATTAAGTATTTTCAGATTTATTACAAAAATTAACATTAAAAATAGAAAATTATTTTATTTCACAAATTCTAATAAGAAATACTGATTATTTCTTAATAATTTAAAAAAACAAAAAAAAATTAATGTCAATGTAGTAAATGTTCAAATTGCTCGCCACGAACATCTTGGCAACATGCTAATCTGGTATAGAAATGTCTTCTAACATTACTCAACATCTCAGGCGTGACTGATCTAATCGCAAGCGTGATTCGTCTTTTTAAGTCATCTAAGTTGAGGGGCTTAGTTTTGTATACAATACTTTTGACATATCCCCACAAAAAGTAGTCTAATAGCGACAGATCAGGAGATCGTGCTGGCCATTCTATCGATCCGCGCCTCCCTATCCACCGATTTGGAAAAATTTGGTTAAGGTACTGCCGGACATTGATTTGGTAATGGGGCGGTGCTCCATCTTGCTGAAACCATATTTTATTGGCAGGAACTTGTGGGTTTGCTGGATCTGGATATAAGTTTGTCAAAGTTGGCACGACATTATTTTGGAGCAGTTCTAAATATTTATCCCCATTCAAGTTGCCATCAATGAAAAAGGGACCTACGATATGATTTCCAACAATTCCTGCCCAAACATTAACTTTTTCAGGATGCTCCTCTCTCATCCAATGAGGATTCTCATTAGACCAATAGCGGCAATTTTGACGATTAACATGACCGTGAAGTGTAAATGTGCTCTCATCAGAAAACAAAACATCTTCTAATTGGATCACATTGTTATCTAACATTGCCATCATTTGTTCACAAAAATACGTTCTCCTATCGAAATCGTCCTCCATGAGCTCCTGAGTTGGTATCATTTTATAGGGATGCATTTTACTTTCCTTTAATGTTCGAAAAATTGCTGTGTGGCTAACGTTGAATAGTTGGGCTGCTTGTCGACCAGAAGTATGTGGGTTTTCTTGAAACTCAAGCGTAATATCCAATTTCGTATCATCACTTACTGCATTGGCAGCTACTTTTTTTATCTGTCTCACATGACCAAGCTCGCGAAACTGCTTTTCTATTTTGCTAATTGTTCCTTGGGATACAGGCGGCAAATTTGGAAATTGTTCGTGAAATAAGCGAGACACTTCCATCTGTGTCCGTGTGTTATCTCCATAACCAATCATTTGTAGAATGGTTATTTTGTGCATTTCTGTTAAATGAACCATTTTTCTGATATTATTACGTACAGTTAACGAAATTCAAACGACAATAGCACTGACACTAATCACTACTGTCATGCAGGCAGACAACAAGTTGCTAAGGCTACGAGTTTTATACGAACAGAAAGAAAACTGTTTTTGTTTTTGTTTCATTTCATATCAGTAAAAAGAAACGCAGGAATGGTTTTTGTTTACTTTCTCATTATCAAGAGCTGAATGGGAAATAAGTATTGAATGCAATGTAGCGAATTTGTGAAATAAAATAATTTTCTATTTTTAATGTTAATTTTTGTAATAAATCTGAAAATACTTAATATTTCCGAAACAGTTGAAGATAGGTATAGAACATTGTACATGAATTATGTCTAGAATTTTCTGAAGAATCCAAAAAATTTATAATATACAGGGGCTTGTGTTTAAAATAAGAAAGTTGGTATTGGCCACTGTCACATGACGCACCCTATATAATTTTTTTTTCTTGAAAAAGATGCGCAGTTAAAAATACAAATCGACGTGTCCAAGCGTTTTTCCCAACACGCCCTCATTTATCCGTTATCGAATTTATTCCATTTGGCTGTTCCACACTGTATATATATATATATATATATATATATATATATATATATATATATATATATATATATATATATATATATATATATATATATAGGTGTCCCACGATGAACGCCCGCGACCGGCGTCTCGGAAACTACATACTCACTTTCCCTTTCTAAATCCGTTTTAAATATATTCATGAAAAGCCTGGACGCAGAAAGTGTGTTATGGTAGTGAATTTTCATAAAAATGTTTATATAGTAAAAACAATGTGCCATGTTTCATCAAAATAACTGTATTGTTTGAAAATGTAAAAAAAATCCGGAAAAAACTCGTTTATTGGTCAACCTTATAGGTTAATAGCAAATTGAGCTATTTAAATGTCAAGCATTTGATCAAAATTCGCTACCATAACGCACTTGCTGCGTCCAGAATTTCTTTTCTTACAAACATGCATTATATTTCGATTGAAAATACTAAAATGCAATAACATAAGGAGTGTTTGATTAAAAAAAAAAAGAAAATTTGTACCACTAACGACTTATGGGCCACTCTGTGATTGTAGAAATATTTTTAAGATGTAGCTCAAGACACCCGATAATTAATGTATACAATATTTTTTCATATCTTGTATAATAATGGATATATTGAGCTTTATTGATTTTTTACGAAAATTCGACAAAAATTGTATACCATTAAACGATAAACTCTATAGCTGAGGCTACTGCCAAGCATCAGAGAAAGGGTCTATTTGAAATGAATTTTCTGCAAATATTTTAGTAAAATGAAGGACAAGTTCTTTGCCTAAATGTTGCCAATTTTGACGTTAAAAATCGTAACTTTGACGTTTTGAGGAAAACCTCAATTTATTTTTCTTTAAATGCCTATAACTTTTTTATCATTTGACGTACAGAGCTAAATTTTGGTAGGTAGCTCACCTATAACGATGTAAACCCACGTACCAGCTCCATAGCTCATATTATTTTTAGGTTCATTGCCTAAATATTACCAATTTTGACGATTAAAATCGCGACTTTGACGTTTTGAGGCAAATTCAAATTTATTTTTCTTTAAATGCCTGTAACTTTTTGGTCCTTTAACCTACAGAGCTAAATTTTGGTAGGTAACTTACCTATAATGCTATAAATGCGCGTATGAAATTTGGTTGCCCTTACTTTGTTAATTCTGAAGATATAACTTTTTTTGAAAGAAAACACAAAATGTTCCGGGAAAACCTGGGCTGATTTTCTTGGCTAACGAACTTATCCAAGCCATTTGCAGAAGGAAGGTATTCGCCGAATTTAATCAAAATCGGCTTATTATTTTTTGAGTTAGCTGTGTGATACTTATATATATATATATATATATATATATATATATATATATATATATATATATATATATATATATATATATATATATATATATATATATATATATTTATATAAACATATAAAAATTGAAACTGACCCCGGATATGTGTTCTGGGTGGTCTAATTAGCGCTCATTTGAAGAAATTTTTTCAAAATTCGGGATCTCCTCATTAGTGAATTTTTTTTAAGAAAATTCACTAAAAAAGCGGCAAAAAATTAAGGATAAAGGATTGTCCATTGTCTTGGCTAAGGCTTGTTTAAAAAACTCATTGTTTAATTGAAAAATGTTCTGTTTTACAAAGATTTTTTAAAGTTAAAATTTCTTTGCAGATCTCTTCAATTATGTTATGCAGTTTTAATAACTGTTCTGAATACGTTTAGTGTTTGTTCGTGAGACCGCCAGATAACAAAGAGGTTACATCAAACGAAATCAAAACCTCGCCTTTAACCAGCTTAAGCTTTTCAATATTGTTGATAAATTCAACTGAATTTGTTACTGAAAAACTTCTTTGTTTGACGGGCAAGCTTTTAAAGAAATTTGCCAACCATTTTGCTAAGTTGTGAGTCAGTGACTATATAGCCGAAACAATAGGTCTCATCGATTTTCCCGGTTTATCGATTTTTTTGACACAATATTTTTGGGGACCTTTAGATTTGCAACTTGTGACCTTCTTCCTAAGTCATTTGCTATAAGGTTGCGAAAACTCTTCAAACTATTTTCAGCATTAGAAATCAATTTTGGAAGAGGAATTTTATTTAGTTTTAGTGAATTTTCTGAAAAAAAAAATTCACTAATAAGGAGATCTAGACGTATGAATTTAAAAAAAAATCTTCACATGAGCGCTATTTAGGACCCCTACAATCCAAATCTGAGGTAAGTTTCAATTTTTATCGGCTACTTGGGGTGGCTGAGGGGTTAGTGTTAGTTTTCCCTAATATGGGGAATTTCCGGGATGACTTCCGGGACACGGCTTTCCTGCGGGATTATGCTCGGGAGCCAACGCCTATAGAGTTTTCTTCAGAGAGTGTGCGTGCTTTCTCGGGATACTCACCCCCTCCCTAAGTCACTGTCGTGGTACAGACAAGCCCAGGTTAGATTCTAGTGGAGACAGGATCCTCCTGAGTCCCCTGGTTATGGTCTTTATTAGAGATCTAAGGGTAAGGTTTATTTGGGCGGATATTCTGGAGTGTTTAAATGAAATTCTGAGTGAATTTAAATAAAACCTATTCACTAACTATTTACAAAAGAGAACAACGGGGTCCTGCTACCAGGGAATTAAGTAATTAGGAGGAGCCAGAGGCAGAGGTAGCTATTTGACTATCAAAGCGACGCGCGGGTTACGCGGTGGGGCTAAAGCGGCGAGGTTCAAACAGTGCGGGGTGGTATCAAGCTAGTGAATAATAGCGGATATTCCCAAGCGGGCATGCAGCAGACAGAGTGTGTCGGACACCACCTCAAGCTAAGCTAGCTGCGTAGAAAGGTATTATCTACGGCCCACCATCCAAACGTTTTCACTCACACGTCCGGGGAACCTTGCTCGGTGCGGAGGGCATCCATCCCTGTTTCCAGATTCAGACCCCCTCCAAGCGGGACCGCGGGCAGCTCGGGACGCCAGGCGCCACCCGGCTGCTTTGATCCGGACCAGCGCAGTCGCTGCAATACGAATCTACCACATCCCAGGAATATCCTGGTTACAACCCTCCCTCAGGAACATGGCGGCGACTACCCGAAGGGTTGTGTTTTTCTGCCCCTGATAGTGCAATCACTACAACATGGGCGACTCTTAACACCTTCGTGCGGTCGAATGCCTCCGCGGTCCCGGGAGGAATTGCAACTTAGGAATGCAGCCCTTAACCCCCAAGCAGCCCGCCAACGCAGACAGGGAAGAAAGGGTCCCCTCGAAGGTTCCCAGTGTCATTAGGGAGCGTTTCACGATCCTACTACGGGGTCGCTATATAGTATGAGGCTTTCACCTAACTGGGGTACTCTCGGGTGACGATGCTCACTAAACAAACACTGCGGCGGTGGCCTCGTGAATCGGCGGCCTCGCTAATATTTCTGCTTGCCGGTATACTGTTGTCTCCCTGATGCGGGCTCCTCTTAAACCTCACGTACTTTACAATTCCACTTACTGGCGGCCGACGTCCTCGCTTGTTCACGGTGACTCTAGAACTCACCACTCTCCGTCGGCGTTCCGTTCGACCACAAATCTTTTTAAAATCCCCGTCCTACTAATAATTCTGTTCGACTCCACGGAAAATGTTCCAACCTTCGCAAATGATAATTGCAGTTTATGGTGTATCATAATGCAGTGGCTATGACGGTAAATTAGGCCAAATAATCTATATATATATATATATATATATATATATATATATATATATATATATATATATATATATATATATATATATATATATATATAATAACAAGTTTGTTATTTTAAATGGACCAGCCTGTATGTTTTGCATATTATTTAGTTTGCATTTAAGAGATAAATTCAATGATGTAAGTTGTAAGTTGTTTATTCGTCACAATGAGAGTGCATATAGGGTTTTCCATTTAAAATAAAACTATTATTTCTGAGGCACCTTGTATAGTTAGACATATTTTTTACTTGTCAAAGGAGTAATAAATTTAAGTACATCAATATACCAAGTGTCAAAAAAAGAGTACCAAAGAGCATGGCCAGGGGAGCCATTAAGTCCTGGGTCAGAAACGAACACACCTGGGCAGACAGTCCAGGGCTCAGACATGGGAAGTCAGTAATTGACGAACACAGTTCAAAGAGAGCTGTGAAGCTGCTAAATCTTAGCAGAGGACAGGTCAGAAACATAACAGGTCTCTTGACGGGACACATGGCCGTCAAGAAACACCTGAATAAAGTGGGGCGGTTCGAGGAGGACCTCGCATGCAGACTCTGCTGCGAGGGGGAGGAATCAGCCCAGCACATCTTGTGCGAGTGTAAAGCTCTAGACCACAGAAGACAACTGATCTACGGTCAGTCTAGACCGGAGACAGAGCAATATAAAACGTCACCCTACCAATCGCTGTGCAGACTAAGGCACAGTGGTTTTGGAATGGGTGGAGTAACAAGACTAAGGGCATGCACAAGAAACCAAAGGCTGCAGTGCTTTCGGAGCGGCGCAGTCGCGGACGAGTCCTGAGGAAAAAAAAGTGCCAAGAAAATAGGTTTAGTAGTTTTCTAAATATTGGCCATATTTCACACTTTTTTTACGCCCTGTGTATCAGAATATTTCTGCGAACAGTCTATTTGGTTACAATGTGCCATTGGGTATATTATTCTATGATATGAATCAACAAAGTAAGGTGGGATGACGTCATCACGTGAGTTACTTCTTTGGTTGGTAGAAACGTGTAAGACGTCAAAAAAAGGCACACTCACGTTGTCGTCGCAACCATGGCCGTGTCTGCCATAGTTTTGCATGAGATGTGCAAAAAAATAATTTCTAAACTTATTATACAAAATGTTGAAAGTACACATCCTGGGAGAAACGGGAAGCGATAGAACAAGAGGCAAGCTTGCGCAAAAGCTGTGCCGATTCATTGAGTGCAGAAGCTACAATGAAATGTAAAGAATTCCTGGAAGAGTCTTGGTAGCGATAACATAGCGACATCGGTATTTGACTGCTATTATGTAACGCTAATGAAAATCTGTTTATTTTAACATACAAAGTCTAGAACAAGGTAAGTAAGAGAAACTTTTCCGTAAGCATTTGAACAGGCCGCTCTGCATAATAAGTTTTCAAGGAATTATATCATTATATACCAAAAAGATACAATGAGCTTCAGAAATTCTTGTATTCTCCTCTTACCGGTAAGTATTAAGTGGAGTAGCGCAGACTAAATCTGAACGTATTTAATCTTGCTAAATTGTGAGCTGCTTTCTCTAGAGTCAAACCGAGCGTAGAGAAGTATCTTGACTAACAATGACGGACACTCATATCATGAGAGCATTAGAGATAATTGCATTTGAGTTTAAGTTTAGGTAGCTCGCAATAAATCAAATTGATATAGCTCAGCCTTATAGTCTGGTTATGGTAATTAAATTTTCATTTGGAGCTAAAATTAAGAGCAGTTACATTTTCAGTTTATTTAGTAGTGCATTTTTAAATGCTTATGGCTCAAATATTTACCCAAGTTTAAATTTATTTACGGCTAGATGTATTCTCACCACAATTAGAACCGTAGACCGGTTTCGCTTAAGTTAGAGCTCGTCAGTACGGCATACTAATTGCAGCGAAAATACACCTATAAATTAATACGGCTATGGTAGCCAGCCTCTTTTAAAACCAAGTGAGACGCAAGGCACGCTTTTAACCGTGTCGCCATCTCGTTGCGGAACCAAGTAGTATGTTGTCACGGCAGCTTCGAATAACACAGAATGTTAAAAAATAGAGGCTCTATACAACCAACTAACAATTTAGTAAATTTTTAGCTCTGGCCCATTTCTTACCCAATATAGGAACAAAGTATGTAAGACTAAATGTATTCTTACCACAATTAGAGCCGCAGACCGGTTTCGCTTAAGTTAGAGCTCGTCAGTACGGCATACTAATTGCAGCGAAAATACACCTATAATGTAATACTACTATGGTAGCCAGCCTCTCAAAACTAAGTGAGATGTAAGGCACGCTTTTAACCGTGTCGCCATCTCTAACGACACAGTTAAAAGCGTGCCTTACATCTTACTTAGTTTTGGGAGGCTACCATAGTCGTAATACTTTATAGGTGTGTTTTGGCTGCAATTAGTATGCCGTACTGACGAGCTCTAATTAGAGCGAAACCGGTCTACGGTTCCTATTGTGGTGAGAATACATCTAGCCTCGTATACTTTGTCCCTATATTGGGGAATAAATGGGCCAGGGTTGACAATTTACTAAATTATTAGTTAGTTGTATACAGTCTCTCTTTTTTAACATTCTATGTTATTTGGAGCTGCCGTGACAACATAATACTTGGTTCCATAACAAGATGGCGACACAGTTAAAAGCGCGCCTTACATCTCACTTAGTTTTTAAATTTATTTGTTAAGTTCTTCGTCTTGTGCCCTGATTGCAGTAGCACGTTCTCGAATGTTACTGAAAAACTCGCCTAGAAATATTCTCCAATATTCTTCACACTTCTTCTGTAGTTTTCTTCACAGAAAGCTAACACTAATAGCATGTCAACTTGTTCGCTAAATGAAAACTTCCCGGCCATTATCACAACACTCAGCAAATATTACTAAAATAAAACGACTGATTTTCGTTGTTAAATTTCATAGCCAACGTTTGAATTTCTGATGAGTTTGTTGAAAACGACAAAGTTTTCTGAAAATTAATGAGAGTAATAAATTCCCCATAAAATAAAATAATAATGTTTTAAATCCTCCAATAGGAAAAATTTTTTAGGGGTGAATCATTCCTTATCAACCCTTTAAAATGCTTCAATTGAATTGTTATTACCGTCGACTATTTCTCTTGGTACACTCAAAAAGTGTACCAAATTTAGTTCTTCTAAGTTCAAGCATAACTGAGATATGGTTTTTTTGTCTAAATTAGGTCCCCCAGTTTGAAGGCCTATAACTTCTTAGCGGTGCAACTGAGTATAGAGGTAAGTCGCGTTAAATCACAATATTTTCGGTTCCCCTACATGTCTCTGCTCTATGCGGTCCTTATGGGAATCACCCTGTATATACAGGTGGCGCATTGAAAACGAAACAGACCGATTTGCGTCCAGTGAATTTTTTTTAAAGGAACGCTGAAACACGTCAATTTTAATACTGAGGGGGACATGTTTTGACATAAACCTCAACTTTGTCACATCAACCCCTTAATGGTGGTGATAACAACCCTTATAGTTTAAATAGGGAACATGGGTCGAGTGTTACATCGTTTTAAAGCTGTTTCTTTTCTGAACTCAGCACACTAATTTTTTTGGAAATTTTATCAACTCGTTTAAAAATTATTTACAGTTGGATTTGCAAGAACGTATTTCATTCCTTGTGATAAGAAATGCACTAACTGGTTCATTGTTCGTTAAAAAACTTAAAAGCGAAACCAAACGTTAAATAATGTTTATTCAGTTAAGTAAGTGTTCAAATTGTTGACCACCAACTTCCATACAAAAGTACAAATGTTGTTCAAAACAAGCTCTGGCATTCTGGAGCATTTGTGGAGTTATTAGACGACATTCTTCAACAATGCGTCGTCGTAATTCTTCCAAAGACTCCGGTTCTGTTGCGTAAATTCTACTCTTTAAATCGCCCCATAGAAAGAAGTCTAAAGGAGTTAAATTTGGTGGTCTAGGTGGTCTACGCCCAATCCATTGCTTTGGAAACTCTCTGTTCAAAAACTCCCTAACACGTTGTGAATAATGCAAAGGATCTCCATCTTGTTGAAACACTAATTGATTTTCTTGATAGCGATCATCATTTTCAACAATGTCAATTAGTAGAGGGTAAACGATATCTTCTAGTAACTCCAAATACGTTTCGCCACTCAAATTTCCATCAAGAAAAATTGGTCCGATTAAACGGTCTCAATTTCTGTGGAGTTTGAGTGTGGACTTCGTAAACATTTCTTGGATTATCATCTGCCCAATAACAACAACTATGACGATTGACTGTAGAGTTTAATAAAAACGTCAACTCCTCTGAAAAACAGATATTGAACAGAAAGTTCCCGTTATCAGCTATTCGTGCAGTCATAACTTCATAAAACTCCAGCCGCCGATCAAAATCATCTTCATTCAGTTGTTGTACAAGATGAATTTTATACGGGTGAAATTTATGATGCTTCAATATACGCTGAATAGTTCTTCTTTTGATGTTTGAAACAGTGGTCAATTTTCTCGTGCTCAAAGTTGGGGCTGCAGCAATTTGTCCTAAAACTTCAATCTCAGTAGTCTCATTTCTAGCCGGAAATTCACGTTCAGGATCCCGTTTGTTGTTGTCTACTAAACCACTTTGTCGAAACTAACTCCAAATAGTATTTTCTGTTAACATGTCTGTTCGGATGTCGTTCATTAAACAAATTTGCGGTACGGTTGGCACAGTCATCGTTTTTTAAATAAAGAGTAATTATTTCAACTCTTTCTTCTACAGAATACACCATTGTGAAATTAATTTTCGGTAGTACTATCGAGTATCAAACTGACCGATAAACTGAAATAATAAACCGCATTTCTCTCATTCCGATAAGAAATGTTCTGATAGTCAATTTTTTGTTTACAAACCAACAAAACATTGACTATCAGCACATTTCTTATCGGAATGAGTGAAATGCGTTTTTGCATCTTCAACTGTGAATGATTTTTAAACGAGTTGATAAAACTTCCAAAAAAATGAGTGTGCTGAATTCAAAAAAGAAAGCGCTTTCAAATGATGTAACACTCGACCCATGTTCCCTATTTAAAATATAAGGGTTGTTATCACCACCCTTAAGGGGTTGATGTGACAAAGTTGAGTTTTATGTCAAAACATGTCCCCCTCAATATTAAAATTGACGTGTTCAGCGTTTCTTAAAAAAAATTATCTGGACGCAAATCGGTCTGTTTCGTTTTCAATGCGCCACCCTATATATATATATATATATATATATATATATATATATATATATATATATATATATATATATATATATATATATAGAGAGAGAGAGAGAGAGAGAGAGAGAGAGAGAGAACTAAGAGTTTTTGAAGTTTGAACTGAGTATGACAATCTCTAGAAGAGTAAAAAAATACCTACTAAAATTAATATATTTTTGTTGACACCTGGTAAATTGAACGGTTAATAGGTATTTTCAAGTAACTAAACCAATAAACGAACAAATATGCAGCCAGTTGCTTGTTATAGTTAGTTAGCTGGTTCTATATTAGCAACTGTTGACTCAGCACCAACTTACTTAATGAAGCATTTATGTCCTAAATCACAGTTTACAGTTTGTGTGTAAGACTTACTGAAGTAGATAAGTTTAACAACGTCCGAATTTAGTGCGATCTTTGCCATAATTTCTTCACAGTGCTTCGATATCCACGGTAGGAAAATAAATAAAAAGTTCGGGACGTAGCAAGTGCATTATAGCAGTGAATTTTCATAGGAATTGTACACTATTAGTAATATATATTATTAAAACTAATTATTTAAATTTAAATGGACCTTGACGATAGGTTTTAGTGTCCCAGTTAGCGATTATTTGAAAAAAAATATATTTTATAGGGAGTTAATAATTTAAATTTGGTCTTAGATATAATATATGTACTGCAGTGGCGATTTCTCCTAGTGAGCTAGGTGTGCGCCGCACACCTTAAAATATAATTAAAATGTGCATAGTTAAATATGTTTTATTTCTTTTTCCCTTAGTTTTAATACACTACATATGTTATGACAATCGATTTAATTTACTTATTTGATTTCATAAATAGTCGGTTAATAGTGACTTGGAATGAAGTCGGCACCAGGTCTTCATTCAGAAAATATGAGTAGGTCAATAGCAACTGGGAATGAATTCGGGTTAGGTGTGCGTTGTTATTTCCGAACAACTTCACTCGACAGAGCTGTATTGGTATACAATACAGTCCCCCACCCATGTGTTTAAAATAGTAAGGAAATACCATCGCTTTTAACACTGCAGTGAGCGGTAAAAATACCGCTCAAGACAAATGAATGGAACGCCGGTTTAAGAAACGTTGTGATAGCATTATTTACAAACATTACAACTGCGCTTGCATGGACCACAGTATTCTAAAATTAAAGACTATAATACATTTTAGTAAATTTTCGTAGAAAAAATTCACTAATGGGGAGATCTCGACTTTTGAATTTTGAAAAATTGTTTGCAAATGAGCGCGAACTAGGACCCCTAGAACCCATACCCGGGGTCAGTTTCAATTTTTATATATAAGAATTTAATTTGAGTCCAGTTTTAAAATATAGAAATTTTTGATTAAAATGAGGAAACTGATTTCAAGTACCATTCATATTTCTAGAAATTGTAATGGTACATAATGAGATGAGGTAATTTTGGACATTAGAAATCAGATGACAGAACTTTAGAACAATTGACATTTAGATTAAAATTTAGTCAAAATTGCATCATTTGCAGTCACAAGTTTAGACTTATTTGTAAGATGCTTTGTACTATTTATATAACAATAAACTATATATATATATATATATATATATATATATATATATATATATATATATATATATATATATATATATATATATATATATATATATATATATACATAGGTATCACACCGATAACTCAAAATATAATTGGCCGATTTTGATAAAATTTGGCATGTACCTTCCTTCTGTAAATGTATTCGATAATTTCGTTAGTCAGGAAAATCGAACGAGGTTTTCCGGGAAAATTTTGAGTTTTTATTCGAAAAAAAATTGTATCTCAAAAAATAAAAAATATAAGATAACCAAATTTGGTAGGTAGGTTTACGATATAAAAGTTAAACTATACACCAAAATTTAGATTTCTATGTTGCAAGATAAAAAAGTTATAATAAAATACCATAACGCACTTGCTGCATCCAGGATTTTTACACATTTTATTATTTAGTACCATATTAACATTGAACTACTTTTAATGTTTACAGTTTTCACCCCGTTCCGGACAGTGCTAACGCTAACACAAATTTGTTTGAAGAGAAGAGCTTGATAATAATTCCATGTTCTTTTCGTGTTTTAAAGTTTTAAGTGACTTTTTAATTTGTTAGTGTTGCAGTGGGAAATTAATTTATTTATCTACGTATAATTCCCATATAGGTCGAATATATATATATATATATATATATATATATATATATATATATATATATATATATATATATATGTACATTTAGTGTTAATAATTTTTAAAACCACCACTAACAGCAACTCGTTACCGCACACCCGAACATTTTGGTCAGGAGACGCCACTGATGTACTGAAAGTGTCTTTACAAAAATTGTGATACAAATTTCATTAAAGTTACAGAAGCTTTTCAGAAAAAAATTAATTATTTACAAAACGAATGTACCTGTCAAATTATAAATATGGCACGTATTTTCCTTGTTAATCTCTTGGATGGGTTTGTTTTAGCCAACCAATCCAGTTTCTGCAAACAATAAACGACAAAATAGGTTTTTTAAAACAAATGTGCAGTTATCCGCGAAGCTCATTATGTTATTGTTCTTTAATTTGGTACGCACGGTGCGTTTACATAGATGTTACTATAATTCAAGATTGAAGATTCTAGCTAAATGGGAAATGTTTTGAGCTATGGGATTTAAAATATGTTAACTAAAATTTTCTATTATAACATACTTGCTGCACCTAGACCCTTTCCAACACTTATTTACAGCTTCAGTATCCATACTTTTTGAAAATGATAAAATATTGCAGATTACTATGTCAGACTGACTGACAAACAAACAACCTTAAAATTATTTTTGGAAAAAAAATATTATAAAATGAAATGAGATAACAATTTAAACATAAATTAAAAATCTTGGTTCGCTGCTTCGCCACGGGGGTGCTCCTTTCCATTCTGCATGCCTAAAATCACCCTAAATGCAAAGTCTTGACAAAATGGTTCAGTATCCAACAAAATACGGGATCCTGAACGTGAATTTCCGGTTAGAAATAAGACTACTGAGATTGAAGTTTTAGGACAAATTGCTGCAGACTCAACTTTGAGCACGAGAAAATAGGCCACTGTTTCAAACATCAAAAGAAGACCTATTCAGCCAATATTGAAGCATCATAAATTTCACCCGTATAAAATTCATCTTGTACAACAACTGCATGAAGATGATTTGATCGGCGGCTGGAGTTTTGTAAAGTTATGACTGCAAAAATAGCTGATATCTGGAACTTTCTGTTCAATATCTGTTTTTCAGACGACTGTACCTTTTTATTAAACTCTACAGTCGTTAATGGGCAGATATTAATCCAAGAAATTTTCACGAAGTCCACGCTCAAACTCCACAGAAATTGAATGTCTGGACTGGCATTTTTGGAGACCTTTTAATCGGACCAATTTTTCTTGATGGCAATTTGAGTGGAGAAACGTATTTGGAGTTACTACAAGATATCGTTTACCCTCTAATAATTGACATTGTTGAAAATGATGATCGCTATCAAGAAAATTAGTTAGTGTTTCAACAAAATGGAGCTACTCCGCATTTTTGACAACGTGTTAGGGAGTTTTTGAACAGAGAGTATCAAAAATTGACTAATTAGTGCATTTATTGTCACAATGACTGAAATACGTTCTTGCAACTCCAACTGAATAATTTTTAAACGTGTTGATAACACTTCAAAAAAAAATAGTGTGCTGAATTCAGAAAAGAAAGAGCTTTCAAATGATGTAGCACTCGACCCACGTTCCCTATTTAAAATATAAGGGTTATTATCACCACCCTTAAGGAGTTGATGTGACAAAGTTGAGTTTTATGTCAAGATATGCACCCCTCAATATTAAAATTTACGTGTTTCAGAGTTTCTTAAAAAAAAATTCTCTGGACGCAAATCTGTCTGTTTCGTTTTCAATGCGCCACCCTATATTTCCAGATGTGTGTACAACATGGTTTGCAAAGCTTCTCCGACATCTAGAGACTTTCAGTTTGATTCATTATACTGGAAAATTATATAACGGAAACTAAGTGTTTTGGCCAATTCCAAGAGAAGAGATAAGTTTCTCCATGTAAAATCACGAATTTTCATCTCAAAGATTCCGTATCTTGGAAACTCACTAGTTGCTCTTTACGAAATAGAACTGATAATATATAATAACTAATCGACAGACGCGACATGCATAAATTAAATTTTGTTGAATAATTGTAATTCAAATTTTTCCCTACTAACATTTAGCAGGTTTTGGAAAATTTCGCGAATGATAATAATAGTTATTAGAAAAGGCCACGACTACGCAATATATTTTAAATTGAATACATCCAAATGGACGTATTCAACGACTCAGTCATTTTCTCAGTGTTCTTAAGTTACGCAATGTAACACACTTGAATGTATTTTCAGATAAAAATTATGAAGACTTCAGAGACATTGGAATGATACGTTTATAGAAAATTTGTTACTTAAGTTTAACAAAAATAAATTAAAGAGCGTTCAGTGGTGTACTAAGGTGACAAAGTACGTTGCGTTGTAAATATGTCTTCGTATGTTTGGGGCATTATAACAACATTATTCTGTCGATTCGTTGACAGTCAATGTGACAGTTAATTAACCTATAATCTATAATGCCAAACGATGGTATGAACGCTCTAAGAAAATAATACAATACACCATGTCCATTAGAGTTTTTTAGTAATTGAACGCACTTTACTCCAACACGAATGCCTCATACAAGAAGTACTTGCATTGACAATATATTTTCGACTAATAAACTAAAAAATGTTTAAAGCTTATAACTCTTGATTTCGTCAGCAAACGTCATCAGGTAAACACAGTAGTGTCTGTTTGTAACAATATAAATGTTGCATAAAAATAATGGTAACACAGTTGGATGTATTAATATTTTTTAATTTACTTTGTTACGCTCGACATTTTAGGTCGGCTTACATTTTTCACCTATTTTTATGGGCGAAACAATTATATTTATGGAACAAGCAAACTATTTGGGGGTTACCCTTGATAAGCAGCTCAACTGGAACGAACAGTTAGGGAATGTAATCCGCAGAGCCAAACTGTCCCTGTGCACATGCCGAGGAATTTGTGGAAATAACTAGGGAACAAGCCCACAACAGATGTACTGGCTCTATGTAGTGGTTATCAGACCGATAATAACATATGGATCTATAGTTTGGTAGCCCAAGGCACTTCGTGGTATCGCGAGTGCCAAACTGGCTCAACTACAGAGACAAGCTTGTCTGATGATAACAGGCGCGATAAGCGCCGCTCCATCAGTCTCTCTGGAAGTCCTCCTAAACATTCCACCTCTTCACATTTGGCTGGAGATTGAGGCTATGTGGACAACTTATAGATTAAAACAAACGGCCAACAGCATGCCGAAGACAATCAGTTTGGAAGTGTCCGGATTCCTCGATGACATTGAGAGTCGCGAGGTGCTGGGAATGGTCTCAGACTTGATGCCTACAAAGATTAGTAGAGTTATGTCCTTCAAGACCAACGTTCCGAAAAGGGAGGACTGGCAGCGGAGCCAAACGACCCTATTGAGGGCCGATCTCTGCTGTGCAGTGACGGCTTCAGTACCGATAGGGGGGCAGGAGTCGGCGCATATGGAAGCAACACCGAGGCAAGATTCTGCACTAGCCTCGGAAAGTATGTAACCATACCCCAGGCAGAAGTGTATGCCATCGGGATGTGCAAGGAAATTATACAAAACCAGTGCACACACAAATCGATAAAAATATACTCAGATAGCCAAGCTTCAATAAAGGCACTTGATTCCTACCGTTGCAATTCAAAAACGGTATGGAGCTGTAAATCTGCCCTCAACGAACTAGACAGCTGTAATGAGGTGTCGCTGGTCTGGCTACCGGGTCACTCGGCCCTTGATGACAATGTAGCGACCGACGCGCTTGCCAGGGGTGGTGCCCACGAGGAGTTTACCAGAATTAGTGTTGGAGATATCATCATGCAAAGCAAAACGCACCTTAAAGACCCCGACAAAACGATAATCCAATAATGGCAAAATCTGCCAGGATTAGCACACTCTAAGGTATTCATAAAAACCTTTCAGAGTCAATGGTTAACAAACTTCTAGAGGTAAACAGACAACAACTGAGAACTCTAGTCGCCCTGTATATAGGACACTGCCGCTTGCGTCACATACATACACCGAATTGGTCTAGGTCAAGAGACTGAGTGCAGGCTGTGTATGGATACTGACGAAACAGCAGAGCACGTGCTATGTTCCTGTCCGGCTGCGGACAGGACAAGACACCTGCTCCTTGATAAGACAAAGCTTGCACCAGGAAATTTGTATCAACTTTCGCCCACCAAGATTGTCCCCAAAATATAAGACAATTAAGCGTGTGCCACAATAGATTTTAAGGTCGCAGTAGAGGGAATCATGATATTAATAAATTTCTTTCAATTTTTAAGTTTTTAAATGTTCTCTTAGGTCTGACCATATAACTACAGGCTTCTTCAGTGTCCTGCTGTGTTCCGTGTGTTTGTTATTTGTAAAATATCCAACAAATGGCATATGTCTCCCTCTCTTATATTCTCTCTGTCTGTGTATGTGTTTCTGACCAGGGGGTTTTCCTTATATTGTTGAGCTTTCGGCTTTTTACGATGCACTCAAAAAGGTGCGAAATCTGGATCATGTTTTAGCAAAAAATTTCGTTATTCACTGCCTACAAATCTTTTGAGGCCGACATCCTTTCCTGAGGCTATATATATATATATATATATATATATATATATATATATATATATATATATATATATATATATATATATATATATATATATATATATAGCGACCTCGTGGCGGAGGTTATGGTAGCCTGCAAACCAAAAGGTCCCAGCTTCATTTCCCGGGCGGGCCAACGAGGAATTGACCTTATTTGTAATAAAATAAATACAGGAAATTTTCGCTAAAAAATTAGATGCCACAGCTATTGAAATAAATTTGAAAAAGAATCTGTATTACCTGTTTAATTAATAATTTTGTGGGAAAAATAATATTTTTACGCAAATTTACTTTCATAATGCACCTGCTGCGTCGACACTTTTGTGTGTGCAAAAACAAACAACACTAAGTTACTTCTTTCTAGAAACAAAAATACAGTGAAACAAATTTCCCACTTTTACCGAAAGCTAAAACCCGCATAAAAAGCACACATTTAAAAGTAATTTATTGCACCTTAAATACTTCCTGCAGACAAGCATTCTTTTGTTTTGCCTTAAGACCATAAAAAATCGCATTACATAAAGAAAAGGGCAGCTCAATTTAGGTTGAAAAACACATTATACAGTTCTGTAAAATGTTTGCTGGAGTTAGTTAAGAAAGATGTCTATATGCGAAACTTGCGTTCAACTTGAGCTGAAAATTACATCGTCAAACTTTGAGAGTTTCCTATTTCTAAAGCAAATTGGAGAGTATCCGTCGGATACAGGTGGAGAAGGCCGTACTTTATTCAGATTCCTGCAGAATCACTTATCTTTTCTTCTTTTTGAGGAGGGTTATACAACTAGGACACTGTCGCCCGGCGACTGTGATGAATAGCTCGTTTCTCTTGTCTAAGAATTATGTTTCCTCTATTTTATACAAAGAGCTTCTGGAATATTTTAAAGTAACTTGAGACGATAGTTTAAGAAAGATTGTTAGAGGAACATACTTTATGTAGCTTTTCTGTGTTAGAACAAGAATGTATAGAAGTTGGGAGGCAATCGTTATAGTAGCGAATTTTCTTAAGTTTTCTAATACAAACGCAACTAACTTCATTTTTTAAGAATATTACTGAACCTGTCTAAACTTATTTATGGTAGGGAAGAGTAGAGTAATGTGGATTAGCTAGGAATGAAAAATAATATTTTGTACAAATTTGAAGATCAGTCTTTTTTGACCTAATAAAATTACTTACAGTACATTTACTAATGTTTTCTAGATATTAAAAAGCTGGGTTATCATAATTTAAATTTATAAAGCTTTTTTTATAATTTAAGTGCCTTAACAACTAAGGTCATTGACACTAACGACACTTTAAATAACTACACAACAAAATTATATATAAAAAGAGGAACTAATAAATAGACTTAAGTACTATTATATAAACTAGACTGTCTTAAAAATCTAAGTACACAGATTACATTCGTAAAATTTAGACCTAAAATTTCAGATAAGTTTCTTTCACCAAAATTTTCAAATCGTGGACAGGCATATAAGGGACATTCTAATAGAATGTGAAAAATTGAAATTGGTCGGTCACAGAGCTCACAATACGGGCGTTGGTGTTGATTTAAAAGATAACCATGTGTAAGTAGAGAGTGGCCAATTCGAAGTCTTCTGATAATCACTTCTTCCCTGCGAGATAAATCAGAAAGTTTCTTGATTGCCACAGTTGATTCAATTTCTCGCAGTTTGTTGCTTAGCGAAGACCAATGGATTTGCCATTTCTGTCTATAAAAATTTATTATCTGTGCAGAAACGTCGGAGTAAAGTTGAAGAGGAATTACAGTATTGATTAAGACAGCATTCCTGGCACATTCTTCTGCATTTTCATTTCCAGTAATGCCACAGTGTGATAAGACAAATATAAGTCTGATAGATTTGCCAGATTGCAAGGCACAATGAATAGATTCTTGTACTTGGATTACAAGATGGTCCTTTGTGTAAAGGTTTGTGAGTGATATAATCGACGAAGGAGAATCAGTGCATATTAAGGCGTTATTGAAATGAGAGTTGGCGAATGTGTTAGTTGCTTTCATTATGGCGTATAGTTCTGCTGTATAGTTACTACATATTGACGGTAAGTGATATGCTTCTTCCTTTAGTGCAGAAGTGATACTACATCCGACACCAATTTCACTTTTTGATTCATCAATGTAAAGAATTATATCATATCGATATCTAGAGATAATCTCTTGTTTTGTAATATCGCTTTATTTCAGTTTACCCCACCTGGTGGAGCAAACTGGAATCGTTAGGGGGGGGGGGGGAGGTCAAAGTGAAGTAAATGTAATGATGAGTCAGGCAATTGAAAATTAAACAAGCATATTCATAATGAAATCTTTATGAAAATAAAACTTTGCCATGTCTAAACTTTGACAAAACATCGGTTATTTCATTTTTATATATGATACTGATGTCATCAGCCTCTGGGAATATAAGAATATCTATATGCTGGCGATAGTTTCTCATTAACTTTACTTCATAAGCTACTCCCAGCACATTTTTTTTCTTCTTGAACCACTGGGACGATTTGGCCCACGAACTCTTTATAAACCCGCTTTCTCTCTTCTTTCAACGAAACACAAAATCGCTTAAACATATTTCTTTTTGATCCAGGGTAAATTTTATCTCTGATTCTTCAACGGAGTCGTCGCTTTCCCTGCCAACAAAATCCGAATTATCTGAAAAGTCTTCGCAAATCTTGTCAGAGTCATAACTTTCCGAAGATGAAGAACTGACCCGCTTAAATATATTTTTTAATGATGCTCATCTAGTATTCGTTTTAGTATCTTTATTTTTATTTGATGGCGCTAAAGTTTCCTCACTAAACAGATCTTTCTTTACTTGCTTTGGTGGTTTAATGTGACGTGAGGTTGGAGAGTCCTTAAGCTCGTTCATATATGGCGATGATGTTATTATGGCAGTTTTTCCACGTTTGCGCTGACCTCTGAGTAACTGTTTTGGCACAACTTATGGTTAAAGTAGAACCTCTTGGGGAGATATTAACCCTGCTGATCCAACTTCAGAAGTTTCATTTGCATCTAAAGGTGGATCTCGAACACAAATTGAAGTTGATGAAGTTTGTGCAGTTGTAGTTTATTCCCTGCTGCTTTGCAACGAAGTGTTATCACAGTGATTATTACTGCATGTCGATGGATTAGGTGCTGTGCTGTTGATGGGTATCGCCCTTTCTGTAAGCTCTGCAGATGCAAAATCGACCTCTATGAATACATGAGGATCGTAAGGGTGTATACCAGTCTTTTTAAAGCCACATTCAGCGTTCAACAATGTTGCAGCTCGTAAGTAAGTCTTTGCAAAAAAACTGAGAATTATCAGGTGATTCAATAACTTTATTCTGTTTATTGTGTTGCCAATTTTTTAATTCTTGGGTGTAAAAATTACTCAGTGGAAACATTAATGTTCAAAATATGAACATCATACTTTCTTGCATTTTCAATTACAGGTAAATTTTTTACATGACTGGTGTGTGTTTAACAAAATGAGGGAACCGTGTCTCAGAAAATATTGTAGATTTAATCCATCTTGATCTATCAAATGCCACAATACTTTCGGCTGGCTGCCCCACTTTATAAAAGAATTCTGTCTTACATGAGGTATGATGAACAACGGGGGGAATATAGTGTTCTGTTGAACTTGAACCAATTTCTACTTTCACCATGCCACCATTTGTCCTCTCTTTGCAGAACTGAAACTTCCTACCTGTTTTTTTCTCTTAAGGAAATAATTCTAACAGGTTTGTTACGGACGTTACTGATGCCTGTCTCATAGCAATTATAAATTCGACTTAGAGAAAAAGAGTATTTGTCATATAATGAACCAAGATGAGAAAAAATAGTTTCTAGAGAAACTTTGTTGAAGCCAGCAGCACAAGCAGCAAGATGTATTCTCTGGCGTTCTTAGACGTAGTTCTGGGTGTCGCCGTAGAAACAGATATCATTAATCCTTTTCTGCTAGACATTTTTCTCTGCTGAAATTATGGGGTATTTTATTGAGCTCTGCAAATTCAAATGCCAAGGAACGAAACTAATTGTACGATGTACCAAAAAATCGACGATCCATTTGAAGGATGTGTTCTAGTATAGCATTTTCTTGACCATTTGTAAAATAGTGGTAAACCTACCTAACTTCTTTCTTGGAGCTTCATCTGCGGTCTTTCCACTTTTAATGCGTCTATTCAGGGAAGCTACCGGAATTCTAAATTGCCTGGCAACTTTATTTTGACTGAGAGTCCAAGATCTAACTGCAACCACAGCATTTTCATAGCGTCTTCTGACCATCCTTACTGGTTTGTTTTTCATTTATCGTACGCATACTGTCATCACTGTAAAATAAATAGAGAGGTGTAAATCATATTACATATTTGTAGGTAGATGTAAGAAGAAATAATATCGGGATAAAGTTGAATGGTATTTCACTTTGCCCCTGGAAAAGCATTTCACTTTACCCCAAGGTTGCATTAATCACGAAAACACCACTGACTATTTTAAAAGTTAACCTATAAACAACTTGGGTATGTGAAAAGGCGGGTGTATTGTAATCTTATCCTGCACAAATATTAGTACTAACCTAAGATCAATTATGCTGACGTACAACACTTCACAACTACCTCTAAATATCACAGCAAAAGAAGGAAAATCACACTTTGTTTCGTAAAATGACACAGGCGTGAAGTAAAGTGCTACAGACAACAATAGTAGTTAACGAATGCGGAATTGGTAGCAACTAGCATTTAAGCCGAGCGGTGGCACCACTTAACCCATTTGAATGTTTTAATTTCACTTTTCCCCACCATTTCAGTTTACCCTACTCTCCCCTACCTATATTAAAGTAGCAAATTTTTATAAATAATTGTAAAAGTAATAGGCAAATATATAATACTAATACTAATATGAAAATTCACTTAAATCATGTGCTATTATGTAGGTTAGAAACTCTGACCACGACTAAATCATTTAATATACTCATCTTTGTTTATTCTCTTCAAAACATTTTGAACATTTCATGCTTAATCATCTACAAAAAATTTTTCATAAGTATTGCATATACAAGCCGACATCAGCATGGGTTCATATCCGGAATGTCAACAGGTTCGGCCCTGGGTGACTTATTAAGCAAAATTCTTAATGGTTTGGAAGATCACGAGCACCCAGTCGCGGTGCTCTGTGACTTAAGTAGGGTTTTTGGCAGTGTCAGTCACAAAATACTGCTGGATAGATTATGTGCACTGGGAGTCTGATGTAAGACCGTGACCGAATTGGGTCATTTCTATCGGGGCGGTTTCAGTGTGTTGAGCTGCCTCACAGTGATTCTGTCGTGTTTCAACGCTATACATCAAACTGAATTGAAAACCGTATAGGTGTTCCCCAGTCATCCGTACGGGAGCCATTTATTTTCGTTGCTTATATGAATCATTTGCTATCTGACCTGTTTTCGTTAAATCTCACTATACAGTGTGTCCCAAACTGGATGGGAATGTGTTTCTATCTCCGTTATTATTAGAGATAGGGAGACGCTTAAATTAGCAATGTTTTGTCATTCTCGTTCCAAATATGGCTTGTATTTTGCACTGCCTTTTTTCGAGTTATTTTGAAAAAAACAAAATTTGTCGATTTCTTTTTTCTTCAATATCTAAGTAAGCGTTGATCTGACATGTATAATACTTGCGCATTATCAGGACACTTTTTGTGCTATTCTCAACTTTGGATTGTCATTTGTTTTTGAGCACCAGGTATCAACGTTTGTTTCTATTTTGGCAGCTACATTGTATTTTTTGCTCATGTGATAGCCTGTGAAAAGAGCGTTCCAACGATGTACAGCATGTAAAACAATTTTGAGATAAACCGTTTTGAGGAGAGTAGGCTTTGAAATCCAATACCAGAAAACAAATGACAAAAAAAGTGTTCAAAAAGCAGTAGGCCATGGAGTCTAACAATAAACGTCTACTTTTAACATAATTTTCCGTAATGATTCACGATAAAAAAACATTGTGATTTAATTTACAATACTTAATTAGGTAATAATGCTAGGTAATATTATGTGAAACTGTTTAATAATGACACCCGGCAATAATAAATAGAAACTTAAACTCCACAAAACACAATTAGAAACGGAACTCAGCAAATAATAAAATAGAAACTTGAATATAGACTAAATAGAAAATTGTTCGAAATGGCCACCATTTTGATGAATGCACTTTATACACCTTTTTGAAACATGACTGCAAACTCTGGTGGGGGTGTTTTGGTTAATATGATTTATGGTTTCCGTGATTCTGTTTCGTAATTCATTGATGTTTTGTTGTGGATCGAATTTATACACATTATTCTTCAGAGTACCCCAAAATTAAAAATCCATAGATGTTATATAGAACCTCGAGCACACCAATGAACCGGCCCATTGTTACAAATGACACCATTATTAAAATTTTTGTACAAAAATTCTATTCGATCCTAGCATTGTGAGCTGGAGAACCGTCTTGTTGGTAGCAAATCTCGTCTAAATTATCATGAACTCTTTTAATCGTTGGTAAGATATCATTTGTCAATAGATTAAGATACCTTTCGCCAGTTAAATTATTTTCAAAAAAGAACGGACCAACAATAAAGTTACCAAATTTTTTTTTAATTAACTGTCTAATCTACAAATAAAAATAACAGTTTTTTACCTAATAAGCCGCAGCAAACATTAATAACAAATCTGTCTTGCAATCGTCTTTCTTCCTTTGGATGGGGATTTTCATTTGTCCAATAATGCCTATTATGGCCATTATACACACCACAATTTGAAAATCTGAATTCATCAGTCCATATTATTTTCAAATGAAAATATTCATCATGCTGACATTGTCCTTGATACCATCTACAGAATTGAAGTCGCTTAGGGTAATCGTCAACATTTAAGCCTTGTGCGATTGTAGGTTAGTATGGATGGTAATGACTTTGTTTTAATACTCGGTGTACCGTAATTTTTGGAACGTCAATTTGCTCACCATAAAACCGAACAGATTGCAGAGGGTTTTCGTCTGAAACCTATAAGACGGCATTATTTCTTTCTTCATTTCTAGGCTTTGGTAGTTTCTTTATGTAGAAGCTAGAATGGTCACTATCCTGCGAAATATTTTGGTGTTTGGTTGCCGTCTTTCTAGGTAGTTGTTTTGATATGAATTTTCAGCTGCCTCAGTATTTCGGTTAGAACAAATATAACATTCCAACATGTCAAAATATTCTTCTTTACTGAACATATTGTTGAGTAATATTTAAAATAAACAGGAAACAAACTATTTAGTACAAAATTTTAAGCAACGTGTTAAATACACCTCAAATTGTTGAGATAATTAAGAATGCCAGTATTCTTAATTGTCGCGATAGTGTTATATCCATAACAACCTTTCTTCTGTTGTTTTTCAGTTGACTTACGTTTAAAAATCAAATAATTTTGAAAGGCGTCTTCGTAAATCATTAATCTGATTTTTATTGAGCTCTGTTAGTAAATTTAGTTATTTACTAGGTTTACCTATTTAATTTAATTATAACAATTTTTTAGAATAATGTTGTAATGTAAAATATCATTTGTAATAATGGGCCGATTCATTGGTGTGCACAAAGTTCGTATTTTTTTATCGTGAATCATTACAGAAAATTATGTTAAAAGTAGAACTATATTGTTATACTGCATGGTCTGTTGCATTTTGAACACTTTTTTTTGTCATTTGTTTTCGGGTATTGGATTTCATAGCCTACTCAAAACAGTTTTTCTCAAAATTGTCAGTGCAATTACAAGATTTCACAAGCATGTTGCACATCATTGGAAAGCTATTTTGACAGGCTATCACATGAGCGACCAATCCAATATAGCTGCTATAATAAAAACAAACGTTGATACGTGTAGCTCAAAAACAAAGGACAATCCAAAGTTAAGAATAGCACAAAAAAATTACTCTATAAAAAGTGTCCTAATAATGTGCAAGTCTTAGATATGTCAGATCAACGCCTACGTAGATGTTGAAAAAAAAGAAATCGACAATTTTTTTTTTTTAATAACTCGGAATCGAAAAGAGGCAGGGAAAATTACAAATCATATTTGGAATTCTACAAAACATTGCTAATTTAACCGTCTCCCTAACTCTAATAATATACGTTTACAATATATATATATATATATATATATATATATATATATATATATATATATATATATATATATATATATATATATATATATATATATATATATATATATATATACATTTATTATTATTATTATTATTATTATTATTATTAGACTCAAGAGAAAGATGATATAAATGTATCGAAAATATATTTTGATTAAAAATGTTACTCTAATAATTTTTTGAGTTTACACACACGCTTTATAATATTTGGTTATTGAGTTAATAAAACAAGTTATAACGTTTCTTTTGAATGATGGATGAATATTAAACCACATAGCAGGTGTTTTCCGAATATCTGGTGTTCGAGCTCGCTTCAAGAACCTGAAAATTACGTTATAATTGAGATGCTGGTTATAATTTTGATTGAAGCACGCAAAACTGGCAGACAAGCTGGTGAAAAAAAGGATCTTGAAGTGCGTGAGTTCGCGTAGTCTCTGTATAGCAGCACAGAATCAATATACCTGTAACATGCGCACAGAAAATTAGTGTTTAAACTTGCTTAGAATGAGAATGTGTACTTGTATTGTTTGACTGTGTGGCTGGATCATTAGAATGTGACCACAGATGCTCCACTTTCGCCCGTTTAATGGCCGTCTCCCACACACTCACTATCTAATAGCAAACTGTTGCTTTTCATCGTTTCAGCGGTATGAAACCTTTGCACAACCTCCACATAATCCTATTTAATACATTGTATTTACCTGCATTGATCATTTTGTAACTTTTTATAACACTGTTTTTATTTTTAACTCGCTAAACTATACTTAACCTTAAAAACTAATGAGCCTATATTAGATAGCTTAAAGCTGGCTATGCAGGGTTGGAGGTCGCCTCACCCACAACCCGAGGGAGCTTTTGAGCGTGTATCCTGTTGCCGGTTGTTTTAGTGCCATCAGGGTAGTCTTGTTAAAGTTGGGGACTCTCAAAGCAAAAGAGGGGAATTTTTTTTTCTAGATATTGAAAAAATCTCTGGACGCAGCAAGTGCGTTATGGTAGCGAAATTTTTTTTTTAATATTTTTAATAGCAAATGTATTTCTTTGATGAAAGCAGGCATCAAACTTGGTTGCCTATATAGTAGAAACAATGTACCATATTTCATTGAAATAAATTTATTGTTTGAAAATATATAAACATTTTTCAAAAGTCTAGATGCAGCAAATCTGTTATGGAAGTGAATTTCCATAAAAATGTTTTTAATAGCAAATGCGAGCAGGCATCAATCTGATTACCGGTATAGCCTATGTGGTAGAAACAATATACTATACTTTATCAAAATTACTTATGGTTTGAAAATATACAAAAATTTTCCGAAAATAAACTTAAATGTTGGTTTTCTATCCCACAAAGCTTACGTTAATAGCAAATTGAGTTATTAAAATTTAAGGATTTAATGAAAATTCGGTAAATTTGCAGATTAGCTCCCGAACGATTTTGAACAAATTGTTTTCAGAAATATTACTAGGACCCCACCTGGATACACAAACCACAAGAAAAATTTCTTGTTCACACCCCCCAAGAAAGTTATGGGACTGGGAGTGAATACGGATGCTGTGCGATGTAGGCAGAGTTTAAGGGGGATATGGCTTCAAGATGTGAAAAAGTCAGCTTTCAAGCCCGCTTTATTCGAATTTTCTGCTCATATTTCCTTTTTACTACCTACCCCGCCCACCACCCCTACTCACTCCTGGTCCCGTAACTTCCTTCGGGGATGTGAACAAGAAATGTTTCTTGGGGTTTGTGCATCCAGGAGGGGGCCTAGGCAGGTTTCTGAAAACAGTTTTTTGAAAAACGTTTGGGAGTTAAACTGCAAATTTACTGAAAATTCGCTACCAAAACGCACTTACTGTGTCCACATTTTTTTCTTACAAGCGCATCATATTTCGATAAAAAATGCAAAAATACATTAATGAATTTGTTCTACAAAAATTAGCTAAAACAATTATACACCCCTAATCACTCCTGGTCCCATAACTTCCTTGAGGAGTGTGAACAAGAAATTTTCCTTGGGGTTTGTGGATCAAGGGGGGGGGGGGTCTAGGCAGGTTTCTACAAACAGTTTTTTGAAAAGCGTTCAGCAGCTAAACTGCAAATTTACCGATAATTCGCTAGCAAGACGCACTTACTGCGTCCAGATTTTTTTCTTACAAACGCATCACATTTCGACAAAAAATGCAAAAATGCATTAACGAACTTGTTCTACGAAATTTAGCTTTAAAAAAAATTCTGAATTCTGAAAACAGTTTTTTAAAAAGCGTTAGGGAGCTAAACTGCAAATTTACCGAAAATTAGCTACCAAAACGCACTCACTGCGTCCAGATTTTTTTTCTTATAAACGCATCATATTTCGATAAAAAATGCAAAAATGCATTAACTAATTTGTTCTACGAAAACTAGCTTAAAAAAATTATAGACCGTTAAACCATACACTTCACTAAACCCACAAATAAATATCCAAAAAAGCATCAACTTAACTAAACTGACAGCCAAAGCATCAGAGAAAGGGTCTATTTGAAATGAATATTCTGTAAATATTTTAGTAAAATGAAGGGCAATGACGGTTGAATCTGAAACTTAAGGGTTTGCAGAACTCTCTTCTTGCAACATTTTCTTTTCACAATCGGTATTTGTTTCACATTCTCTGCCTAAAAATTGCCAATTTTGACGTTTAAAATTGCGACGTTTTGAGGAGAACTCCAAAATTTGTATCTTTAACTGCCCATAACTTCCTTGTCTTTAAAGCTAGGGACCCAAATTTTGGTACAGAGTTCACTCTTTATAATACAAACACGCGTAATTTTGTTGCCCTTACTTTGTTATTTACGGAGATATGAATTTTTTGAGAAAGAAAACACAAAATTTTCCGGGAAAACCTGGTCCGATTTTCCTGGTTATCGAACTTATCCAAGCCACTTGCAAAAGGAAGGTACTCACCAAATTTGATCAAGATGGGTTCATTATTTTATGAGTTATCAGTCGGATATATATATATATATATATATATATATATATATATATATATATATATATATATATATATATATATATATATATGTATATATATATATATATATATATATATATATATATATATATATATATATATTAAAAATTCGCTAATTAAAGCGCTTCGGATCTAGCATCCGCAAATTGAGCCTTGAGACTTGCTTTAAGAGAGGTCCAGGACTGTTCAAGTAAATATCTGTAGCATCACCTATTATTTTTGTTTTGATAAATTCTAAAATCATTGAGTTTACATGTGAATCATTAGGACAATTGATGTCATGTCTATAGGTTGCTATAAATAATTCACACTGATTTAAAAAATAGTTTAAATGTTTTCGACCGCCAGTATATTCTGGGATCATTACCGAAGCTTGCGCTATTTGTGTAAGTTCGGTTTGTGAGTTAATTGCATTGGTTTGCTTTGGTTGAGTCATTTCCAAATTAATTGGAAATCTATCTATTTCTATCATAAAACGAAATACAATACACAAAAAATTTGTGTCCATACAAAATTAATTATTAAACTATTTATGGCTACAACTTCTGAATTGATCACGCTAAATATGATTATTTAGTTAATTAAGCTAAACAGTAAAAAATGTGTTTGACTGACTATTAAAATTTTCTTAACTTACAAAAACCTGATAAAAGGACGCAAGTAAATCAATCAAAATTCAGGAAGGAATACTTACAGGAATTTTATCATTCTGCTCTGTACAAATCTTCTAAATTTAGCTCACTTGCAGTGAGAGTAAAGGTTCTTTCTATACCAGTAAGTTGTTGAAACAATCAGGGCCTTATATCGAACTTATTGCGTTTATTAGTATCCTCTGAACTTGCTTACAGCGGCGATAACGTCTTCCAAAATTATAGGAACGTTTTAAAAAAGTGCTTTATTCAGGATTACTAACAGACAGACAAACTACATTAATTATAACTTATTTAAAAATAAGATATTATGTGAACATTACAGTAAACTGAACATTACGTGAGTTTGTGCAATAATAATTGTCTCCAGGAAACTCGCAGCTGGTGTTTTTTGTACCGTGGATTGAAATTACAGACAAAACGTTGATCGGAAGATTCTTGCATTTCTTCGCGATGCCAGTGCGTGCTTTACGTTACTCCAAGGGGTTTCGTTCTAACTTATTGTTAGAACGAAAAATCTTAATGTTAAGTTAGCAAATGAAGTAGGACATGTATTGGATTGGATTGTGAGACATTTGCTTCGTCAAGAGGGACTTTACGGTAATCACTATACGCGGGTGCAAAATCTTCATGATGCTGATAACATACTTAGAATGAATTATTCCAACTGGCTGTTGGCTCAATACCGCCCTTCGAAGGGGACGTAAATCCGTCGGTCCCGTCTAATGTTGGGCATGTTAAAGATCCCTTCCCTCCTTACAGAAAGGCAGGGGTTTTGCAAAATGTACAGGATAGTAACGTGAAACTGCTGTCTGGCGTCGGTGGTTAGCCATAGTCGCGGAAATTGACCGACGTTGAAAAAAGGAGGAATCAAGATGAAAACCCCACAGGGAGTTTTTATTTGAAAAAAAAAAGGTCTTGTTAAAATTCGCTACCATAATGCACTTGCTACGCGCAGACTTTTTAAGTATCACGTAAAACAAGAAAATTAAACAATGTTTATTAGTGTTAGTGAATTTTCTTTAAAAAAATTCACTAATGAGGAGATCTCGACTTTTGAATTTTGAAAAAATGTCTTCAAATGAGCGCTATTTAGGACCCTAAAATTAGGTAATTACCTTCCTTTTGCGAGTGGCTTGGATAAGTTCATTAGTCACGAAAATCCGCCGAGGTTTTCCCGGAAAATTTTGTGTTTTCTTTCGAAAAAAATCGAAAAAAATTTATATCTCCCGAATTAACAAAGTAAGGGCAACCAAATTTCATACGCGCGTTTACATCATTATGGGTAAGTTACCTACCAAAATTTAGCTCTGTAGGTTAAAGGACCAAAAAGTTACAGGCATTTAAAGAAAAATAAATTTGGATTTTCCTCAAAACGACAAAGTCACGATTTTAAACGTCAAAATTGGTAATATTTAGGCAATGAACCTGAAAATAATATGAGCTATGGAAGGAAAATGTCTCAAGAAGAATGTTTTACAAAGCCTGAAGTCTTAGTGTCAATCGTCATTGTCCTTCATTTTACTAAAATATTCCCAGAAAATTCATTTAAATTAGACCCTTTCTCTGATACTTTGGCAGTAGTGTTGGCTATAGAGTTTATCGGTTAATGGTATATCATTTTTGTCGAATTTTCGTAAAAAATCTTTAAAGCCCAATATATCCGTTATTATGCAAGATACGAAAAAAATTGTATACATTAATTATAGGGTGTCTTCAGCTACATCTTAAAAAAATATTTCTACAATTACAGGTTGGCCCATAAGTCGTTGGTGATTCAAATTTTCTTTTCTTAGGGAATTTTCTCTAAAAAATTCACCAATGGGCAGATCCGTGTTTATATATATATATATATATATATATATATATATATATATATATATATATATATATATATATATATATATATATATATATATATATATATATATATATATATATATATATATATATCGTACCGATAACTCAAAAAATAATAGACCGATTTTAATCAAATTTGGTGAGTACCTTCCTTTTTCAAGTGGATTAGATATGTCCTTTAGCCAGGAAAATCGGACAAGGTTTTGCCGGAAAATTTTGTGTTTTATTTCTAAAAAAATTGATATCTCCGGAAATAACTAAGTGAGGGCAACCAAATTTGGTACCCGTATTTGTATTATAAAAAGTGAACCATGTACCAAAATTTAGGTTTCTAATTTTAAGGACAAAAAAGTTACGGGCAGCAAAAGAAACAAATTTTGGAGTCTTCCTCAAAACGTCAAACTCGCAATTTAAAGCGTCAAAATTGGCAATGTTTACGCAAAGAACGTGAAACAAATACGAATTGTGAAAAGAAAATGATGCAAGAAGAGTGTTCTGCGAACCCTTAAGTTTCAGATTCCACCGTCATTGCCCTGTAAAATGTTTACAGAAAATTCATTTCAAGTAGATCCTTTCTCCGATGCTTTAGCTGTCGGTTTAGTAAGTTGATGCTTTCGCTGTAGGTTTAGTGAAGTTTATGCTGTAACGGTCTATAATTTTTAGCAAATTTTCGTAGAAAAAATTCGTTACAGCATTTTAGCATTTTTTATCGAAATATGATGCATCTTTGTCATAAAAAAATCTGGACGCAGTAAGTGCGTTTTGGTAGCAAATTTTCATTAAATCCTTCAAATTTCAATAACTCAATTTGCTATTAACGTAAGTTTTGTTGGTTAGGAAACCAACATTTAACTTTATTTTCGGAAAATTTTTGTATCAACGCAGCAAGGGCGTTTTGTTTGCAAATTTTCATTAAATGTTTCAAATTTCAATAACTCAATTTGCTATTAACCTAAGGTTCATTGGCTAGGAGACCAGTTTTCTCGGAAACATTTAAAGTTTATTTTCGGAAAATGTTTGTACATTTTCAAATAATTATTTTAATAAAATATGGTACATTGTTCCTACTATATAGGTTATACCGGTAACCAAATTGATGCCTGCTCGCATTAGAGTGATAAATTTTTACTTAAAAACATTTTAATGAAAATTCACTTCCATAACGCACTTGCTGCCTCCAGAGTTTTTTTGTCTCAATCTGGACAAAAATATACTAATATCCAGAAACTGATATGCAGATTTGTATTTCACAAGCTCATAAAATTATCTTGCTAAAAGGAAAAAAATAAGTGAGTTGTCAGTTTTGGTACAAAGAGCGTAGAAAGAGCGTATTGATGTATTGAATGCACTTCAATATCAGATATATTTCAATAACATGATTTACCTAGATTCAAACCCTGTTTGAGTATAAACAGACCTCAGCCATCCAATATTCCCCTTTATTAATTTTCTGAATATTAGATAGACGATGATGAGAAGACAAGCGAGGCAGCGTTTGAAAGCGGGGTTTTCATAAAAGCTTCATTAGTTTGTTGTAGATACCTGTTGGGCAATATAAGTCATTGCAATCCGATATTGATCCAATTGTGCGGCACTGTTCATGCACGGTGAATTTCATTAATAATGTATTGCTTTCATCTTCCTCAGTTTGAAGTTCACTTTAGCACAAGGACTTGTAAAACAAGAGCACACCTACTTAAATCTGGGAAAAGTCAATATTTTGAAATCTGCTGTTAGGGATTAGGTTAAAATTACCGGTATATAAACTCAAAAGGTTTTGATTCATTAAATGCATTATAACAGCAAATGTCGATAAGAATCCGACTTTTTGAAATAACATAAATATTTAACAAAACCTGGATGTTCTACCTTAGGTAAGACTGGAAGTAAATTTCATAACTTCTGACGAAAACAACCAACTTAATGGAGCAACTCAACAGATAATTAAAACATGTTCAAAACTCTGACCATTAACTTACAAGCATTTTAGAATGCGAGTGTTGACTTTATTCGTTGTGACAGAACTTATTCTATTTGGGTTGAAGTTTTTGAATGTTTGAGTAAATCGATTTAGCAACCCTTCCCTTAAATTCACTGACGATTTATAAACTTTTTCTTTCAACATGGCCCATAGGCAAAAGTCAAATGGTTTAACATCAGGTGACCTCGAACGCCAATCTCACGATCACAAACGCCTTATTTGACGGTTGTCAAAAAGCCTATGAAGTAGATATGCGGTAACCTTTCCTGTACAATGTGCTGTGGCCACGTCAAGTTGATACCAGTATCTTAGATATTTTTCAAGTGGCAGATTGTTCGCAAAATGAAATGGTTTCTCAAAGTTAGCGACTCACTGTATATATACATACACTAATTTATCGACCATCAAGATTTAAAAAACTGAATTTTCTTGACGATGTTTTGACCAATTGCTTCCAAAATGTTTATATAGTTTGTTGAAGTTAATGGCTCCTCGTATACCATGTGACAGCGTAAGCTCCTTTATGTAACTTACGCTGCACTTGGGGTATTCAAGGAAAGTCATCCTTGATATAACCCCTTAAACCGATTTCAAAACAGCCATTTAATTATCACACCTACTGAACTCTATTCTGGCTGTTTCTTTCACTGCTATAAACTTAACACACCTGCTGGCGTGTCGAGTGTCAACGTCTAATATGTTTGGTAAAAATTAGAAAAAGGTGTTCAGAAAACAAACTCTGAGAGGTAAATAATTATACTATATATGTATTACGGTATAAATACAATTGACGTGTTACTAAATGAATATAATGTTTTGTGTGCCTAGTGGCAACCAAGCTATTTAAAAGTGTTGTAATTATGCGGGACTCTTAAAACAAGCGATTTTGCCAACCTGTGATCACAGTGGGCTTACATGAAAAATAAAGCTATGTTAACTAAAACAAATGTCGAAATAATGGCTGTTTCTAACAGTAAAGTGGTTAAACATAATTAAAAGTGGTGATAAAACTTATCTGCCTCCTCTGAGCTGTTGTAATCATTATACTCGGAAGTCTTTTTGGGGTTTTAATTAGGCAGCAGCAACCCAGTTGTACTTTATTTCTTCTCCACATCAATGACCTCCTCTCCAGCACATCCAACCCAGTTTACAGTTACGCGGACGACTGCACCCTCCACTCGAATATGCAATAATCTAAGCCTGTCTCTTTAGCCCAATTAGATGGGGATTGCAGCCTCATGGAGGGTTCTGTCTCTGTGGATCTCCAAAAATATTAGACTGGGGTAGAAATCTTGTATAATTCCACCAAATCTGAGTCTTGCTTTCTATCTCATAACAGATACACCAGCCCTAGACCCATCACAATGAACAACCAAGTTATTCAAAGTAATTAGTCCTTTTCACTTGTTGGAATTTCTATATATCGAAATCTAAATTGGCACCAACGTGTCACATCAATTGCAAAAGCGGCTGCTAAGAAATTAGGTTTCCTCTTCCGGGCTCGCAAATACTTTTCATCAGCTAATCTCTATACTTTATATACTTCACAAATAAGTCCAAACCTCGAATACTGCTCACACATCTGGGATACCGCTGCCGCTTCTACACTTGCTATCCTGGACTCCATTCAGAAGAGAGCTATGCGTCTCATCGGTGACCCTACGCTCACCCAAATGCTGCAATCCCTTCCCCACTGACGTGCCGTTCGTGACCTCTCTCTCTCTCTCTCTTTTATAGATATCTGCATGGGCACTGCTCAGAGAAGCTTTCTTCCGTAGTTCCTCCACCTGCTGCCCCCAACAGATCTAGCAGGGGAACAGAGCAAATGCACCCTTTTACTGTCCAGGTTACCAGACATAGAACATGTTTTTATGTCCGCTCTTTTGTCCCGAGCACTTCCAAGTTGTGGAATTCCTTGCCGGCACATGTTTTTCCTTCTCCTCCGAACCTCCAAACCTCTAAACCTTCAAGTCCAGAATAAACAAGTTGCGTCTTTCCTCCTTGTCGACACCCACGGTACAATAGTATTTTGGCTGTAGGCCCGCGTGGAGTGTTCCTGAATATATAAAAAAAAAGGCAGGATTTTCTTGGGTGTGCAACAAGAACATTTCACAAAATTCGAGTATTTTCTGAGTGGCGGTGGAGATGTTCTTGTCAGTCTTGTGTATTTGTGTCATCGCTAATCATTGCAGTTTCCTTGATTTGTCGTGTGGACAGTTGGATGAGGAAACTTGTCAACGTTGACCATGTTGACCATAGAGACCAGAAATTTTAAAAATGTTATGGAAGTTTTATTTTGTGCAGGTTTTATTATGTAGTTGTAATTTACAGTTTGTGACGTCCTATATTTTTCTGTTTTGTTTTTGCGAAAGTTTACTGGTGCATGTTTTATTATTGTGATTTTCTTATTTTGATCTTGTAATTTTATTTACATAATGCATTAACGCTGATTGATGTTCTTGTTGATGTTTATTGTTTTACCTTGACACTGTATCCGCTAGGAAATATATTTCTTTGTAGTTTTTTATAATGTGTGTCTGTGTATGTTGGTACGTGTGGTGTGTGCTAACAATTTTTGTATTTTTTATATGATTTTATACTGTATTTAAGATTCAAGCTTTTTTTCTCCACGCACAGGGTGGGCAACAAAGAATGGTCGTTGGCCATATCTCAAGAAAAGTTTTCATAATAAACCGCTGTAGATTATTTTCAAGTTTCGATATCATTGGTCTAGCGGTAGATATTGGCAATCAAAATTGGAACTACGAATTACCACAAAACAAAACAAAAAAACTATAACAGAATATAGTGAATCTAATCTGGTAAAGCAGCTTTTCTCGCCTGTCGTCCAGTAGGTTTAATACAGACTGCAATCTCGAATGAATAGATGAAACAATGGTTTCAATCTCTACCAGTGAAATATTTGTAGCGGCATTTTTCAATCTAAGTATCATATCGTCCCTTGCAGTAAATCGATTGCAGTATACCAGATCTTTCAGTCGTCCCCATATATAAAAGTCTACACAATTCAAATCAGGCAACCTAGCTGGCCATTGAAACAGACTTAGCCTTTCTATATATCTGTCATGAAATGCCTGATCTAGGAAATGTCTTGCATTTAAACAATAAAGTGCTGGAGAACCATCGTGTTGGAAAATCATATTGCGACGAGTCGTTAGAGGTAAATTTTCCAACAACAGTGGCAATTCATTGCTTAGAAAATCTAGATATCGCTGCCCGTTCAATCCTGCATGAAAATGTAGAGTCCAATAACTGTCCACTGACAATACCACACCAAACGTTAACAGACCAACTGCCCTGATGTTGCACTTCATTTACCCAATGCAAATTTTATCTGCGACCAGTAGTGCATATTGTGCCTATTCAGCCTACCGTCGCTCTGAAATGTGGCCTCATGTGACCACAAAATCGAGTTACAAAAGTTCAACCCTTCATCGAAATAGCGAGCTTTTAAACTTTAAAGCAGAACAATGTGATATGTATGCAACCTAAAAATAAATTATTACTATTATTATTATTAGCATCGCTTGCATCAGTATTACACACCCACTGAATTTTGGTTCACTGTGAACTTTGTAATGAGAGCTAATTAATGTGTATTCCTTTAAGCCATCATAAAACAGGCAATAGAGAATTTGTTTCTGCGCTAAACTACGGGAGCTATTTTTTTTATACATAGGTTCAGAATGACGTACTGAATGTAAAAACACAAAATCCTTACAAATTAAAAGGGCGGAAGTGCCGCTATTTTGAGAAAAATCGTTTCGGCCTATATCTCCGTAACCGTGCACTTTAGGCCAAAATGGTAATGAAAGATATAGGTAAAAAAGCCGATCAATGAATTCTAATAGTCGTATAAGTTGTAAACAGTGAGTGATATAAAAAAAATATTTAACAAAAAAGATGAGAAATGCAATTATCTACAATAAAGGCCATTACCTTTTTTGAGCTAAAGTGCACAGTTACGGAGATATAGTCCGAAACGGTTTTTCTCAAAATGGCGGCAGTTGCGCCCTCCTTATTTGTAAGGATTTTGCGTTTTTACATTCAGTAAGTCATTCTGAACCTATGTATTAAAAAATAACTCCTGTAGTTTAGTGCATTATGGACAAGACTAACTTTATTGCCTGTACTATAACTTATCTGTGGTTTATCAGAATATTTCGAACACTGGTTCGAGTTACTCGTAAGTCCCTGGATATTATACGAGTACTTAGATGTCGATTGAATTCGACATAGGTCAACACATGGATGGTCAACACTGTCGTTCATAACCGATTGGCCACTCGGAGTCCTTTGAAAAACCGACGTCTTCCCGGATACTTCACCGCATACACCCTAGCAGCAACAGTTGCATTTCTCATACATTCAAAGTATACATCTAGCATGTCAAATGTTTCTTCATTCGAAAAATCATATTATGGGAGTATTTAGTCACACCAACTACAATATGAATGAATATCTAATGATTTTGACAATTCGCTTATGCATGTTGTCATTTTGACAGTATGCTTGATGTTACAGAAATTCTATTAGACGGGGCCAGTTTTTTTGTTACACATATCGAAACGAATTGCTGAGGGAATATAGATTGATATTTTCATACCCATAGGTGGTAGAGATCTTCTCCTCAACTCACTTCAATTTTCAGGATAATTTAAATCTAGAATTTCTCGAAGACTCCATATCTAGAATTGGTGGAAAACTCCGTTGTGGTTGCTGTCTTATTATCCAGATATGGCAATGTCACACACAGCACAGGATATCCAATGGATATCCATTGGATATACATAATATCCATTTTACATCCATAACCATGATGGATATCAGGTGGACATCCAGTGGATATTGTTAGACCAGAAAAATGTTAATAAAACTAAAAGGATCTGAACATATGAGCATTTATTATTCATTAAAATCAAATCAAGAATGCATTCGAATTTCTGCGTGTATATACTTTATTCAAGTATGTATATATCCATCAGACATCCAATGGATGACTATTAGGTATCCAATGGATATACAAAAGACATCCATAAGATGTCCACTTGACATCCATAGTTGATGCTCCGTTAGTATGTTTACACCAGCAGAAAATACAATTATTAATAAATTAAAATTATAGAAACCGTTATTTACGTTTTTTTTTAATGTCAACAACACACCACGAGGGCTTACAGCCTAAATACTATCGTACCGTGGGTGTTGACAAGGAGGAAAGAGGCAGCTTGTTAATTCTGGACTTGAAGGTTTGGAGGTTCGGAGGAGAAGGAAAAACATGCGCCGGCAAGGAATTCCACAACTTGGAAGTCCTCGGGACAAAAGAGCGGGCATAACAAGATGTTCTATGTCTGGTAACCTGGACGTTAAAAGGGTGCATTCGCTCTGTTCCCCTGGTAGATCTGCTGGGGACAGCAGGTGGGGGAATTATGGAGGAAAGCTCCTCTGAGCAGTGCCCGTGCAGATATCTATAAAAGAGAGAGAGGTCACCAACGGCACGTCGGTGGGCAAGGGATGGAAGCCTTTGGGTGAGGGTAGGGGCACCGATGAGACGTATAGCTCTCTTTTGAATGGAGTCCAGGATAGCGAGTGTAGAAGCAGCAGCTGCACCCCAGATGTGGGAGCAGTATTCGAGGTTTGGCCTTATTTGTGAAGTGTATAAGGTATAGAGATTAGTTGGTGAAAAGAATTTGCGAGCCCGTAAGAGGAAACCCAATTTCTTAGCAGCCGCTTCTGCAATTGATGTAACATGTTGGTGCCAATTAAGATTTCGATCCACAGTAATGCCAACAAGAGAAAATGACTCATTACTTTGAATAACTTGGTTGTTCGTAGGTAAAAATAAGGAAAATAATACGTTCTAGCACAAGAATTACTTATATGTTATAGGTATGTGCATGAAAATAAACTGCGTGTTGATGATGAACCACTACGGTTTGAAACTGCAGTCCACGTGCACGTAAACAAATAAAAAATCACAATACGTATAAAACTAGCGGCAGCAATATAAATTTCCATCCAAATTCTCATTGCGGTTATAATATTATAGTAAAATTATTTTCATTTCCACACAGAGAGCATTGTTTATGTCTGTCATTTCGTGAGAATAATCTATTTATCCTATTGTAATTCATTATTATACTCTACTGAATAAAAACGCAGGATCATTTTATTAACTCACATTGGGGCATTGGATGCTTGAATTGTTGGCTACAATGACAAAATCCGTTCGCTTTGTTTGATTTGAATTTGGACTGAAGTTGAGGTTAAGAAATTTAAAATTGCACATTGGGATTCTGCATCAATTGCTAAATGAACTACAAGACTACAATTATTTAGGGTTAGAGTTAGAGGGTCAAGATCCTTCTGAAAACAAAGTATACCTACGTTGTTTTGATTAATAAGTTGGCTGTTGCTGTGATTTTCAGTCATTACATTTCATAATTTACAGGTGAGTACTCAACATTCCTTTTTTTTTAGTTATGAGAACATAGTTTATATTTATGTAAATACCAATATTATTTATATTTATAGCTGAAAAAGCACGTTGGTTGTTAATAACATGGCTAGTGGACGTGAACTAGAAAATAAATCTCTTCTTGATGTATCACGTGGGCAAATTCGCCGTTTCATAAAAGATGCTAGCCAGGACAGAAATATTAAAAAACGCAGAGAACATTGTGATTCCGATTTGTTGGATTCTACCATAACTTCATTTCAAAATATTACAGAATCACAAAATTTTAATGTCAATGAAACACTATTTTGTGATGGAAATGTTCCCATGACTTCATCTCAAAGTATGACGGAAACACAAGATTTTGATTTCAATGAAACATTATTTTGTGAAGGAAATGTACATAGTGATCAACAACAATATTGTGAAACTAATCATAGTTCTAAACTAACCAATAATTCTGACAATCTAAATTTCAATAATGGTTTGAAGAATGAATTAGCAAATTGGGCATCAATACACAGAATAAAACACTCTGCCTTGGCTGACCTAATGAACATATTACGTAAACAACCATGTGGGTCAAAACATTCACATGATACACGAACGTTGCTGAAAACCCCGAGAAAAACTGTGATACGCGATGAAATTTGACAACCCTTTTCTTATTCAGCATCATATGACATCGCCAGGAAGAAGCTAAAAAAGGCTGAAGAAGAATCAGATTTGAATTCAGACATTGAATTTTACAATAGAAAAATCAAGAAAAAAAGAAAAATATCAAGCAGTGCAGAAGAAGACGACGAATTGCCCCTGCTGCCACCGTATCCCAAAGCTCCTTCATTACAGGTGTCCAAAAAGGCAGCAACTGATATAGATTCATCAGAGACAGGAAGGCAGGAGAGTACAGTTCATTTGACGCCTATAACATCCAGTTTTAATAGGCAGTTTCCTGTTCCAACTGTGACTTCGATTCCTGTTTCAGATGATGTCTCCACTCCTAGAGGCATATTATGTTCACAAAGAATGACAAATAAGGCCAGGCCAGGGCCTTCTTCTTAGACTCGTGCTGCAGATGATGGTAAGATATCAAAACATATACATATGGTGCGATGATATAATATAACATAATGACTAATCAATTCTCAATTTATTACAGAATTCAGGTCGAGAATTTTAAGAGATCTGGCATTTATTAAAGTAAATGTCATCACATTGAACCAGAGATGGGCTCTTATCGAGCATTCATTGAGCTCGGAGAGACAAGCAGCAGATGTGCCAATGAAAAGAAATGATCCCCAATTGGACATCAGTATCTTTCCTCTTAAATCATTAGAGGAGTTGAATAATATGGAAAAAAACTTGAGGATTCTCAATTCGAGTTGCATTTGGTAAGGAAACCTCTGCTAGTAAATATCTTCACAGCAATAGTTTTATCAATAAGATTTCACAGTTAGGATTCTTTTTTCTTCAGATAAATTATTGTGCTAAAATTGGGGTCACCGAACTGATGAAATCACCAAATTAATTTTGAGAAGGCTATTTACCAACAAAGTGGCCCAAGAATGTAGTTGGGTTGGTGCCAAAAAAAAAAAAAAATTTTCAAGTCTCCATCTTGCTGGGGTTGTAATATGTAAGTTATTGTCTCTTTATGAAGTTTATACAATGAATGACCTATATATCTAATAATTTCTAGCCTATGTACGTGCAAATAAATGAGCAGAAAATGTATCAGAAAAATAAGTAGTGGATAACATTAAAAACTGGCTGCGTCATGCTAGCACCAGAGAGAGAAATAATAGGTATGACTTACTTTACTATTAATTAATTAATAGATCTCTGAATTTGTTGTAAATGTTTGGAATATACTTTGATCTGAGCCACCTCATTAATGAATTCATTATTTAAAGTAGTGAATATCATTAATTAAATATTTTTACCTCTTATTGTAATCAGCAAAAATTGTCTAGTTATATAATGGAAGTTCGCGTATATGTAAAATTGTTCATTTCACTGGTGAATATCTATCGTCCCTACTTGGAAGCAGATCACTTCTAGTAGATTATGGAAATAGATCAGTTAAGGGTAATTGAAACTATTGGGTATAATCAGTTCCGTCGTGATACTCAACATTAATACCTGTTGCCTCTTATTTTGGAATAATCACTAAACTGTTGTAATTATAATAGCTATAATAAAGTAAATTTTATTAACATTTGTTGAGTATTTATTGGGTGGTCTTATAAGTTTGATTATTAGCAGTCTTTTTTTTTCTTTACAGCTAGAATGGGGACTTGAGCCAGGTTATAGATGAAGATGTTGTTATGTAAATGATTTTAGAATAAAATAAAATATTTATTTGCTTATATTAGTGTTTTCATGAGGGGGTGTGGTTAGCAAGGGAGGAGGGTTTAGGGCTAGCGTCGAATATCCATTTCATGCAAAAGTAAAAGTGATATCCATTTCATGACCACATGTATATCCATGCAATATCCATTAGACGTATAATGGATATCCATTTCATGTTCACATGTATATCCATACAACATCCAATGTATATCCATGTGGATATCCAGATCGATGGATATTAGTAGGACATCTGTATGTCCATTGGATATCCATGTATATCCATTGGACGTCCTGGATATCCATCGTGGATATCCATTAGCTACCTAATGGATGTCCGTGTGCTGTGTGGGGTGTAGTTCCAGATCGCTAATATCTACCGCTAGACCAATGATATCGAACTGCGGTTTTCACTGGTAGCTCCAGTATTTTGTAGCCTAGTCTAATGTGTTTTATTGATATACCGTTACCTTTGATTTTCTTCAAAAAAATAGAAACATAACCTAACTATTCAAACAACGCCCTCTCTCGGTGTATGTAAGATACAGAGGAAACCTGGAGTGACCGCAAATGGTAGACCAGGAAAACGTGTTTTCAACGAGTCCAAACTCATCAAGTTCGGTCATGCTAAACCAGAGTAAATAGCAAATGAAAAAATATACATTCAACGTCCCTTCGCCACTTTAGTTTTGAAAATATTTTAAAAAAATGTGCGAGGCAAAAAATAACACACGTTGCTCTGCCATTATTCTGCGTGTGTCAAAGGGACCACTTAATTGACAAAAATGTGATGAAAATCACAATGTTCCGACCAGCAGTGGTTCGTACGCTCTCTGGCGGTGATATTAGAAATTTAAAAATAATTTCCAGCGATTTATCATAACTACTTTCCTCATGATGGTTTTTTTCCTAAAGCTGTACAGTGAATTGTTCCTGAGATATGGCCAGCGACCATTCTAAGTTACCCAGATTGTACAGCATTTTATATGCCTCGTGGATCCATTATCTTATTCACTAATTACAATTTTTGTGTGCTTATATTGCACTTATCGTAAGTAAAATATTATTATTATTATTGATATTATTGGTATTATATAATTGGTATTATATTACTCTGGTTACTTTGGAAAGGGAACAGGTGGATTGTATACGAGGTCCCTTTTAAAGTGGTCAGAAGTGACGCACAATTTCGCATGTTTTTTTGACGTAATGGGCCTGCCTGTTTTCATAAGACACGGAAACTTAATCTTTAAACTGTGATTGATGATGATGTTCTATTTTACAAGTATCGGTATAACCCTGTATAAGAAATAAGGAAAAACCTGTAAAACTCCGTATCTTAATATCAATGTGGTCCGAAGTTTCAGCTTGTTTATGGAGGGATCGTTTTATGATTACTACCATTTACGTTACTTATTCATTACACCTAAAATATCGTCATATTTTCCGGCAGGGTGCGCAATTTACGTATTTTAATAATAACGCTCCATAATGTAGAATTACGGAGAAAATTTACGAAAAGAATTCCGATCCTAATAAATACTGAGGAAGATCAGAAGCGATCTTGTATTTTAGTAAGGTCGGTCCCTCGACGTAAATCCCTGGCTTTATTACAAAGAGCGTTTTTAAATTGAATACACATCTGAAAATGGATGTTTCCTGACAACGAGGAGACAAAGCTGCTCTTAGGGCGTACGTCTCACGTAAATTCAAATATTTATGGAATGAGCAGAAAACATATATATACTTTTCTAAATTTAATATCCTTGGTGTACTTTCAAGAGAATTATATTGTCAAGATGCCTTTACTCGTGTAATTGCATTGAATCCTGTTGAATAGGAAATATTTCATTACGGAAGTTTTTTAGAGGAACAGTCAAGGTATTAAATTGCTTTATTTACTTCGCTTCGCAAAATAAATTGAAATCTTGCGCTCGGGCAGCGAAAATGGCGAGTGCTTGTCGATATTGCTTTTGAAATCGTTTGGCTATTGAATGTTATGTAATAGGTAATCATATTCATCGTTTTTCGCATAAATGCATAAATGCGCATAGGACATGTGTTTGCGCTGGAAATATTCTTCTAATTAGATCTTTTTTTGCAAAGTGTTTATTTCAGCGTAGTACATATTTAAGACTAGATGCATTCTCGCAACAATTTGAACCGTAGACCGGTTTCGCTCTCATTAGAGCTCTTCAGTACAGCATACTTATTGTAGCAAAAATGCACCTATAAAGCAATACGGCTATAGTAGCCACATTTCAACACTAAGTGAGTGGTGGACGTGCCGCCACCTAGTTGCGGAACCAAGTAGTATGTTGTCACGCCAGCTCCAGATAACACAAAATGTTAAAAAATAGAGACTGTATACAACTAACAATTTAGAAAACTGTCAGCCCTGGCCCATTTCTACCTCAATATAAGGACAAAGTATGTAAGGCTAGATGCATTCTCGCAACAATTAGAACCGTAGACCGGTTTCGCTCCCATTAGAGCTCTTCAGTACGTCATACTAATTGTAGCAAAAATGCACCTATAAAGTAATACGGCTATAGTAGCCACATTTCAACACTAATTGAGTGGTGTACGTGCCGCCACCTAGTTACGGAACCAAGTAGTATGTTGTGACGCCAGCTCCAGATAACACAAAATATTAAAAAAATAGAGACTCTATACAACTAACAATTTAGAAAACTGTCAGCCCTGGCCCATTTCTACCCTAATATAGGGACAAAGTATTGTAAGCAGGGCTAGAGGGCTACCTGCTTGAGTTTGGACCAGTGTCCAAGGAAGATAAATATAATTATAGGTCAGCCTATAGAGCGCCTAGATACTGCTAAAGGTGTTTTCTTTCCAGTGGGAATTATAGATTTAAAAAAAATAGCATACATAAAAAAATCCTAATTTAATTAATTTAAATGCATGTAAGAACGAAACCATATTGCAGGTAGGAAATATAATGTGATTGTTTCAACGCGACTTTACTGACATGTCAGCAGAATAACTAGAACGGGCAAAGACCGTAAAACTTTAAATTAGGCAGTGAACTGGATTGCGAAGCCCAATACTGCGGGGTCATCAAATAAGACCCGTCCAAGTTGAATACAAAAATATTTTAAAAAAGAATGCAATAACCGAGAGAATGCTGACAAGGGGACACAGTTCAAATGTTGACGAAGTAAAAAGAGTTTTCTTGGGGAGAGAAAAGACAGAGCAAAGACAGTGAATCTCGAGGCGCGGGACTTAACGGAACAAGGCCAATAGGGCTAGGTTATACGCGGTGTGCAGTTATATCTAAGTAAAATACGTAATTCGTTAGTGTCCGATAAGTATCTCAACCTAGAGAAGAGAAAAAGAGGGCCAAAGGGTGAGTGCTAGTAATAATTTTATTTTCTGTCAATACTAATAAAAGGACTTACATTGGTGGTTGTATTCGGAGGTTATTAACATAAGCCCAGTAGAGTCTAATCTTTGGCTAATATTTTATCAGTTCTTATTTAGATATATAATACATGGTGGTTGAATTTCGGAGGACATTAGAATAAGCACGATAAAAAAAAACAACTAAACTAGGTCAGAAATTATTGGTTAGGTTAATATTCAGGGCCAAAGGGCCATAGTAGTAGTAGCTGAATTATATAAGAATAGTAGATGGAGGTCTAGGGAATTTAAACACAATAATTAAGGGGGCACAATAGAGTAAAATTATAGTATTAAATGTTGTATTTTTTAGGTCTCCGTTCTTTTAATATAATACATCTGTTGTGTTAAATTCATTTAGTTTAAATTAAAGTAGTTTTATAAACAAACGATTTCATTTTATTTTCTAGACATAGTAAACCCAACCACCCTACATTTAAAGTGATTGCAACCTCGGACGAGGGCGACAAAAAGTGGTCGCAGGGTATATGATACTGTGGGTGTATAGTAAAATTGGGGTTTTCTATAAAGCATCCTCATGCTCCACAGTATTCATTCCAATAATCCTTTTAGGTCAGTTAAGGCTGATTAAAACCTAATATATTTAAATAGGGCGAAAGCGACTCTGTTACAGTATGTAAGGCTAGATGAATTCTCGCGAAAATTAGAACCGTAGACCGGTTTGGCTCTCATTAGAGCTATTCAGTATGGCATACTAATTCTAGCAAAAATGCACCTATAAAGTAATACGGCTGTAGTAGCCAGCTTCAAATAACACAAAATGTTAAAAAAATAGTAGACTGTATACAACTAACTAACAATTTAGAAAACTGTCAGCCCTGGCCCAGTTATACCCTAATATAGGGACAAAATATGTAAGGCTAGAAGCATTCTCGCAACAATTAGAACCGTAGACCGGTTTCGCTCCCATTAGAGCTCTTCAGTACGGCATACTAATTGTAGCAAAAATGCACCTATAAAGTAATACGGCTATAGTAGCTAGCCTTTCAACACTGAGTGGTGGACGTGCCGCCACCTAGTTGCCGAACCAAGTAATATGTTGTCCCGCCAGCTCCAGATAACAGAAAATGTTTAAAAAATGGAGAAGTAGTTGTATACAGTCTCTATTTTTTAAACATTTTGTGTTATTTGGAGCTGGCGTGACAACATACTACTTGGTTCCGCAACTAGGTGGCGGCACGTCCACCACTCACGTAGTACATATTGATTTTTTTTCTTTAGCATCGGTCTATTTATGCGACAATGGACAATCACCGACGCCAAGAGCAGTTTTATCTCACTAACCTTAAAACTTTGCCGAGCCCTTGCGTTTCTGTAAGGATTTTTCGGGGTTTCTCTTGTGTTATCTTTGAAAGATGCTTCGTAGTTCGTGGTGTTTTGTTATATTACGCGTTTCTTGTTTTTACTTGCGTAACTTGACCTTCTTAAGGTATCGTCTTCTGTCGAAGTTTCGCGATCATCATGATTATTTGCAATTTGTTGACTGTTGCTCTGAGAAGATGATTTGATGAACAGCTAAACCACTCTTTCAGATAGCGGAGCCACGACATTCTTCTTTTTCCTACGCTGCGTTTTCCCATGATGTCTCCTGTGTGATTACTTGCAGTATTTGGTATATCGTCCCTCGCATGATGTGGCCTAGGTACTGTAGTTTCCTGATTTTTATTCCAGCCTTTGATTATTTTTAACTGATGCGTTTATAAGTTGGCAGATACTTTACTTTTCTAAACATGAATTAAGTTTCCTTGTGGAAAGCTTTTGTAACTTTAATGAAATTTGTAATACAAGATTCTTTTTAAGAGACTTACACTATCTATAGATTTATCAAAATTTAATTTTCTAGCTTCATTTTCTCAAAGTTAGAACGCAGGATTTTTTTGATAATAAAGAGATACCGATGGTAACACTTTCAAAAGAGGTCTTCAAATGTGCGCATACTAGGATCTTCAAAATCAATCTTTAAGGCCTGTGTAAGTTTAAAGTATTAGTTTTAGCAATATGCCGTAAAATAATAGTGTACAATTATTATGAAAATTCGCTACTATAACGCACTTGTTGCGACACTAAATTTTGGGGTTATCTCTGTTAAGTACATGTACTTAAGAAATAGATAAATTTCTCTTTAAGTTTACTAAGAACCGAGAACATGAATGTATTGGTGACTTCTGGAAGACACTGAATACCTATTAACAAATTATTCGTTAATGTAATGTTTCCCTAAAATTGAAAAACTGTATATGAGTGGTAGAAGATGACATCTCGATTTTAGTAAATTTTCGTTAAAAAAATTCACTAATAGGGAGATCCCGACTTTTGAAATTTGAAAAAATGTCTTCAAATGAGGCCCCCCAGAACACATATCCGGGGTCACTTTCAATTTTTATATGTTTATATATATATATATATATATATATATATATATATATATATATATATATATATATATATATATATATATATATATATATTGATATAGTAATTTATTTAGGAAGATTAAAGTCCCACGTAGTAATAATTTAATCTATCTAGGAAAATTATAGTCCCACGTTTTTTGGGCGCTAATTGATATAGTAAGTTATTTGCTGCACAGACTTTCGAAGCCCTTTCGTTTAGTGCCAATTGTTATAGAATTTCAAAAAATGTAATAAGCTATGGATTTTAAATTTAATTTAATATATAGAATTGATATATATATATATATATATATATATATATATATATATATATATATATATATATATATATATATATATATATATATATATATATATATATATATTTAGTTTTTTAGTTATATTTTAGGTATCTAAGCTTTTAACTTTTATTTTCCTGTAAAGTTTAGTGAAATGTGTTGTAAATGTTGTTATTATGTAATATATGTATTTGTGTATGTAACTTACACCTGGATGTACTCAATGTATTTTTTTTCCTGTTTAACACACAGAAAACAACCAATCACATATATGAACTGCCTCTCAACTCAGGGAGCTTAGTAAGCAAGTGGGTTCCAGTCCCCTTTGGTTTCTTTTTTTTTATTTTTTGTAATTTCGAAATATTCTGCCCTATCTAATTTCAGTTTTTTCCTTCCAAATACTCATATATGTGTAAAAGAAAACAAAATAAGGCAAAGGTTTCAAATGATCACCAAACTTAATATTTATTACACTTAAATATATGACAAAAAACCTAAACCTTATGTATTACTTATACCTATTTGAATTTTACACTATAAAAGGGAACGAAAGAAAATAAAATAAATGTTAACGGTACCGACACCTATTGGTGTTTATATTAATTCCACTGTATTGTGGCACTTAGTCAATAGACACAGAGGTACACGCTGACTATCAGTTAGTTATAGCCAAAAGATCCCCTGCCTCTATAAGTATCTTGAATGTCGTATAAAAACCAAAGCACAGTTTATGTACTTATTTTTTTAGCGAGTTTTATTACTCCTTTTAGTTTTACACTACTCACTCAGACTGCTGCTGCCTCTGCTGCCTCTCCTGTATTTGCTGAGTCGGACTATCGGATCAGCGACCCTCTAGATTTTTGTATCCTCTAGACTAAATTTTCTCCTCTTGCTACTATCCCTTTTCAAACCCCTTCTATCTAATTTCTCAAACTATATCCTTATTACCAAAAATTCCCATCTAATAATTTAATGACAATTTCAAACTTTTTTCATCTCAAAAATTTTAATCTGATACTTTTATCCAAATTTTTCCATCTGTTTATTATTTTTCCTTGTAACCAGCGTAACTAATCAAAAAACTGTTATCTGCCTGCTTCAAATAAAATATCCTAACAAATTTTAACACAATAATCGTTTTTCATCATCTCCTCGGATACATACATACTTCTGATTGTTGTTAGTCAATGAGAGAATAATTAACCTAACTATAATTTTAGTGTCAGTTTGACGTCTGTCCTAAATAAAAAACAGCTGACTTAAACATAGGTTATGACATGACATTTCTTACAATTTAACACTCAAATTTTGACATCTTACTATTTTTAAAGCTAACAATATCCTTAATTCTAACAAACAATAACATCTTAAATTACATAACAGCTATCAAACAATAATACCTTAAACTATCTAATTAAACTGGTCATACTTTTACACTTGCCTTGCCTCCTTTCAACACATATATATCTGTAAAATTTAGTTTCTCCCTGCCTTACAGTGCAAAAACATTGCATACACCAAAGGTAAGTTGTTTGTGTTTATTATAATTTGTGGTAACATGTGTTTATGTATGTGTATATATGTATATGTGGCCCCCTTTAGTAACCATATCAAATCCCCAATAATAAATTTTTACTGCTTTAGAGGCTTGCCTTCTGAAGCTAGGAAAAATTTTTTATTCACGCTTTTAGTTTATAGCAATATAATCTTTTCCTCCCTTAATACATTTTTTTAGCATTTCAGAAACAGTCACTGCCATTCCTGTAAGAAGTTATGCTGTGTAATCAGAACTATGATCTGAGACACAAGTGATCTAGCTGCGAACATGAGAAGTTATTATATTTAAGTGTCAGATGCACTTATGCATGAGAGACCTTATTGTGCTTATAATCATGTTTAAAAAGATACTAGCGTGCCTACAATTTAGAGGAACACTAGCGTGCCTTTAATTGTTTTATAAGAACACCGCTGTGCCAATATTTTGTCAATTATGTTTTTGAAGACCACTGCTGTGCCCACAATTATTTTAAGAAAAATACTACTGTGTCTGCAAATTTCTGCTACTGTCGAATACTGATCCTGTTGTCATTATTGCTGCATGTTTGTTCCAGCTTCACAAGTGTTCAGTTCTTCGAAGTGTTTATGGCCTTTATTTAAAATAGTGCTTCGTTAGTTTAAGTGCTTTAAAAAAATATGTGTCATGTCAGTGCTTTGTTCGTCTGGTATTTCTTCAACTTATATTCCTTTTTTTAATGTCACGTTTGCCCAAGCAACGTTTGACTTAGTTATTAAGTTTGCATGTTGTATGCTATAAGAAATGCCATCAACATTAAATAAAAAAATGTTGTTAATTGACTATGTCAAGGCTAAATTCAGTTTTAAGTTTCCCCCCAAGTAAAGTAAGAAATTATCTCTTGCCTTTCAAATTCCTTGTTGTTTAACTTATCTCTTTATCATCATTATTTTTATTTTTTATTACCGAGTTTCCCTTTTCTCATTGCGTGTGTTCATACGTGTGATAATGAACCGATTTCTATAACGACATGTTCGTATATACCCCCATATTTGGACTATATTTTTTTTATTGCTGCTGCCATTGTAAGTTTCTATATGTTTCTTTTTTGATATTAGGTCCTTTCTTTTTCAATTCGTTTTATTCTTCTGATACCCAACTTTTTTTCTTCTTATTCTTAATCTGAAACTACTGTTTATCAGTCAATATATGTTCCTTTTACTTGACTTTTTCATCTCATTCCCCTATATCTTGCAACTACTGTGCACATAATCATCTATATATATTTTCATTATCTCATTATGCCCTCTATGGGTTTACATATTCACTGGTTAGCTTCTCCATCTATTAAATTCATTTCACTGTTCGTACATATATATTTTTGACTTTTCCAATTATTCCTTGTTTCAGACGTCCTTATTTAGTTGTCTATCCTACTAAATGTTCCATAATTTTAACGAATTTTACATAATTGGCCTTGATATCTGTTTTCTTCATATATTTTTCTTTCTTTTTCCTCATTTGTTGGCAGCTCTGGTCCTCTTATCTTGGGTTTAAACTTGTCCCCACTACTTCGTTGGTTTCCGTTCGTATATGTCTTGTTTGACGTGCATTTCTACTGCTTGTTTGTCGTGAGATTCTTCCCCACGCTTAGCTGTTTACTAACGTTATCTACCTCGGTTTTGAATTTGCCTATACTCTTCTTTCATGCTTGACATTTGCTTTAAATTTTGAATTTTGGCGTGTTATTTGGTCGAACTAGCTTTGGTACAGTTGATAGACTTAATCCAGGTCTGCAATTTTGAATTTTGATTGTTATGTTATTCCAAAAAATGTTGGTGAGTTTTAAGACTTCCCAGGTCATTCATCTCATTCTAGTTCATTAATTCTTCGTAGTCGTTTCATATTTTGTTGCTGCGTAGTCTCCATATCCGTTATGTGGTCTTCTCCACTGCTCATGATTGTTATCAGACTCTTCTGCCTGTCTTGCATCGTATTCCATGCTAGAATCGTCTTTGTAGGTATCCTCGTTTCTCTGGCATTTATACCTATTCGTGCCATCGTTGCCATCCTTGTTTTCACGTCTATACCTCTTATTTCCTATACGTTTCCGTTTAAATTTGTCACCCTTATTCCTTATTTCTTCTAGGCATTCTTGTTTCTTTTTGTTTCTTCTATTCCCCATTGCTCTTGTCCATTTTGGCCCAAAACATTCTTCTACTTCTTCTCTCAGACTTTTATTTCCCAATGTCAGCTTTACATCTGGCTCTTCTCTTAGATTCTCCAAATTTCCATTCGTTTCTCTTAATCTCTCTTCCATTTTGGTTTCATATATGTTTCTTTTATGTTTGCGCATCTTTCTAGGCCCTCTAATTCGCTGATTTCTTTCATTCACTCTCTCTATTATTTTATCTATCGGTTCATCATCATTCGCTCTGATTTTCTCTATTATTATCTTACGTACTAAATCCATCTTTGTCTCTACTTTACTTTCCCACTTTCGTCCTGCCTCGCTTATCTCTTCCATCTCTATTTCTACATCTTTTTTCACTTCTTGTACACTTTTTTCCACTTTCTCTGTGTTTTTTCTATCTATATTATCCAATCTCTCAATCATCTGCCTCATATTCTGCTCTTGTTCAACAAATTTCTCAGTCATATTTTCTTTTACCTTGTTTATATTATCCTCTTGTCTTTCGAACCTGTCATTCATATCTAGTTTCATGCTATACATATCCCGTTTCATTTCTTTCTTACTTTCATTTATGTCTTGTTTTAGGCCATTTATGCTTTCATTCATTTTCTCATTCATAATTTTATTGCTTTCATTTATATTATTAACATTTGCATTCATAATATTCATGCTCTGCATTAATTTCATGAACATTTCATTGTTACTGTCAGGTTTTTCGTTTGTCGTATTTGTGTCGTCTACTTTGTCTCCGTCAGGTGTCTGTTCTTCTATTGACGTTTCTTCTCCTGTTTGTGCCATTCCTTCTGCTTGTTTTTCCACATTCACACCAACTTCTTGCTCATATCTTATCTCCTGTCTGTCCTTTGACGTGGTCATTTTTCTTCCCCTAGGCATTTTCTCCACTTCCTTATTATGTTTTGTTTATTTATTTATTTTTAATTTATTTTACTCGTGGACCTCGAAAGCTCCCACGTTTAGGCGACAATTGATATTGTAATTATTTGCTGCACAGACTTTCGAAGCCCTTTCGTTTAGTGCCAATTGTTATAGAATTTCAAAAAATGTAATAAGCTATGGATTTTAAATTTAATTTAATATATAGAATTGATATATATATATATATATATATATATATATATATATATATATATATATTTAGTTTTTTAGTTATATTTTAGGTATCTTAGCTTTTAACTTTTATTTTCCTGTAAAGTTTAGTGAAATGTGTTGTAAATGTTGTTATTATGTAATATATGTATTTGTGTATGTAACTTACACCTGGATGTACTCAATGTATTTTTTTTCCCTGTTTAACACACAGAAAACAACCAATCACATATATGAACTGCCTCTCAACTCAGGGAGCTTAGTAAGCAAGTGGGTTCCAGTCCCCTTTGGTTTCTTTTTTTTTTATTTTTTGTAATTTCGAAATATTCTGCCCTATCTAATTTCAGTTCTTTCCTTCCAAATACTCATATATGTGTAAAAGAAAACAAAATAAGGCAAAGGTTTCAAATGATCACCAAACTTAATATTTATTACACTTAAATATATGACAAAAAACCTAAACCTTATGTATTACTTATACCTATTTGAATTTTACACTATAAAAGGGAACGAAAGAAAATAAAATAAATGTTAACGGTACCGACACCTATTGGTGTTTATATTAATTCCACTGTATTGTGGCACTTAGTCAATAGACACAGAGTTCCACGCTGACTATCAGTTAGTTATAGCCAAAAGATCCCCTGCCTCTATAAGTATCTTGAATGTCGTATAAAAACCAAAGCACAGTTTATGTACTTATTTTTTTAGCGAGTTTTATTACTCCTTTTAGTTTTACACTACTCACTCAGACTGCTGCTGCCTCTGCTGCCTCTCCTGTATTTGCTGAGTCGGCTATCGGATCAGCGACCCTCTAGATTTTTGTATCCTCTAGACTAAATTTTCTCCTCTTGCTACTATCCCTTTTCAAACCCCTTCTATCTAATTTCTCAAACTATATCCTTATTACCAAAAATTCCCATCTAATAATTTAATGACAATTTCAAACTTTTTTCATCTCAAAAATTTTAATCTGATACTTTTATCCAAATTTTTCCATCTGTTTATTATTTTTCCTTGTAACCAGCGTAACTAATCAAAAAACTGTTATCTGCCTGCTTCAAATAAAATATCCTAACAAATTTTAACACAATAATCGTTTTTCATCATCTCCTCGGATACATACATACTTCTGATTGTTGTTAGTCAATGAGAGAATAATTAACCTAACTATAATTTTAGTGTCAGTTTGACGTCTGTCCTAAATAAAAAACAGCTGACTTAAACATAGGTTATGACATGACATTTCTTACAATTTAACACTCAAATTTTGACATCTTACTATTCTTAAAGCTAACAATATCCTTAATTCTAACAAACAATAACATCTTAAATTACATAACAGCTATCAAACAATAATACCTTAAACTATCTAATTAAACTGGTCATACTTTTACACTTGCCTTGCCTCCTTTCAACACATATATATCTGTAAAATTTAGTTTCTCCCTGCCTTACAGTGCAAAAACATTGCATACACCAAAGGTAAGTTGTTTGTGTTTATTATAATTTGTGGTAACATGTGTTTATATATGTGTATATATGTATATGTGGCCCCCTTTAGTAACCATATCAATATATATATATATATATATATATATATATATATATATATATATATATATATATATATATATATATATATATATATATATATATATATATGTGTGTGTGTGTGTGTGTGTGTGTGTGTGTGTATCACACCGACAACTCAAAAAATAATGGGCCGATTTTGATTAAATTCGGTGAGTACCTTCCTTTTGCAAATGGCTTGGATAAGTTCGTTACTTAGGACTTACCTACCAAAATTTAGCTCTGTAGGTTAAAAGGAAAAAAAGTTATAGGCATTTAAATAAAAACAAATTGGGGTTTTCCTCAAAACGTCAAAGTTGCGATTTAAAACGTCAAAATTGGCAACATTTAGGCAAAGAACTTAAATCTAATACGGGCTATGGAAAGAAAATGTCTCAAGAAGAATGTTTCACAAACCCTGAAGTCTTAGTTTCACGCGCCACTGTCCTTCATTTTACTAAAATGTTTCCAAAGAAATCATTTCAAATAGAACCTTTCTCCGATGTTTGGCAGTAGCCTTAGCTATAGAGTTTATCGTTTAATTGTATATAATTTTTGTGGAATTTTCGTAAAAAATCAATAAAGCTCAATATATCCGTTATTATACAAGATATGAAAAAAAATTGTGTACATTAATTATAGCGCGAGTTAACTTTCTTGTTAACACACTTGAATTTTTAAAAGAATTTATTGATTATAGTTACATAAAATACTTATGAATAATAATAAAAAATGATAAATATAATTTATGACAAATTAAAAGAGACTCAAGCAATAACAATGTAGGAATGTCCGTCCGTGGTCTGGTAACTTCCATATATAGTCTCTGGTGGGGTGTGGACCGAGAGGCGGTTTCCACCTAGGTTGCAGTCTTGAAGGTGATCCTGGCAGGTGGCTGGTTGCTGATTTGAAGGTCTAGTTGTTTACCCATCTATGAATAGTCTATTCTTCTAATTGCGCTGCTATTAATTAACCCATTCGTCAGCGACCTTGGGAGTTGAATCGGGATCTGTACTTCCTATATACATTGTATGAGTTGGCTATTGTTATCTCGCGTCTTGAGCTACATCTTAAAAAATATTTCTACAATCACAGGATGGCCCATAAGTCGTTGCTGATACAAATTCTCTGTTTTTTAATCAAACACGCCTTATGTTATTGCATTTTTCCTTTTTCATCGATATATAATGCATGTTTTTAAGAAAAGAAATTCTGGACGCAGCAAGTGCGTTATGGTAATGAATTTTAATCAAATGCTTCATATTTGAATAGCTCAATTTGCTATTACTCTATAAGGTTTACCAAGAAACGAGTTTTTTCGGGAACACTTTAAGTTTACTTTCGGAAATTTTTGTACATTTTCAGACAATAAAGTTATTTTGATCAAATATAGCACATTGTTTTTGCTATATTTATTTATATCACCTTCTCCTAATAAATGTGTAACTAGTTGCAAACGATATTTTAATATATGTATCGATATTTCAAATTTCCCGGCTTTCTGACTCCCACAACTCAAAGGATATTAGTGAATTCTCTCTTTTTTAGTGAAAAAAATCACTAATGAGGAGATCGCGATTTTTGAATTTTGAAAAAGTTTCTTCAAATGAGCACTAATTAGGCCCCCTAGAACACATATCCGGGGTCAGTTTAGAGATATATGAATATATATATATATATATATATATATATATATATATATATATATATATATATATATATATATATATATATATATATATTGATCAAATTTGTTGAGTACCTTTCTTTTGCCAGTAGCTTGGATAAGTTCGTTAGGAAAATTTGACCTTAAATGTATGGAATTTCGACCACGAAATTATAATGCATGTTTTGTAAGAAAAGAAATTCTGGACGCAGCAAGTGCGTTATGGTAGCGAATTTTGGTCAAATGCTTCATATTTGAATAACTCAATTTGCTATTAACCTATAAGGTTCGTTGGCCAGGAAACTAGTTTTTTTCGGAAATATTTTAAGTTTATTTTCAACAATTTTGTGTACATTTTCAAACAGTAAAGTTATTTTCATGAAATATGGTACATTGTTTCTACTATATATGTTATACTGGTAACCAAATTTGATATCCGCTTTCTTAAAAAAAACACATATTTGCTATTTAAAACATTTTAATGAAAATTCACTATCATAACGCACTTGCTGCGTCCAGACTTTTTTATAAAATGTATGAGACAAAGTTTTGTCTTTATCGTTTTGTCCTCCTTACAATGTTATGTGGGTGTTTTAGATTCTACATATAGGCGAGTATAAGCGTTTCTGGTGATGTGATTACATCGTATGCTCTATATTCCGTGGGTGTATTGTCTTCAAGCGAAGGAGTTCCGGACTTACAAACAACATTTAAGTCAGGTTTGTTCAGTTATTTTTTAGTTCTGAAAATCCTTGTTATTATTGCTTCTATAGAGTTCAGATTAGAGCGATTTTTTACAATTGAATTTAATAATTGCGTGATAAAAAGGCTTCCATTCAGAAGCCTTTTCATCACCTAATTATTAAACTCAATTGTAAAAAATCGCTCTAATATATTCATATTGACTACTATCCATTCCGAAACCTTTTAATCACCCAGTTATTAAATTCAATTGTAAAAAATCGTTCTAATGTATTCATATTAATACATTTATATTGATTACTAGGTTGAGTTCCATATAATTTAGACAGTAGTATATTCCTGAAATATATGTTGAAATTCCCAAATTTGAAGAAAATCAACTAGTGAACAAAATAATTTTCCCTTACACTATAAAACAGTACCAGAACCATAAACAAATTTCCACAGATGACTCAAAAAACAGACTGGAGCTGGCGCAGCCTTTTTGACACAATTAAACGAATCCAGATAATATAACATATGCGGGAAGGCTTCCCTTTTCATAGCTGAACTCAAACCAATTGAGACAGCAATTAAGCGCGTAACAGAAAATAAGACAGAGAAGGTGGTCAGTGATTTACAGCGAGTATTATAAAATATCCACCAAAAGTACAATAATAACGTCATAAAAAAATTAGACATCTACCATAAACGTATACAACATTGTACACTAAAATTTTTGTGGTGCAAAGGACACGGTAACATAACTGGAAAGGAATTGGTGGACAAAATAGCTAAAAAGGCAATAATAAAAAGATCATCCCAAAAAGTAGCAATTCCGTGTACTGATTTCTACCCAAATATGAAAAATATATAAAACCTTATGAGAAAAAGATTAGAATTCCTAAGTCAAAATATCAAGTAGTAGATACAGCTTGGTCTACCAGCAATTTCCTCCAGAAAACCAAATATAAAATCTCAATTTCCAAGAAAAATTTTAACTGTGATAATTAGAATGAGATTTAACCAGGGTAGATTTAAATCTCGCATTCATCGAATTTGCATCAAAGACTCGCCTTGCCTTTGCTGAAATATCCTTCTCAGAGTTAGGCCACCTAGTTTTATTCATGTTGGCGATACAATACGCAACGAACTGTCCTAACAAACTTATTAAAAACAACTATAAACATCAAATTTCCGGCACATCTAACATATCATTAGAGGACAGAAATAATCACAATGTATCTTAAAAAATAAACTCCCCCACGGCCTACGTTTATAAAAACTAGTTGTCTTTAAAACAGATCTTCTGTTAATTAATAAACTTCTGCTATTATAAACTGAATCACTGAATATAATCTGGTTCACACAAAGAGTAACGTTTCGATTTGGATTACATTTGGTAGGGCTCTTCCTTTTGTTGACGGTTTGCCAAGTCCATTATCCAGCTGAAAATTATATATATATATATATATATATATATATATATATATATATATATATATATATATATATATATATATATATATATATATATATATATATATATATAAAGAAAAAATCGGTCGCACTAAGGGTCAAAGGTGAGTGCAAGACCAAAATGCTTTGTAGTAAACAAAAGCTAGTTAATATTACAAACATTCGTTGTTTTTAGCGCAAAAGTAAAAAAATAGCATAAGCGTTAAAAAACCGTGAAAAGCGTTATATTTTTCATTTTTCATATATCAAAGTAACAATTCGAAGTGTTATATGTGGTAATTATTTCTAAACGTGAACAGGCCTGGGTTTCACATGGTTAGAGGAATTTGAAATTAAAAGGCTTTTCTACCAGACAAAACATTTAGTTGATAACCCTACACGTTTTGGTCCCTATTGTTCCATCTTCAGGGGTTAAGCTAATTCCTGTGTTTAATTGCAGAACACGTGCTGTATGGGATGTTGCCCAAGTTTTAGCTTTGAACTTCGGCGAGATGACGCAGGGTCTCCTCACCGGTGTTTGTCCAGCTCCCGTCCGGTTTCCTTAAGGATCCTACATTACTGCCTACCTCCTGTTTGAGTACCCTTACCAGCATGGCTGCGTCCGGCAGAGAGATAACTTCGCCGCAGTACGCGCTCCAACTAGCTCGTTTACTCCGTCGCAGTTCCTTCTTAAACTCCCTTCTGGCAGTCCAAAATTCGTCACAGGCCGCTTCACTCGATCCTCGGACGGCTCGGTTTAAGGCCCTCCGTGTCCGCCCGCGTAGTACGACGAAATCCCTGTTCCACCATCTGACTTATGGACGGTTCCCCCCTAAGTGGTGACGCGGTTTTGTAGGCTGCCATTATTCTACCCACCGAGAAGACCAGACGCCAAGCCCCAGGTCCTCCTGCCGTCTCCAGGTGCCGCGAATTCCCAACATTGAGCGAGCGGTTCTGGAGCGCAAGCATCCTGACAACACCCTCTAGGTCCACCTCTTAACTTCTGAGCCAAAAGCCGATCCAGACCAGCCGTTGAGAAGCCAACTCAGGGACTCGTAATCCTCGGCGGTCACCAAGAACCACCCTGGATCAACTATCCCCGAATTACGGAAGCGGAGCTGCAACGCCCCGTCGGATACCGACATGGCGTCCAACATCCCCGCCACCAGACTCCTCCTTATTGGCTCCGCCTCTTCCGCCAGGACAACGCCATCCCTCCGGTTGGAGATGATGACCACCTGCATATCCCTCCTATCCGCCGGACCTAATGTTCCTGAGCGACCATGACCCGCCCCAGCGGCCGGGGTCGCGGCAGCGTCCCACCCTCGCAGGAGTGAGGACACATTAGCCGCTTCCCCCTTTCGGCCCCTCCCCCACTCTGCGACCCTCGCCCGGTCCCGTCGGCAGGACAATTTCTTTTACTAGCTTACCTCTCGCCTCACGGTGCCGTCGTCGCACCTGCCGCCAGGCCGCCCGAACTTGCAGCCTCCCAGCCTTGACGATCCCTGAAGGGTCACCCGGCTCGGAAGCAGCCCGACCGGCCGCAGAGGCAGAGGGGATTTGCGGCGGCTGCACATCCTGCGAAGCCACCGCTGCCGAAGCAGCCTGTGCCTCTGAAGGGCCAACACCCCCCCTGACGGCGTCGCTGTCTAAGATCCTCCCTCTCTCGACTCCTTTTCTGGGCTCTCCACTACCTTTTCCTTTTCCTCCTACACTTCCTTCGCGACTCCTCGTCTTCGGCCCCTCCCATGGACACGTTTATAGGCCCGGCCGGACTCGCAGCCAACGAAGTTCGCTCCTCGTCGCTCCCCTGGCAGCAGTGTCCCCGACAGAACCGGACGGTTCCACCCCGGACACCACGCCGGGAGTGCGGAGGAGCGTTTTCTCCAGTTCCCTGCTGTAGCTACTTGGAGAGAGAGGGATCTCTCTATATTCTACCTCCTCGCTGGAGTTTGGCACGTTACCATCTTCTCTTAGGTGGCTGTTCATGGTTGCTAAAGGGGGTTGTATGTGTGATGGTATGCTTATGGATTGGTGAGCGTATAGATACGGGAGATCACCCCACCGCGCCCCGGCGCTTCATCCATGACGAGACTTGATTCCGTTAAGAGCGGCTCTGCGGCCACGCCATTGCGACCCGAAGCGTGCAGCTAACCCCCTGTTCCGGAGCTACGGTTCTGTTGACACAATCGCAACAGCAGCCCCCTACACCGGCCAAGGCAAAGGTTCAAGCGGCGCCAGGTGTGCCGGACCTGGTTTGCACAACGCTGCCAGTCCAGAGCAGGCTCCGCTCGAAGTGTCTCCCCGGAGTCCACGCCGAATCCCGAGAAGCCCCCAACCCGATCTACGTGTGTGTCTGTGTTCGTATGCGTGTGTGAGAAGGATTGAGACTTTAGTAGATCATCAGCCCTGGGCGTTATTTCCATTGCCGACAGTCGCGCCAGTGGTGGCACGTGGAGCCAGTCTCTAGAAGTCCAGTAGCTAAGTCACGCGTCGATCAGTCGAGAGAACGACCAGCGCTTGGCCAGGCTAAGAGACCACACCCCCCCGACATTCAGGAAAGATTGAAAAAATGTTTGCCTACCTTTAAATTGCGGGTCACAAGGGGTCTCGAGAGCATTTATAAGAACGCTGATTTGCAGCTAACGTTTTGGACAAAAAATAATTTTAAAAATTTGTTAGGTAACACGAAAGATAAAGATAAAGCCACTGCAATGTCGGCTATCTATGAGATACCTTGTAAAGATTAAAATCTTAAATGCGCTGGGCAGACTAAAAGAAAGACTGAGACCAGATTCAGGGAACATCTGGCACAGATGAGATACAGTGGTATAGATAAGTCATGTGTGGCACAACATATTTGAGATAATAACCACCAAATAAATAAAGAAAATCTGCAACTTGTTAAAAATGTTACACAACCAGCGAAGCTAGATGCGTACGAGAGTATTTATATTTCTAAGACCACAAAAGACAAACATTCCTTAAACCGAGCGTCGCCATTGGTTTATAGACCTTTGTTTACATGATGTCTTTAAATATAGTAAACCTTCCATAGCTTGGCAGGTAAAGTTATAGCGAAAGTTCAAAGACCTCGTCCGGCAATTAAACTTCAATGCGCAGAAAATTTGCCTGTGGTTTCGTTACTCTCTCGGTATCGGTCTTTACCTAAGGCTCGGTATAAAAGGTGATGCTTAGTTGTGAGTAGTTTAGATTTTTTCTTCCTCTGATGACACTAACTTTGTTAGTGAATCGATCGTCGGGTGTTTAAAAAGATCTGTTGTGAAGATTTGGGTTTCTCCAAGTCTACTTACGCACTGGCTACGCCCTTCACCTACAGAAACTAAACCCAACAGTGAGGCCAGAGAAGCAGTCTCCAAGTCTGTATGTAGTATGAACCAGTTTCACCATGTAAGGGCAACAGCAATCAATGAATGTAAATAAGCTTCTATAAAGGCAAGATGTGTAACAAATTTCATCGCACCAACATCATTATTTACAAAGTTACAACTTTTTTTTACTGGTAATCTGTCTGGAAATTCCTGTCATATTAGAACCATTTTTTGTTTGTTTGTATGTCAAGGCAATCAATTAACCATAAAACCAGGTGACATTTTAAAGCATGTTCGAAATGAGATAGTAATGAACAAGGCAATAATGTGACAGATTATTATCGTAATAGGGAACATAGAATAATAGGCTTTCCAACTTGAGATATACAACTTCTAAATGTCGGTGACTAAAAACCACCTGTGCCGCGATTAAGTTGCTATAGCAACCAGTAATGCTGTGCCGGTCGTAAAATCCATTAACTGAATTAGCTTCATTATATTTAGAGGAAATTTTACAAAAACCACCTTAAGAAAATATCGCCTTTCAACCAAGCTGTAAGTAACTAAAATTAAAGTACCTAAATAACACACAATATTAATAAAAAATATTTTTAATATTTTAAAAATATATTGATTGCTTACTTATAGAATGAATAAGTAACTTATGAGCAAGCAACTAGATACAACTGTTGACAATCTAAAAAAGTCTGGACGCAGCAAATGCGTTAGGGTTGCGAATTTTTATAAGTTTTGTAAAACTTTCTGCCAAGCATTCTATTGGACCTGTTTCAAGTTATTTATATTGAATTTAATGTGTGGATGATGGATAGCCTTTCAATGATATTTTACATCTGCACAAATACAGATATCAAATTTAAGTAGCTGATTCTTATACACAATTGCTCCAAAGCACATTAACTTTTACAGTCATTATAAGTTCTCAAATGATGTGACAACTGGATTACACAAAGTATTAACAACTAAAAGATTTAATGTATCCATATTTGTTTATGCTATTGAAGTTAATAAAATAAGGGTTTTCTAACAATGGGGAATATAGTTTGCGGAATTTTTCAAATTCAGTTAAATTTTAATCCAGAAATACTTGGATTGCAATTATTCAATGAAAATGAATTTTGGAACATTTAATGTGTGATTTGATGGCAATATATTATGTGCTATATTTCGTAAAGATAAACTGACGAGTTGCAAAAATATACCATTTTCGAGAAGAATATTTGTGACTTGCCATGGAAAAACTCGACGCTGATAACAGGCCCAAGGAAATTAGTCTGCGGGAAGAATTTTTCAAAGTAATAAAAAAAAAACGAAACTCTCTAGGTAGCTTAGAAGATTCGCAAACCATGGTTCACATACACACACACACAAATATATATATATATATATATATATATATATATATATATATATATATATATATATATATATATATATATATATATATATATATATATATATATATATATATATATATATATATATATATATATATATATATTAGGGTAGTCCATGCTTATATGACGAAAAAAAAAATTACAAGTAGAAGTCAAGCCACCCCCTGATTTTGTTATACACCTACCCACCTACCATTCCTATTATATGTTCTAAATCTCAGCCCCTCATTTTCTATACAACCTCACTGACTTTGAAATATCTTAATTTTATTAAAATATCCTTAAAAAGAACTGTCACGATATTAGGTAAAAAACGTAAACTATGTATCAAAAGTAAGTTTTTTTTTTCATTCAAAAATTGTATTTCAACACCCATAAAATCTTATAAACAAAGCATTACTTAGAATAATAGTGACTAAGGTGATCTTAACGGCCAATTTTTCTTAAAAATAAATTTAAAAAATATTTTTCAACACGCAATATCTCTCAAATTGTTTAAGTGGTTGAACGAAAATTTACAACTTAAGAGAACATAGGCAGACGTGGTTGTGTACCAATTTCCAAGTCTTTTGAACATAAATATTGGGCAATGGTTATAAATGAAAATTGTGGGTTAATAACTTTAAAATAACCTAACATATTTAAAATATCGATATAAATATCAAGTATTGAAAATAAATATTGGGCGATGGTTATAAATGAAAATTGTAAGTGACTTAAAACAATACAATTTTGCGTAAAATATAAAATCAGTATATCAGTAAATCATATTCTAAGAGCAGTGTTACCACTCGGTTTTTAATGTTTCTTAATTGAGCCACGAAAATTATTAGCCTATAATAACAGTTACAACAATAAAATAACTAAACAATAACAGGAATAAAGCATACTCTATACACTGAAAGCAGTGATATACATCAACTCATTATCTTACTACAACTTTTTTGGAAGAATAGGTAAGTTTATTTTCTTTGTTTGCTCATTTAAAACAAGGCAGTTATTGTTGTAACTGTTATTATAGATATTACAGGCTAGTTCTGTTTTTATGTTAAATATTGACATACATCACGTAGACATTTTGAATGCCTCATCCGTCATCTGTGTTTCATTTTGTTTCCAATTTTGATGAATTTCTTGATCAAGACATCATAACATAGCAACAGATATTTATTTGTAGTTGTAATGATTTTGTACTAATTCAATTTTTACCTGTCTGTGGATGCTGCGAAACTAGTCACAGAAACGTTGAAGAACATCTGAGAACATCTAAAAACCATTGGTATACAGCGATTTGTAGAAATTTCTATAGTATTCATAGTAGGGCGTCTTTGAAACCGTTTAACGACCACACATCAATGACTAAAAGATAACGACCGAGACAGACGCCCCACTATATATTCAACACCACTGTCAATCGACAGTCAGATATTTCTCACGGCTACTGTGGAGTACACTGAGACTTTAGAGGCGATACCTAGTGAGATTGCTCATCTTGTGGTGGCTCCACTAACTTACCTTCTAAATGTGTCATTTGAAATCGGTTGTTTTCCTGAGCGTCTGAAGGCGGCCATTGTCGTCTCTCTTTAAAAAGGGAGATCCACGTCTTATGGACAACTACAGGGTGAGATTGCGCTGCGTACGGTTTATCTAAGATCTTTGAGAAGGCATTTCTGCTCTAAGACTCGGGTCGTTTTTGGAGAGATACAATTTACTGTCTCCGTGCCAATTTGGCTTTCGTAGGCAACTGTCAACTCAGGATGCCGTGCTTAGCACTTACCTGACAGTCTTGGATTACATACACAGTGGGTCCAAATCCGCCGGGCTGTTCTTCGACATTTCTAAAGCGTTTGCTGCGGTCAACCATTCCCTTTTATTGAAAAAATTGGAGTATTATGGCATAATAGGAAATGCATATTTATGGCTAAAAAGCTACCTGTCTGAGAGAAGTCAGGCTGTCAGGATACTATAGGCAGGTAATAACTATATGTCTGGATTTTCAGCCGTGTCGAGTGGCGTGCCGCAGGGCAGCATATTGGGCCCTGTTTTGTTTACAATTTTTCTTAACGATATTGTTTATGATCTTCAACAATACCACTTAACTTTGTACGCAGATGACACCACTGCTGCAATCTCAGGGGAAAGTTTTGAAGAGCTTGGTGCTGTGGCTAATGTGTGTGTATCTCAGGTGTCAGCCTGGTGTTCGCGAAATGGTCTGGTTCTTAACACGCGGAGGACTGAAATTCTTTTTTTTTCGGTGGGTGTGCATCCGAATCTGAGCCTATATGTGAGATCTGATAACGGTTCAATAAGGCAGGTCACGTCTGTAAAATTTTTGGGGCTCCATCTGGATTCTAACTTATCATGGGATGTCCATGTTGACCATGTGGTGGCCTCTCTTGCATCTAGGAATTACGCGTTGCTGCAGCTGCGGGATTCCTTGAGTACTCAGGCGTTGTTGACATGCTACTATGGTAGTGCCAACTGTCTCCTGGCATATGGTTTGCTGTGTTGGGGCGGCTGTGTGCATCTGGGGAGGGTTCTGTTGATGCAGAAGAGAATTGTCCGCGCCACGTTTGGCCTGCCGTCTTCCGCATCTTGTAGACCATTATTTATACGGTATGGCATTTTAACAGTGACGTGTCTATATATGCTTGAGGCGCTTTGTTATGTCAAAAAAAATATTGAAATTTTTAGTACCTGCAGTAATATGACAGCGTACGAAACAAGACAGGCTAAATATTTGTATGTTCCCCTTATAGGATCGAACAGAATAATCGGGCACCTCGCAACACTACAATACGCTTATACAATCATTTACCCGACAGCGTCAAAAATTTGAGCAGCCTCAGGCAATTTAAGCTTGCTTTAAAATCGTTCTTTAGAGAGCATTATTTTTATTCTGTGGACGAATAATTTAATTTTAAATTTCAGCCTTGATAAGCTGTTTTTTTTGTGTTTTGGCTATTTCCGATATCTTGTAGAGATCTATGAAGCAGTTTTAATAAATAAATAAATAAATGTTTTCTTAAGCTCTTGGAAATAGTTCCAAAAGAGAAGCCAAAACGTGAGGAATCAAATATTTCTCATATCTATGACCAGGGAAAGCCTTCTGACGATATATATTCAACGTGAGCCTAAATAACGGTTCAGCGGCCTCTAATTCATGCTCGTTAAAAAAACATACAGTACTGATTTTCTTCTCGCTACTAGCGTAATTTTTTACGAAAATTCGCTAAAAACTAACCGACTCTTTTCGTTGCACTTGTCTTGTCTTATCTTCTTATGTTCACATTAGGAGATGAAAGCCCTATTCTATTGAAAACTCTTCTTACATATTCTTACACAACACTTCATCCTTATATCTAAAGTTACTTTCACAGCCTCTTGCTTTACTTGACGAAACGTATAAAGACGTTTGATCTTTCACAGGATCAAATAAAGTAACCCGAGAATCCTTACAGTCCGGCAATTCAGAGTATTCATGTGTTTCTTCTGAACATGTTACATTTCAGAAAGTCCTTCCTATAATAAACTAATGTCAACTAATTTTTTCTTTTTCCTTATTACTTTGACAGGTTTACTATTTTCACGTTACGGAAAATTCTTCCACTCCCACCAAAAAAATTATAAAATTACAGTGTTAGAAGTTAAATATTATATGGTTACTGCATAGTGTATACGTCTCTATCAAACGTCACCTACAAATTTGTCTGAAACATGTCCTGGAAAATATTCTGAAGTATCCCAGTTAAATTCAAACATGACGGTTTATTAAATTCGATTCTTCAAATTGATTACATTACGTAACGCGGATCCCTCTTATGTGACGTTATCAGTTTTTACGTGGGTGGTGACATTATTACCGTATTTTGTTCACATTGTAATTGAATGACATATGACATTGTGGAGGCCGATACTTGATGTAGATCCATTGTCAACTTAGATAAATAAACAAATTGGTTAACACTATTTTATTGAATGTATAACTGCAGTTTCGCTGAACTTCTCAGCTTTGTCAAATTCAGAATGAAAGTAAAATTTTAAATTTTAATATCTGCTACATGTTGAATGAACATTTTTGTCTTCTCAGGTAAACGGTATCGACTCAGAACTACCTGTTTATATGAAACGGTATTAACTCATAAAAACCGGTAGTTCTGAGTCGACACCGTTTACCTGAGAAGACAGAAAGATTTACTCAATACGGAGTAGATATTGAATTTTTTTAACTAAATTTTTGGCATCGAGCATTCACTCATACGGCCACATATTGAAATTTAAAGGAAATCTTCCTGCAACTTTTCAAAAATCCCTGAGGGAAGTTGACAACAATGTTCTGAATTCTCTCCTTGATCCCATCTAGTTTGAATGTTCTTTATTTATTTGTTTCGTTAATAAAGAGTCTGGACGCAGCAATTGCGTTATGATAACGATTTTTTATCAAAATAGTTTAAATCATGGAACTTAAAAAATAGCTATTTCCTGAAATAAAGAACGGTTTTGAGATAATTTTTTTTTGTTAAAAAAGAGGGACTTGGCTAAAGAACTTATCCAAGCTTTTACCAAAAAGTAGCTTTACAATGTACTCTTAGATAAGTTATTTAGCCAGACAATTCGAGCCAGATTTTCTGAAAACATTTTTATATCTTCAAAAAACAAGTTACTTTACTGAAATTCTAAACAAAACAGTCCTATACAGAGACTGATACATTCCTAATAATGAGTTTCTAGCTTTATACAAAATTTTGTTATACCCATTTATTTTTTTCTCCTGTCTACAAAAATTTTCAGAAACATTTTTTTTTGAAAATTTACACAAAAGTTTTTTATGAAAATCTGCAAACAAATTCTACTTCGACACTAAAATAAAAGTTGACTGAAATTCGTGTAAAAATAATGACTTCAAAATTCAGAAGAGTTGTTAAAAATGAATAACATAAATGAAAACGTCTGCAAAGAATATTTAACTTTAACAAACCCTTGTATCAAACAAAATATTTTTCAATTCAACAATGAATTTTTTGAACATACCCAAGGCACGGCAATGAGCAACCCGCTATCCCCATTTATTTCAGACCTTTTCATGAGTAAATTTGAAACAGATCTTGAAAGCGAAAGTGAGTATTTTCCAAAGAGTATGCTTCGTTACGTGGATGATATTTTCGCAGTGTTTAACACAAAGATTTACAGATTAGAAAATTTGTGTTGCCAAATTAAACAATAAATTTGATTCTATAAAATTTTCCCACGAATAATAAATTGTCCCTTCTAGATGTTCTAGTTATGAAGAATAAAGATACTTTAAAATTCGAGTGTGTGGTTTCGTTACGTGGATGATATTTTCGCATTGTTTAACACAAACATCTGCAGAATTTAGAAGATTGTATTGTCAAATTTAACAATACAGTTGATTCTATAAAATTCACCCAAGAAATAGAAATTGATAATAAATTACCCTTTCTAGATGTACTAGGTATCAAAAATAAAGAAATTTTAAGAATCGATATCCATAGAAAGGAAACCACCACCACTCTAAGCTACATTCCGAAAGACTCACATCATACTTACGCGCAAAAAATGGCCCGTCTCAATTGTTTAGTGAACAGGTTAATTAATTTTCCTTTAAGTAAAAATAAATATACCAAAGAATTAAAGTATATTAAGAACGTGGCCAAATATAACGGATACAGTGCTTACCTATTAATTAACGAACAAAAAAAAACAAAGAAAATGTTAGCGGAATCAACGACTTTTTGAAGAGAGAGAACACCGAAAAAACTTCGTTTACTTACTAGTTGAACCTCGAATCACGAGGGGTCTAGATAACATTTTTAAAATACCCAGTTTGCAACTAACATTTTCGACAAAAAATATAATTAAAAAAAACTTAGTAGGTAACCCAAAAGACAAGTGAGTACGGCCAAAATGTCGGGAATTTATGAAATTTGTTGTAAAGATTGTGATCTTAAATACGTCGAACAAACAAAAAGATCTATTGGAATTAGATTCAAAATCATTTAGCACAACTAAGATACGGTACTATAAATTGATCTTCCGTCGTCCGACAGATTTGGGATAATAATCACCACGTTAATGAGGAGAATCTAAAATTAATAAAAAAATGTTAGACAACCAGGACAGCTAAACGCCTTCGAAAGTATATATATATATATATATATATATATATATATATATATATATATATATATATATATATATATATATATATATATATATATATATATATATATATATATATATATATATATATATATATATATATATAATATATATATATATATATATATATATATATATATATATATATGCCAAATATAGTAATAATAAAAAATGTATGAATCTCGCTCCGCCGTGCATGATCCGTCTCCTGATAAATTGCTTTGTAAGATAAATACAAGCAGAAGCACATCCGATAGATAATAAGAGAATACAGATATTTCCACCAAAAGAAATATGTTAATTTTAGTGTCGTTGAACCTCCCTAAATCGTTACTGACCGACTACATGCAGAAGAGTATAAATAGAGTTGTGGATGTAAGATATTTACAGTCATTTATCCTCTGATGATGCTTACTTGGTTAGTGAAACGAGCGTCAGGTTTTCTAGAATGTGTTGTCGTGATTGGGGTTCTCGAAGTGTGCTTAAATGAAACACTGTTTATTATTTCATATATGGATGAAACTAAGAACTGAGAAGGCGGATCGCAATGGTGAAGTAAACGTTCAATACACCTGGTACTCTTCTTACTTATAAACATTTACTTGGATCTGGGTAAGAAAGTATGCTAATTTCAACTTTCGTCACGAGATTAAGCATATTTTCAGGTTTAGAAACGAAATTATCCATAGTTTCTTGTTTAAGTTCGAAGTTATACAAAATTCCGTGTTTAAACATACAAAACTTATATTATAAACTAGAAATTAGTGTAATACTAATTTTAACTTCAAACATTCAATTACATATGCCTAAGTTCGAGTTCAAAACCAAACTTCGTACAATTATTTGTTTAAACACGAAATCATGTATAATTCCTTGTTTCAAATCTAAATAAGTACTGTTTAGTTTTACCGCGCAATTTTGAAGTTGTAGCAGTGCAGTCTTGTATGTCACAAGCAAGCTGACAACTGCAGTGTATTGTACGCACCTTTCGAGAAGAGGGTACCTGCAATAATCAAGACCTGGACACATCCTATTCGTTGATCAGATCAGCTTAGAAGTGCTCCAGCACCGATTGCATTTCATTCGTACACAACCACGCGTTGTGGTATTACACGCGCCGCCTATATATATATATATATATATATATATATATATATATATATATATATATATATATATATATATATATATATAATGTATAATGTATATAAATAGTATATAGTTTATATTGCTTTAAATATTTAACTAAGTTAAGTGTTTCGAAGAGATTTTATTTCATAACACGATACAGTCCATTTTAATACATAACAGCCGTAACTACAAGCCACGAACCAGACATACAATAACATTTGGTCCTTCGAGCCGGATTATTCAACACAACAATTGGTCAATTCGAGGGGCATTATTGAACACAATTGTAGTTATCGGTAATAGTAACAACCGCAAGCAGAAGGCGAAGTCAGTTCATCAGAAAATTCGATTGAAAAGCCGATCACAGCATTCAGAACATCCAGCACGTGGGTACACACATGGTGAGTCACATTTTCCTTATCCTCAAAATCACGTTTTTTATTTAGTTATCCATCCTTGTTTATTGTAAGAATTTATTTGTACTGGGTGGTGTAATCGTTTTTGAGTAACTTTTTTTTAATCATTCATTTCCTTTAAATTATTTTCATTTAAATCGTAATAAATTCAAAAGACCATGTCTGAGACACACGATTTACGCAATCTAATTAAAAAGAGGGGTACTATAAGGGCCTGTCTAACACGTCTAATAAAATTTGTAGACAATTATACAACTCCGGATAACGAAATTTTAAAGGGACGGTTATCTCAATGCAAAAAATTGCTAGATCAATTCCTAAAAGTGCAAGATCAAATATATATTTTAAATGATAATTGCGATGAGAGCTCAGATATTGTAAACGCGGAAATTGAATCTTTTAAAAATGCGTACTACGAGGTTTGTGCACGTGCACAAAGATTACTTTTAAATTCAAATCCAACTACCACTAACAGTGGTAACTATTCCGGAGACTGCGGATTTCCGCAGCCTTCAAATTCAATTAATTCAAGCGCGGCCGCAACACCTTTTTTACCCGAAGTCAGATTGCCAGCTATCTCATTAAAACCGTTTTCTGGCAATATACAGGATTGACTCAGTTTTGAGGACAATTTTAATGCCTTAATCGAGTCGAAACAACAATTACACAGACATAACGTTTGGTCCTTCGAGCCGGATTATTCAACACAACAATTGGTCAATTCGAGCCGGATTATTCAACACAACAATTGGTCAATTCGAGACGCATTATTGAACACAATTGTAGTTATCGCTAATAGTAACAACAATAATTCGACGCGCAGTGAACCGTGTTGCAATATTGCCATGCAATGACAGAACCATTTTATAGACATTTTTTTATTAGCCTATCTGTATAATTTGTATGTATTTTTGAGTATAGTTTTTAAGTTTTGTTTATATTTAGGTTAGTTTTTTGAAGTTACTACTTCAAGGCGGCCGGTATGTCTAGTTTTACCGCGCAATTTTGAAGTTGTAGCAGTGCAGTCTTGTGTACAGCCAGGCAGCCCTTAAGGCACTAAGTAGCCCACGGGTAAATTCCTGGCTGGTGAGTGAGTGCCGAGACGAGACGAGCGACCTGGCTGGGCAGAATGAGGTGACCCTCATCTGGGTGCCGGGTCACTCGGGGGTCAAAGGCAATGAAGAAGCTGACAGTCTCGCGAAGAGAGGGTCAGCAGAACCATTTATGGGACCAGAACCGGCTCTGGGCGTGTCAAAGAGCACTGCCAGGGGAGCGATTAAGTCCTGGGTCAGAAACCAACACAAGGTGTACTGGGCGGACTGTCCAGGGCTCAGACATGGGAAGTCAATAATTGACGGACCCAGTTCAAAGAGAGCTGTGGAGCTGCTAAACCTTAGCAGAGGACAGCTCAGAAACACAACAGGTCTCTTGACGGGACACATGGCCGTCAAGAAAGACCTACATAAAATGGGGCGGTTCGAAGGGGACCTCGCATGCAGACTCTGCGGCGAGGGGGAGGAATCAGCTCAGCACATCTTGTGCGAGTGTATAGCTCTGGACCGGAAAAGACAACTGATCTACGGTCACTCTAGACCGGAGACAGAGCAATATAAAACTTCACCCTACCAATCGCTGTGCAGACTAGTTCAAGGCACAGTGATTTTGGAATGGGTGGAGTAAGACTAGGGGTATGCACAATCAACCAAGGGTTGCGGTGCTATCGGGGCGGCAAGGCCGCGGACGAGCCCTGAGGGGAAAAAAAAGTGCAGTCTTGTATGTCACAAGCAAGCTGACATAACTGTAGTGTATTGTGCGCATGTGCCACCTTTCGAGAAGAGGGTACCTGCAATAATCAAGACCTAGACACATCCTATTCGTTGATCAGATTAGAAGAGCTCCAGCTCCGAGTGCATTTAATTCGTACACAACCACGCGTTGTGGTATTACACGTGCCGCCTATATATATATATATATATATATATATATATATATATATATATATATATATATATATATATATATATATATATATATATATATATAATTCTATTTAATTCTATTTTACAATCTATACTACAATCCACGAAGCAGACACACAATAACAAGTACAATTTTGTGTTTAAAGTGGAGTTAATATAATTTCAAGACGAAATTATAAAACATTTTGAGCCTGAGGCCGTTCCACGCCTTCGTGGGTATCAATGTCTTCTTCCTGTATATTATTTTGTCAGCTATTTGTTATTTAGTATTAGATTGTCAATTACAAAGTGCTGTAGCAGTGCAGTCTTGTATGTCACAAGCAAGCTGACATAACTGTAGTGTATTGTGCGCATGTGCCACCTTTCGAGAAGAGGGTACCTGCAATAATCAAGACCTAGACACATCCTATTCGTTGATCAGATCAGCTTAGAAGAACTCCATCTCCGAGTGCATTTAATTCGTACACAACCACGCGTTGTGGTATTACACGTGCCGCCTATATATATATATATATATATATATATATATATATATATATATATATATATATATATATATATATATATATATATATATACATAATTCTATTTAATTCTATTTTACAATCTATACTACAATCCACGAAATAGACACACAATAACAAGTACAATTTTGTGTTTAAAGTGGAGTTAATATAATTTCAAGACGAAATTATAAACATTTTCAGCCTGAGGCCGTTCCACGCCTTTGTGGGTATCAATGTCTTCTTCCTGTATATTATTTTGTCAGCTATTTGTTATTTAGTATTAGATTGTCAATTACAAAGTGCTTCAAGTATGCCATTTTCTATAGTGTGAGCAATTTTCACGATCCGTTGAGCAAACGGAAGACTCTGTTAAGTATTTTTACTAAGTTAGATGCGTCTGCCTTATAGGTTCAGGAAGCAACAACCGGTAAAAGTATATTCCTCCATTTCATTCCCGAACACCGTTACACTTGATTCTACCAATCTTCTCGGAAATGTTTACATCTATTCTCAGATGTTTGCTTTTCTCGCCTTATAACATCAACATCCAACTTTTTCTACAGCCGTAGCCCAGTAGAATAAAATTTAAGTTGTTTGGATCAATACGTCAAAAAACTTCGCATCGCATTAGTATTCGAAAGTGTTTTTAAAATAGATTGAATACTTTGCAACTGTCAAGTAGAAATGTCAAAATTAATGTGCTGGGAATTATGGTTTTTTTCAGGAAATGCGGTTAAAATCGAGATCAATATTTAATATAAATAAATATTAATATTTCTGATTACTCTAGGATTGGTGGGATCGCATTAGCAAAAGAAGCAAAATTAGGACAAAATCAAAACATTTAGGGACACAACAAGTGCGTTATGGTAGCGAATTTTCATTAAATGATCAATTTTGCATAACTCAATTTTCTATAAAGTTATAAAGTTGAGTTTTGGTACGTAGTAAGATATTTACGAGGGAAATGCGCGAGCCAAATTTCATCAAAATATCTTCGTTATTCTTCGAGGTCCAATTTTTTTTAAACTGGTCCGAGAGGGCTGGCAAACGAACACGTCTAAGCCATTAATAGAGCAAAGATTCTTGCCGAGTTTTATCAAAATCGGTTAATAACTTTTTGAAATATCGTGTGTATATATATATATATATATATATATATATATATATATATATATATATATATATATATATATATATATATATATATATATATATATATATATATATATATATATATATATATATTGTCACAACGAACACTCTGAAATGACACTTCTGGAATAGACTAGAGGTGACAGGTGTAGAATAGTTTAGAATAGTGTGGAACGTCTAAAATCTCTATAGACAAGTATAAATAGACAAGCGGTGCACAGAATAAGTTAGTTCAGTATTGAATAAAGTGGTGTGAAAGTGATCATAGAGTATAAAGCGAGTTAACAGTAAGTGTTGGTATATAGGAATCGATCATAGAAGGCGATAGTGGAATATAGCTCTATGGACATTTAATAATAGAGAAGAGATATATTTTAGTTGACACTGGTGTTAGAAAATAGTTGGTAATAATAAATTAGTAGTTTGTAAAGCTGTGTTTTGTTAATCAACAAATCCAGAACCCCGTAGAACGTAACAACTTGTGCCATAAGCGGGATTTTCAAGCTGCTAGCAGAAACATTTTATATAATATTCGTTGAACAACATGAAAATTTCTAGAATCTCTGGAAAATCAGTGTCAGCGGTAAGTGATAACTGGGTGTGTTCCTGAAACAGAATAAACTGTTTACCAGCTTTAAGCACGTATATGCCTAAGACACGTAGCGCAACAGCCAAAATGGACGCCCAGCTATTGGAATTGATTAAAGAAATGAAAGAAGAAGCCAGAAAAAGAGATAAAGAAATGAGAAAAAGAGATGAAGAAATGAGAAAGAGAGATGAAGAAGTCAAAGAAGAAATGAGAAAAAGAGACGACGAGACAAGAGAGGATATGAGAAAAAGAGATGAAGTAACTGAAGAAGAAGCCAGAAAGAGAGATGAAGAAGCCAGAAAAATAGACGAAGAAGCTAAAGAAATATTAAAAAGAGACGAACAGATAAAACAGGAACTGAGAAAAAGAGACGAAGAAGTCAAAGAGCAAATGAGAACGATGAGAAATGAGAAAAAGGGACGAATAATCCAAAGAAGAAATAAGAAAAAGAGATGACGAAACAAAGAAAATTCTGCAAGAACAAGCCAGCAGAATCGAGATTATTACTTTGTGTGTGAACGAACGTATGAAGCAGGTAAAAGACGACATCTTCCAACAAGCAGAATGTCGAGTAAGGGGTATCAGCGACGTGGTACATGACAAACTGACGAGTATACAAGAGGAAGTTCAGCAGAAAATGCAAACACTAGAAAAAAAGTATGATACCCTAGTCAAGGAAAATATCAGACACGAAGATAGCCACGTAAGATTTAAGGTTCCCACATTTGATGGCTCAGTCCCATGGGGTATTTATCTACGTCAGTTCGAAGCCGCTGCTAGAGCAAATTGTTGGGGCGAGAGAGAGAAAGCGACTTCGCTAATTGTGGCTCTTAGAGGAGATGCCCTAGATGTGCTTCAAGGTATTCCCAGGGAACAACCGCTGAGTTTTGACAGCATTAAACATCAATTAGAGATGAGGTTAGGCGACCAGCATTTACATCAGCTGTATCGATGGCAGTTGAAACATCGTTGTCAAAAATCGGGCGAAAGTCTCCAACATCTCCACGCCGACGTTGACAGCCTGACACGATTAGCCTACCCGATAGCTCCGATAGAGTTTTTAAACCTGCTGTCGCTGCAAACCTTTATTGACGGCATCAGAGATACCGACACGCAGCGGGCGCAGAGGATGGCGCGACACAAAAACTTGAGCGATGCTTTGGCTTGTTCCTTGGAGTTTGAAGCGGTAAAGCAATCGTCAGAAATTCATGTGAAAGTTCGCAGTCTTCAAGTCCAAGAAGAAAATAAAACAGATCCATCCAAGGTCATGCAGCTACTGGAGAAAATAGCAGAACAAATAAGGCCGACGTCTCGTGGACAGCCAATAAGAGCTCACCGTGCAAATGCCTTGCGCTGCTGGAACTGCGGCAAGAAGGGACATATAAGGGGCGAATGTTGGTCTCTAAGATCACGCGCAAGGGAGAAAGTAAGGCTAAGGCCGGTAACCATTTCTCAGGTTAGCGATTCTGGCAGCGCTCTCATCGTAGACGGATACGTGAGCGGTTATAAGACTCAGATGGTGCACCTAGGACGATTATTCGCCGCGACATGGTTCCCAGATGGCGAGTAAGAGAGTGTACAGAGTAAATGCGGCCGGTGGTGATTGGATCCAGGTATTTGGTGAAACTGGCGTCGAGCTGCAAATTGGGACATGGAAGGCAAAGCAGAGACCCATAGTCGCCGCCATAACAGACCCAGTGTGCTAAACTTGATCTTGGCACTAACATCCTGACTATCGTCGGTGAAGAAATAATAATGTCGCCTGGCAGTAACCTGGTAATGCGGAAAATCACCATAGAGGAAAAAAGCAACGCCTGCCGTGAAATTGCAGTTCCAGTGAAGAGACCTATGAGAGGAAGAGACGGCCCAGTTACTTAGCCAGAAGCACGTGGGGAAGAAAGTATGAGAGAAATACAAGACGAAGGGTGCAAAGACAACGTAAATGTGAAGCCAGCCCAGAAAAAGGCCAGTAAACACATTTATTGGAACAGAGCCGATGTCTAAAAAAATAATAGGGCCCGCCGAGATATCTGTACAAGTAGAAACATCATAACAAAAGCAATCACACGCAAGAACTAGTACCACCTAAGAACTTCGCTTGAAGGAAGCCCCGACATATTGACGAGAAGGAAAACCATCCACTCTGCTGTCGGAATGCATATACGAATAGAAAGCGACCGCATGAAGACCCGTTATGACGTGAGAGCTAATTCAGCTGGTTTTAAAGAAGGAGATCGTGTGTGGTTCTACAATCCAGTACGACCAAGAGACGGTCACCGAAAATACAGAAATTATGGGAAGGTCCTTATAAGGTGGTCAAAAAGATCAATGACGTTGTCTATCGTATTCAGAAGAGCAAGATGAAGGTGGTCCATATGCACAGACTTACGCCGTACCAAGAAATGTCAGAATTCAACCGGGACGGTCGAATATAAGAGGCGGGTAGTATTACAACCAACACTCTGGAATGACATTTCTGGAATAGACCAGAGGTGACAGGTGTAGAATAGTTAAGAATTGTGTGGAACGTCTAGAATCTCTATAGACAAGTATAAATAGACGAGCGGTGCACAGAATAAGTTAGTTCAGTATTGAATAAGGTGGTGTGAAAGTGATCATAGAGTATAAAGGAAGTAAGTGCTGGTCTATAGGAAGCGATCATAGAAAGCGATAGTGGAATGTAGTTCTATGGACATTAAATAATAGAGAAGAGATATATTTTAGTTGACACTGGTGTTGGAAAATAGTTGGTAATAATAAATTAGTAGTTTGGAAAGCTGTGTTTTGTTAATCAACAAATCCAGAACCCCGTAGAACGTAACTATATATATATATATATATATATATATATATATATATATATATATATATATATATATATATATATATATATATATATATATATATATATATATATATATATAAACATATAAAAATTCAAACTGATCTTGGTTTCGGGGTCTAGGGGTTTAAGTTCGCGCTCAGTTGATTTTTTTTGCAAGTTTAAAATAAAAATTCGCTAAAACGATATTCCTTAAAAAATACTTGACCTGACCTGACGTGACCCGACCTAATCTAAATTTTTTTAGAAATGTGCATATGTACATACACAAGCGTAGTTTATTTGTAAGATGCAATGTATAATTTTAATTACAAATAAATAAAAAGAAATAGATAAATGAGATAGCATTACTTTATTATCTATGTTATGGAATTTTAACGATTCCATCTAGTTTAATTTGTTTCATTAACTTATTTGCGCATTTAACGAATGGATGACAAAGCACACAGTGATGCTTAAATTGGGTTCCAAACAGAATCAATTGATTTTCCCTCTTCAGATTGTCAAGCTGGGGTTGTAGTTTACGCTTTGATATATCAAAATTTAAAGTATTAGTCTAAGATCCGGCTGCTAAATTAGTACATTAATAATCTAGATTATCAAGATTTAATTTTTAAGTATTTTTACAACTAGGAGAAGTCACTTTTCATCAGGTGCCAATTAAAAATTACCCGCCAGTATTATTAATTAAAATATAATTAATTTACTTTTAGAGAAACATTTCGTTAACATCTTACGGAAATAAAACCTACACAACTTCACAACAATGTATTTAAAATATCTGAAACGTCATAGTTGCTGCTGATTGCTTAACCGCTACCTCTACGCAGCCAGGTGTAAACAGGTATAATTTTATTAAAACTTTTCGTTCTTAACGTACACTCATTTCATTTATACCACATTAAAGCTCATTTTTTTCTGTAGTTAATGATATAAAGGTGCCTATATAAAAAAACCCGCAAATCAAAGTTTCCTACCCTAAAAGATGCTAGGTATGAAAAATAAAGTGACAAAGAGTGATCGCGCGACGCTACTTGTTAGACAAGGATGCTCAATGCCAGCTGAACGTATTTTTTGAGCTATTGCGCATGCTCCGATAAATAGGGTTCTCAACCAACGATCTAAGTAGTAATAAAAATGACTGGACTCAGATGCTTATCGGAGCATGCGCAATAGCTCAAAAAATACGTTCAGCTGGCATTGAGCATCCTTGTCTAACAAGTAGCGTCGCGCGATCACTCTCTGTCACTTTATTTTTCATACCTAGCATTTTTAGGGTAGGAAACTTTGATTTGCGGTTTTTTTTATATAGGCACCTTTATATCATTAACTACAGAAAAAAATGAGCTTTAGTGTGGTATAAATGAAATGAGTGTACGTTAAGAACGAAAAGTTTTAATAAAATTATACCTGTTTACACCTGGCTGCGCAGAGGTAGCGGTTAAGCAATCAGCAGCAACTATGACGTTTCTGATATTTTAAATACACTGTTGTGAAGTTGTGTAGGTTTTATTTCCGTAAGATGTTAACGAAATGTTTCTCTAAAAGTAAATAAATTTTATTTTAATTAATAATACTGGCGGGTAATTTTTAATTGGCACCTGATGAAAAGTGACTTCTCCTAGTTGTAAAAATACTTAAAAATTAAATCTTGATAATCTAGATTATTAATGTACTAATTTAGCAGCCGGATCCCGTACTATATGTCTTTTCAACAATACTAGATGCATACTTAGGAAAAGTGATTAAACAAATTTAAAAAGATAGTACCTACCGACTAAAGTTGTGTTTAGTCCAGTCCCCGATCTATGGGGGAGCCGGCAAGCCGCGGTGCATGTCCCGGGCGGCAACCTCAGTGGACGGCAAACACCGACAGACTGTGTGATTTTCAGTGGTAGACGGGACATTTTGGGCAAACAGACCTAAATGGAAGGAGTCAGACAACATGGTCGGCAAAACATGTGGCCGTTAAAGCTGGTCTAACGAATTTTTAGCTATTTTTTAAAGCAATAAAGATTGTATTTGATCAAACCAGATCAGAAATTAAAAAATCTCTGGACGCAGTAAGTGCGTTATGGTAGCGAATTTTCTTTAAAATATTTTTTATGGCAAATGTCTTTCTTTGATCAAAGCAGGTATCAAATTTGGTTGCCTATATAATAGAAACAATGTATCATACTTCATCGAATTAAATTTATTGTTTGAAAATATATAAATATTTTTCAAAAGTTTGGATGCAGCAAATGTGTTATGGAAGTTAATTTCCATAAAAATGTTTTTAATAGCAAATGCGAGCAGGCATCAATCTGATTATCGGTATAGCCTATGTAGTAGAAACAATGTATTATATTTTATCAAAATTACTTGTGGTTTGAAAATATAAAAAAAAATTCCGAAAATAAACTTAAGTGTTGGTTTCCTAACCAACAAAGCTTACGTTAATAGAAAATTGAGTTATTGAAATTTGGATTTAATGAAAATGCGGTAAATTTGCAGATTATCTCCCGAACGATTTTCAAAAAATTGTTTTCAGAAACATTACTAGGACCTCACCTGCATGCACAAACCACAAGAAAAATTTCTGGTTCACACCCCCCAAGGAAGCTACGGGACTGAGAGTGAATAGGGGTGCTGGGCGAGGTAGGTAGTAAAAAGGAAATATGAGCAGAAAAAGCGAAGAAAACTGCTTAAAAGCTGTCTATTTGAAGCCATATCCCCATTAAACCCCGCATACACGAGAGGGGAAGGAAATTCCCTACGACGAAACAGACCCCCCACCCCGCTTCGACTTGCGGTAGGATTGGCGTTGGCTGCTTCGTCGTGGGGATTTTCCTTCCCCCCTCGATGCATAAACCACAAGAAAAATGTCTTGTTCGTACCCGCCAAGGAAGTTACGGCACCTGGAGGAATAGTGGTGTTGTGCGGGGTAGACAGGGTTTAAGGGGGATATGGCTTCAAGATGTGAAAACTTTCAATCCAGTTTTATTCGCATTTTCTGCTCATATTTCCTTTTTACTACCTACTCCGCCCAGCACCTCTATTCACTCCGGGTCCCGTAACTTCCTTGGGGGGTGTGAACAACAAATTTTTCTTGGGGTTTGTGCATCCAGGGGGGCTAGGCAAGTTTCTGAAAACAGTTTTTTGAAAAGCATTCGGGAGCTTATCTGCAAATTTACCAAAAATTCGCTACCAAAACGCACTTACGCGTCCAGATTTTTTTCTTATATACGCATCATATTTCGATAAAAAATGCAAGATGCATTAACGAAATTGTTCTACGAAAATTAGCTAAAAAATTATAGGCCGCTAAACCATAAACTTCACTAAATCTACAAATAAACATCCAAAAAAGCATCAACTTAACTAAACTGACAACTAAAGCATCAAAGAAAGGGTCTATTTGAAATTAATATTTTAGTAAAATGAAGGGCAATAACGGTTGAATATGAAACTTAAGGGTTTGCAGAACACTCTTCTTGCAATATTTTCTTTTCATAATTGGTATTTGTTTCACGTTCTTTGCCTAAACATTGCCAACTTTGACGTTTAAAATTGTGAGTTTGACGTTTTGACGAAAACTCCAAAATTTGTTTCTTCAACTGCCAATAACTTCGTTGTCTTTAAAGCTAGAAACCTAAATTTTATTACAGAGTTCACTGTTTATAATACAAACACAGTTACCAAATTTGGTTGCCCTTACTTTGTTATTTACGGAGATATGATTTGTTTATTTTTCTTTAAATGCCCATACCCTTTTTGTCTTTTGACCAACAGCGCTAAATTTTAGTAGGTAATTTACCTATAGCGATATAAAACGATGTACCAAATTTGGTTGCCCTTACTTTGTTATTTCCGGAGATATGATTTTTTTTCTAAAGAAAACACAAAATTTTCCGGAAAAACCTGGTCCGAGTTTCCTTGCTAACGAACTTGTCCAAGCCACTTGCAAAAGGAAGGTACCCACGAAATTTCATCAAGATCGGTGTATTATTTTTTAAGTTATCGGTCCGATATATATATATATATATATATATATATATATATATATATATATATATATATATATATATATATATATATATATATATATATATATCGGACCGACATATTTTCGTGCCATATCTACTCGATTCTTTTACAGTTCTTAAACGACGTATTTAATATGTCACGGCTGTTGAAAAATGTGGCATTTAGGTTTTGTGTGGTAGCGCTGTCACTCTTCGTTTTTAGCGATTTTTTTTAAATTCGCTAATGAGGAGATCTGTGTTTATATATATATATATATATATATATATATATATATATATATATATATATATATATATATATATATATATATATATATATATATATATATATATATATATATATATATATATATAAACACAGATCTCCTCATTAGCGAATTTAAAAAAAATCGCTAAAAACGAAGAGTGACAGCGCTACCACACAAAACCTAAATGCCACATTTTTCAACAGCCGTGACATATTAAATACGTCGTTTAAGAACTGTAAAAGAATCGAGTAGATATGGCACGAAAATATGAGCAACACTTAAATACATTTGACTTCTGCCAGGAACACGCAAAATATTTTGCGTGTTAAACAAAAGCTATTGATTATTACAGAGAACGACTATCTTTGCTTGGCTCAAAATGTTCGAGAAAATTACTTTGAAGATTTCATAATGTTTCTTCTGAAAATGTCAAAGTGACGATTTAAAATGTCAAAATTGCTGATTTTTATACAAAGTGTTTTGTTAGGGGTTGGATTAATTAACATCAACAACTAACTGTTTAAGTATTATATATTGGCTTCCGCTATTGCGGTACATCAGCATCGTCTATTAGCTATAATAATAATAATAATAATAATCATAGTCCCCCCAGTGTTGCCAACCTTGGGAAAGTGGACAATACTCAATATAAGTACTGACAGAACATCCCCTTCTTTGAGCCTAATTTAAACATAGTCTTTTAAATAAGATGGTTTTTTAATGTCCCTTTTAGGCCTATTGTTCAATTTACAATTGTCTTTAGAAGAGTCTTTTGGAAAGGAGGTTTCAGAACTAGAAGGTCTGGAAAAACTACGGAAATCACTTGGCGTAGCAGTTAACTTTTGAGGTGACTTATTAGACAAGCATTCACCCATGGATTGATTCACCTCTGACCGATTATAGCGATTTTTACCGACACTCGCTTCCTGAGGCACTTCACTCTTAGATCTATTACAACTTTCTAATCTGTTACTTTCTATGATAGGAGTAAATGTTGGAGCAAACTGTTTTGTGTAATATGGTGCTGGTATCAAATGCCACCTATTTCTACGATATGTATTACCTGAACTGTTTTCAAGGATGTATGAACGAGGTTCATCTAAAATTTTAACTAAATTTCATCTAAAATTTTAACTAAATTTTTGCATATACACGCAAATCTGTTACCCAAACATACTCTCCTATATTCAAATCGGACAATGTTCTTGTGCGGTGTCTATTATAAAATTGCATGACTGATCTTTCTTTTGTTATTTTCTCTCTCTCTCTCTCTCTCTCTCTCTGAAAGAACTCAAATCCACTGGACTATTTAGTTGACTTGGCAACATTGGTAGGAGAGATCTTATTTTCCTGCCATATAATAATGCAGCCGAAGAAAAGCCACACTCCAAGGGAGTAGTACGGTAAGATAACAAAGCTTGATTAATATTTTCATTTTTTTTACTCATGTTCTTTGCAACTTTGACCGCAGCTTCTACATCCATTGGATTGTGGAAAAAAAGGACTGCTTGTAATTAATTTAAAATCAAATTCAGACGCAAATTTCAAAAATTCAGACCGAAATTGTGACCCATTGTCAGATCGCATAACTTCACAAACGCCATATCTAGAAAATATCTCCTTCATTTTTTCAATAATAGCGGCTTCAGTCATTTTTGAAAGTTTAAATATTTCAAAAAATCTCGAGTAGTAATCTGCGACGATAGCATACCAATTATCGTGGCATTTATATAAATCTAATGCAACTTTTTGCCACGGACGATCTGAAAAACTGTCGACTACCATTGGTTCTTTAGGATTAGACCTGTATTCAATGCACTGTGGACAATTTCTTACCAAATTTTCTGAGTGGAAAGTCCTAACTACCACACAGAAGATTTGGCTCGGTTTCTACATTTAACAATTCCGAAATGACCATCATGAATAAATTTTAGGCATTTTAGTTGTAGCGATGGTGGAATGACAATGCGAGAATTATTTAGCAAAAGACCTTCCGAAAAGCAAAACTCAAATCTATACTGGTAATATGGTATTAAATCATTTGTTAAATTTCTCTTATCTGGCCACCCATCTTCAGTGTACTGTTTTATTTTACCCAAAATGTGGTCTTTACTTTGCTCAGATTTAATTTCATCTAGAAAGTAACTTTTGGCTGGAATCGAATGTACTATTAGCTTTACATGCGCCTCGGTTTCAGCAGCTAATTCATCGTCATCAAGTCTCATAGCTGTTTCTGAAAAATTTCGCGATAGAGCATCGGCAATAACTAACTCTTTTCCTGGAGAATAAAAAACTTGTTAGTCATAGCGCATTAAGCGAATTCTGAAGCGCTGTAAACGAGGTGTTAATTCATGTCTTGGTTAAGTCTGTAACATCTGTATTAAGGGACGATGATCAGTTTGTAAGATAATAGGTATTCCAGTAACGTACTTAGCCCATGCCTAATGTCTCACGCTCGATTTGTGCATACCTTTTCTCAGTATTCGAAAGTATACGTGATGCGTAAGCGACTACATCTGTCTTACCCTGTAAAGTTTGTAACAAACAAGCACCCAAACCATAAGATGAAGCGTCAGCTTGAATACGATCTGTTTTCTAGGGTCAAAATAAGCTAAAGTCGGAGAATTTGAAAGTAACTTTTTGAATTTTTTAGAGCTTCTTTTTGAGATATGTTTCAAACAAAATTAACACTTTTCTTAAGTAAGGAAGTTAATGGTTCTAGTAAAGTAGATCTGTCAGGAATAAAACGACTATAGAAGTTCAACATACTTAAATACTGTAAAACCTCTTTTCTATTTTTTGGTTCTGGAAACTAATTAATAGCCCGAACTATTTCGGGATCTACTGAAATTCCCGTATTAGATATTTTATGACCTAAATATGTCAATGATTGTGGAGCAAAAATACATACTGGATCGACCATTGTTTCGTTTGTTTATAATAGATTCTTCTAGTTGTATGTTGTTTGATTTTAACAACTTTACCTGTTTGTTTACTATATGATTTCACCAGGTAAACAAACGTTTTCACACTACTACGGATTACTTTCACTATATTGTTAGTCGTTAATAACACACGCTCTCACCATGTTCTGTTAAGGGTTCTATTAATTAACATCAAAAACTAACTGTTTAAGTATTATATATTGGCTTCCGCCATTGCGGTACATCAGCATCGTCTATTAGCTATAATAATAATAATAATAATAATAATAATAATCATAGTTCCCCCTAGTGTTGCCAACCTTGGGAAAGTGGACAACACTCAATATAGGTACTGACAGAACACAAAGGATCCGGACACTATGCATGGAAAGCACCAAATGAAATGTATTTAACAAACTCCTAGATTTATGTTTTATGTGTTACTATTTTTCATTTGATTAAAATACTTAATCTTGATTTTGGACTGAGGTACGTTTGACAAATTCGTATTACTTTATGCCAAGAATTTACTGCTGCTCTGTTTACCATTAATTTTGGACCAGCCTGTCTATATCCATGTTGTGATGTACTGAAGTTTAACCGACTTTTATAGATTACCCTAAAACACATGCTGTATTGCCTACCAGGAAATTTCTGTTTGTTGTAAAAAGGACAATAAACTGAATAGCGTCTGCTGCATTCGCAATTGTCGTGTTAACAAAGGACTTCACCCACATATACGGATTTTCAGGTAAGTAAACTGGGACTTAACAACATAAAGGTTTCATTACAATTGTTGTACACCTCCGACCTTATCATACTATACAACTATCATCCAAACGAGCAAAATTAGGGCACAAATAATTTAGTTGCGTAGATGGGACTAGGATACCCTTTACAGAGGTAGGTATTATTGTTGTTCTGTTTGGATAACTCTTACACAAGACTAGATTTAATTGATAGAGGAGGGAATATCGAGACTGTGTCAGTGCCTTAGGCTTATGATTAATGAGTAGATAATTTCCGTTTAATTCTCTACACATCCGTTGTGTATTTCCTATTTGGTTTAATAATTGTTTAACTTAGGGCATTCAGAAACACGCGATTGTGATTCTTATTGTCAAGCAATATTATGTACTGGCGTTGACTACAACGACGATATACTATTTCTCTAAGAAAAAGTTAAGACAAGAAACAAAAGAATGATTATAGGAACAATATAATAATAATCATAGTGCTGCAAAGTGAATCATAACTTTCCACATAGCTGTGATAATTTACTCTCCTCAGAAAGACATCCTAATAAATCAATTTAGGGTCCATGGCTTGACCACAAAGAAGATATTCGTATTCCTGTACCCATAAACTTCTGAAACTATTTATTATTAGAATAGTAAACTGTCAATTTCCCCAATCAACCCATTATTTCTTTTCTTTTTCTGCATCGATCTTACGCAAAAATAATCCAGACTATCATGAGGCAGTTCGTAAATAGAGTCTACTAGCAGAAGTTTAACCTAAAAGCAATTTAAACTGTTTTGGCGGTGTATGAGATGTCAATATGACAGCACAATATTTTCAAAAGTTATCGTACCTACAGACCAACACAAAAATAATCCAGACTATCATGAGGCAGTTCGTAAATAGAGTCTACTAGCAGAAGTTTGACCTAAAAGCAATTCAAACTGTTTTGGCGGTGTATGAGATGTCAATATGACAGCACAATATTTTCAAAAGTTATCGTACCTACAGACCAACACAAAAATAATCCAGACTATCATGAGGCAGTTCGTAAATGGAGTCTACTAGCAGAAGTTTGACTTAAAAGCAATTCAAACTGTTTTGGCGGTGTATGAGATGTCAATATGACAGCACAATATTTTCAAAAGTTATCGTACCTACAGACCAACACAAAAATAATCCAGACTATCATGAGGCAGTTCGTAAATGGAGTCTACTGCAGAAGTTTGACCTAAAAGCAATTCAAACTGTTTTGGCGGTGTATGAGATGTCAATATGACAGCACAATATTTTCAAAAGTTATCGTACCTACAGACCAACACAAAAATAATCCAGACTATCATGAGGCAGTTCGTAAATGGAGTCTACTAGCAGAAGTTTGACCTAAAAGCAATTCAAACTGTTTTGGCGGTGTATGAGATGTCAATATGACAGCACAATATTTTCAAAAGTTATCGTACCTACAGACCAACACAAAAATAATCCAGACTATCATGAGGCAGTTCGTAAATGGAGTCTACTAGCAGAAGTTTGACCTAAAAGCAATTCAAACTGTTTTGGCGGTGTATGAGATGTCAATATGACAGCACAATATTTTTGAAAGTTATCGTACCTACAGACCAACACAAAAATAATCCAGACTATCATGAGGCAGTTCGTAAATGGAGTCTACTAGCAGAAGTTTGACCTAAAAGCAATTCAAACTGTTTGGCGGTGTATGAGATGTCAATATGACAGCACAATATTTTCAAAAGTTATCGTACCTATAGACCAACACAAAAATAATCCAGACTATCATGAGGCAGTTCGTAAATGGAGTCTACTAGCAGAAGTTTGACCTAAAAGCAATTCAAACTGTTTTGGCGGTGTATGAGATGTCAATATGACAGCACAATATTTTCAAAAGTTATCGTACCTACAGACCAAGACAAAAATAATCTAGACTATCATTCGTAAATGGAGTCTACTAGCAGAAGTTTGACCTAAAAGCAATTCAAACTGTTCTGGCTGTGTATGGTATGTCAATATGACAGCACAATATTTTCAAAAGTTATCGTACCTACAGACCAACACAAAAATTTTCAATCCGAAAACATGTTTCTTATTTACACAGTTTTAGCTTTTTTTTAATTCTGTCAATGTTACCATACTCCAACCGGAGGCTTTACAAGTTCGGGGGAAGAAACTATGGAAATTTTATTCCAGACGCACTTCCCCGGCTGTAACACAATAAACCAATCACCTCCGGGCTGGAAACGCTCAGAAATAGAGGCGCCTTGTAGGCGGGCATCTAGAATAGATTGTACAGTCGCTAAAGAGGTGGTTACTTGGAGCAAAATCTGATGGGCTATTAACAGCGTTAATCCATACAAATCCCGTGGATTTGTTGGAATAATACCCATCATGCTCCAACAGGGGGTACATATACTGGCGCCGGCGCTTACCCTCATTATGAGAGCCAGCCTGGCTCTGCGGTACATTCCGAGGGCATGGAGACTGGCCAGGGTGGTATTCATTCCTAAACCTGGGCGTCTAATAGACCAGGTAAAGTCCCTGAGGCCAATAAGTATCATGTCCTTCTTGCTAAAAATAGTGGAAAAACTGCTCGACCGGCACATTAGAGGCGGTGTACTGGAAGCATATCCCCTACATTGCGGACAATATGCTTACAGAGCAGGATTCTTCACAGAAACAGCACTGCACCAACTTGTGCTGAAACTGGATAATACGCTGTAGAAGAGGGAGGTGGCGCTGGGGGCCTTCCTAAACATAGAGGGTGCCTTCAGCAACACCTCATTCGGATCGGTTCTGGTAGCTGTCAGGGAGCGTGGAATAGAGGAAACCCGCTGCAGGAGGATCGGTTCCATGCTCAAGGACAGGGCGGTGTTCACCTCACTCGCTGGAGGAACTCTGCTGGCGGGGGTCGCGGCGGGGTACCCGCAGGGGAGCGTTCTGTCTCCATTGCTTTGGTGCCTAGTCGCGGACGGCCTGCTGGAGAGGCTCTCGGGAGGGGGTATGAGGCACAGGGCTATGCGGACGACATTTTCATCATAGTCCGAGGAAAAGTTACAGTCAGTGTGAGAGGGCATGCAGACAGCACTGAAGGTGGTGGAAGGATGGACGATTGGTCAAGGGCCCGGGGTGAGCCCCAAGAAAGCAACAGTCATACCGTTTACGACGAGAAGGAAGTAGGTTAGCTACAGAACTCTCACTCTATACGGTAGAAAAATTCCAATGGCCATAAAGGTAAAATATCTTTGGGTCGTATTGGACTCTAAGCTAGCCTGGAATGGTCACGTGGAAAAAATACTGCGTAAGGCAGTCATGACCTTAGCCGTCACTAGGCGGCTATATGGAAAACGTGCGGACTAAGACCTAGTATGGCCCACTGGCTGTACACAAGGGTGGTCAGACCATCGTTAACACACGCGGCACTGGTCTGGTGGCCTAAGATCCAAAGGATGGCTTGCCTAGACATCACAGGGGCCATGTCTTCAACCCGAACAATCGCCATGGAGGTGCTGCTGGATCTGCCCCCCCCCCCTACACTTAGTTATTATGGGACAGGCTATGACTATACAGACTAGCCTGCAATGGTCGACTAAAGATCGACGCAGGCTTCAGGGGCCACTGCAAAATTCAGGAGATTGTGAAGGAGCCCATGCTTGAAATGAGGCCAGACTTCGCGAGCCCTCGAATCTGCAGGAAAAACAACTTTACAGTGAAAATCCCCGACCGGAACGCATGGCGGGAGGAGACGTCCGGCACACCACGGTACGAGCTCGTCTGGTTCACGGACGGATTCGGCGGGGAGCGTGGGACGGGGACAGGTGTTTATTCGGAAGGACCGAGGGTAAGTCATAGTATTCCCCTCGGAGTCCATGCAACGGTCTTTCAGGCCGAAATGTACGCCATCCTGCACTGTGTGCGGAAGAGCAAGAGGAGGGGCTATACCAACAAGTGGATCCTCATAGCCACAGACAGCCAGGCAGCCTTAAAGCCCTAAGTGGCCCACAGGTAAATTCGTGGCTGGTGAGTGAGTGCCGAGACGAAATGAGCAACCTGGCTGGGCAGAATAAGGTCACCCTCATCTAGGTGCCGGGTCACTCGGGGGTCCAAGGCAATGAAAAAGCTGACAGTCTCGCGACAAGAGGATCAGCAGAACAATTTGTGGGACCAGAATCGGCTATGGGCGTGACAAAGAGCACTGCCAGGGGAGCCATAAACTCCTGGGTCACAAACCAACACAATGTGTACTGGGCAGACTGCCCAGGGCTCAGACATGGAAGTCAATAATTTACGAACCCAGTTTAATGAGAGCTGTGGAGCTGCTAAATCTTAGCAGAGGACAGCTCAGAAACATAACAGGTCTCTTGACGGGACACATGGCCGTCAAGAAACACCTGCATAAAATGGGGCGGTTCGAGGGAGACCTCGCATGGAGACTCTGTGGCAAGGGGTAGGAATTAGCCCAGCACATCTTGTGCGAGCGTAAAGCGCCGGACCGCAGAAGACAACTGATCTACGGTCAGTCTAGACCGGAGACAGAGCACATTATAAAAGGTCTATTTGAAATGAATTTTCTAGAAATATTTTAGTGAAAGGAAGGACAGTGACGGTTCAAACTAAGACTTCAGGGTTTGTAAAACATTCTTCTTGAGACATTTGCTTTCCATAGCCCATACTAGATTCAAGTTATTTGCCTAAATGTTGCCAATTTTGACGTTTTAAATTGCGACTTTGACGTTTTGAGGAAAACCCCAATTTATTTTTGTTTAATAGCCTATAACTTTTTGTTTTTTGACCTGTAGAGCTAAATTTTGGTACGTAATTTACCTATAATTATATAAACTCGCGTACTGAATTTGGTTGCCCTTACTTTGTTATTTACGGAGATCTAATTTTTTTTCGAAAGACAACACAAAATTTTCCGGGAAAACCTGTGCCGATTTTCCTGGCTACTAAGCTTATCCAAGCTACTTGCAAAGGAACGGTATTCACCAAATGTAATCAAAATTGGCTCATTATTTTTTGAGTTATCGGTGTGATATATATATAAACATATAAAAATCGAAATTGACCCCGGATATGTTTTCTAGGGTGCCTAATTAGCGCACATTTGAAGAAATTTTTCAAAATTCAAAAGTAGGGATCTCCTTATTAGTGATTTTTTTTAAAGAAAATTCACTGAAAACATAATTAAAGCGAGTAATATTTCGATAACCGCTCAACTTATCATAAAACTACAAGGAAACAAAAATGTTTTTAAAAGATTTTTTTTTCAAAAAGTATTAAAAAAAGGCCAGTGGCGTACGTGAAAGAAGTTCTATTATTTCAAATAATCTACGGAACCCGGAAAAGTAACACCCAGTATATCATTAGCAACAAGAATACCACCGAATAACAATCTTAGTCTACGTAGAATGCGTACGGAATTGCATGCAAATATCTCACACCGTTGTAAAAGATTGTCCAAAAATATTAAATTTCAACACCCTCTATCTATGTTTGTAAGCAAATTAGAGAATATGTTTATATGAAATTTTTGTCTTAGAATCATCTGCCCTATTGACTGTTAAAGTCCTGCTACTATAACCTGGGACACCTGTGTATATATATATATATATATATATATATATATATATATATATATATATATATATATATATATATTTAGGTATACATAAACATAAACATATAAAAATTCAAACGGCCCTGGTTTTGGGTTTTAGGCGCCCAAATTCGCGCTCATTAGAAGATTTTTTTGCAAAGTCTCATCATCGATATCTCTCTATTAGCGAATGTTTAAAAATAAAATTCGATAAAAATAAGGCACCGTTGAAAATAGATTAAATCAGTTATAAAATAATGAGCTACTTCACCTCCCTAGTCATTTAAGAGTTTAGGGGTACATGGTGCCCCCATTTAAGGGTTGGTGTTACGATGTTGAAAACTCGAAAGTAAAATTATTTGATCATTTTTTAACAAAATCATGATAAATGCCCTAAAAAGCACCTATTTCGTTTTCACGTGCCCACCTTGTATGCCTTTGCAAGGACGTAAGCCAAAAATGTTTCAAACTTAGATAGTCTTTGCATTGTGTGCTATAAGTGTGAAAATTTCTATACAGGGTGGTGATAAAGTTTTAAACAATGGGAATATCTGTCTATACAAGTGAACTTAAAAGGAACACGCTCGCACACGTCAATTTTTATTATTAATTCTGCATTTTTGAGCCAATACTAGTATAAAAAATGTGTTGCATAAATAAATCACGGCAACGTCACCTTTTTTAAATGGAACATGGAATATATCTAGAGTTTTCCAAGGAATCCCAAAATGCAATAATATGCAGGATGTTCCATTAAAAAAGCAGACGTTGACGTCATATTTCATTTATGCAACACACTCTTTATACATAAAATATATCTAAAATTTTCCAAGGAATCCAAAAACGCAATAATATACAGGGTGTTCTACTTAAAAAATGTGACGTTGGCGTAATATTTTATTTACTATGCAAGACTCTGTATAGACTAGTAATAACTAAAAAATGCTTAATTAGTTTTAAAAATTGACGTGTGTGAGCGTGTTTTTTTAACGTTCATCTGTGTGCAGATATTTCTATTATTCCAAACTTTATCACCCTCCTGTATATAAGATATCCTCCTGTATATAAGATATTCTCCTGTATATAAGATATCGTGCGGGTGACCAAGGAAATGTTGGCCTCTGTCAAACTGTCTAATAGTATAATAGTAATGAAAATGAGAACTTATTTTCTGCTTATATTCGAACGTAAAATTTGTTTATTTGGTAATACTTTTACTTTTAGTTTTAAATTAAAAAGCAATTAATCACAGGAGAATGTTCATTAAATTTATATTCGAACATTCCGAGCTATATCAGATTAATTGCATGTCAATTGGAGTTTTAGAGGAAATAGCGGTTTCGTGGGCATCCAACGAATTAAGTGGATTTATCCTGACTTACTTTTCTCCGAGTAGAGATTCAGATTCCTATCGAGTACTTGCCAAATCGCAAACCATAAAACTGAGAATAACAGTTGCAACGAACCAATAAAATTCTAAACGTTTAAACTATGTTCATGTACTTTTAAAAAGGTAGTTTTTACGACAGAAAGTTTGCGTAATTTGTTAGACAAAGAATGGCGTTTAATACTTTGTCATAAAAACAAAAGATTCGGGTGCATTCGACTTTGCCGAGTTCTGAATATGATGGTTGCCTTTTATATTTCGGGAATGGGCAAACCTTGTACTGCCATATACCTACTAACGTCGCTTTAGTAGAGATTGACATTTTTGACGTCATATTTACTCACAACGTTTTGACGTTCGAGCGCTATTTGTGTTGTTTAGGGTAACTTGAAGTTTTTTTTGAGATATTTGGATTTGGATATATATATATATATATATATATATATATATATATATATATATATATATATATATATATATATATATATATATATATATATGTACAGATCCAAATTTTTCAACAACAAAAAACACGTTATTTTTGAGTTATCGCTCGGGTTTATATATATATATATATATATATATATATATATATATATATATATATATATATATATATATATATATATATATATATATATATATATATATATATATATATATAACTGTGTGTGTGTGTGTGTGTGTCTGAACCATCACTCAAGAAATACTAAACTGGTTTCGTATCAAAAGTTGGCACATATCTTCATTTTGTTAAGACCGCGGACGAGCTCGTTAGCCACGCCGCTCGAAGCAGTTTTTCTAACAAAAATTTGATTTATGGTAGGTATGTTGCCAAGGTAAAGATCTTTATATACCAAATTCAACTTTCCAGGTTTATATAAAATTGAGTTATTCAAATTTAAAGCATTTAATAAAAATTCGCTACCATACCGCACTTGCTGCGTCCCGAATTTAAATTTGAAACAGTGGGTTTTGAAAAATTTACTTCTAAAGGTCAGTAATTTATTTATCGAAAGCTTACTTACTTCTTTTTCATGTGGCCACCCTGGTGTTAAGTTATATAACAAGTTGCCAAGCAACTCATGGGCATAAGTAGCACCATGGTTGTTGACATACAAGTCGAGAGATTGCTCCTTCCAGGAACTTATTATACAGTTGATGAATTTTTCAATGGTGTGTTTTAAATGTTACTAGAGTACTTTAGAGTATTGTCTTAGCTTTGGTATGGTTTATTTTTAACGCTATGTATCAAGGTGTAAATTCGTTTTGAGCTTTTGTTGCTTGTATTTCTCAGGGAATTATTTTGTGTTGCTGTACATGATTTTTATGTTTTTAAATTTTAAATAATCTAAAGTGCTCATCACAATATAACATAGTTATATAATAATAGTTACCAACAGTACCTCCCCACACATTTAACGACCATCTGGTTTTACTGTGTGTAATTATCTGGTATGGATGACTTGTAGAATAATAGTGAAAATTGTGCATGTTCACACAACCATTTCTATGAAACGTAACTTCATCTCCAAATAATACATAGATAGTTAAAAAACTATCTCTGTTGATTAACTATTTGCAAGGCCCATTCCCAAAATGCTAATCTCATCTCGAAATCATTAACAGTTAATTCTTGTTGCAATTGAATGTGGTAAGGGTGCATTTTGTTTTTAGAAAGCATTTTTTGCACACAGTAGTAACTGAGTTCTGGTTGTAAGACTAGATGCATTCTCGCAACAATTAGAACCGTAGACAGGTTTCGCTCTCATTAGAGCTCTTCAGTACGGCATACTAATTGTAGCAAAAATGCACCAAAAATAACACGGCTATCGTATAGCCAGTCTTAAAACACTAAGTGAGTGGTGAACGTGTCGCCACCTAGTTCGGAACCAAGTACTATGTTGTCACGCCCGCTCCAAATAACACAGAGTGTTAAAAATAGAGACAGTATACAACTAACTAACAATTTAAAAAATTGTTAGCCCTGGCCCATTTCTACCCCAATATAGGGACAAAGTATGTAAGACTAGATGCATTCTCGCAACAATTAGAACCGTAGACCGGTTTCGCTCTCATTAGAGCTCTTCAGTACGGCATACTAATTGAAGCAAAAATGCACCAAAAATAACACGGCTATCGTATAGCCAGTCTTAAAACACTAAGTGAGTGGTGAACTTGTCGCCACCTAGTTCGGAACCAAGTACTATGTTGTCACGCCCGCTCCAAATAACACAGAGTGTTAAAAATAGAGACAGTATACAACTAACTAACAATTTAAAAAATTGTTAGCCTTGGCGTTGTTTGGAGCGGGCGTGACAACATAGTACTTGGTTCCGAACTAGGTGGCGACACGTTCACCACTCACTTAGTGTTTTAAGACTGGCTATACGATAGCCGTGTTATTTTTGGTGCATTTTTGCTACAATTAGTATGCCGTACTGAAGAGCTCTAATGAGAGCGAAACCGGTCTACGGTTCTAATTGTTGCGAGAATGCATCTAGTCTTACATACTTTGTCCCTATATTGGGGTAGAAATGGGCCAGGGCTAACAATTTTTTAAATTGTTAGTTAGTTGTATACTGTCTCTATTTTTAACACTCTGTGTTATTTGGAGCGGGCGTGACAACATAGTACTTGGTTCCGAACTAGGTGGCGACACGTTCACCACTCACTTAGTGAGTTCTGGTTCTTTGACAATACTCCGTATACTTGCATGTGGGTCTTCTGTAACCGCCAACAACACATTCATTTCGTTTTCTTCTGCCACAGCAGTATTTATTCGTTCTTGCTTCTCATAGTTAACTGAACCAGTGCTGTTAAACAGATCCATTAATCCTGCAAAGCTTGATTTTGTAGTTGTCGCCTCTCAGGAAAACGTTGATGGTAAACTCTCGTTGATAGTGATGCGTTTGTCTTGCATTCTTCCAATATCCACATCATATCTATAATTTTATCGCGAGTAAAATGCATGTTAGGCCTAATTTAGATTATTTAAAATAGCAAGAAATGTACCACGCCACTGAATTCACAGACAATAATGCTAAACTGTCAGTTTTTGAAAAATAAATCATGGACATCGATACTTTGCATAGAAAAATAAAAATAACAAAAACTAATCATTGTGGTTATAGGGAATGCTTAACAAAAAAAGTTTGGACGCAGAAAGTGCATTATGATAGTGAATTTTCATTAAAATGTTTTAATAGCAAATATGTGTGTTTGTTTTTAAGAAAGCAGGCATCAAAATTGGTTACCCGTATAACCTATATAGTAAAAACAATGTGCCATGTTTCCTCAAAATAACTTTATTGTTTGAAAACGTACAAAAATTTCCGAAAATAAACTTAAAGTGTTTCCGAAAAAATCCTTTTCTTGGTCAACCTTATAGGTTAATAGAAAATTGAGCTTTTCAAATATGAAGCATTTAATCAAAATTCGCTACGGTAACGCACTTTCTGCGTCCCAAACTTATTTTCTTGCAAACATGCATTATATTTCGATGGAAAATGCAAAAATGCAATAACATAAGGTGTGTTCGACTAAAAAAAAAAAAATTTGTATCACCAAAATATGTTTTTAAATGTAGCTCAAGACACTCTATAATTAATGTATACACGTTTTTTTCGTATCTTGTATAATAACGGATATATTGACTTAATTGATTTTTTACGAATATTCGACAACAATTATATACCATTAAACGATAAACTCCATAGCTAACACTACTGCCAAGCATCAAAGGTGTATTTGAATTTGTAAAATAAAGGACAATGACGGTTGGAACAAAGACATCAGGGTTTGTAAAAGATTCTTCTTGAGACATTTTCATTTCACAGCCCATGTTAGATTCAAGTTCTTTGCCTAAATATTGCCAATTTTGACGTTTTAAATTGCGACGTTGACGTTTTGATGAAAATCCCAATTTATTTTTCTTTAAATACCCAATCATTTTTTTCTAAAGAAAACACAAAATTTTCCGGGAAAACCTCTGCCGATTTTCCTAGCTAACGAACTTATCCAAGCCACTTTCAAAAGGAACGTATTCACCAAATTTAATCAAAATAGGCCCATTATTTTTTTAGTTATCGGTGTGATACATACATATATATAAACATATAAAAATCTAAAGTGTGTTCCAGGGGGCCTATTAGCGCTCATTTGAAGAAATTTTTTCAAAATTCAAAAGTCGGGATCTCCTCGTTAGTGATTTTTTCAAGAAAATTCACTAAAAAGTATAATAATAGTACTTTACGATAGTTACATAATATACAAGGTGATCAATTTAAAAAAAAATTGAGAGAATAATGAATTTGTGTTTCGACTCACCCAGCAATCATTTTAATGAAAAATAACAAAATCAATGATTTTTATAAAATTTGACAATAACTAAAAAGCTTCTGTTGCAACAGATCATTGTTCTTGTACTCCTTTTAAATTATACAGGGCGCTGAACTTGTTACGATTTTGATAGAAAATTGGTTATAACTCCTTAAACACCCTGTATAACATATTACAACCCTATATTCTTGTAATGAGGAAGTGAAGCGGATTTCAAATTTAAATTCAAATACAGCGTGTTTATTTAAAAATATGTAACTTTGTACTGGCACGGCGTTACGGAACAGCCTGTAGTATTGTAGCTAAATATAAAAAATATGAAGCTTAATGCTTACTACAATCTCCTCAATTTTTACTTTGATACGTCAAAAGACATATAAAATACTGGACTTTATCATACTAAACAACCAGCCTGTATATATATATATATATATATATATATATATATATATATATATATATATATATATATATATATATATATATATATATATATATATATATATTATATATATATATATATGTGTCCGTCTGATAACTCAAAAATAATTAACCGATTTCGATGAAACTCGGCAAGTGCCTTTCTTTTATTAATGACTTGGATGAGTTCGTTAGCCAGGAAAATCAGACTGGGTTTTCCGGGAAAATTTTGAGTTTTCTTTCAAAAAAAAAATTTCTCTGAAAATTTCAAAGCTGTTCTAATGAAATTCAACTGATATATTGCCTTGGGAGAGACCTTACCACGTACAAAAACTCAACTTTCTAAGTTTATAGAAAATTGAGTTATTCAAATTTGGAATTTTCTTTCGAAAACATTTTTTAGCTCCGAAAATTACAAAGTTATTTTAATGAAATTTGGTGAGTATCTTGCCTTGGGAAAAACCTCACTAAGTACCAAAATTAAACTTTATATAAAATTGAGTTATTGAAATTTGAAGCATTTAATAAAAATTCACTACCATAACGCACTTGCTGCATCCCGTTTTTTTTTTAATTCCAAATGATTTTGTTTTATAACGTTTTGTATTATCTAAAATAAACGTACTTTACTCCCAAAGGTATTTTTTTAAGCACGTTATATGCTGGTGGACTTAAAGTCATTCTAAGTACACCTGTGATACTAATTGAAAATGCACCAACTTTTAGCGATATCTATATTTCGTTTGTGTAACTAATACAAAAAATGCAAATGTTGTACACTTAATAGGAAACACTGTATAATATGTGTTGTTAATTAGGCATTGGGGCTGCTAGGAGTTTATAGGCGCAAACAAGAAGTATTTTTATTCACAAAGTAGTGAATGTTGTATATTATTTGGTTTTTAAAGTTTCTCTATCTCGTAAATAATAAAAAGAATCCTTATTTAAAACTGGTTTTACGCTGGAGAATTCGAGAACTTAGAGTTAACTGAAGTTAACTTAAATAAATCTATCGCATTTGCGATCTTCTGTAGAGCTAAAACACCCCGGAGCATTTGTTTACCTTTACTCGCAGAGTTGCAACTTTAAAATAGTGCTTGTTAGTCACGATATCTATTTCAGAGGAAACAATTTGCAAGACATTTTAATTGCCTCAAGTAAAATAAGATAACCTAGAATCTACCTTGTGAGTTGCGATTTACAAAATCTTTACCTCATTTATTTACTCAACTTTTACATTGTATAATACAAAAAGTTGATGCTTGTTTGCGCATTAAAACACAATTTTAGTTACTTCTTCAGGCATCAAACTGCAAAATTATTATCTACAGTGATCTAAATGTAGTGGTACAAGACAACAGTAGATTTTTGACATCAAAATATTACGATTTAACCAAACTTGCCTCAGCCAAGAAATCAAAATTAAAAGAGATACACAGTGTTCAAGTTTTAGAATTATTACAAATTAGTATTCCATTGTTATAAAAGATGGCACATTCTTAATTTAGCTCTAGCGGCTGGGGTGCGCTGCTAAAGACACCCTACAAATTAAAAGCTACGCACACTTTTTTGTTAGTGCCGCTGGCAAACCTTTAAATATACAATAGCGCTGTCGTGTATTCTCTCACAAAAAAGTTATACTTGAAGCTAGAATCAACCGTTTTCGAAATATAGCAACGTTTTAGTGTTTATCACTGACTGACCAATGGTAGGGGTAATAAATATGGACACAACACACATTTCTAAACGCAGTGGGTATAACACATTAACTCTAAATAACAGGTATCCAAAAAAACTCATGTAAATATTTTATTTTTGAATTGTAAAGGGAGAAACAAATGACTTAAACAAATCACTTTTATGTAAGAAAAGCAAGAAATGTAAGTAGCAATAAAAAATATTTTAACTTATCACTATCAACTATTATGATTAGGAAAAGGAATTATTAGCACACAACTTTGGAAGGAATAATGTAAATGTTGGTGAGCAGAAGTAGAAAAAACTACTAAATTGACATAATGCAAGTTATTACTATTTGACATTTACCTACGTTTGTAAAAGGCCAAATATATAAAGCATGGATTTAAAGACAATACCAATACCAATACCGATACCGATACCGATACCGATACCGATACCGATACCGATACCTATACCGATACCGATACCGATACCGATACCGATACCGATACCGATACCGATACCGATACCGATACCGATACCGATACCGATACCGATACCGATATCGATACCTATACCGATACCGATACCGATACCGATACCGATACCGATACCGATACCGATACCGATATCGATACCGATACTAATACCAATACCAATTTTGCACCTACGTTGGTGCTTCTTTAGGAGCCTCCAAGATATATGTATATATATATATATATATATATATATATATATATATATATATATATATATATATATATATATATATATGTATACATACAGTGTGTCCCAAACTGGATGGGAATGTATTGCTATCTTCGTTATTATTAGAGATAGGGAGAAGGTTAAATTAGCAATGTTTTGTAGAATGTCATGCTTGTTCCAAATATGTCTTCAAAAGTTTTTGAACGCTGGCCACAACAGATACAGACTGCCTGTACTAGACAAAAGTTTATATATATATATATATATATATATATATATATATATATATATATATATATATATATACTTTCAAGCGTTCATCAAATTTTGATCCACAGTTTCGGAGGTACTTTTTTCCCCATCGTTTTTCTACGTTTATCCAACTCCTGTATTGCCTGTCTCATATGATAAACGTGACCCACACGCCTAGATGTATCTCTATTATCATATGTCATCACCAAACTCGTACATAGAGCTGCCGCAAATCCAGGAGTCACATGTCTGCAAAAAGCTGACCACTAAGATATAGTTTATTAGTGAATTTTTATTAAAAAAATTCACTAATAGAGAGGTATCGATGGTGAGACTTTGCAAAAATTCTTTCAAATGAGCGCGAATTAGGACCCCTAGAACCCATATCCGGGGTCAGTTTGAATTTTTATATGCTTATATATATATATATATATATATATATATATATATATATATATATATATATATATATATATATATATATATATATATATATATATATATATATATATATATATATATATATATATATATATATATATATGTATCCGTCTGATAACTCAAAAAATAATTAACCGATTTAGATGAAACTCGGCAAGTGCCTTTCTTTTATTAATGGCTTGGATGAGTTCGTTGGCCAGGAAAATCGGACGGGGTTTTCCGGGAAAATTTTGAGTTTTCTTTCAAAAAAAAATTTTTTTTCTGAAAATTTCGATAAAATTTGGTCTACATATTGCTTTGGGAAATACCTAACTATGTGCCAAAATTCAGCTTTCTAGGGTTACAGAAAATTGAGCTATTCAAATTTGAAACATGTTTAAATCATAAGTATGTGGTTGCTGTTGGTTAGTCAATGCTTTTCTTATTGACTCATGAGATTCATTCATCAACCTTCCATTGACTTCTGCTTCTGCCGCTGTTACAGTCCTTTTATTTAGATCTAGAGTTGTAACCACTCATACAAACAGTGTTTTTTAACCACGTGGCTGGGCGACTGACAGAATTCATTCCCAGTTGCTGTTGATTTACTCATATTCTCTTAATATGTTTGAAGATGTGGTGTCTACTTCATTCCAAGTCACTATTAACCGACTATTTATGAAATCAAATAAGTAAATTAAATCGATTGTCATAAAATATGTAGTGTATTAAGACAAGGGAAAAAGAAATAAAACATATATAACTGTGCACATTTTGATTATATTTTAGGGTGCTTGAGAGAGGTATTGTCACAGCATAATATCTTATTAAAGTTCATTTGTAAATAGGTTTAATTTTTTTCTCCGAAAATTACAAAGTTATTTTAATGAAATTTTGTGGATATTTTGCCTTAGGAAAAACCTTACTACGTATTGAAATTAAACTCTCTAAGTTTATAGAAAATTGAGTTATTTAAATTTGAAGCATTTAATAAAAATTCACTACCATAACGCACTTGCTGCGTCCCGAGTTTTTTTATTATGCATTAATACTTTCAAATTTTATTTCTGCAACTGCAACAAGGACATTGTCGCACGCTTTCGCTAGATCGGCAAAGATGCATATATATATATATATATATATATATATATATATATATATATATATATATATATATATATATATATATATATATATATATATATTATAGAGAGAGAGAGAGAGAGGGAGAGGAGATAGAGATCTTTCATCTGAAAATATGAATATGGTAGAGCTCTTGTTATATGTTATGTGCTTTTTAAAAGATAACGTTATAGCGTTCATAACATTTTCACTGATGAAATCATAAAATGTTGCTGCCGCTAAAGAGATTCATAACGAACGCCCAGATCAGCATTTATGATATCTAATAAACCGCAGACACAAAGAACGAGTCGGAAACGTATGTTGCAAAACACACTACCACGTTTTACATCTCTTTATGATATTTTTAACTTTCATGACGTTAAAACATGACTATTAGAACATTATGTACGCCTACAAATATGTTACAAACAAAGTTGGCTTTTCAAAAATGTTTCCTTGTGCTGCGCCTTTACATAATTTAACTGGTCTATCAACAAAATATTAGACAGTTGTAGACCAAACTCAGCATACTGCAAATTTTGACAATATAAATGTAAAACCACTAACAATTTTACTTTTCCCTCCCAATGAGTCAATTACTGTGGTAATTGAATGAAGATCTTGACAACTTTATAAGAATTTTCCCGAGTTAATTTTAACATTTTTTCCAGAATAAGAAACTCTTTTGTATCACTTTGGCACCGCTTATGAATACAGGGTGGTGATAAAGTTTGGAGTAATAGGAATATCTGGATACAGGTGAACCTAAAAGAAACACGCTCGCACATTTCAATTGTTATTTTTAATTCTGTATTTTTTTGGCTAATACTAGTATATACAGGTAATTTCGTAAATGAAATATCACGTCAACGTCACCTTTTCTAAATGGAACAGCCTATATATTATTGCATTTTTTGATAAGCTGTAAAATTTGAGATATATTTCATGTATGATGTCCCATACCTATCTTTAACTGTTTACGAATTATTGACAATTGAATATTAGACCTTTTTAATTAAAATATGATTTTAGCTACGCTCGCGACGATTTGAGAAATTACCCCAGATATTTTTACTAACGTCCAAATAGAGGTTGTGGATAGATTGGGTCATTGCGAATGGGAACAGGTTAACTTACAAAAAATGCTCCGACTATTTTATTTTTATTTTTATTTTCATTTAAAATGTCTAATTTTCAATTGTCAATAATTCGCAAACAATTGCAGCTAGGTATAGCACATCATACATGAAACATATGTAGAATTTTTCAAAGAGTCCAAAAATGCAATAATATACAGGCTGTTCTATTTAAAAAGGTGACGTTCACGTGATATTTCATTTATGCAGCACTCTGTATATACTAGTATTAGCTAAAAACAAATGCAGAATTAAAACTAAAAATTGACATGTGCGAGCTATATAGATATTCCTCTTATTTCAAACGTTATCACCACCCTGTATATATATATATATATATATATATATATATATATATATATATATATATATATATATATATATATATATATATACATATATATATATATATATATATATATATATATATATATATATATATATATATATATATATATATATATATATATATATAAATTGTGACTCACCCTGGATACGAGTTCCGATGGTCCCAGTTGGTTTTAAGATATTTTTTTCCAATATTCAACTGACGCGATCTTCCTGTTAGCGAATTTTTTCTACGACAATTCGTCAAAATACCCCTTCCGAGTTAATAATTTGAATTTAACTTTGGCAATGACATTTTCTATTAACATAAATAACAGAGCCAACATCTGAAGGGGTCTGGGTATAAAACAGGCACCGTGTTTTTTAGTGAATTTTCTTTTAAAAATAATCACTAAAGAGGAGATCGCGACTTTAAAACATTGAACAAATTTCTCGAAATGAGGGCGTACTAGGACCTTAATACCCATATCCGGGGTCAGTTTCAATATTTATATGTATATGTATATGTATATATATATATATATATATATATATATATATATATATATATATATATATATATATATATATATATATATATATATATATATATATATTAGATGTACTAGTTATCAAAAATTAAGACAGTTCATATCCATAGGAAGGAAACCACCAATCTAAGTTACATTCCGAACGACACACATACGTACGCATAAAAAATGACCAGTCTGAGTTTTTTAGGAAACAGGCCAACTAATTTTCCTTTAAGTAAAACTAGATATACCAAAGAATTAGAGTATATTAAGAACGTGGCCGAATATAACAGATACACTGCTTGTCTAGCGAAGAAATTAATTAACAAACAGAAAACAAAGAAAATGTTAGCGAAATCACCGGCTTTTAGAAGAGCGAAAGCCGACAAAACTTTTTTTGCCCCCCACTTGAAGCTTGAATCACGAAGCGCTAGATAGTATTTTTAAAAAGGCCAATTTGCAACTAAAACTTTGAACAAAAAATACTTTATAAAAACTTGCTAGGTAACCGAAAAGACAAGGATAGTACCTCCAAAATGTCGGGAATTTATTAAATAAGTTGTAAAGATTGTAATCTTTGATACGTCGGACAAACAAAAAGATCTATTGAAATTATATTCAAACAGCATTTAGCACAACTATGATATGGTACTATAGATTGATCTTCCGCTAACCGACATATTTGGGATAATAATCACCACGTAAATAAGGAGAATCTAAAACTAATAAAACATATTCGACAACCAGGACAGTTAAACGCTTTCTAAAGTATATATATATATATATATATATATATATATATATATATATATATATATATATATATATATATATATATTGCTAAATATAATAACAATAAAAAGTGTATTAACTGGGCACCGCCGCCTATTTGTAGTCTACTGATAGATTACTTTACAAGAAAGACCGGTAAAAGCACGTCCGATAGATATTAAAAGAATTCGGATATTTCCCCCAAATGAAATTGTTAATTTTTGGTGTCAATGAACCTCCCTAAATCGTTAGGGACTGACTACCTGCCGAAGAATATAAAAAGTCTGGACGTAGCAAGTGTGTTATGGAAGCGAATTTTCGTAAAAATGTTTTTAATGTCAAATATGTATTGTTTTTAAAAGGACACTTGATTGGCAGTGTAACCTACAAAGTAGTAACAATGTACCACATTTCATCAAAATAGCTTTGTTGTTTCAAAAAGTACAAACATTCTCCGAAAATAAACTTTAAAAATTCCAGAGAAAACTGGTCCGATTTTCCTATCCAACGAACCTCTTCAAGCTATTTACACACCTGCCAAAATATAGTTGTTGACACACAGCTTTATGGCCTAGCTAGAAGAAAAAAATTAAATGAAATTCTGCAAAAATTTATTTTACAAAAATTCTCCAGTCTTTTAGCCGAAATTGACTTCAGTAATGTTACACTACATTATATTTTTTACAAAAAAATTGGACAACTTTTATTTACAATAACTTACATTTATTATTAATTGCCAACATTTCACAAAAATGTTACCAAAAATGATTTCTACGGAACCACTAAAAACATTTCTGGGAAAACTTTTAAAATTCAGCCACTACTTGAGAGTGTCTGTATATGGCAGCTCGAGTTTTTCGACGAGTAATACAAACCAAAAGCTCTCTGAATGCGTCATTTCCATGGGGCTTCGCTATCTATTGATAAAAACGCCATATCACAATTAGTCATGTGTGTTTGTGCAATGTGCCCAAAACGTGAAAAGTTGCAAAACAATTGAAATAACTAAAAAACGATCAACGTTAACATTTTTTTCCTTACACACATGCATTATAATTCAATGGAAAATGCAAACCTGCAATAAGATACAGATGTTCTATTAAAAGAATAAAGTGTGTATCACCAACGACTTATGGGCCACCCTGTGATTATCAAAATAGTTTTATAAGATGCAGTTCAAAACACCCTGCAATTAACGTATACAACTTTTTCTCGTATCTTGAACATAAACAAAAATATTGAGTTTTATCGTAGAAATGCGTCAGCCTGTATATCTGTAAACAGACAAAATCTGAAACTTACCCCATATATGGGTTTTAGGGGTTCTAGTTCGTGCTCATTTGAAGAACTCTTTACAAAATTCATAAGTATACAAAAATTTGCTAAAATATAGACTAATAAACCATAAACTCTATAGCTGAAACTACTGCCAAAGCATCAGAAAGAGGGCCTATTTGAAGTAGATTTTCATATAATATTTTAGTAAGATGAAGGACAATGATGGTTAAACCTGAAACTTAAGGGTTTGCAAAACACACTTATCATGATATTTCTTCTAAACAATCCGTATTTGTCTCAGATTATTTGTCTGAAAATTGCTAATTTTGACGTTTCAAATCGCGGTTTTGACGTTTTAAGAAAAAAAAATTAAAAAGTTTAAAATATTTTTTCTGCTTCTTGACCTTTCTGCGTCAAAAAAACTTAACCGTTGTATGGAATATTCAATTGGTTTTGTTGACCACACAAAATATTTTGTTCTTGTGCTTTCCTTTGTTCACCAGTCGCACCCATTGTTTTTCTTTTAAATGCGTATAACTTTTTCTGCTTTCAACGCAGAGATCTAAATTTCCACAGGTAGGGTAAGTTTGATAGTATAAACGTATGTGCCAAACTTTGTTGTCATAGCTTTGTTATTTTAGGAGATACCAAAATTTTCCGAAAGAAAACAATATATTCCCGGAAAAACTACTCCAATGTTCCTGGCTAACGAACTTATCCAATCCACTTACAAAGGGAAGATACCTACCAAATTTCATCAAAATCGGCCGCCTTATTTTTGGGTTATCGATGTAATATATATATATATATATATATATATATATATATATATATATATATATATATATATATATATATATATATAAATATATATATATATATATAAATATATATATATATATATATATATATATATATATATATATATATATATATATATATATATAAACACAGATCTCCTCATTAGTGAATTTTTCGTTTTAGGTTCTCCAAGTGTGCTTATTAGTGTTCATCGCAGGTTCCAATCTTCATTTATCGACTTGCACCTTATTTAAATTTAAAAAACATTGATTATTACGAGGTTTGATTAGTAAAAGTTTATTTGTATTGATTTCAGCAAAAAATTCTTTAAAAAGTTCCAATCTAATTCTGATTATATAAGCGACGTTCGAGTGCGTCTCGTTCTAGTTTTAAACTCTCAACGACACAATACGATCATCTCTGAATTTTCAAAGAAATAAATATATCAGGATTTTACAGACTACTCCACGGCAATGTTTAAAAGATAATCGCCTTTATCCGATTTAGAGTATATTACGTGGGTCTCGCAAACAAGTTCTCCTTAGAGATTATGTCAGAGATGTGTAGAGTTCTTGATATGAGAAGAAGAATGGCTTCACAATAAGTGAAGACTGGTGTTGGTTTCGTGAATATTACTTATATGCGTACGATATCAAAAGGATTTTCGTATTGTGAGAGGAAATCTCTGAATATTGTGTTGCGATATGAAAATAGGATTGTATACCTACATAACGCCGTGAGCACATAACGTATAAATTAGGTTTTTTAAATGTCGTTTTCAGCTTTATCAGCATATATTTATTATTTATAAATGCCAGTCTTAGATTTACTTGAAAATATACAACATAATATTTATTATCCAGACTTTGTAAATAAATGGGGTATCTGACAAGTACATTTGGAGAACCCAAATCACCACCACACATTTTAAAAAGACCTGACCATCGTTCCACTAATCAAGTTAGCGTCATCAGAGGATGAAACATTCTAAATATTTAAAAAACTAACATCAACTTATATACCGGATATCAGGTAAAGAGATCAAACTGAGATGAGACAATAGTCGTAGGCAAATTCCACAGTGTATTGTTTTTTTATCGCCGGACAAGGTCTTTGCGCTATCCCTACTGCTTTATCTAAAAAATGTCCATCTGTAATAGTTTTGAGAAGGTTCAACGCCAGCTAAATTAACACCGATTCCTTTGGCGGCAACAACTGTATACTTATGTTAATAGGTAGAACGTGCCGAAAACGTGGGAATTTTATTTAGCAAAGCAATCGATCAAGTGACTCGTAATTGGCGCTGGTGAAGTGTTCATACATTTTTTGTTGTAACTGTATTTCGCAATATATGCGCTTTCGAACCCATTTAGCTGTACTGGATTTCTAACATTTTTTTATTAATTTCAGATTATCTTTATCAATCGGTGTTAATTTAGCTGGCGTTGAACCTTCTCAAAACTATTACAGATGGACACTTTTTAGATAAAGCAGTAGGGATAGCGCAAAGACCTTGTCCGGCGATAAAAATACAATACACTGTGGAATTTGCCTACAACTAGTGTCTCATCTCAGTTCAATCTCTTTACCTGGGATCCGGTATATAAGTTGATGTTAGTTTTTTTTAATATTTAGAATGTTTCATCCTCTGATGACGCTAACTTGGTTAGTGAAACGATCGTCAGGTCTTTTTAAAATGTGTTGTGGTGATTTGGGTTCCCCAAGTGTACTTATCAGTGCTAATCACAGGTTCTAATCTTCACTTAGTGGGGTATCTGACACTATGAGCAACATATATATATATATATATATATATATATATATATATATATATATATATATATATATATATATATATATATATATATATATATATATATACGTGTGTGTGTTTTTAGTTAATTTTCTTTAAAAAAATTCACTAATGTGGAGATCCCGACTTTTGAATTTTTAAAAAATTTCTTCAAATGAGCGCTAATTAGGCCCCCCAGAACACATATTCGGGGTCAGTTTCAATTTTTATATGTTTATATATATATATATATATATATATATATATATATATATATATATATATATATATATATATATATATATATATATATATATATCACACCGATAACCCAAAAAATAATGGGCCTATTTTGATTAAATTTGCTGAATAAATTCCGTTTGCAAATGGCTTGGATAAGTTCGTTAGCCAGGAAAATCTGCCCAGGTTTTCCCGAAAAATTTTGTGTTTTCTTTCCAAAAAAATTTATATCTCCGGAATTAACAAAGTAAGGGCAACCAAATTTGGTACGCTCGTTTATATCCTTATAGGTAAGTCACCTGCCAAAATTTAGCTATGTAGGTCAAAACACAAAAACTATTTATTTAAAGAATTTAAAGAAAAATAAATTGGGGTTTTCCTCAAAACGTCAAAGTTGCGATTTAAAACGTCAAAATCGGCAACATATAGGCAAATAACTTGAATCTAATACGGGCTATGGAAATCAAATGTCTCAAGAAGGATGTTTTGCAAACCCTGAAGTCTTAGTTTCAACCGTCATTGTCCTTCATTTTACTAAAATCTTTCCAGAAAATTCATTTCAAATAGACCCTTTCTCTGATGCTTAGCAGTAGTCTTAGCTATAGAGTTTATCGTTTAATGGTATATAATTTTTGTCGAATTTTCGTAAAAAATCAATAAAGTTCAATATATCCGTTATTATACAAGATATGAAAAAAATCGTATATATTAATTGCAGGTTGTCTTGAGCTACACTTAAAAAAATATTTCTACAATCACAGGATGGCCCATAAGTCGTTGGTGATACAAATTTTCTTTTTTTTTTTAATCAAACACGCCTTATGTTATTGCATTTTTGCATTTTCCATCCAAATA